>CM035435.1:52493493-53170993 GCA_020310875.1 Ceratopteris richardii
GAACATATTATGTGGTGGTTTTATTTTATGAGAGACTAGAAGAAAATGTCTACAGGTTGTTAGAAACAATACCACCAACTTATATGTATTCCCATCTTGTAAGATGCATTAAAATACCCACGTCACTAGTCCATGATTTTACATACATGTTTACCATAAATGGTGATGTGTATGAGGCCGTTTATAATAGGATGCCCTGGAATTTGTAATACCCCTGTGATGTTGGATAACTTTTTTGTCTGGCACTATGTAGTACACAATTTGTCTAGATAATTATAAACTAGTTTCTTCAATAACCATTTTTGTGCTGAGAAGTTCAATCAATTGGAACATCCGTGGCCTCCCTAATAAACCTGCTAAATGTATAGCTAGATCCCTGGATTCTTCTAACATATGGTCTAACCTCATAAATAGAAACACTAAAAATTTTCATATAAAATCCTCGCAAGATCATTCTTTATGAGATATTATTATGTCTCCTCTCTCTTTTGTTGTTGTGGGCAGTTCCCTTTATTGTAGATTATGGAAGGCTTGGATGGAGGTTAAAAAGGCATGTTGCCCTAATGAGAAGTACTTTACTCTTTCTGACTTTTTTCTTTAGGAAATCATCTAGATTGGATGGCTATCTCTGTGTAACAATTGCAAAATGGGAATCAAAGAGCACAAGTGTTGCAAGAAGGGATACTCTAGCTGGAATAACCTCACTGCCAATGGTGGGGTCATTCAGGACTCTGCTATAATAGATATAACTAACTTATCTCCTGCTTGTCTTCAGGTATTTCTACTGCACAAAAAGGTGTTGCAAGAGAGGCTTCTTCAATGCACTTCCCACAGGCATGTCCACCTTGCTGATGTTGTCAGATACATATTGTAGAAATTCAAGAGTTGTAGAGGGTTCAAAGACATTGCAGTGAGGTGTCTTCTTGCTATCAAGACAGACCCTCCTGAGGATTTTCAACTATCTAAACATCTATATAACACCTCCCCCAACTAGTGAAGAGAATCATTACTTAATTTGTACTCTAGTTTCAAATTTGACATGATTTTCTCATGTACATGAGCTTGCGTATTAGGAACCTTTGTATCTCTCTGACTTGTATCATGCCTAGATGTATGTTCCCTGCTCCAGCAGTATTTGTTGAGTATTTATTGTAATATGGGACCCTTGTGTGGGATCCTGCCCTCTGTACACTTACACATACCATCAATAATCTAATCTTCTTGTTGTCTTTAAAAAAAAAGGTGGAGTGCTTATCTATATTTGGTGAGGGTTTGCCACTAGCACATTTTGTAACTCTTCTATATTAATATTAATTTTTCTTGTTCTCTCAAAAAAAAGAGTGTGGCTCACTTCAATTGGATTGGCTTTTTGCCTCTTGAGGCGGGGGTGGGGGTTCAATCCTTGGCTACGGAAAGACACTATGTAACTCGTCTAACCCTTGCTTTGTGGGATACGGGGGGTCCCATGGGTACTATGCCCATTCACTTGTACAGTTGCAATTTCAAAATTAAAGTCCAGGGGAGTAGGCTTAGGCTGAACCTCCATTTCAAAAGGAAAAAAGAAAAGCACGGCAGCTTGCCCCCCCTCAGAACAAAAGATGCACCCCTAAAACAGATGAATTGATGTGCGGGTGGAAGCATGATTTTGGAAGGAAATGCCATTTATGTTCCATCGAAATAGTTTGAATCCACCCATAGAATTAAAAGTTATTTTTCTTTTATGGAAAATAGAAATTAAATTAAATTTAGAAAATATTGTACAGCTGTGGAGGGGGCAGGCCCTCTTGGGACAATACATCTTGAGAGAGTGACTTGCCACTGTTGGTATCTAACATTACATATTATTTTTTAATACATGGCTTGATGCATAGGAGCATCAGAGATACTAGAAAGGTAGGCCTGCCCATCAAACTTCATTTCTTTCCAAGAGTTGTAAATTTGATTCCTACCACCATCTCCAAAGCATCTTTTATTTCTTCCAACCCAGATGTTCCATAATATTTGTGCTCTCCATGTGTGCTCTCCACAATATTTGTAGTGGTTGCACTTCTCCATGGCTTTCAGGAGCAGCTCCCTCTGATCCATAAGCACCTGTTTACAACCAAGAGATAAATCAGCAATGTCGTTAATGAAGAAAGGATCCACAATATCTTGCCTAGACATAAGGCTATTCCATGAGTTAAAGCCTTTTTTCGTGCACTTATTTATCTTAACAAGCAAAGGAGAAGCGTCTTCAGGAGAAGCTTCTTTAGAATTCACATGTCCTGTCCATAATGAGTCTTGCGACAAAAAGCCGAGATTAGAATCAAACACTGGATTTAAGGTATAACCCTCTTTAACTTTCATCCAGGCATAGAAATACCTCTAATAATTCCTTATTCAATTTTATCTTTGACTAACCATCCAGAGCATCACTAGAAATAGCAAACAAAAGAGGAGCAAGGGGACAACCCTGTCTGATAGATCTATAAAGATTGAAGGGTTCAGAAACAGAACCATTCATAGCCACCCTAGAGTTGGTATTACTCAGTGTTTTTGTTTGTAATCTCACTTATGTATGTAATCTCGATTATGTCTGTAATCTTGATTATGGTCTCGATGTATTTCATGATATATAGATAAACTCTCTTCATCAAGAGGAATTAATTTGGAAATAATATCTGCATATTCGATACGATTTGGGGCTATTAACCATTTCCAAAGGGATCACAAAGAGTTCCTGATAGATAGTTAAGTCTATCACTGATTGTCATCTTTGGTAACGTTAGACAACATTTTCTAATGTTGGAAAATAACTTGTAAGTAGTAGTATCAATTATCAATGTATTGTCAGGCCCCTACTCCACATTCTTGTCCCATAAATGAGCTAGTTTGCAGATACAATATGGCCAAGGAGCTTACCACAAGAAACCACAAAGATAGATTTGGTGGGGTTCAGGCAGAGTCGGTATTCATGACATTTCTCAAAGCAACACCGTAAATTATACAGGTGTGCTACCATCTTACCGAATAAAGAGAAGTCATCTAGATATACTTGCATAAAAGAAGTGAGATAGAGTGAGAAGATTTCCTGCATACACTGCTGAAAGGTGTTAGGAGCATTTCTTAACCCAAACCACATGACTGTACAAGCAAAAACACCCTAGTTGGTAATGAAAGCTGTTTTCGGTATGTCTTGTTCAGCCATTCTGACCTGGTTATAACCACTGTAACCGTCCTTTTTTCAAAAAGGAGTACATCTCGTGTCCGGCCACTCTGTCAAGCATTGTGTCAAGAAAAGGAAGAGGAAATGGATCAGGCACCGTGGCCGCATTTAGTTTCCGGTAATCCACACAAATTCGGAGCTTCTTATTTTTCTTAGGAACAATAACAATCGGTGATATCCATTCAGCGTGTTCTATTGGTACGATGAATCCGACCCTTAGTAACCTATCAAGCTCTGCCTTGACCTGTGCTGCATAGTTAGGGTTCATCCGATAGCTGGATTGTTTAATTGGTTTTGCTTCTGGTTTAAGCACGACCCGATGTTGATAGATGTGAGGGTCCAGACCTTTCATATCATGGTAATCCCATGCAAAAACATCAGAGAACTCACGAAGAAGCTGGATCAAATCTGCTTGAAATGCCTCAGACAATCCTTCCTTTATCTTGACAAGTCGCGGATTTACTTCATCTCCCAAATTATAGGTGATTAACTGATCTTCGGGAACATAGAATTGACGAGGTTTCCCTAGATCGTCAGCTGACTATAAAAGTTGTTGTAGAGTGGCTTCATCCATAGTAACAGTATCTTCTGTCTCCACTTCTTCGGTCACAGGCACCACCGTATAGGCTACCGGACTCCAGTTGTCTACAACAGATTGCAGATCTACAGTACCTAAGGAAATCAGATCTTCATTGTTCTTCAGAAATGCTTCTTCTTCATCGTCAGATAAGCCATCCAACATGTGGACCGGATCTGCTACATATGGTCTGGCATGAAGTTCGCAAGGCTGAATGGCATCCAGTTTGACAATATATTTACGGTGATTATCCTTAAAAGTCAATTCCTGTGCGGACCAATCCTGTATGACTTTAGCCTGTTTTAACCAGGGTCGTCCGAAAAGAAGATTATAGTCAAGACTAGACTTCGGTAGTTCTAAGACTACAAAAGTCATCTGAAACATTGTACCCTGCAAAGTTATCGGGACATTTCATACGAGTCCCACCGAGTGGACTCGAGATTGATCTGCCATTCTAACGAAAAATTGAACAGGCTCGATTTGCGTCCATCCCAACTTCTTACAAAGCGCTGCAGTGGCGATGTTTACACCAGACCCACCATCAATTAGTACTTGAGTAATCTTGTGATTTTTGTACCATACCGTAATTAAGGGGACCGAATGATCCACCGTAGAGTCAGTTTCCGGTTGTATTGTTGTCATCGCTGGAATGCAGGAAGACCCAAGACTAAGCTGTTGCTGGAATTGCTACCGAACTCCCGGCACTAATGCAAGTAACTGTCCAAGAGGGAGAGTAATGGACGCCTTAGATAAAATTTCCCATGCCTGATCTACTTGAATTGTACTTTTCACCGATTCTGAAGATGATGCGCCTGTTACTGGGGTAGAATCTTGGTCCTGCGATCCTTCCTTTGGTAGCGGAACTTGTGTCACCGGAATTGGAACTGGGAACACTGTAGGCTCTTTGGTGGTTCATTGGCTAGCTTTGTTATACATTCTCTGTTGTTCATGAATGCTCGGTTCAAACACCTCAGCTGCTAGTTGCAACTGCTTATCGGATATTGTCTGGACCACTGCAGCTTGTGTTTCTACTGGTGAGATATAAACCATATTGGTCATCGGGTTCTGACGCTCTTTCTTCCTCTGATCATATTCGGCTGCATCTTTACAGAATCTGCGGATGTGACCCAACTCACCGCAAAAATGACAACGAGGGAGGCAAAGAAGTAACTTCCTGCGATGTACCTATCTGCCAGTGATTTGCATTGAAGTTAGTATTCCTCTGTCCCCGATAATTTTTGTATCCTTGCTGCTAGTTGTTTCTCATATGAGGTGGTACATAGTAGGTGGCCGGCTGTCCTGGTTCTTATATAATGGCATTTACAGTTGTTGGTCCCTGCACTTTGGCGTTATACGCATAATTTTCGATGGAATGTCCGGTCGTATTGCAGATAGTGCAATACATCTGATTAAGGGCACATGTGGCACTTGAATGCCTTGGATTCTTGCACTTGGTGCAGTACATCTGTCTAGCCGGATCCTTTGCAATAGTTTTACTGGCTTTCAACCACTCCAGATCTTTGGTAAAGCCTCCAACCTTATGCTCGAGCTGCAAGGCCATTGCAATAACCGCATCTAGTGTCATAGCTCCCACACAATGGATGATCATAATCTGTCTAAGCTGCGGAGTTAAACGATTAATAAACCACTGAGTGATGACATCATCCGATAGGTTGGCATGGGCCAGGGGTAGTTGTCTCAAATGAGTTCTAAATAGGGTGGCATATTCTTGCACAGTCTGGTGCAGCTTCTGTTTATTGTTCTGCAAGTAATCGAAAATTTCGGCAGGGTTCTTCTTCAATCGGAACCTCTGTAAAAACGCATCCCTTACCGCCTCATAGGTAACGAAATGATTGAAATCATACTCTGTATGCCACCTCGCTGCTTCATTAACTAATTTTGACTGGAATACTATGGCCTTGTATGCCAGATTGGGTGGATGGTTTAGCACTGCATAACTTATTTCAAAAGTGCGTACATGAGCATCAGGATCGTCACCTGGAAATCCACCGAACTTGGTGTAAGTTACTCTTGTTGGAACCGGCCGGAGTGGAAGTGGCTGTTGTTGTTGTTGTTGTTGTTGTTGTTGTTGTTGTTGTTGTTGTTGTTGTTGTTGTTGTTGTTGTCCACTCATGGCGCTAATAGTGGTACTGTTACTATCCCCTAAGTTCTGCGGTGGTGTTTCTTGTTCTTCAGAATCTGTATGGTCAGACTGCTCACCTTCCGGTTCGAAAATAGCACTCAACCTTTTACAGATTTCCAATTCGAATAGCCTATCCTCTTCTTTGGTATCAAATGTAGGTGCACTTACCCCGAACAATGGTGTCCGGAATGAAGATTCACCAGGAAGTATAACACGGTCACCGGAAAATTGTAAATTCCCTGTAACTGGGACCGAACTGTCACCGGAATTAGTCGAACTGTCCCCAACCCAGGATATTCTTTCACCAGGAATGGTTTCTCCGGATAACACACCTCTATCCTCAGGGAGGTTTGAATCCTGACCAGACGGTGTCGGATGAACTGCACAGTGGGTTCCTGTAGACTCCGAAGTTACTGTATCTTCGGCAGACTGTGCCGAAATTACACCGGAATCTACCGGAATTGCAGTATGGTCCACCGGAATGCTACCGGAATCGCTACTAATGTGCTTTGCTTCTTCAACGACCGGACCTAACTGATCTGTGCTTCTGCCTCTTGAGGGTGTCCTTAACAAATTCGGTACTGCCCAAGGCTGTCGGTCTCGCCTATACTTCGGATACGACTCGTTGGACCGAGTAACCGGCATATATCACCTTTGCAACACTTGCATACTACTCTACCTTACTGTCAATTCACAATCTATGGTCACCTTCCCACAATCCATTTGTAACACTCTATTGCCACGTTCCTACAATTAATTTGCAACACTCTGGTGCCACTTTCCCACAGATGGCGCCAGTGTTAAACGCGCGTTGCTGTCAGAGACGCGTTTAAACTCTTTCGGGTTCTTGGGAGTGGAAGGGGTCTGAATAATCAGAGGCCCTATACTTGATTTTCCCAATTAACACATTTACTTCGTAGTACTTTAACACTCAAAACTTTGCATACAAATTACTATCAATCCTCTAGTTCGTTTTCTCACAGTCTCACTATCTGTACTCAGACTATTGCTAGTTCTTCCACACTCAGACTATTGCTAGTTCTTCCACAACCTACCCATTACACTCCGGTCGATACGTTCTCAATACATAGCGCCGAAGATATTCATTACCGTAATACAGACTTACGTTCTCTAACTTGAGGAAATGTGCCCAAACACAAGATAATGTAATCAAACAGAGACAAGAACAGTAATACTCAGATTTCTCAACACCGCGCTACGATAACTTCACAGAATACAATCGCCCAGACAAACAGTCTGGCGATCCTCCTGGTCGTCACCGGAGCGTCCTTTCATTGATGTATAAGTAGTTACAATTCTACGCAATGACCTTTCGGTTCGTGCGGAATATGAAAACGAAAAGATTTACAATTGCCAATCCGGCGGCTTACAGTTCTTCAATAGACGTGGATGGATTTGAACTAAGGCTAGTAGAGCTATCTAGATCTTTGTAGATTTTTGAAAGCTCCAATTCTTCTCCTAGATTATCCTCAATGTCTATGCACATGCGTACGCACTCTTGTATGGTTCTAGGGTCCTTCAAGTACACATAAGATTTCAACTTGGTACTCAACAATCCATCTAAGAATAAAGCCACTTGTTTGGCTGGAGTGGGTAACTTTGGAACAGGACATCTCTCTAGGTATTGCCTAAACCTTCTTCCTACAAGTCTAACCATCTCTTGAGGTGTCTGCTTGAAGCTATGAATCGGTGAGGAAGTATTGTGCCGTATACCACTCTTAGAAAATTCTATGATGAAAGCCTCTAGAAGTTGGTCTATGTTCCTAAATTGCCTCTCGTGTAGTGGTTGAAACCATGTAAGGGCTGTGTTCTTGAGAGTTGGACCAAATGCATTGTACTGCGTGAATAGGTCATCAAATTGCTCGGCTCTCAAGACTTGCCTAGATTCTGTCGCATGATCGTACGGGTCTCTGGTACCATCGAAGTAGTTCTTCATGGACTTAACTAGTTGCATAGGCCTCAAGGTCCTCGTGTGTTCCCTAGGCTTTGGCAGAGGGAATTCATCTGCATTCCTTTAATTCCTCGGGTCTCTAAGTCTCTCGGTTTTCATTCTATCTATTTTTGTTCATGAGCTTGGGATTTTCGAGCTCCTTGGTAACCATAGGACATATTAGATCTTGGTTGGGGAAAAATAAATTCACTCTTCCAAGTGTAGGCATGCCTACCATGCTCTGTGACCACAAAGATCCTCTCTGATGTATTATCTAAATAGGTCACTTTGCCTGGGCTTTCCGGATCTTTAAACTCATAGATTGTGATCATTCGTATTTCATTAGGCTGGTCAGTCTTATACCTTCAAAAAGCCTCATCAGTCTCTCGATTTAAGAGCAAGTCTATGCTCTTATTGTCCTGGGGAATCCATTCTGGAGTGATGATTCTAGTAAGGACTGATTTGCCTTGGGGAGTTCTGGGCTCTCTTCCTAAGTTCCCTTGCTCTATGTCACCTATGTCTGTCTCTGGAATCACATTACCAAATTCATCTTTTCTATCTGGTTGGTTGGTGACCACGTACATTGTTCCTTCCTTATCTAGGTATGCACCATTTTTTAACTTGACCACTGGATGCTCTAGTTGAATGGGTTGATCTGGGTTTTTAATCTGGACAATGGATCTTCTTAGGCCGTCCTCATAGATGCGAGCACCTAATCGATTGGTCTTGATGTATTCAAGTTGATTTTTGTATGGGCCTTTAGGTTTTTCCAAGTAAGCCATACCTGAACTTCCTATGGGTCTCTCCATACCATAAGACATCTCTAATTAGCTAGTTTCAGAGCTAGGGTAGTGGGGGTAAGCGCTCAACTGTTGGACCCAAGGCCTAGCAGTGTGATTGACACTAGCCTCTAAAGACCTAAGGCTATTTCTATCTCTCCCTAGATGTCATCCTGATATAAGGTTCATATGACTAATTGGACAACCCCAATTTTCCCCAAGTACAACCTCGTTGCAGATCAATTTGTATCAGTCACCTGGTTCTTTTTAACTTTCTTAGGATGTCACTTCTTGTCCAATCAATCTTCGTCACAAGGAACACTTGGGTTTCTTCATACTTGCGTTTGATTGCTTGATTTAAATTCTTTTCCCTTAGGGTGTTTTGCAAATGTAATCTATTTATACTTGCATTTGAGTTATTAGAGTTCTTGGACTTGATAATGCTTAACGGCACCCTAATTAATCAACACCTCTATCCGTACTTAGCTTAAGCTAGGAATTGATAGAGGGAGTTGAGAATAATCCAACCTCAAGTTGCTTATCCCTTGACCTTGTAAGCCCAGGAAGTGTGTTCCCAAGCCTGCACTCACTCTTGCCTTGAATGCCCTTCGATGCTCTCAGTGGACCTGTAAAAGTCCCAAAGTTAGCTCAAGATTTAAATTCAATTCATACAATAGACCATTTTCATTCATGTAATTCAGAGACCAAATTATCCTTTGTCTTTATGGAAGACAATCATAAAGATCCCTCAGTTTTCTTGCCCCGAGATATGGTCAACTCCGAATGGATTTCATATGAGGAAGTTATGACAGTTCAGGGTTCTAGGGTTAAAACAGGATTCAAACAGGCTAACAAGCAAACAGGGTTTTCTTGAATTATTTGCTTAAGGCCTCCCTATGTGTCCTATAGCACAATATTCATGCCCAAAATTTAGCCGAAATTTTCAAAATAAAATAAAAAAGACCTTAAAAAATTGGCCAAAAATGGTTGTCAATCGTGATCGATAGGGCTGTCAATCGCGATCGACATGGCTGTCAATCGCGATGGACAGAGTTGTCCATCATGGCTTGTCAATCATCAATTGTGATGGACCAGGGGTATCGGTCACGATTGATGGATCAATCGCGATTGATGATGCCAATCGCGATGATTTGAGTTTTTCGGGTTCTTTGCATGATTTTGTGTCAATCATGGTCTATGAGTTGTGATGGATAGGTTTCTCGATGAAATGGGGTGTCAATCATGAGTTTTCTATCCGTCACGATGGACACGTGTCAATCGCGATGGACAGGCAATCCGTCGTGAGGGTGTCAATCGTGATTGATTGAATTTCTTTGATTCTTATGTGCCTATGTGTCGATCGAGGCCTATTTGTCGTGATGGAGTAGATTTTTATCGTTTTTTAGTGTCAATCATGGATTCTGTGTCGATTGCGATGGATACCATCTATCGTGATTGACAGAGGTGTCCATCGGGGTCTGTCAATTGCGATGGACAGTCTGTCCGTCATGATGGACACTGTCAATCGTGATTGATGCTATCAATCACGATGGACATCAAAAATGCAATTTTTTTAGAAATTCTTGTGGATTTCTGATGTGCAAGGTCTCTAGTCTACTATGGTGCACTTAGTTTCACCCAAGGATCAAAATTTTTGTCAATTGCGATTGACAGCGATGAACACCTTGAAGACTGTGCAGAGCTTTTCCGTACCTACGCAACCTGCTGGAGATGATGATATAGTCGAAACCTGCGAGAAATGCTCAAAAACACACAAAAACAGAAAGCGCACAATCACTCTCTCGTCTCTCTCACAAGTGAAATGAGGGGAATGGAATGGGGAAGGTGATATGACCAAAAAAGGAAAATTTTTCAAAGGTGGTGATGGAGGTGGAAGATGGTGAGAATCATGATGGTGAAGAAAATAAAAGGAAATAGAGAAAAGTGAAGAAAATACCTATGACTCCAACGTCACAACTCTCCTCGAAGCTCTGTCCTCGGCAACGGTGCCAAATTTGGTGTCACTCTAGTACAATGGCAAGTATCAACGTGAGGAGATCCACCTCATAAATGTCAATCCATGGAGATGTGAGGACTAGTATGAAGACTATGAGCAAGTGACCGCACAATTGCATAAGTGAGAAGCACACAACCATGCACACACATACACACACACGTACACACAAGGCAAGAACAAAGAGAGGAACAAAGGATTAATTTCCATTATAAAAGAGTTCTCATACAAAACTCAAATCTACAACAAGCTAACCTCAAAAATGAGCTCTCTAGCTCTTTTTATAGTTTTTGACTAGCTTTTGGCCTTGTCCAGACCTAGTGTGTAGCATAGTTAAAAATTAGGTTCCAAGGCTTATTTGAGGGCTCAAACAAAGTCTAAAAGTTATGAAAATTGGTATATAGCTACTTCTAATACTCCTCAAGCCCAAGGACTCCTTAGCTTGCACAAAATGGAGTAGGAATAACAAAAAATGGTATTTACAATGGCTAAAATCACTATTTGGGAAATATTGCTTCATGAAAAGTTATAGGGCCTACTTGTCGGATCTGCGTTGACTGCTTTGCCTACTTGGTCCTTCTCTTTGCTCTGACTCTTTTCATTGGCTTCCTTATCTTGTAAGTCCTTGAGTGCCCTGACTGCTACCAACAGAAGGTGCAAAGGTCTTGAAGCTCGTCAACAAGGATTGGATGCATGCAATTCCAATACCAAACCATTCAAAGAGGTATGCTTTATATTTCAGGCATCTTACTTTATTTTATGGCATGTTTTATATGTACATGCATGGATTGGAGTGCATATATCCAATTTGATCATTGTTTCAATTCTAAGATTAGGGATCAACATGCAAGAAGTACACTTTTTGATTGTTTGCAGGAAAGATGGTTGCAAGAACTACATGGTTATGCAACAAAGAGATTGTTGCTAGCATTTATTTTTATGTTTTTGCAGGTTATGGAGTCCATGTATGAGTTTATGGTGTGCATGCCATGGGCCTATCAAGCCCTATGTTGTTGGATGGCCTTTGTGCCATTGAGTTTATGGTTAAAATTTTTTGGGATTCCATTTCCTTGGGGAAATGTTGTCGAAAATTTTCCTGCCTCATGGCATTATATATGCACTTACCTTTAGGTAAGAATGTTATGGCATGGTAACATGCCTTTCCTACAAACATCAATAAGGTGTTAGCATGCTTCTAAGCATGCATTTGATGGACTTAGGACTATCATAGTAGTATAGATAAGGCAACTTCAGTAGTAATAGGATCCCTACACATAATCCTTATGGATTTTAGACCATAGGATTGCTAAAGGGAAGGAGTTATACCTTCACCTTTAGGAATGTGCACAAGCAATCCTATAGGTTATAGGAAGTTGCATAAAGGTACAAGAGATACATTTATGATAATCTCCAATGTAGTGAAGATTTGGTTATCTTCAAAAGAGTCTCATGGGATGATTAGGAGACTATGGGGTATCATGATGAATACCCAAAGAGTGACTAGTTTCACTCATGCACATCACTTGAGCAAGTAGCAAAGCATTTCTGCTTCCCTACTAAGGAAACCAATTAGATATGATCACGGAGATGGGTTTCATGAGAAAGCATCGACTGGTGCTTATGTGATTCGAGTGACGATTAGGAAAGCCATAGGTATGGCACTAGCTCTATGACTTAGAGCATAGATCCCTTAGTCAGGAATAGTTGGGGTACCCAATACATATATGTATATTGGGATCTAGAGGGAGGTGCTTAGACTCAGTCTTGGTACCTAGGAACAAGTTATTTTGGAATAAGAAAGGGATATCCATTGTCACATATTGACTACAACCAAACTAACTAGATTGAGGACATGGGACTCATTTGAGTCCACAGACATGAGTTGAGGGTATGGGATTCATTAGAGTCCACCTACATATTCGATTACATATATATGTAATATATATTCGGTTTAGTGTAGGTATGACACCGTGAATTGGAAGAAGTGTTCACTGGTATGGGATGGTGGAAATGACTTCCCTTTGAGAACTCTTCTTCTATGGCTAGGGAGAAAAAGACTCATCATTCATAGTGTCATGTCTCACTAGATTAGAGGAGAGCTCTTGGTAGACATCTCCTTAGGATTGGGAGTTATCCTTCATACTTTAGGGAAGATTTATTCTTCTCATAGAGAATGTGATAGATGATTTTATCACCATCTATTTCACATACTCGTTTTGAGTTTTTAGAAAGGATAATTCCATCAGTTTGATTGGATCTTATAGATCCATGCATAGAGCATGGTTGGTAGAGATAGTTCTTTAGTATGGATACACATGTTTACCATATCATGTCATATCATTGCTAACCATTTTAGCAAAGGGCTTTGACCCTTATTAGGAATTTATTTTCTCCACTCTTCACTACATACACCTTCATTAGTTATGGGATATTTGTTCTCCATCTTTATAGTAATGTTTGTAATGAGGGATTATGCATCAGTCATGGAAGAGAGGAGTAGATGAATTCATAAGTTTCTCTTTTAAGGAAAGGAGAAAGAGGGAATTAGCTTAGAGATCAAGGAGAGATCTCATTTTTAGCTCAGTGGTCTCACTTTAGCTCCCGTTCTTTGACAGGGAAAGAAGGAAAGGAAAATATGATTTCTTCATAGGAGAAGAATAGAGCATATTTTCCTTTAGACAAAAGAGATGCTTACAGAAGGAATTCATTTACTCTACTTTTCAATATATTTTTCCTTCACATGGGAGTCTCTTTCTCCACTATTTTTGGAGGAAATTATGGAGAACTTATGTACATGTTCTCAGTTATGTGCGGAGTAAATCGATTCAATAGAATCTCTTTCAAAGGGAAAGGGAAAGTGGAATAGGTTCCACTGATAGAGTTATTTTCCTTAAAAGAGATTACATAGAGAGAGAGAGAGAGTTTCACTTTCTCATTTTGGTTTTCTAGATAGAAGTGGCACTCTTCTATCAAAGACAAAAGGGAGATCAGTTAATCATGATGGTTAGATTGAGTCTCACTTGCAGACTTTAGAGAGAAGCAGTTATGCTATTTCCAGTGAGGGTCCTTGACTAGATGAGATGATCTAGTTATTGACATCAGTGAGACTGGGAGTAGAGATATGACTCTTCTCTTTATGGTTTCTAGGAGATAGGGATAGATCTAACCTATTGGGGTACCAAACACTTTATTGGTGTTACATCATGAGCATGATGTGTAAACATCAGGAGGATGGGTACTTTGGGATTATCTAAATCTCAAAGAGAATGCTTTTTGCATTCATATGGCAAACTTAGTCCAAAGGTAGAGAAATGTAGAGATTGTATTTTACTACCATGAGCTAGATGAAGGATTTGCATAGTTCAGAAGGTAGTTAGGCTAAACTATTACTTGTGAGTACACTCAAGGTTAGGAAGACCTAGAGTGGTATGAGGGCAATCTATCATTTAGTCTTAGATGGGATTGAAGTCACTTGTTATGGGATTTTGTTCTATATTTTTGAGGATTATATGGTTTATTATCTCCATTATGATATGGTCAAACCTATAAGCTTGGCACTTTTACACTTGCTTTACATACTATTGCTCCAAGGAGGATACATCATATGGACTCAGGTCATTTTGATGATATTATATGTTGTGGGAGTGATGGTTTGGAGGTTGATTGTACATGGGAGATAGTAGGCACCACTTAGACGGTTTCCCACCTTTGAGATGATCCCGTATGAGACTTCTTAAGGGGAAGGATATGGGGAAACAACACACACAGAGATGACCAACATAGAGTACATGGGGTTCAAGGGGAGTCTGAGCACTTCTTCTACCATTACGGACATTTCATCTACATTTATGAGGAAGACAATGCTTTCAAGGGGAAGGAAATGTCACATCATGGGTGTTGCATGGTTGGAACACCTCTTAGATGAGAAGGCATGCTTTGCCACATGGCATCACATAGGTGCATCCCTTTAGTGAAAAGGTAGGAGAAGAGGAAAGATTATTATGATCTTATGGAAGCTTGGTGGCTGGGGGTGAACCGCATGAATAGATCTCTGTATGTGTGAAGCAACGAATGCTCGCGCGATGGAAAAAGATAGATAGCTTACAAAAATGGAGACAATAGCGAAAAAGAGGGTTCATGCCGATACGTGACAAGACCCTAATCCACCAGATGTGTCTGAGCCCTCTGATGCCATGATGGTAGAGAATTGAATAGAATGATAATGGAGCTAAAAGAGTCTAAACACCAATGAATAAGTATATCAAAGAGTAAACCGACCACTATATAGTTGACTAAACCAAAAATTTGGGAAATTTTGCGAGAGTATCCTCTACAAAATGAGCATATGGCTAGTGTCAAAATATCATAAAACTACAAGTACTGACATGTTTACCTGCATAGTATATCATTGACTCCACTGCATATAATCGGTTACCCAATAGAAGCCAACTAGGCTTATCGAGCACCTATGAACAATTATCATATATCTCCTATGGCAAGGTTGGGTAAGTCTTCCACTTGCATCACCGAAGAGACCCTGACATTTGGGTGTCTCCCAATTAAGAAAACCTCACCACGACCCTCTTTATCAAATGTAAAAGGCTTTATGCAAAAAACGTAACTGCTATATCAATGACCCCATGGACGTACATAAGCGATATCCACAGAAGCGTACATGGTGTGCATGTGCTCAATATATGCAGTAAAATGGCACTAAAAGGGCTGAATGCATGGCCCAAAAAACTAACCAACAATGCCTGCAAGTGTCTGTCAACTCTAATGTTTTAGGCTCAAAAACGTGCATAAATTTGCAGTGGCTACTCCCAAAAACCTTTTGAAAAACCTATAGTTTTACAAGTGTGGATGAAAACATAGCCCCAAAGGTGGTTATTTATTGTCGAAGAAGTACAATGAACACTCTTGCTGATGTTCTTAGACCTGTGTGAAGAGAACTCTGTGCCAAAGTACTCCAAAATGGCTCCAAAAGACACCTCAAAATGCTTCAAAAACAGGCTTTGAAAGCAAAGAATGAAGCTTTGAGGGACCAAAACATGTTCAAGATAATGTTAACCTTAGTCTTTCCCCTTCCTCAGACACCATAAGAGTGTAGCTTAGTGGCAAGTGATTGCCACGATTAAGCGAGCTCTGCGGGGAACAGTACTGGGATGGGTAACCTCTCGAGAAGTACCGAGAACCTCTATCTTCCTTGATCATTGAGGTCCTCCCTCGCACCTAGCCAATGGTGCCAATGGTGACTTTGATGACTTGGATGACAAGGTATGCCAAGGTCTATGCCTTGATCACCACCTTAGTCGTAAGCCGAGGGGAGTGCTCCCTTTGCTCGCACAAAAGGAACAAAGCTTTTGCATTGAAACTGCTATGATACCAATGAAGTAATTTGATGGCGATGCACCACAGTGCGCTCTCCTTCTCAAGAGCTCCATGAAAATATCCTCGGAGTAGAAAATTGAGCTTCTAAGGCCGCACATAGTACTCCACATAAAAGCTGTAGAATATGCAAAAAAACGCAGTACACACGGAATACAAAGACAAATTTCTTAGGTCTTACAAATGCAGTCAAACTTACAGTCTGTGACTGACCAAGCCACTATATGTTTTATTAAAGAACATATACAAAGAAGTGTCTGATGGTCATTTGGCCTTTCATATGGACACTAACAGTAACAAAAAAATGCATACACAGGCCTTGGGCAGATCTTCCTGCTTCATGTTACTTGTCGATGACTATAGCAAGAAGATTTGGGTCTACTTCCTTCACGAGAAGACTCAAGCTTTTGGTAAGTTTAAAGAATGGCTTTAGCTTGTTGAAACTAAAACAAGGAAGAAGATGAAGAAATACACACAAACGATGGTGATGAGTTCACATCAATAGAGTTTTAAGATTTTTGCAAGAGTAAAGGAATCAAGCATCAACTCATAGAGGAACATAGCCCTCAATAGGAGGGCGTTGCAAAACATTGGAATCAAATCATAATGGAGATGGTAAGGTGCATGTCGAAGGGAAAGGGTTCGCCTAATCAATTTTGGGCAAAGGCTATCAACATTGTTGTCTACATCTTGAATCAAAGCTACACCAAGGCACTTGATGGAAAGACTCCACAAGAGGCCCACACTAGTAAAAAGCCATCTATTTCCCATTTCAAAGTATTTGGAAGTGAATGGTATGAGGGATTTTCTCTTGGATCTATGAGAAGCAATAAACTATAGCATTAAACTTCTACTAAAGCTAAGTACAAAGTAGCATGTGTTGCAGCATGTGAAGTAGTATGGTTGAGGAGGATCCTATGGCACATATGAATACAGGGATAGGAGGCTATAGGGTTGAAATGTGACAACCAAAGTTGCATGTCCATCGCCAAGGATCCTATATTCCATGCACGTATCAAGCACATAGAAATTCAATATCACTATGTGCATGACTTAACTAAAGAAAATGGATCAGACATCTTCACCAAGGCTCTTTAGATATGCTCAATAATCCACCCTCATATGACCACAAATGATCCATGGTGCTCTAAGTTGTAAGGCCCCCTTTATGAGGAGAAGCTATTATGAGAGCCTGGACATTTGTGGAGCCTTAACTTCCAAGTTAGATGAGGTCTATGTGTGACCGTTGATGGTAATAGATGATCTTTGTGAGCCTAGCCATTAGGTTAGGTAGGGCATAAACTTCCAGGCCATTGGGTTGCCATTTAAGGTGAAAATAAAGGACATGTGGCATTGTGCGGTTTCCCCATAGAACCTTAACGGGGGGAGTGCAGAGGGGGGCTTGCCACCTTTTGCAGGGTCTAGAGGCATATCCCCCCAGCCCATAGGGCCGAGATGGTAGGACTTCTGGTCATGGAGATATTGTCAGATTGTATATTTTATCGAATATTCTGTATCTCCCGACTACGTTTATCTATACTGAATAGCCTTGTAAAAGCTATATAAGCATGGCCCAGGTTGAGCTTTACATAGCATTGCGCACTAGTAAGCCCTTCATCTAGAGTCTCTCTAGATCACCATCTATGCTCCACATTGGGAGTGCATAGGTGGATAGCACCATCATGATAACTGCATTACACTCGGCAATCTAAGAAGTTGAGTTCTCTATCTCTTAGTTTGCATCTATCTTTGTCTACATTTTTCTCTCGACTCTGTCTACTGGTCTATTCCATTGTGTTGTTATTTTCTTACATGGTATTAGAGCTCAGGAGTCTCTGAGTGTTCTTGAAGTAGAAACGTAGAGGTTGCAGAGGTCTCAACAACAAAAGAGAGAAGATTCAAGCAGTGCATCATCATCTACGACTAGGTATCAAGGTGGTTCATTAAAAGGAGTAGGTGGCACATAAGTAGGAGCAACAATGATGCCGATCATCCTAGTGTTGCCCATACAACCACCAGCCTTCACGGAAGGTAAACTTGATGGTACAAATTACACCTTGTGGAAGTCTAAAATCACTTCTATCCTTGATTCATATGAGCTTTTGGAGACTGTTCTTGGGACTGATCATGAGCCCCAAGAAAGGCTTTATCCAAATAATCTTGGGCAAATGATTCCTCTTGATGCTAATCTTCTACGTGCTTGGAAACGTAGAAATGAAGATGCACTTTGTGCTCTAGTTACAAGTACTTCTAATAGTATTTTGACTCTCATTCAACATACTACCAAGGCATGTGAAGCATGGAACACATTGAGAAATCAATATGGAACTCATAATCAGACACGGATTCAGAACTTGGAGAATCAGCTAGCAACAGAAAGGTTTGTTGATGGGGAGACTACAGAGGTGTTTATCACTCACATAAAGAATCTACGAGATCAAATGGTGGGAGCAGGTGTTCAAAGTCAAGTGAGGATCTAGCTTGGTGTTGTCTTCAAATCTGTCCACCTTAGTTTGATGGTTTAGTAACTGCTCTTAATACTCAACTCAGACCTCAACTACTAACTTTTGAAGAATTCAGTGCCTTACTCATGGAGGAGGAGTTGCGGCTCAAGGCAAGGAGTGATGGCAGCAAAGGAGATGCTACATTCATAGCAAATGCCAAAGGAAGCAAAGCGGACTCTTCAAAAGAGGGAGACAAAAAGAAGAACGATAAAAAGAAGTTCAAGGGAGAGTGTTTCCACTGCAAGAAGAAAGGACACAGAATCCAAGATTGCTGCATCAAGAAGGTAGAAGAGAAGAGTGGATCTTCAAAAGGTGGCAAGGGCAAGGAGTCTACCAATGCAACAAAAACATAGCTTGATTTATTTGTTACGATAGAGGAGGTGTGCTCCTCAACTAAAGATTCAGGAAAAGATAACTCATGGTTGTTGGAGAGTGGTGCATCTTGTCAGATGACGAGCAGAAAAGACCTTTACAGTTCCTTATAGCCTCTAAAGGAACCCATCACAATAAAGGTAGGGAACAATGCAAGATGTCCTATAGAGCGTGAAGGCAATTTCTTTCATTAACTCTAATGGTGATATCAGAAAGCTTTCAAATGTGTTGTATGTTCCACAAATAAAACGAAGTCTACTTTCAGTAGCTTCTATAATTGATCAAGGTCATCAAGTATCTTTCAGTAAGACAGGAGCTAAGATTATGGACGGTAACAACAACATTGTTGGGATTTGCATAAGGAGGAACAACCTATATGAGTTGGGTGCTCTTACAACCACTAAAAACATGGGCACAAGTAAGCTATAGCATGAGAGATTCGGCCACATTGGATACCCTGTACTGAAGGAGATGCATCGCAGGGGTATGGGTTCACACCTACCATTGATTGTAGAAATGAAGGAACCATGTGAAACTTGCATGATGGGCAAGCAACAGAGGAAGGTATTTCCACAAGAAAGCAAGAACAGGGCAAGCTATCCTCTAGAGTTGCTGCATGGTGACATGCAAAAAAATGCCTACACAGGCCTTGGGCAGATCTTCCTGCTTCATGTTACTTGTCGATGGCTATAGTAGGAAGATGTGAATGTACTTCCTTCGCGATAAGGCTCAAGCTTTTGGTAACTTTAAAGAATGGCTTCTGCTTGTTGAAACTAAAACAAGGAAGAAGATGAAGAAATTCAGGACAGACGGTAGTGGTGAGTTCACATCAACAGAGTTTGAAGATTTCTACAAGAGTAAGGGAATCAAGCATCAACTCACAGTGGCACATAGTCCTCAACAAAACGATGCTGCAAAAACTTCGGTTTCAAACCATCATGGAGATAACAAGGTGCATGTTGAAAGGAAAGGGTTTGCCTAGTCAATTTTGGGAAAGGCTGGCAACACTGCCGTCTACATCTTGAATTGAAGCTACACCAATGTACTTGATGGAAAGACTCCACAAGAAGCCTACATTGGTAAGAATCCCTCTGTTTCCCATTTCAAAGTATTAGGAAGTGAATGTTATGTGCATGTTCTAGATAGGGAGAGAAACAAGCTTCAACCAAGAGCATCAAATGTATCTTCATAGGGTACAACAAAGATAAGAAGGCTTATAAGCTTTATGACCCTGAGGCTAAGAAGATCATGGCGAGTCATGATGTGGTGTTTAAGGAGGAGCAGCCACATGCAATGGAGGAGGAAAAGAGAGCTTTCACTTTATCATCAAGTGAAGGGGCAATCCGCTATGAAACTAGCCCAAGAGCTATCCCTTCTACACAGGAGAAGGAAGCATCATCTTCAGATGATGAGTCTGAAACTCACCAACCTACTGACACCAAAGTGGAAAAGCCATTGCCACATTGGGTGAGGAAGCTCTATGATTTTGCAAACCCCATCCCATAGTCACTAGAACAAGTTGCAGGTGGACCGAGGTGATCACAGAGAATAGAGGAATAGAGATAGGCAAGCGCCCATATTGTAAACACAACCTTGATGGCCGATCTCATTTAAGAAGAAGCAAAGGAACCAACCAATGTGGAAGAGGCACTCCACGATCCAAAATGGAGGGCTACCATGCAAATAGAATACAAAAATATTATGAAGAATGGAACTTAGAAGCTAGTGGATCGACCCCCTAAGCGTAAAGTCATTGGCACCAAGTGGGTCTGGAAGTTAAAGGACAAGGTTGATGGTACTCTAGAAAAGTGAAAAGCAAGACTTGTTGCACAGGGCTACTCACAAGTTGAAGGCATTGACTTTAGTGAATCATTTGCCTTGACTGCAAGAATGAATACTATACGAGTAGTACTAGCTATGGCTGCACATAAGCATTGGCCAGTCTATCACATGGATCAGCATTCCTGAATGGAGACCTCAAGGAGGAGGTATATGTGTCTCACCCACCAGGTTTTGAGGCTCTCCATTGAGAGAACAAGGTATGTAAGTTGAAGAAGGCATTATATGGGCTAAAACAAGCCCTTAGAGCATGGTACCAGAAGATAGATAAGTATCTCTTGGATCTAGGTTTCAAAAGACATGCTTCTGATGCCAACTTGTATGTCTAAAGAGAGGAGGAAGACAATTGTGCTTGTACTCTATGTAGATGACCTTCTGATTATAGTAAAAGATGATGCTCTTCTTCAACAAACAAAAGATGCCCTGAGTTTAGAATTTGAAATGCGAGACTTGGGCTTAATGCATTATTGCTTAGGTCTTGAAGTTTGGCAGGAACCATAGAGGATCTTCATCTCTCAACAAAAGTATGCAAGACAGATATTAAAGGCATTCGGCATGGAGGATTGGAAGGAAATTTCTACACCTATGGAGGTCAACACTAAATTATCTATTGAAGATACGTCATCTCTAGTGGATATTGGAAGATACAGGAAATTAGTTGGAAGTCTCATCTACTTGTACAATAGCAGACCAGACATCTCTTATGTTGTTGGAGTAGTAAGCAGGTTCTCTAATAAGCCTTGCCAAACGCATTGGAAGGCAAGCATGTGGATACTCAGGTATGTGAAAGGAACCAATGATTATGGTATTCTTTATGAAGAAGGATCATCTCTGGTCCGATATTGTGATTCAAATTGGGCAAGAGATATTGATACCAGAAAATCAGTCTATGGATATTGGTTTTCTTTAGGATCTGGGATTTTCTCTCAGATTAGTAAGAAGCAACTGACTGTAGAATTATCTTCTACTAAAGTTGAGTACAAAGTTGCATGTGTTGTAGTATGTGAAGCAGTATGGTTGAGGAGGATCCTATGGCACATAGGAATACAAGGACAGGAGGCTATAGAGTTGAAGTGTGACAACCAAAGTTGCATGGTCATTGCCAAAAATCATGTTTTCCATGCACGTACCAAGCACATAGAAATTCAGTATCACTATGTGCGTGAGTTGATTGAGGATTGGGTCGTGGAGATAAGTTATTGCCCTACTAAAGAAAATGGAGCTGACATCTTCACCAAGGCTCTTGGGAGAGAGCAACTTCTTCGACACTCTCCAAAGCTTGGGATTGGACCAAGGAGGTAGTTCACCGCACGGTGGACATTGAGGGGGGGTGTTAGATATGCTCAATACTCCACCCTCATGTGACCACAAATGATCCATGGTTCTCTAAGTTGTAAGGCCCCCATTATGAGGAGAAGCCATTATGAGAGCCTGAACATTTTTGGAACCCTAACTTCCAAGTTAGATGAGGCCTATGTGTGACTGTTGACGGTTATAGATGATCTTTGTGAGCCTAGCCATTAGGTTAGGTAGGGCATAAACTTCCAAGCCATTGGGTTGCCATTTAAGGTGAAAATAAAGGCCCTATGGCATCACGTAGTTTCCCCATAGAACCTTAACGGGGGGAGTACAGAGGGGGGCTTGCCCCCTTTTGAGGGGTCTAGGGGGCCTATCCCCTCGATCGATAGGGCCAAGATGATAGGACTTCTTGTCATGGAGATATTGTCGGATTGTATATTTTATCGACTATTTTGTATCTCCCGACTACGTTTATCTATATCGAATAGCCTTGTAAAAGCTATATGAGCACGGCCCAGGTTGAGCTTTACATAGCATTGCGCACTAGTAGGCCCTTCATCTAGAGTCTGTCTAGATCTCCATCTAAGCTCCACATTGGGAGCACACAAGTGGACAACACCATCATTGTAACTGCCTTACACTCAGTAATCTGAGAATTTGGGTTCTCTATCTCTTAGTCTGCATCTATCTTTGTCTGCGTTTTTCTCTCAACTCTGTCTACTGGTCTATTCCGTTGTGCTGTTATTTTCTTGTTCGAGGAGATGGTGGATAGTCACAAGAGATGAAGTGGTGTTGCTAGATCCTGCTTCACACTTGCTAAGAATAATGGCTGGAGAGTGTAGTGGGCCTCTTTAGCTTGCTAATGAACACAAGTAATTATATATGTTGCTTGAAAGATGATCCACTAATCAATGGATCAAAACAGATATGTTGGAGTTGATCCAAGAACAAAAAACTTGCTATTTTTGTTCTTACACATATTCGGTGTTTTAAACAATTCTTTGAGCACAACAACAAGTGGTTTAATTCCTTTTGGGTAACTCTAATTAACTTAGGGAGCTATCAATCATGAGTGATTTCATAAAAAATGATGGGCTACATGTAGAGAAAGATGTTTAGCAACTCATAGCTTCATCCCGACATTCACAGGCTGCAATAGTCATCAGACTAGTAAGCAAAGATATATTAATATCTCATGATCCCAAGAAGCAATGCTAATGAAACTTTGTACTTGTATAATAGACAATATGCTGAATCTAACATTCTTTAACTCATGGCAAATGATCAACTACACACTGAAAACAAGCTCTGAGAAGATCATTGTTCTGATGGAGTTACAATAGGGAGGCGAAATGAGAATGTAATGATCATATATGTATTAAAAACATGTACAAATACAATGTCATTGACAATCATAAATTTCTCAATGTGTGAGAGGTGAATGAGCTATGAGATGAGCTCTCACTTCACAATCAGTGTCCTTCAAAATTATCTCCTCAGCTCAAGATACACGCAGGTCTTTTTGATCCTCTTCTTATAGTTATGCTTGGAGCCAAAGTTTGAATTCAAATTCAAACTTCTACCTAAAACGTGAATCCTAAAGTGTAGGGTAGATTACCTCATCACTCAACAACCAAATGATTCGTGATTTTAGAGATTCCTAACTCCACATGGATGTGAACCAGTTTTACAAGGATAAATGTGAAGTATTTTTACAAGAGGTTGATCATATGAAGCCTTACATAAGTTATGCCAATAAATCAAGCATAAGCTAATTAACCAAGTATGTGGGCTTGGGTTTGATTGCACCAACAGCTCCCCCTCAAGCCTAATATGCTTGGTCTTCATTCCTCCTTGATTTCCTACAAACCAATCATCAATTTGAACCTATTCATCTTTGTTCCATCCAATGACTTGGTGAGTATATCTGCACATTGTAAATGAGTTGATATGTATAATAGTTGAATATCCTTGCTAAGCAATCTCTCCCTTACATAATAATAATGCACTTCAATGTGCTTATTCCTTGCATGATATACAGGATTAGCAGCCAAATGAAGTGAGCTAGTGTTATCTCCAAAGATTATTGGAGTGTAGAAATTTATCTCCAAATCTGCATATAGTTGCTTAAGCCATATAGCTTCTTGAGTTGCATTTGCCAACCGTCTATATTCTGTTTCTATGGAAGATAAGGCCACAATTGGTTGCTTCTTGGATGACCAAGATATAAGCTTTGAACCTGCAAAGGATAGGTACCCTGAAGTGCTCTTCATATCATCCTTGGATCCAGCCCAATCTGCATCAGAATACATCTTTACATCTATGCCAGAGGTGAAGGGATAGAACAACCCTTCATTCATTGTACCCTTTAGATACTCAAGCACCCTCTTTGCAGCTTCCATATGAGGCTTCCTTGGTGCATGCATAAACTGAATCATAGTACTCACTCCATAGGCAATGTCTACTCTTGTTAGAGTAGCATAATTGAGACTTCCCACAAGTTGTTGATAACCTATAACATCATCAAGTAGTTCACCTTCAAATGGTTGAGTTCCATATGAGTACCTACAATTTTAGTGTTCTCCATCTTAAACTTTACCAACATATCATGTATACTACTTCCTTTGAGTGATAAATATACCAAAATCTATATACACAAGCTCTAAGCCAAGAAAATAGGTTAATAAACCAAGATCACGGATTTTAAATTCCTTCATTAATTGAGCCTTGACCTACTTGATGCCATCAGCACCATTCCCTATAATAATGATGTCATCTACATAGACACATAAGTAGATAACTTTTGATTTGTTCTTCTTAGCAAATAAAGAAGAGTCTGCCTTGCTT
Source organism: Ceratopteris richardii (assembly GCA_020310875.1). Classification (NCBI taxonomy): domain Eukaryota; kingdom Viridiplantae; phylum Streptophyta; class Polypodiopsida; order Polypodiales; family Pteridaceae; genus Ceratopteris; species Ceratopteris richardii. The sequence continues at coordinate 52,518,412 of CM035435.1, forward strand.
CCCACAAATCCTTGATCCTTCAAATAAGTAACAAGTCTATGGTTCCAATCTCTAGGAGCTTGCTTGAGACCATAGACTACCTTCCTAATCTTGCATACATAACCTGTTTTATCTTCATCTTCAGAACTTGGTGGTTGTGCCATATACACTTCTTCTAATATCCATCCATTTAAGAATGCATTCTTGATATCTAACTGATATAGATTCCAATTTTTAGAAGCAGCAACACTTACCAAAACCTTAATTGTTGGCATCTTTGCCACAGGTGAAAATGTTTCTTCATAGTCCACTCCATGAGTTTGGGCAAATCCTTTTGCCACCAACCTTGCCTTGTACATGTTTATAGAGCCATCTAAGTTCTTTTTTATTTTGTACATCCACCTAGATCCAATTACCTTCATGCTTGGCTTCTTGGGGACTAGATCCCAAGTATGATTTTCCTGTAGTGCTTCCACTTCTTCCTGCATAGCTTCTCTCGATTCTTTCTTCTTCTTAGCCTCTTCAAATGAAGAAAGCTCTTCTGTCATAGAGTCTTTAGTGATATACACAGAGTGCTTGGTGACTAAAGATGTATCATATCCATACCTTATGGGCTTCTTGCTTTCTCTTTGTGATCTCCTTAGTGCTTGATTTGAAGACTTTGGTATAAATTGCTTGAGTTTAATCTTTTCTCTTGACTTCCAAGCCTTGAAGTCAATCTGTTCTTCATCCTTTGAGTTGATATCTTCAGCTAAGTATTGATCTTCTTGAGTGAGGGTCGGAAAATCATTTTCTAAATCATATGGTAATTTGACTTTCTTGCAATCATCTTCAAACCATGAATTATTTCCATCAAACACTACATCCCTACTAACTATAAATGTTTTGTTAGTGGGATTGTACAGCCTATACCCCTTTTGGTTCTGATCATACCCAATAAATATATATTTCTCAGCTTTAGGGTTAAGCTTCCCTCTAATTTGTGAGGGGATGTGTGCATAAGCAATGCACCCAAATATTTTGCAATGGTCCAATGACAGTCTCTTGCTATTCCATGCTTCATAGGGTGTCATACCATCCAATAATTCGGATGGAAACCTATTGACCAAGTAGGTGGCTATGGAGATAGCCTCTACCCATAGGTAATTAGGTAACTTTTTCTCATTTAACATAGACCTAGCAACTTCAACAATTAACATGTTCCTTCTTTCTACCACTCCATTCAATTTAGGAGTGTATCTTGTTTTTACCTCCCTCTTTATGCCTCTATCTTGTAAAAATGAATCAAATTCATGTGAAAAATACTCACCACCTCCATCAGATTTGATCCCCTTCAAGCTTTTTCCTATTTGGTTTTCAACTAGTGCCAAGTACTTCTTGAAACATGTAAATACCTCATCCTTATTCTTCATGAAATAAAGGATTGTCCATCTATTGTAATCATCAATAAATGAGACATAGTACCTTGAACTTAAGATCGATGGATCTTTGCTAGGACCCCACACATCAGTGTGTACAAGCTCCAAATAGTCTTCATGAATGTATCCTTTCTTGTTGAATGGTTTCCTATGAGCTTTGCCGAATTGGCATGCTCCACATTTGTATATCATATGTTGCTTGGCCACATTGTGAATGCCAAGCACACTTTGATCCCTGCATATTTGCTTCAGATTTCTTTCTTCTATGTGTCCTAGCCTTTTATGCCATATTTCTAACCCAGATAAGGTTTGATCTCTATAATTGGATAATGTTATGTTCCTTGTGTCTTCAATCTCAAATGTGAATAATCTACTAGACTTCTCACCTTTAGCAATCCTTTTGAAGCCTTGTTGGGGGTCTTCCACATATGCTCCATGCTTAGTGAATCTAACTTGTAATCCCTTCTCAACAATCTGCCCAACACTAATTAGGTTTCTGGTTATAGTTGGCACATACAATACTTTACTCAGAAGGTTCATGTGACCATCAGATGTTTTGACATTTCCAATTTGCTTAACGGAGTGTTTAGTATAATCACCTATTTGTACTTCATGCTTCCCTTTGGGTTCTTCCAAGATCAGATAATAGAGCTACATTTCCAGCCACATGATTGGAACAACCTGAATCAATATAGAAAAGATTCTCATCATCTTTACCTTGCTTGGATGTCATGTTCATGATGAGTAATGATTCTTCTTGGTCTTCAGTATAGTTGTTGTAGTCCCTTCTTCCTTTAAAGCCTCCTTGATAATTGTTGTTGTTGTAGCCTTGATTGTAGTTATGGTTGTAGTTGCCTCCACCATTGTTGTATATGCCTATTGATTGCCCATAGCTACCTCTATGGAAGCCTCTTACCCTTTGATTCCTTGTATTCTTGAAGCATTCTTCTATTGTGTGGTTGTTAAGACCACAAATGTTGCAAGGTGAATTGTTGTAGGGTCTCCCCCTACCTTTCTTTCCTCCTATGCCCCTTCCTCTAGCACCTCTTCCTCTTCCTGCAGAATTAGCTTGAGAGGTACTAGCCTCCTCTTCATGCTTCTTGCTTTTACCTTTATCCTTAGCTTTATTCTTATCTGTATAAAGGGCAGAAGATCAATTACCTCTACAGTTGTCACCATTTTTTTTTTAGCTTTGTCTTATGGGTGAAGAGTTTCCCCATCAAGGTGTTGAGGTCAGGTATTTGCATATCCATGTAGAGGTCCATTGCTATGGTGAAGGACTCCCACTTGTCACCAGCCTTGATTCCATTAATGATCTGCCTCACTATGTGTTCTTCTTCTATCTCCTCTCCAATGCTTGTAAGCTGGTCAGTCACAACTTTCATCTTGGTTACATAATCATCCACTCCTTGCTTCGGTTATTTCTTTAGAGTTGTAAATTCCATCCATAATTGATTCTTCCTAGCTCTTGTGTTTGAGGAGAAATATGATGAGAATACTTCCCAAGTCTCTTGGGAGGTCTTCCAATTCCTAACATGTGGTAACAAAAAAATCAGAGATTGAGTTTAGTAGATATGACTTGGCAAGAGCATCCTTTGCACACCATGTGGTCAACCTTTCTTCCTCTTCCCTTGTAGGTTGTTGCTTGCTCCTGAAGATTGGCGTTTCTTCATCTCCTGAGATGTATCCATATAGAATGCTCCCTTGAAGGTAGGCTTGCATCCTAAGTGACCATGTTGAGTAGTTGTTCATATCCAATTTGTCAATGAAGGATGGAAATCCATCTCCCATCTTGATTGTTGTTGCTCCGATACCACTGTTGGAGGAGATGGTGGATAGTCACAAGAGATGAAGTGGTGTTGTTAGATCCTTCTTCACACCTACTAAGAATGATGGCTAGAGAGTGTAGTGGACCTCTTTAGCTTGCAAATGAACACAAGTAATTATATATGTTTCTTGGAAGATGATCCACTAATCAATGGATCAAAACAGATATGTTGGAGTTGATCCAAGAACAAAAAACTTGTTATTTTTGTTCTTACACCTGTTTAGTGTTTTGAACAATTCTCTGAGCAGAGTAGCAATTGGTTTAATTCCTTTTAGGGAACTCGAATTAACTTAGTGAGCTATCAATCATGAGTGATTTCATGAAAAATGATGGACTACATGCAGAGAAAGATGTTTAGCAAGTTACAGCTTCATCTCGACATTCACGGGCTGCAACAGTCATTAGACTAGTGAGCAAAGATATATTAATATCTCATGATCCCAAGAAGCAATGCTAATGAAACTTTGTACTTGTATAATAGACAGTATGCTAAATCTAACATGATTCAATTCATGGCAAATGATCAACGACACACTAAGCACTAGCTCTGAGAAGATCACTATTCTCATGGAGTTACAACAAAGAGGTGAAATGAAAATGTAATGATCATATATGTATTAAAACATGTACAAATACAATGTCCTTGGAAATCATACATTGCTCAATGTGTGAGAGGTGAATGAGCTATGAGATGAGGAGTCTCCCTTCACAATGAGTGACCTTCATAAATCTCCTTATCTCAAGATACACGCACGTCTTTTTGATCCTCTTCTTATAGTTATGCTTGGAGCCAAAGTTTGAATTCAAATTCAAACTTCTACCTAAAAAGTGAATCCTAAAGTGTAGGATAGATTCCCTCATCACTCAACAACCAAATGATTCATGATTTTAGAGCTTCCTAACTCCACATGGATGTGAACCACTTTTACAAGGATAAATGTGAAGTATTTTTACAAGAGGTTGATCATATGAAGCCTTACATAAGTTATGTCAATAAATCAAGCATAAGCTAATTAACCAAGTATGTGGGCTTGGGTTTAATTGCACCAACATTTCTTACATATAAAGCCAAGTGAAAAAACCTCCTAATGAGGGAAAAAAGTGCCCCATTGATCCTAGTGTGTTCACACACATCACTACCTAAATATATCAACAAATTCCCCCTAGGAGTGATGCAGTGAACAAGGAGTTGGCACTCATGTATAAGGAAATGCCAAGCTATGTGGAATCAATCCTCAAAAGGAAGTAAGCGCTTTGCAGAAAGCTTCAAACTTCTCCCTAGGCAGAGCCTTTGTAAAAAGGTCTGAATGCCCAAATAATGATGCAAATGTTCCAAATCTGACATCTCCGATGAGGCATGAAAATCAGCCTTAAAATCAACAATATGTTTTTCATTTGGACCAGTGAGCATCATGTCATCAACATAGACAACAATGATCAAAAGCACATCATTTGCATGCTTAACATATGAGGTGCTTTCAATTGGATTGTTCTCAAAACCATGTGCAATCAGATAGGCATGTATCTTTCCATACCAAGCATGTGGTGCTTGCTTTAAACCATATAATGCCTTCTTCAACCTGCACACTTTGTTTTCATGCCATTTTTGCACAAAGCCATGGGGCTAGAAAACATACATTTCTTCATGCAACTCAGCATTCAAAAATGCAGATTTAATGTCCAACTAATGTACATTCCAATCATGATAAGATGCAAGTGCATAGATGCTACGAACAATAGTCATTCCGCATGTAGGAGCAAAGGTCTCATCAAAATCAATGCCTCTTTCTTGAGCATAACCCTTTGCAACAAGCCTAGCCTTATACCTATCAACTATTCCATCAGGCTTATGCTTCAGCTTGTAAACCCACTTAGTGCCAATGGCCTTCTTGTTAGGAGGCAAGTCACATAAAGGCCAGGTACCATTTTTCATGATAGCATCATATTCTGATTGCATAGAAGCCATCCAATTTTTAGAATTTTGTGCTTCATCAAATGAAACATGCTCATTCTCCTCACAGAGACTAGTGGTAGCCATAGCATAGCAATTTGATGCAAAAGAAGCACTATAAGAGCTTGAACAAGTATGACATGATAGAGGTGCATCTAATTTGCTATCACGCAAAGTCTTCACCAACCATTTTGGCATAGTTTTTGCCTCCTCAATATAAGCTCTCTGATCAACAAGTGCATCATGTAAATCTGCATCACAAATGGAATGATCTGCATCATCACATGAAACATGTAAAGGCTGAGAATGTTGCCTCATTAGGACCAGCACTAGACTATCCACTTGTAAAAAGAGGCAGAAAGGTATCATACATGTATTTGGAGCTAACAGATGTCTCCTTAGTACATGAAAGTAAGTATTGAATAACATCTTCCACAAAAACAACATCATGGCTAACTAAAATGCATTTACTTTGTAGATGATATAGACAATAGCCTTTGCTTTTAGAGCTGTACCCAAGAAAAATACATTTCACTACTTTATCATCCAATGTTTTGCATTGTTGTTCAGGCACTAATGCATATGCCAGACAACCAAAAACACGCAAGTGAGCAACAGATGGTTTGCAACCATGCAAAGCCTCATATGGAGTGATAGACTAAAATGCTTTAGTGGGACACCTATTAAGTACATATGCTACACAGATAACAGCCTCAAGCCAGAAACTATGTGGTAAAGCCTAACTCTTGACCATACACCTCGCCATCTCCATGAGTGACATGTTCTTCCATTTAGCAACTCCATTCTATTGAGATGTATACAGCATTGTACATTGATGTTTTATCCCACACTCAGCCAAAAATGCATTAAATCTAGAAGACATATATTTCCCCCCTCGATCAAAACAGGGGGTGCCCATTTTACATGCTGACAGATTTTCAATGAAAACCAGAAACTATTTGAAGCACATAAATACTTCTAACTTTGCTTTCAGTGGATATACCCATGCATGCCTAGAAAAATCAGCAATGAAAGTCACAAAGTAAAGATAGTTTCCAAAAGAGGGTTTCTGCATAGGACCATCGACATCACTGTGAACAAGCTACAATTTTTGAGTAACTTGAATTGAACCATCTTTTGGGAATGAGAAACGTTGCATTTTTCCCAAAATACAGCCTTCACAGACATGTTTAATGGGTGCCTCAAGTTTGGGCAGAGAGGAAACCATTTCAGATTTCTATAGGTGTAGCAAACTAGCAAAATTCAGATGACCAAAGCATGCATGCCAAAGCTTTGCATCTGACAAAGCCTAAGAGTCATGTATTGCACATGTTGAATCATCAAAAAATGTTTCATAGTCTATGAGCTTACACACCCTATGACATAAAATGCCAAAAGCAATAATGACATTGCCATTTGACATGTCATGAACTGTACATATGTCATCGACAAATTTCACAACCAAGCCAATCTTGGCTAAAGCTGAAACTGATAACAGATTCTTCTTGATCCCTGGCACAAATAAACCATCCAAAAATGTAAAAGAACTACCATCAACAGTATTCAGAATTATCTTACCAACTCCCATGATAGGATACGAGGAGTTGTTGCGCATGTGACAGTATTCCCTGTAGCGGCAAGCTTGAGTGAAGTGAAGAAACTGCATTACGAGGTAATATATTTGGTCGCCCCACTATCAAAGTACCAAACATCTGAGTCTACTGTAGACATACACTATTCATGAGAAGATGGTTCATAATTGCAAACAATGGTCAATGCCCATTCTTCATTCTGCACAAGATTACCAGACTCTGTTTTAGGTGTAGAGGCCTCTACAAAAACCATTCTAGCATCTTTCTTCCTTGCCACTTTAGCAGCTAGTTTTGGACAACTCTTTATGAAATGATCCTTTCCTTTACAATATATACAAAACAATTTCTACTTTTATGTGTTCTTCTCATCTTTGTCATCCTTCTTTTATTGTGTAGAATTAGCAGATTTCTGCTTACTAGTAGAAGAGCTCCATTTACCTTTGCCTTTCTAACTAGCTAGGAAAGCTAGATCTACAACACGCATAATGGACCTGTTCTGCCTAGATTGATCTTCTTGCAACAGAACACAGGCTAACTCTTCAACTCTTTAGGAATTTGGATTGCCTTTCATCATCAAACGAAGAGTAGAAGCAAAAGTCTGATATGAATCAAGAAGACCATTCAGAATAGTCTGCAGAAGTGAACTCTCAAGCAAGACTTCATCAGCAGAATTCAACTATTCCTTCAAATCTTTGATCTTTGTCAAAAAATGTCCATGTAATCTCCTTCATTCATGTGCTCACTATCCAACTATTTTTGCAATTAAGCAACACGAGCCTCTTTCCTTGCCTGATATAAAGTGGTAAGTGTATCCCAAGCATCCTTAGCTATTTTGCAAGAGTGAATGTGAGGAATAATGGCATGTTTGAGAGACAAGGCTATCAATGCATGTGCTTGAGCATCTCTGCCATCCAAACAAATTTGCTCTGCAAAAGGTGCAATAGGAATCGCAATACAAATAGGAACATGAAGAATATCACCATTTTCAATGCTATCTGCATCACCTTCAACAATTGTGTTTGCAGGTGAAATAGGACATTTTTTGATATAAGCCCTAAACAATATTTCACGATCCCTTTGCAACCAATGCATACACTGTGCACAATATTCCACAGTCCTTTTGCAACCAATGCATGGCACATCATATAAGCCCACAATGGGTAATTGGTATCCTCCAACTTATCCTCAATAGCCAACATATGGAATACATCACTACTTTCAACCATGGCCACTGACTAAAATACCTTGATGCAGAAAAATGATTGTATCTGAAAAAGTTGAACAGATGTACCTTGACGAGTTCTGCTCAACTTTTAGCAACCTTTGAGATGCTTATAATGGCAAACTAAAACATGTATATATCTTCAGCACAAAAAGATGAAATTACCTACACAAGCACTATGATATTACATTCAGAGGTTGAAATGATCTCATATCATGATTTTGGCACCACATAGAAAATCTGTTTTGATCTCCTATTCACCTTGAGTATGCTCACCAATTTTTGTGCGATTCTAAGACTATGATCCAAGGAGTGTCAATGATGCCCTTGATGAAGCGACAACCTGCTCTGATACCAATTGTTGGAGTTCAAGGGCTGCGGAAGCACATGAACAACAAAAGGAAGAAGAAGAAGCTTGGAGCACAACACACAATACTGAATGTATTACCACTAGAATATCCAAAGATAAATCACCCATTAGGGTTATAAATATATATACAAGCTACGGGGAAAAAACCACCTAAAGAGGGAAAAAAGTGCCCTGATAGTCCTAGTGTGTTCAGACACATCACTACCTAAATATATCAACAACTTTTGAGCCATTGAGTTTCCATTCAAGGTGAAAATAAAGGCCTTGTGGCACCACACAATTTCCCCATAGAACCTTAATGGGGGGAATGGAGAGGGGGGCTTGCCCCCTTCTGCGACATCCAGGGGGCCTATCCCCCTAGCTCAAAGGGCCAAGATGGTAGGACTTTTGGTCGTGGAGATATTTTCGACTTGTATATTTTATTGACTATTTTATATCTCTTGACTATGTTTATCTATACCTTCTCCCGTTGTAAAAGCTATATAAGCATGGCCCAAGTTGAGCTTTATAAAGCATTGCACACTAGTAAGTTGTTCATCTAGTCTGTATAGATTGCCATCTAAGCTCCACATTGGGGGCGCATAGGTGGATAGTAGCATCATTCTAACTGCATTATGCTTGGCAATCTGAGAATTTGAGTTCTCTATTTGTTAGTCTATGTCTATCTTTTTCTTCACTTTTCTCTCAACTTTATCTACTGGTCTATTCCATTGTGCTATTATTTTCTTATAGTTTTAGCTAGGGTCTACCAAACAATAGGTTATAATCCAAACTAGACTCAAGAAGGTCAAGGAGTACAAAGTTCATATGAAAAACTGCACCTTGCAATGTGATTGGGATTGATCATCCATACACAAAAAAAAATTAACGAGTTTAATATGATTCCACCTTAGTTTTCTACACAAAAGTGCAATAGCTATGTTGAATCAAGATCCCTCATCAATTAAGACCTTCAAGATTCGGTGATTTTTGTACCACACTATGATCAAGGGGAACATATGGTTTACGGTAGTATTGGGTTCTGAGTGTATGGTTGCTACAAATGGTGCCAAAATCTAAACAACTACTACCTGCTATTGAACTTGCTACCAGATACCAGGTACTAAGGTTAATAAATGTCCCAATGCTAAGGTAATAGGAGCTCATGATAAAATATCCCATGCCATAGTATGGGTGGGTTCTTCTAGTGGGCTATTCGATTGTGATGATGATTCTAGTATGCTTTTGGATGGTGTTTCAGTTACAAGAGCATTGATCGGTTTTGGTGTAGGGAAGATTGGAGCTTTAGCTTGAGCCCATTTTTCACTCTTAGATAACATTCTGTGTTTCTCTTTGAAACCAGGTTCAAAAGCTTCTAGAGCTTGTTGTAGCATTTTATCAGATCATGTATGTACTATAGCAACTTGAGGTTTGTAGGTGTAATAATAACCATGTTTCTCATTGAATTTTGTCTATCTTTTTTCCATTTATCATGCTCCTCCACGTATTTGCAATGTCATTGAATGTGTCCCATCTCTCCACAAAAGTGATAGCATACCTGCAGTACTTGATTAGTGGGGATTGGTTGGTCCTTGATTCCATTGTGGTTGATTATAATTTCCCTGTCTTTGCATTTGAAAATTAGAATAGGTTGGGTATGATGTACTATAGAGATGGGGTGGAATATAGTTGGCTAAGGATTCTCCAAGTTCTTGTATAATGGCATTAATTGCCATATGGTTTATGCCATTTCTATCTGCATCCAAGTCCATGCCACCAATGCATCTCATTATCATGATTTGGCATAATTGTGGGTTTAGTCCATTGATAAACCATTGCATCATAACATTTGTAGGTAAATTTTGCATTTTTTGTAGGTAATTGATTGAGGTGGATCTGGAATAGTGTCACATATTCTTGCACCCCTTAGTTAGGTTTTTGTGTGTTATTCTATAAGAAATCAAAGATTTGTGTTGGATTTTTCTTTAACATGAATCTTTGTAGAAAAGCATCATGGACTGCATCATGTTGTTGAAAATTATCTAAATCAAATTTTGTCAACCACGTTGCAGCTTCATTCACCATGGTTGATTGAAATACTTCAACCTTGTAGGCATTATCATCTCAGTTAGCTAGTACATTGTAATTAATTTCAAAAGCATGCACATGCACGTCTAGATAATTGCCAAAATAAATTGCCAAATTTGGTGTAGGTAATTTCAATTGAGTATTGTCTCCTCTATAAACCCAGTAAATTTGCCATAGATCTTGGACTAAAGTCCTCAAGTGCATCTACTACCTCCTCAGAGTAAAAACTGGTGGGTGATGCCTATCTTGTGGATTGTATTGTCTTTCTTGGAAGTTCTAAATTCAATTGTTGTATAGATTCTGGTTCACAGATAAAGGTACCTTTTTGCTACTAGAAAATCTTGGGAAGGATGGGATAATTAATCACGCAAATGGCATTCTTCAACCTTCACTAGTATTGATCGGCTTGGTAAGTGGCTTATCTATAATTTTGGAGATATCCACGATTATTTCTTGTCAAAGTTTTGTCTACACAGATTGGGTGTTCTGCGTCTTATCACTATCAACCACTCTCTCCAAAGTAGCCAGACTTTTATCGGACACCAATAAAGGCACCAAAGAAGTTTTCGATACATGTTCATTGAAAGGCAACAAAGACATTTTTGATACTTCTCACATATCGAAAACTAAAAAATGTGTCGGTTTTGTGTTGTGACTCATTGCAACCTTCTCTTCTGATGTTGTTTTTCCTCTTAGATTGCATTGTGGTGTGCCTAATGCACTATTCACTCGTACACAATGTTTATGACTTTTATATTTTGGGTAGGTTTCATCGGAACATGTTATCAACATGTAGGCTACAAAGACCACTTGCTAGTAGGACAACCAATGTTAACCTCTATTAATCTCTAGTTCGGTTAGGAAGGGAGTAGGTTGATGAAGGGTTCTTGGGTGGAAAAATTTAGATTACTATAAATTCCTACATTTTTCTCTTCTCATTCTATCTCTAAGATGACCAAAATTAGGAAATTTACTCGTTAAACTTAAATAGATTACACAGAAGCGACATTGTTATTATCCTCTACATCAAATCTTCTGTACCTGCTTAATATATTGAACAATCTCTACAACACTCACTCAATGATCCTCAAATCAACAACTATGTGTCGTGTCGTACTAAATTACAAAGCTTATATTAGACCAATTACTTACAAACTAGATTATAGCTAGCAACCACTACGCATAGAACATAATAATTAATCAAGTCAAGGCACAAGATATATATACAAACTAGATTATAGCTAGCAACACTAGAGTCTTGCCTTTTCAATCAAGACTCATCGAAATTATGCATCAAAGTTTTTACAAAAGATAATATCTCGTCGGCCTAAAAATACAAAGAATGAAGGAAATGCAATTCAAGAGGATGGTTGAAGACCTACCCAACTTCAAAGGACAAAGTCTAAAGCATTTTATGTGAATCTTGTCAATTAGGGAAGCAAGCAAGGATTCCATTCAAGAAGAGTGGCTACATAACCCAACACCCATTGAAGTTGATAAATATAGATGTGTGTGGGCCAATCAAAGAGCAATCAATTGGAGGTAACAAGTACTTTTTCACTTTTATAGATTATTGCACAATTATTGTTTTGGTTTATTTCATAAAGCACAAATCAGATGTGTTTAGATGTTTCAAAGCATTCAAACCAATTGTAGAGAAGAAAATAGGTACATAAGTCAAGAAGTTAAGGTTCAATGGAGGGGGAGAATATTTCCCCAATTAATTTTTTTGATTTTCTATGCGATCAAAGGATCAAGAGGCAAATAACATGTAGGTACACACCCCAACAAAATGGGTTAGCAGAGATAAAGAATAGATACATTGTGGGGATTGCTAGAGCAATGCTCGACGAGATGAATGTAACTAAGATGTTTTGGAGTGACACAACAAATAACACCATGTACCTTATGAATAGGGAACCTACCTCAAGGATCCATGGCTTGACACCATATAAAGCTTGTTATGGTAAGAAACCTAATATTTCCCACTTGAAAATATTTGGATGTACTTGTCATGTACATGTGCCAAGTGAATTGAGGCACAAGCTGCAACCAAAGGTAGAAAAGTGTATGTTTCTAGGATATTCAAATGATCAGAAAGGTTATAGGTGCTTCAACCCAAACACAAAGAATTTGAGGATATCAAGGGATGTAGCCTTTGATAAGCTACTCCTTTGGTATAAGAAATATGATTGTATGCAAGAATATGAAGAATAAAAGCATGGAGATGATGACGAAAAAAACGACTGAGAGCTAAGTAGCTCAAGGAGTTCAATCAATGAAGAAGGAGTTCAATCGATAAAGATAGTTCAAGCATGAACTCACCATGGAGGGGGAGATCTTCATCAAGTTATGAAGCTCGATCAATCAACAAAGGCAAAACAACATTGGTAGAGTTGGATGAAGATGATAATGAAGTTGAAGATGATGAAGGACACATGATGGAGAGAGATGCCACATCAAAGAAAGAGATCAAGTACCGAAGGCAAAAGAGGTTTATTCCTCCAAAATGTGAAGAAAGGAAGTCTTATAGGGTTAAGTATCCAGCTAAAATGTTTACTCATGACTCTTACATGGAAATGCATTATGCATATATGAACAAAGTACTAGAAGACCATGAGCTTGACTATTATGAATATGCAAGCAAGTATAGCAAATGGAAAGAGGAAATGTAAGAAGAGATTGTTGTACTTGAGGAGAATCAAACATGGAATCTAGTGTGCAAGAAAGAGGAAATGAAGGTAATAGGTAATAAGTGGGTGCGTAAAGCTAAGAGGAATTCAAATGGATCTATTTTGAGGTTCAAAGCAAGATTGGTGGCCAAGGGTTTAGCACAAACCTATGGAGTGGAATTCTAAGAAAACATTCAATCCCATGGAAAAGATGAGCACCATTAGGACACTCATTGCAATGGATTCACGAAAAAGATGGAAGCTCTTCCAATCGGATATCAAGAATGCCTTTCTCAATGGATACTTGGAGGAGGAGGTATCCATTGGGCAACCACTAGGTTTTGTTTATAAAAAGTTTCCATGTCATCTTTGTAGGTTGAAGAAGGCACTTTATGGCCGGACGAAAACTCCAAGAGCTTAGAACCAGAGATAAGTGGAGTATTTGATGAAATTTGGTTACAATCAATGCAAGGTGGATCCATCTCTCTTCATCAAACAAAGAGGAGAACTTGTAGTCTACATGTGTGTGTATATAGATGATCTTATCATTATAGGTAATGATATAAAAGACATTAAGGAGATAAAGTAAAACTTGGAAAGGAGTTTAGGATCTCTAATCTTGGAGAACTTAGGTATTTTCTCACATAAATAATAAGGTACTACACTCATACAAATCATATATATTATAGACCTACTTGAGAGGTTTGGGATGCTACATTTCAAGCCTATTTCAAATTCCATGGAAGTTAATGTAAAGCTAAGCTCCATTGATGGAGATCCAATAGAGGATGTAATGTTGGTATCAATCTATTCTAGGCTCTTTTAATTGCGCCACAATCACTAGGCCAAACATAGCATATCAAGTTGGAGTATTATCACATTTTATGCATATTCCAAGGATAACAAACTTGCAAGTTGCAAGATGAATGTTAAGATATCTCAAGGCTACTATAAATGAAGGTTTTTCTACTCATTTGATGACGATATGTAGGTCAAAGCTTACTATGATGTTGATTGGGCTAGTTCAAAGGAAGATATAAGGAGTACAAGTGGTTATCTGGTCATACTAGGTAGCAAGATCATCTCATGGATTTCAAAGAAGCAACCCACAATGGAATTATCTTTCATGAAGTTTGAGTATAGAGGGAGTAAGAAGCTATTTATGGAGCCTAATTTGCATGTTGACACATATCAAATATTTTGTGACAATATGAGTAGCATTCATCTAGCATTGAATCCTATCTATCATGCTAGAACTAAGCATATTGAAGTGCACTATCACTTCATAAGGGAAAAGGTGATCTCTAAGGAATTTTCAATGCATCATATATGCACCAAGGACCAAGGAACTCAAGTGTTTACAAAGGCTTTGGATGGAGTGAAGATTTCAAAATTCAAGCAATGCATCAACATGAAGGAGCTTGTATGAAGATTAAGATTTGAAGCTTGAGGGGGAGTTTTAAAAGTCAAGCTTCAAGCCAAAATTTATGGAAAATCAATCATGGACATGTGGAAAAATGTATGGAATGTGAAGAGATGGATAGGTATGTGCTTGAAGATGAAGAGGTGTTGCAAAATCCTTGATCTACACCAGCCAAATGAACTCCACGAGTATGTGGTGGGACCTTTTAGCTTGCAAATGGATGTATTAGAAACCCAATGTACCTTGGAAGGTCACTCTCAAAAAGATAGATCAAAACAGATAAGTTGGAGTTAGCTCAGAGGTGAAGAACTTGCTATTTTGGTTCATACACCTGTCCAAAGTTTTGAACAATTCTCTGGTCATAGCAGCAATCAACTTAATTCCTTTTGGGGAACTCTTATACACTTAGTAATCTAACAATCATGAGTGACTTGATAAAAAAAGATAAATTACACAAAGAGAAACAAGCTTAGCAAGTCAAAGGATGACCCCGATTTTCCCGGGCTGCAACAGTACACATACCGGTGATCAGTAAAATGCACATATCTCAGGATTTTGGAATCAAATGATTATGAAATTTTGTAGGCATAAACTAGACAGTAAGATAAATCTAACAACCTTTAAATCAAAGAAAACAGTGAAGTACACACTGAGAAACAGCTCTGACAAGATCACTGTTCTAAGAGAGTGCTGCCAGAGAGGAAGAAGATGAGGTGACACAGTTGACTTCAAATGATCATAACTGAAGATTGCAACATTAAAATAAAATGAAAATTGGTGAGCATACAGTACACTTAGAGAGCTAACTTTACAAAGTTAAGTCACTCAAAATGATGCACCAAGCTCAGAGAAATCATCTCTGCAATTTGACTAAGAAAATTGAGAGATATGGTAGTGAACAGTACACTTCACAAGAACATGAATACATGAACTCAAATGATAATGAAAATGAACGTATATTGATTGTACAATACAATGGACTTACTGATACATATGTGTGCCTTAGAATCACACCTTGATATGGCATAAATCTTAGCTCTTGGAGGTCTTCACATGACCATGACTAAAACTACCATGTATTTATAGTTGATCTTGGGAGCCTAACTTCCCACAATCACTCTTCAATCAATTAGTGATTGATTTGATTCTTCAACTACCATAAATCACAAATTCGTGGCTTCTCTTTCCTATTTTGATCTTAAGTGGACTCAACCACTTAAGATTCTTTCACTTTTACATCAAGTAAGACTTCAAAAAGTTACAAGAGGTAGTTCACAAGTGAACTTTACATAGTCTTCATTTTAAAGCTTCTTCTATGACTTTGTGGGACTCAAGCCAATACTTAGGCTTGTCATAGACTTGCTCCAACAGCTCCCCCTTAAGCCAAGTATGCTTGAGGTCTTCAATCTTCCAAGATTGCATGCAAACTAATCATGGCTTTGAATTTGCAAAGCTTTGTACCATCCAATTCTTTGGTTAGAATATATGCACATTGTTGATGAGTGGATACATATGATATTTGAATCTCCTTGCTTACAATCTTCTCTCTTACATAGTGATAATGAACTTCAATATTTTTAGTCCTTGCATGAAAAATTGGATTAGTAGCAAAGTGAATAGAACTCATATTGTCACCAAAAATAGTTGGAGTTCCAAACTCCAATCCAAGATCTTTGAATAATGTCCTCATCCACATAGCTTCTTGTGTAGCTATGGCAAGACCTCTGTATTTAGCTTCAGTAGAAGAGAGAGCAATTGTGGGTTGCTTCTTGGATGACCATGAAATAAGCTTTGAACCTGCATATAATATGAGTTTAGCAATCCTTTCACTTGAAAAATGTCCTCTTGTCACTCCAAAATGTGCCATCTCTAACATTTCCATATACTTATTTTCAGGAACACAGATTCTTAAATATCCATCCATCCCTTTCTTGTACAATTGATCTCCTATTAGTTGATACTCTTTAGAAATCATTTGTAAATTCCTTGAGTCCGCACTAGCTCTTACTGACTCTTCTTTCTTATTTCTTCTCAACTCCTCAATTATATTTTCACTCCAATCTGGATTTTTCTGAAACCAATACAAAGTTGTAATTTCTGAATTTTGCAAGGATTGACATTCCCAGCAGTTGGAAACATATTTTTTTACATCCTGAATCTTATTAGGCCAATGTACTCCCATCCTATTGAGATTGTTTAAGGTGACTATCATGGAAGCATGAGTACAAGGATTCCAACAATGATCTCTTCTTAAATATTCTTGCTGCTCATCTTCTGGAGTACAATATTCCAATATACCCATATGATTGAGATGATATAAATGTCTAGCTAGTAGTACAAAATTCCTACTTTAAAATACGAGATGCGTGTTGTTTCCAAATGTTCTGCAAGGTCCCATGGTTAGCAAAGGTACTAAAGTCATGGCCCATTCAGGAATACTTTCTATTTTGAATAGATATGCATCTGGTAAGTCATCATCTAAAGGTGAACTTGGCTCTTTGGTTTGAATTCTGGACAAATGGTCTGCTCGTAAATGAGTTTTTCCTTGTCTGACCACTACCTCAAATTCAAATTCCATCAGTTAGAGAAACCATATGACTATCCTACCTGTGTGACATGGTTTGTTTACCAAGTAGAGTAAAGCTTGGTGATCCACAAAGAATTTAAATTTGTTTGCTAAAAGATAGTGTCTATATTTTTTTATAGCAAATATCATTCCCAAACCTTCCCTCTCAATTGTTGTATAATTCTTTTCTACTGAATTCAATTGCCTACTAGCATAAGCAATTGGAAAGTCCAATTTTCTCCCTTCTATTGGTTGTGCTAACACACATCTCAAAGCATAATTTGAAGCATCCACATGAACATGAAAAATTTTATTCCATTGTGGGTTTTTAGAATTGGTGTTGTTACCAAACAAGTTTTTAAAGTCTCAAAGGCTTGATCACATTCTTTGGTCCATTCAAATTTTGTTATCAATGCATACAAAGGTTTTGCAATGTCTGCAAACTTGTGTACAAATTTTCTATAATACCCACAATGTCCCATGAAGGTTTGAAGTTCTTTCACATTTGTTGGTCTTGGAAGTTCCACTATGGCCTTAATTTTTCTTTCATCAATTGAAATTCCATTTCTGGAAACTATGTGACCCAACATTCTCCCTTGCCTCACAAAGAACACACATTTCTCTGGATTTAAACATACTCTGTATGTTCTACATTTTTTGAATATATTTTCCAGATCCTTCAAATGATCTTGTCTTTTTAATGAAAAAGTGCAAAGATCATCCACAAAAATTTCCATTATATTTCTAAGGAATTCTTTGAATATGTGACACATCAGTCTTTGAAAAGTTGTTGGGGCATTAGTTAAACCAAAGGGCATAACCCTAAAAGCATAAATTCCCCATTCTGTGGAAAAGGCAATTTTATGTTGGTCTTCCAAAGCTATTGGTACCTGATTATATCCTGAAAAAACTATAGACCTCTTTACCTGCAACTCTTTCCAAAAGATGGTCTGTTATGGGTAATGGATAGCTATCCCTTATAGTTGCAGCATTCACCTTTTTCAAGTTAATGCATACCCTGAGTTTCCCATTCTTTTTAGGTACCACAACTATAGGAGATATCCACTCTGTATACTCAATCTCATAGATGAAATTGGCAGCTAACAGCTTGTCAATTTCTTCCTTTATCTTAGCAGAGTATTTGTCATTAAATGTATAGTGTCTTTGTTTGCTAGGTTTCGCATCAGGAGTAATAGGAATCTTATGTTCACAAATGTTAAGATCAATTCCTTTCAAATCTTTGTAACTATAAGCAAACATATCTCTATATGTTTTTGCCAAATTTCTCAAAGCTTCCTCCTCGTGATTTGTCATGTCATCAGCTATCACAATATTTCTCTCTTCCCCTTCTTCTTGAGTGATCATCACCTTCTTCGTTTGTTCCTCATTGTCATATGCCTCCCCCTTTTTCTTCTCGCTTTTTGGTTTTATTTTTAGGAGTAACCTGTCTTCTACTTCATAGGTCTTGAAGTTTGTAGGTACATCAAATTGTTGATCTTCTTTCTTTATGTTTTTATTATCTTCTTTCTTTATGTTTTTATTTCTTTCCTCTCCTTGATCTTTTTCTATTTTTTTGTGTTTATTGTTTTTATATGTTCCTGAGATTTTCTCTTTTATAGCATCAACAGCTTCCACTTCTTCCAGATATTGTGTTTTCCCATTTTTTAATATTATTCCTTCCTCTTGGTCTTCCTCTGTTTTTGACAACTTTATCATTTGTATTCCTATGTGGAAGATATAATATCCTTCTTCATTTTGGAATTTCAGTCCCACATACTCATCATTAGCTAGATCCATGGTGGTCAAAATCTGATTCCAACCATAAGGTTCGAATTCTTCATCTTTACATTTTTGTGGTATGTAGCTTTCATCTTGTGATTCCCTTTCTCTTAGACAATCTCCTTTTTTTAACATCCTTTTTTTATCTGTGTGTTTCCTTATCACATTACATTTCCAGATTGATGATTCTATCTCATTCTGATCTTCACTCCCTGATTCTTCACTTAATTCCTGATTTTGATGTACTTTGAACCATTCCTGAGGGGACATATCACAATATTGACCATTTCTTAAATTTACTCTAGTTACCCTTCATTTGCTTTGAAGATATAAGCAATCATTACCCCAGTCTTGCACAATTTGCATTTGTCTCATAAATGGTCTTCCTAGGATAATTTCATATGAAGTGGGTTGTGGAAATTCAACTATGGCAAAAGTATGCTCTATCTCTATTCCACATATTTCCACAATCACCTTTTCCCATATTCCTAGGGGCTTTTCTATGTGTCCATCTGCAAGTTGTAATCTCATTTTAGTGGGTATTAACTCATTTTTTCCCCATTTCTCCCAGGTTTTTTTAGTCATGATAGCCACTCCTGATCCATTGTCTAATATGGCCTTAGCATGATTCTCACCAAATTGTATTTTCAAGGTTGAGTTCCCTTCTTCTCCTTCACAGCATCCTCCTATTTTATCAATAGCTATGTACAACGATTCTTCCAATTCTTGTTGTTGTCGATCTAGGTTCTTTGACTTATTTTCCCAATTTTTTATATTGTGTTGTAAGTGAGGATTTTGTTTTACTATCTCCTCCATTGTGGTGTGATATAAAATTGTACAGTGTTTGTCTAGATTGATTTGGAAAGTTATTTGTGAAATACCTTCCTGATCAAGATGTTTCTTAGTTTCTGTTGCATTTGATCCTTCAACTATTGTTTGATTATTGTCTAGTTCCCCCATTTTGAGTTGTGCTTCCTGTATGATTTGGTTACATCTTTGCATTCTTTCATCCTCTAAATCTGGCATAGGATATGCCATCACATGATCTGTATGATTTGGTCCATCTTGTATTCTTCCCTTGTATGCTCTTATTAGAGTCTCCAGACTTTATGAATTTTTTGCCTCTTCCTGAGTCTGTATATTTTGTGGTTGACTATTGTTTGAATGTTCCATGGTCTCTTCTTCCAAATTTTTACCCAGTCTCATCTTTCTTTCCCATCTTCCTTTTTGTCTGTTTTTCTTTTCTTTTGGAAATGAAATTTTCTTATGTTCCTGTGTGTGTGTCTCCTTTGTTGTTTCTTGTTGTTTAGCTTGTGCTCTTGTTATAGCATTTACAGTTACTTGATCATGGTCACTCAATTCTTCTTGCTCCATTATGTTAACTGTTTTTAATGGTATGTTACTAGATGTGTTATGTTGTTTTTGAGGGTTTCTTGGGCAATCGTTTATTAAATGTTCCCTGCCACAATCATTGCAATAGGATCCTTCTATCCTTAGTGTAGGAGGTTGTGGGCAGTCTCTAATGAAATGTTCCCCCCCACATCTATAACAAGTTATCTTTTGACTTCCTTTGAATTGGGGTTTCTGATTGGACATGTAATTATTAGTTATGTACATGAATGTGGTTGTGTCCATTTCAATTCTCCCATTTCCCAAGTCCAAGGCTTGCAATTCTGGTTCTCTCTGTTCATATTCTTCCCAATCTTCCTGATATCCTTCATTCCAATGATACTCCTCTCTGTAAGATGATCTAAGTCTTAAGCTTTCTTCTTCTATTGGTGTGTATTTTACTGGTACTACATTTGTTGGTAATGGTGGTTGTTGTCCAAGTACAGGACTTGGTTGCTCCACAAATCCAGATTCTCTTTGTAAGTTGTGTTGGTTCACATATTCTCTTTCTTTAATGGGTTGTTTATTATAGAAACAATCTTCTCTGGTATGGTTTGTCCATTTTCTTTCTAAGGTACAGTATTTGAGTGTTTTTCTATCTTGCAAATGTTGTGGTTTGTGATAAGGACATTGTTGAATCAAATGATTTTCTCCACAATTATAGCATTTCTTATTGGTTGCTATCCTGGTGTTTATCAAATTTGACTTGGTGTTAACTTCTAGGGCTTTAGCAATAGCTTGTGCCAATTCTTCTGTTGGTGGGATTTTATCTTCATTTGTTCTTGGTTGATCAAATGCTAATAGATCTTGTCCTCTGTTATCCTCTAAGTCTATTGCCTCTTTCACACATTCTCCTAGATCAAGACATCTCCTATAATACACCACGGTTCTTAATTGTGCACTTCTCAATCCTTCTATGAACAAGGACGCCTGTATTGCCGTAGACGGTACCTCTTCTCTTGGACATCTATCAATGTATTGCTTGAATCTCCTAGCTGCCTCTCTGACATTTTCATCTTTTTGTTGTTTAAAACTATGTATTAGGGTATGTAGCTCAGTGATGAGTAGCACCTCCTTTAATGTCAATCGGAGAAGACATGAGGATGGTATGAAGACCTCGAGCAAGTGAAGGCACAAATGTGTGAGTGAGAAGCACACCAACATGCACACACATACACACACACGCGCACACACGGCAAGAACGAAGAGAGCAAGACAATGGAATCACTTCCATTGCAACCAAGTTCTCCTACAAGTTCAAAACTACAAGAAGCTAGCCCCAAAAATGAGCTCTCTAGCTCTATTTATAGTTTTTGACTAGCTTTGGCCCTGTCCAGACCTAGTGTCCGGCCTAGTTAAAAATTAGGTTCCAGGGCTTATTTGAGGGCTCAAACGAGGTCTAAAAAATATGAAAATTGGTAGGCAATTACTTCTAAGGCTCCTCAAGCTCGAGGACTCCTCGGCTTGTACAAAATGGAGCTACAAACAAGTGAAATCGTATTTACAAGGGTTTCTAGTGATGAGAATCACTTTTAGAATGATATAAGGATTGGAAAAAATTAATGGGTTGCCTCAGTGCTAGATCTGCATGTATGCACGTACTTGCTTCTTCTTGTATGATGCCAACACTCTCCCCCCCGTAGCGTCTGTCGTCTCTGATAGACCTCTGCTCCACGGTTTGATCAACATACTGTTGTAGTATGTTTGTTGCCAATTCTTGTTCTTTGATTTGTAGTCCCCTGACCAAGTCTCTCTGAAGGACATCCCAATTAATTGCCCCAGGCATGTTAGGTTGTGGTGTGGTGTAGAGCTCTGAATGCATTGTTTGTTTGCATGCGAATAATTGTAACAGATGAGTTGGGCGTGGTGCGAACACTTCTAAGTGTGATTCTCAGAACCCCGTGGTGAACATGTCATCAAAAGTTTGCTTGTAGCAAGCAGGGAGATATCTTATTCGTGCATGCCATGCATAAGCAACTCGGATACTCGGGGTCGTGCTCATATCATAAAGTAAGTCATAATTACCATTTATGAAGCCCTGAATTGGCAGCTGGATATGATGTACATTGCGAAAGATCTTTAACACTACTTGCATCATGTCTAGGATTTTGAGCATCATCTGCGCGGCAACATCAGGCATGGGGTGTAGGCGTGGCATCCAATGTCTGATGGTGGCCATCATGTAGGCTGCTGTTGGTGTGCCTATTGGGGGTGCAATGGAGGGGTAATTTAGCCATTATTTGCAATTATTATTGTTCTGAACTTTGATGGCAAATGCCTTCCATGATCTTCTTCGTTGTACTGGCCCAAAGCAAGGGTTATACTTCAAATGCATGGGAGCATGATCCCATGTTCGTAGCATTTCTGGATAGGTCTCAAGTAATTTTTGCCTCCAAATGGGTTGGAATATGGCACCTTTTCTAGCTTCTTCCGGGATGTCCTCTGGTTGGAATTGTGTGGCAAAAGAAGGATACCTATTGGTAACCCTTTTGATCTCTGCGTTGTAGTCTGCCAAGAGTACAAAGTAGGGCTTATACTGTAACTCAGAACTAGTTATCAGTCGCCTAGGAGCCACATGCCTGAAATATTCTGACTGAAGTATTGTATCCTCGATAGTTTTCATGGACATCATCTGAGTGGAGATACTCTCTTCGTGCATGGGCCGCATTTCTTCTACTTGTTTTATCCAGACAGCAGGGGGTTCTTCGTAAGTGTCCTGTCCCTCGTCAGTGATTCTACCTCCTGGAAGTGGTTGAGGCTCATAGTTATCTTCAAAGGTCTCTTCCACTGGAATGGTTATTGCTTCTTCCTCTGATGGTTGATCGGGTGGAGAGGGGGGTCGTTCATATTGTAACAATTTGATCTTTAATTCTGCCACTTGTTGGCGTAGCTCAAGTATCTCGTTGGCCATTGAATATTCGGGCTCTGGTGAAGTAGCAGCATTGACCATCTCTTTAAGTTCTGTTGTCGTTGGGGCACTTGGGATCTTTGAAGTTCCTTTACCTGTTCTACCAGTTGGTCGTGTGCTTCCAAGAGGGTCGCATAATCTCCCAATACCTGCTGAATGTGTTCTGAGGGGATATCTTGGAATTTGGCAGGATCTATAGGTGCCCCTGGAGTGTTTTCTATGGCTGCTTCGAGATTGTCTTGATTTTGTTGTTGTAATCTTCTGTTCTCTTCTTGGGCAGCTGCTAGGTGGCAGCAAAGTAAAGCCATGTTTCTTTGTAGTCTAGCATTGTGGGCCAGCTGATCTCTGAGTTGTTCTTCCATAGCCTTACCCGTCTCTGTATACTTGGCTTCAAGCTCTGCATTCGATTGTTGGAGGGCGGTCACCTCATGTTGTAATGCTGTATTACTCAACTCCAAGGCATTGACACGTGCCTGGAGGTGAGATGACAGAGTGCAAAGCTCCTTATTGTTTTCTTCTAATAACCTGTATTCCTGTTTAAGTTGGGCGGCTGCGTCAAGCATGGTGTCTAGTGCATGACTAAATGAGATGGATGCAGAGGTGGAGGTGAAAGATGCAAGGGGTTGGGAATTGGGGAAGGGAAAGGTGGATGTGGTGTTGATTGTGGATGTATGTGGTGATGTGCGTGAAGTTAGGAGTGGTGATGTTGCGACAAACGTGGTGGTGAGTGGTCCTATGGAGGGTGAAATGTCCATGGGGTTGGACGTGATTGTGTGTGAGGTGTGAATCGTGAACACTGGAATGGTGGGTGGTGTGTTAGTAGTGGTCGTGAATGTGGGGGAGGTGGGTTGGGGAAGGGACTTTCTATTATGATTTTCAATTTGTTGAACTATATTTACAAGGTTTGCCAAGAATGGAGGCAGGCTGGTTTGTGTTGGTTCTGAGGAGGTTAAGAGGGGCACAGTGGGTAGGGGTTGGTAAGTCGGAAATGTAGTGGTGAAGGGAAATGGGTGTGTTAGTGTTTGGGTAGGGACATGTGGTTGTCCAAGAGCTGGTTGAAAAGAAGGGTGGCCTATGATGGTTTGATGGGTGGCAAGATTACCTATATGAGGTTCGAAAAATGGGCAAGCAATGATAGAGGTAGGGATAGGTAACGATGGCAAAATGGTGGTGTGCGGCATAGGTTCCATAAGGATGGAGGTGGGTTGTTCAGTGATGCTAGAGGCAAGGGGTTCGGTGGGTTGGGTGGGAGGTGATGGTGGAGAGGGTATCTGTGTGTTGTCCTCATGTGCATCAGTGTCAATGGGGCTGGTGATGTGCACATCTTCCTGAGTGGTAGTAGGGAGTGAGGTAGAGACTTCCATCTGAATCATTTTTCCCCTTCGTGGTCGCGTATCCAACTTTTGTTGATCATATTGAAGAGGGTTGCGATGTAACATGTGTTGGAGATAGACGTCTGCGGAAGCATGCGAACAGCACAAGGAAGTAGAAGAAGCTTGGAGCACAAACACACAATACTGAATGTATTACTAGAGAATGTACAAAGATAAGTAGCCCATTAGGGCAATAGGCGTATATACAAGCCGGGGGAAAAAAACCTCCTAAAGAGGGAAAAAAGTGCCCCGGCAGTCCTAGAGTGTTCAAACACATCACTACCTAAATATATCAACAAATCCCCCCTGGGAGTGATGCGGTGAACAAGGAGCTGGCACTCATGTATAAGGAAGTGCCAAGCTATGTGGAAATCACTCCACAAAAGGAAGTAAGCCCAAAGCTTTGCGAAAAGCTTCAAACTTCTCCCTAGGCAGAGCCTTCGTGAAAAGGTCTGCAATGTTCTCCTGCGTGGGCACATATGCCAAGCTGATCTCCCCAGCAGAGAACCTCTCCCTGACATAGTGATAATGCACCTCAATGTGCTTAGTGCGAGCATGGAACACAGGGTTCCTCGCAACTGCCAATGCGCTCTGACTGTCAGTGAAGATGGTGGTGGCAGAAGACTGGCCAACACCCAAATCAGCCATAAGGCGTCTGAGCCACACACACTCAACAGTCGCTGTGAAAGCTGCCCTATACTCAGCCTCACAATTGGAAGTGGCCACAGTAGGCTGCTTCTTGCTCAACCAAGATATACATGAGCTACCAAGCATGAAGCAAAAACCACTGGTGGACACACGAGTGTCATAGCAACCAGCCCAATCTGAGTCAGAAAAAGCATGCAAATCTGGCGGTAGTGATCCCCCCTTGGGATAAAACAACCCAAGTAGCCGAGTACCACTCAAGTAGCGAAAGATGCGCTTAACCGCTTTCCAATGCGTGACTCCTGGGCAATGCATAAACCTGCTCATCTGTGAGACAGCAAACTGAATATCTGGCCGAGTAATGCATAAGTAAATCAAGCATCCAACAGCCTGCTGATAGAGAACAGCATCAAATGCATCTCCAGCATCATGAAGACTCAATCGTAAACCTGTCTCCATAGGAGTGGCAATAGGCTTACAGTCTTCAAGGCCAAAACGCTGCAATAATGTGTCAATATATTTCGTTTGACACAAAGCCATTCCACCATCAACGTGCATAAATTGAATGCCCAAATAGTGATGCAAATGCCCCAAATCAGACATCTCAAATGAGGCATGCAAATCAGCCTTAAAATCAGCAATATGTGTCTCAATAGGACCAGTGAGCAGCATGTCATCAACATAGACAACAATGATCAGAAGCACATCATTAGCACGCTTAACATATAAGGTGCTTTCAGTTGGACTGTTCTCAAAACCATGTGTAATCAGATAGGCATGTATCTTCTCATACCAAGCACGTGGTGCTTGCTTTAAACCATATAACGCCTTCTTTAATCTGCACACCTGGTTTTCATGCCCTTTCTGCACAAAGCCACGGGGCTGAAAAACATACACTTCTTCATGCAAGTCACCATTCAGAAATGTTGTTTTAATGTCCAACTGATGTACATTCCAACCATGATGGGCTGCAAGTGCACAAATGCTACGAACAGTAGTCAAACGGCATGTAGGTGCAAAGGTCTCATCAAAATCAATGCCTCTTTCCTGCGCATAACCCTTTGCAACAAGCCTAGCCTTATACCTGTCAACGGTACCATCAGGTTTACGCTTCAGCTTGTATACCCACTTAGTGCCAATGGCCTTCTTGCCAGGAGGCAAGTCACATAAGGACCATGTACCATTCTTCATTATAGCATCATATTCAGATTGCATAGCAGCCATCCAATTTTCTGAATTTTGTGCTTCATCAAAAGAAACAGGCTCATTCTCATCACAGAGACTAGATGCAGCCATAGCATAGCAATCTGATGCAAAGGAGGCACTATGAGAGCCTGAACGAGTACGATATGACAAAGGTGCATCTAATTTGCTGTCACGCAAAGTCTGCACCAGCCATTTTGGCATAGTTTTTGCCTGCTCAATATCAGCTCTCTCATCAGCAAGTGCATCATGTAAATCTGCATCAGAAATGGAATGATCTGCATCATCATATGAAACTTGCAAAGGCTGAGAAGTTGCCTCATTAGGACCAGCACTAGCCTATCCACCTGTAAAAAGAGGCATCAAAGTATCATACATGTCTTTGGAGCTAACAGATGTCTCCTTAGTACATGAAAGCAATGGCTGAATAGCATCTTCCACAAAGACAACATCACGGCTAACCAGAATGCGTTTAGTCTGTGGATGATACAGACGATAGCCTTTACTTTCAGAACTGTACCCAACAAAAATACATTTTACTGCCTTATCATCCAATTTTCTGCGATGTTGTTCAGGCACTAATGCATATGCCAAACAACCAAAAACACGCAGATGAGCAACAGATGGCTTCCGGTCATGCCAAGCCTCATATGGAGTGATAGACTGCAATGCTTTAGTGGGACACCTGTTCAGTACATATGCTGCACACATGACAGCCTCAAGCCAAAAACTATGTGGTAAAGCCTGACTTTTGACCATGCACCTCGCCATCTCCATGAGTGACCTGTTCTTTCGTTCAGCAACTCCATTCTGTTGAGGTGTATACGGTACTGTACACTGGTGTTTTATCCCACGTTCAGCCATAAATGCATTAAAATCTGAAGACATATATTCCCCCCCTCGATCAGAACGGAGGGTGCCCATTTTACATGCTGACAGATTTTCAGCTAAAACCAAAAACTGTTTGAAGCACATGAACACTTCGGACTTTGCTTTGAGTGGATATACCCATGCATGCCTGGAAAAATCATCAATGAAAGTCACGAAGTAAAGGTAATTTCCAAAAGAGGGTGTCTGCATAGGACCACAGACATCACTATATACAAGCTGCAATTTCTGCGTAGCCCGAACTGAACCATCTTTTGGAAAGGAAGAACGCTGCATTTTGCCCAAAATACAGCCTTCACAAACATGTTTTCCAAGTGCCTCAAGTTTGGGCAAAGAGGACACCATTTCAGATTTCTGTAGGCATAACAAACTAGCAAAATTCAGATGACCAAAGCGTGCATGCCAAAGCTTTGCATCTGACATAGCCTGAGAATCATGAACTGCACATGCCGAATCATTCACAGATCTTTCATAGTCTATGAGCTTATACAGCCCACGACATAAGATGCCAGAAGCAATAATCACATCGCCATTTGAGAGATCATGGACTGTACACCTGTCATCAACAAATTTCACAACCAAGCCAATCTTGGCTAATGCAGAAACTGATAACAGATTCTTTTTTATCCCTGGCACAAATAAAGCATCTGACAAAGTGAAAGAACTACCATCAGCAGTAGTCAGAATGATCTTACCAACTCCCATAACAGGATAAGAGGAGTTATTGGCGCATGTGACAGTATTCCCTGTAGGGGCAGGCTCGAGTGAAGAGAAGAAACTGCGCTGTGAGGTAATATGTTTGGTCGCCCCACTATCAAAGTACCAAACATCTAAGTCTACTGCAGACATGCACTGATCATGAGAAGATGGGTCAAAACTGCAGACAGTAGTAAACGCCCATTCTTCTTCCTGCACAAGATTTGCAGACTCTGTTTTTGGTGTAGAGGCCTCTGCAACAACCATTCCAGCCTCTTTCTTCTTTGCCTCTTTAGCAGCCAGTTTTGGACAGTTCTTTATAATATGATCATTTCCTTTACAGTACTTGCAGAACAATTTCTGCTTTTCTGATTTCTTTTCATCTTTATCCTGGTTCTTCGATTGTGCAGCATTTGCAGATTTTTGCTTACTAGTAGAAGAGCTCCATTTTCCTTTGCCCTTTTGACTAGCCAAGAAAGCTTGATCTGCAACACGCATAATGGACCTATTCTGCCTGGACTGATCTTCCTGCAACAGAACAGAGACTAATTCTTCAAATGACAAGGCATTCGGATTGCCTTTCATCATCAACCGAAGAGTAGAGGCAAAACTCTGATATGAATCAGGAAGACCATTCAGAACGGTCTGCACAAGTGAGCTATCTGGTATAACCTCATCAGCATAAATCAATTGTTCCTTCAGGTCTTTGATCTTTGTAAGAAAACTGTCCATAGAATCACCTTCATTCATGTGCTCACTCTCCAACTGTTTTCGGAGGTAAGCAACACGAGCCTCATTCCTAGCCTGGTACAAAGTGGTAAGTGTATCCCAAGCATCCTTTGCTGTTCTGCAAGAGCGAATGTGAGGAATAATTGCACGTTTGACAGACAAAGCTATCAATGCATGTGCCTGGGCATCTCTGCCATCCCAACGAATCTGCTCTGCAGTAGGTGCAACAGAAACAGCAGCACGAACAGGAATCTGCGGAATATCATCTTCGACACCATCTTCATCAGCTCCAGTACCTCCAGCACCTGTATTTGTAGTACCTGTAGTCGCAGGTGTAACAGGACGTCTTTCAACACCCTGCACAATGTTCCACAGTCCTTTTGCAACCAGTACATGTCACATCATATAAGCCCATAATGGGTAGTTGGTACCATCCAACTTATCCTCAACAGCCAACATACGGAATACATCACTGCTTTCAGCCATGGCCGGTGACTAAAATACCTTGATGCAGAAAATTGACTGTATCTCAAAAAGTTGAACGGAACTGCCTAGACGAGTTCTGCTAGACCTGTAGCAAACTTCGAGACGCTTAAACTGGCGAACAGAAACTGGTATATACCTTTGGCACAAAAGGACGAAATAGCCTGCACAAGTGCTACGATAGTGCGTTCGGAGGCCGAAACGAGCTCAGATCGCGATTTTGGCACCACAAAGCAAAGATGTTTTGATCTCGGAAACACCTTGAGTATGCTCACCAAATTTCGTGCGAATCTGAGACTGCAAACGGAGGAGTGTCGACGGCGCCCCAGAAGAAGCGATGACCTGCTCTAATACCAATTGTTGGAGATAGACGTCTGCGGAAGCACGCGAACAGCACAAGGAAGTAGAAGAAGCTTGGAGCACAAACACACAATACTGAATGTATTACTAGAGAATGTACAAAGATAAGTAGCCCATTAGGGCAATAGGCGTATATACAAGCCGGGGGAAAAAAACCTCCTAAAGAGGGAAAAAAGTGCCCCGGCAGTCCTAGAGTGTTCACACACATCACTACCTAAATATATCAACAACATGATCCGCATAGCTTCTATAATCCCATATGTCTCAGCTAAGAGGTTCAATGATTCAACAAAGTGGGGGTCCGCGTTCTCTGCTTGAAGCATTTGATTCATCATCACTCTATTTGCCTCTTCTGATAGATTATGCCTCTTTTGTACTTGCTTGATCGTTTTGTAGAGCCGTTTGAGTTGTGCAGTGTAAGCAGGGGCTTCCTCTTCACTCTCCTCTGATTCATTTCCATGTGCCTCTTCTTGATCTTGTGTGCCTTCAATGTGAGTATGTTGTGCCTCATCTTCCCAATGTACCCTTCTTGCATCACTCTATGGTCGTCCTCTCTGGGATGATGATCAGGGGCCATCAGTGTCTGAGAAGAACTCACTCTCAGATAACTGTGCTGTTTGCAAGAATCTCTCAAAGTCAAAGGATGTATCTTCTGCCAATTTAGCCATTGAGGCAAACTCAGCATCGGTGGGTAGTGGAGGGGTTGATGGAGTGGGTTGTACCACACCCTCTGATTGTGGTCTTTGGAGATGGTTTGTGAATGGGGCTACTTGTTCTTCTTCTCTGAGGGAAGCTTCTGTGGTGGCCTCACGAGGAATTAGAACCTGTGAAAGTGATCCACACATTCTTTTCGTGGGTTGAACCCCTGACTTTCGCCCCTGGAAGAATTGCAACTGTGAGTACTTAAGGGCCGGTGCGATTGGCACATCATAAACGAGGCATCTGTAGATGATTCTTGTAATGGCGCAGCAGCCATTCAAAGTAGGCTTCCTCACTCCTCGTTTGCCTGCATCATATAACTGGTCAAGGATCCACACTGGCATTTTAATAGGTAAGCTCCCAGTCTCCGCTAGGTATAACCCATACCAGATCTTCTTATGAGGCTGTGTGAATCGATCTTGCGCCGGAAATGCAAAATTTTGAAGACACATTCGCAATGGTATAGCAATGTTTGGGGTGAGGGCACACATTTCTTTCAACTTCTTGAGTTTATTGTTCTTGATAGACTCCGGTATCAAAGGATCTCGATCGGAGGGTACGTGGGTGCCATACATCTGAAGGGCCTCCCTGATTAAAGTGATGTTCAACTCAAACTTTTTCATTTCCTCCTGGTTTGATAGAGAGGGCATCAGGAATGTGCCTGAATGATCTTTATCTCCTGTCGCCTTCAGAGTTGCAATCAAGTAATAGCATGTAAGGAAATCAGGTTTAGGCAGAGATGCACTAAAATAATCCTGCAATCCCGCATTCTGCCAAATATCTTGAAGAGGAGCTACATTTCGTAATGCTTCAAATTCTCGTGAGAAGAACTAAAAGGTCCACCAAACTCCTCCACATTCCAACTTGGATTCCAGATATGATCTGCATCTCCTAAATCTCTTGGCATCTCATTGAACCAATGGGAATGTCCTTTCACTCTTTCTGTTAGGCCACTCGGTGGATCCGAGATGGGAATTCTTTGCACATTCAGAAACTCTTCAGGCCTTGCTGTCAGTGGAGCCTCCACAGGCATGGTATCCCAATCCATTTGAGTACTAGTGCCTGCCTGGGAGCTTGTTCCTGCTGTTGCTGCCATGAGACTCCTTGCAGTCGTTGATGCTTATCTGCTAGAAGAAGAGAGGCACATTAGTGTTGCATAGGAAACAAGATGTAATGGTGTTCCCTCCACAATACGAACATGACAATCGAGATGGTTAGTGGTTAGAGGTGAAGTGTTTGTGATAGAGGTGAGTGGTGGTTAGTGGTTAGTGTCATCCTAGATGCATACTTTGGATATGCAATGTACTCAGAATGTACCTACATCAGAGTGGATGGATTTACAAAATTGGGTCAGGGGGTTTGATACACGGTTTAAGTCTCCAGACTTTGATTGAGGATTTGTAGCCCTTAGAACCGATGACAGGTAAAGGTTTATAAACTAGATTGTGGCACCCATTTCCAGACATGTCTAGGTTTGACCAAAGGTGTAATAGTGTGAGGTGTAGGTATCTTTCCTGAATTGTTTACCAAGAGTACTAGTGAGTGTTGATTTATGCTAGTGACTGTAGGTGAAGCTATTTGAGCTTGTAAGCAGGCCTTGGGCACCCACATCTATCTAGCAGTGGGGATAGCCTTGATTGACCGCTAAGGGACCCAAATAGAAAGGGTGTGTCTAGAGTGTTGCCTAGGGAACTCCTTTGTTTTATTCCTTGATGGTGTGGCTCGCTTGATGCTTTCCTGAGAACCTATCTCTGGAGTCATGGTTTTGTCCCCTTTGCGTATCCAGATCTGCTCTCATGCCATAAGGTACTTCATATTGCCCAAGTTGGTGCACATGCTTCTTGAACTTTTTCTTCTTTCCTTTTCTTTTCTTCTTTTTCTCCTTTTTTTTTAATACTAATCATTCCCTCCACTTCTCTCTCTTCCCCTCCTATTTCTCTTCTTAGAAAGAGGATGAGGTAGAGCCAAATGGAAATAATTTCCAAGATGTCATAATTTCCTTCTTGTAAAATTCTGAATTTCTTCAAGAATCCCATGTGTGTTTCAGATAAGTCTTTCCCTTTATCTATAACTTTGTATACTTTTTTGAGCTATTTTAGTATCTTCCTGCTTGTTTCCTTTCCATTGAATTAGATCTGATTTTTTTACCCAATAATACTTGATTCCTGTTGACTTTGTTCTAGGAATAAAACCATCTTCTTTTGATAAGCTGTACTTGGAAGTTTTTGGCTTCAATATCCATTTATTTCTGGAAAATTGTTTTGATGAGCAGTGCGTGTATGTACTTTGTTTCCACATTCTTCCTGTTTTAATGCCCAAATGCTTTTGACCATTCCATACTTGCCCCCTTTCTTCTGTCTTTGCAACACCTTTTGTTTTTTCAATTTTCTCCTGTTTTTGATTGAAGTAAATTTGATCATAAAGAAATTTTGATTGTGACTCCTTTGTAGCTTCTATTGAAAAAATAAATCCCTTCAGGTTTGGGTCATAAATATCATGTTGATCTTCCTGTTCTTCGTCACTCAATAAAAACATTAAAAACCTTTTGTCATTTAATGTCAATTTAAGCTTCATATTTTCAAAATCCAAAATTACTTTACCTTGCCTGAGCCATGGTTGTCCTAGAATCAATTTCTCAGTCATCATGTGATCTGGCCATTCTTCACAATCTATTTTCATATATTCTTCATTGAGCTTGACTTCAATAGATGGTGAAGCCATGCTTTGTATTATCTGTCCTTCTAAGGTTTTGATAAGTGTTTTACTTTCAGTCCTTTTTAAATTAAACTTATTCAACAAAACTGAACTAATCAGATTTACTTATCCCCATGAATCTATCAAAACCTTGATTTTCTCATCATGAAAATTCATTGTTATAATAGGCAAATGCTCTCTTACTCTTAAAGATGTTTCACACAAAAGGACTTCTCTAAGCTCCTTCATTTTTCTTATCCTTTCCTTAGCCTCTTGTTGAGCCTCCTGCCTAATTTTTTCCTCTTCTTTTTTCATGTTTTGAGCTTGATGTATCCTTCTCCATTCAGAAATAGTTAATGGAAGATCATACATTTTTACTCTACATCCACTTATGAAGTTTGGCATGATTTCTCCATCTATATTAGCTAATTGGATAGCTCCACTGTTACTTATTTGATTGATAATATAAGGCCCATGTCCTTTTTTCTGAAATTTCTTCTGATGTCCTTTGACTATGTATGCTAAAACTAGATCTCCTTCTTGTAAGTCCTTTTCTTTAATATGAACATCATGATAAGCTTTTTGCCTTCTTTTGTCTGCATATATGCTCATGATTGCTTGAAGTCTAGAAGCTCCCAGTTTTTCCAATTCCACCACTCTCTCAGATAATTCATGTCCACTCCACTTGTATTGACTGCCTACCTTTAGTGTTGGAATAAGGAATTCTAAAGGCAGAACTGCATTTTGTCCATATACCAAATTAAATGGTGTAGTTCCAAGTGCAGTCTTGTATGCCACTCTATAAGCCCATAAGACATGATTAAGTTGCAAATCCCAATCATTACTGTTTGTGTTTACCAATTTTGACAATACAGTGCAAAGTACTTTATTAGTACTTTCTGCTAATCCATTGGCTTGTGGGTGATATGGGGATGACTTTCTATGACTGATCATGAAATACTCAGTTATATTTTCTATGATTTGGTTCAAAAAAGGAGTTCCCCTATCACTTACTAATTCAATTGGCAACCAAAATCTGGTGATGATATTTTCATAGAGAAATCTTGCAGTGGTCTGAGCATCATTCCTTTTTGTAGCCTTGGCCTCTACCCATTTAGTTAGGTAATCTGTGGCTACTAGTATGTATTCAGCATGGGACTGTCTTGCTGGAGGATGTATGGGTCCAATGAAATCTAGCCCCCATTTACTAAATGCTCTTGCTGAAATCAATGTTACTAGTGGCATATTATCTCTTTTATTTGGTTGATTCACTCTTTGACAAATGTCACATCTTTTCACATATGTTCTTGCATCAGGAAATAGAGTTGGCCACCAAAAACCAGAATATAATATGAGTTTAGCAGTCCTATCACTTGAAAAATGTCCTCCTGCCACTCCAAAATGTGCCATTTCTAACATTTCCACATATTTGTCTTCAGGAACACAAATTCTTAAGTATCCATCCATCCCTTTCTTGTACAATTGATCTCCTATCAATTGATACTCTTCGGAAATCATTTGTAGATTCTTTGAGTCTGCATTATCTCTTACTGGCTTTCCCTTCTTGTTTCTTTTCAACTCCTCAATTATGTTTGCACTCCAATCTGGATTTTTCTGAAACCAATATAAGGTTATAATTTCTGAATTTTGCAAGGATTGGCATTCCCAGCAGTTGGAAATATACTTTTTTACATCTTGAATCTTATTAGGCCAATGTACTCCCATCCTATGGAGATTACTTAGGGTGACTATCATGGAAGCATGAGTACAAGGGTTCCAACAGTGAGCTCTTCTCAAATATTCATGCTGCTCCTCTTTTGGAGTACAATATTCCAATATGCCCATATGATTGAGATGATACAAATGCCCAACTAGCAGCATAAAATTCCTACTTTGTAATACCAAATGTGTGTTGTTTCCAAATGTTCTGCAGGGATGCATGGTTAGCTCTTTGAGAAGTTGCTGGGGCATTAGTTAGACCAAAAGGCATAACCCTAAAAGCATAGATTCCCCATTCTGTGGAAAAGGCAGTTTTATGTTGGTCTTCCAAAGCTATAGGAACCTGATTGTATCCTGAAAAACCATCCAAAAAACTATAGACCTCCTTACCTACAACTCTTTCCAAAAGATGGTCTGTTATGGGTAATGGATAGCTATCCCTTATAGTTGCAGCATTCACCTTTTTCAAGTTAATGCATACCCTGAGTTTCCCATTCCTTTTTGGTACTACGACTATAGGAGATATCCATTCTGTGTACTCAATCTCATAGATGAAATTGGCAGCCAGCAGCTTGTCAATTTCTTCCTTTATTTTAGCAGAGTATTTGTCATTGAATGTGTAGTGTCTTTGTTTGCTAGGTTTTGCATCAGGTGTAATAGGAATTTTATTTTCACAGATTTTAGGGTCAATTCCTTTCAAATCCTTGTAACTGTAAGCAAACACATCCCTATAGTTTCTTGCCAAATTCCTTAATGCTTCCTCATCTTGATTTGTCATGTCATCAGCTATTACAATATGTCTTTCTTCCCCTTCTTCCTAGGTGATCATCACCTTCTTAGTTTGTTCCTCGTTGTCATAAGCCTCTCCTTTTTTGTTTTCTCTCTTTGGTTTCATTTTTAGAACTAGTCTGTCTTCTACTTCATAGGTTTTGAAATTTGAAGGTACATCAAACTATTGATCTTTGTTTGTTAATTTCTTATTTTTTTCAACCTCTTGATCTTTTTCTATTTCCTTGTGTTTGTTTTTTCTATATTTCCTGAGATTTTGTATTTTATTGCATCCGTAGCTTCTACTTCTTCCAAATATTGTGTTTTACCATTTTCCAATATTATTCCTTCCTCCTGGTCCTCTTCTATTTTTGACACTTTTATCATTTGTATTCCTATGTGAAAGATATCATATCCTTCTTCATTTTGGAATTTTACTCCCACATACTCATCATTTGCTAGATCCATGGTGGTCAAAATCTGATTCCAACCATAAGGCTCAAATTCTTCATCTTTGAATTTTTGTGGTATATAGGTCTCGTCCTGTGATTTCCTTTCTTCTACACAATCTTCTTTTCTTAACCTTCTTTTTCTATCTGTGAGGTTCCTCATCACATTGCATTTCCATATTGATGATTCTGTTTCATTCTAATCTTCAATCTCTGATTCTTGACTGTTGACCTAAGCTTCAACTTAGGGACTTGCGGAGAAAGAGACTATACCTCAATCCCCTCACAAGTGCATATAGTGGGGATACACGCTTTTAATTTATCAATCCGAAGAGTATACTAACCTAGCCGAGTGTATGAAGACATGCAATCGCGTAATGGTCAATGCAAATGTAATACTCAAGAGTGAAAATGAGGAAAACACTTATCTTAACAAGCTTCAACCGTTGGTCAAGGCGAAACGATACTTGGTGCAGCAGCCGTCAGTATTTTGGACTTTTCTCCTAGCTCCGAGCTCCAAACATAGCAAATAGCATATGCGTTTCGAAGCTCTCGAGAAGACGCATCCAATGGCAGTGATTTCACTCAATTCCGACGCTCCTACTTCAAGTTATGACAGAAATACTGAATCGCGAAAATACTTTCCTACGCTTAAGCACTTCCTACACCTCGCACACACCTTTCCTACAGCAAAGAAACACTCTCAAGGATAGACAACACTCACAAGCACTCTTTCCAAGCACTACACATGCATACAAGCTCACGAAGAAGAAGATGAAGAGGGAAGAAGACACAAATTCGAATTTCTGTGCTCTCTATTCTCACAATGGCAAAAAGTCTTCTACAAAGAGTCACATTTGACTTATATACTAGTGCCCTAAAAATGGTCCTTTCACACAAGTGACCGGCACTTTATTCACTAAGAGCTAATTTTCTACTATTTTACATGGGTAAGCTTCTATTCTTATGTGGGAATGCATCTAGAGGACTCCTCTAGTGCCTTTACAAAGGGAAATATATTACAAAAATGAATATGTTACAAAAATATGTGGTCCAAATCGGAAAAATTTTGGGGCCCATCTTTTTCTCTGCTTTGTGCGCTCTTTGGCTCTGCAACACTCTCCCCCTCTTCGCCTCTGTCGTCCCTTGACAGACTTTGCTTCACGCACGCGCCTTTGACAGACTTTGCTTCGCGCACGCGCCCAGTGGTCAGTGTTGTCTGAATCTTGATCTTGCATTACGTTTTAGAGGCGCTTCTGGTTTGTCCTGGTTGCACACATTGGACCTGGTTGATCCGGTTTGCCACGCACGCCATTAGTGCACATATGCGGATGTAGCTCGTAAGCCTTGATCTGAAACCTCTGCCACTCAAGAGGTTGAAGCATCCACATAAGTGATACATGTTGGCCCTGATTCCTTCTTCCGGCTGCGTGCTTTTCCTTGGTGTGTGCGCCCCTGCGGGGCTTCCTGCAGAGATGCATCTTCAGATTTGTCTTTTAGTGAAGCTGTTTCTTTCGTTGCTTTCTTTTTTTCCTCTTCTTACTCGTCTCGCCCTCGACACTGCCCCCCTCCTGAACTCTGTCGTCCCCGACAGGCTTTGATAAGCGCCGGGCATATGTTCTGTATACTTGTTGCTCTGTATCATTTAGCAGATTGGCTTCACGTATCATGATTTGTTTCCATTGTTCAGCTTTTACTCCATCGTTGGGCGGTTGTCGGTGATCTGCGAAGAAGCTTAATTCGTATGCCACAAGTCTGGCATTCAGATTGGATGACATTTTCAAAAATATCTCTGAATCTATTTCAAAAAATCCTGTAAAAAATGCTTCTTCAAATGTTTGCATATACGGACTTGGCAAAAACATGAGTCTAGAATAATATGCCATTATTGTGGGGCGGCTCGGCATTACTGATAGATCGAAAATAAGTATATCTGTGCCTTGATTAATGCCGATGAAGTTCAGAAATGTATATGCCGCATGTTTGAAGACCTTCAAAATTGTAAGTAGCATACTAAGTATTTTATTTGTCATCTTAACTGCTAAGTCTGGTACTGTCGCATAGTTTTGGAGCCAAAATTCTATTGTTTTGATCATATAATCTTCTGTTGGCAAATAGTTATGTGGCGGGCTAGGTAACATCGGATAGTTTAGCCACTGTTTATTAATAGTGCCGCTGCGTTGTAAATCCAAAAATTCTTTGGTATCCCTTCTTCGTGGTATTGGACAAAACGAAGGGTTTACCTGTAATAAGTAATGTGCGGCTTGCCAGTGCACCCGTAGTGTGGGATGTTTCTCCAAAAATTTTCTCCTCCACACCGGCTTTGCAGCTTCGAACTCTGCTTGAGTGTACATGAATGTGTCATTCTTGAAATTGAGCTGCTCATCTGGACTTTTGTGTGTAATTTTCTTTATATATTGCCTTGTTTTCTCTTTCAACAGTCCATATGGAATGTTGAAAGGCTTGGTGATCTTTTCCAAGTCTTTACCTTTGATTTTGGCTTCCTTCATGACCTTGATGACTTCATTCTCAAAATTTTCCGTCAATCGGGACACCACTAGTGCCCGTTCCTTCTGACTTATTTCTGCAGTGTATGGCATTGGATGATCATCATGCATATCCGCCATCTGCTCATGTATTGGAGAATGATAGATCGGTTGAGATAGAGGGCTTACCTCTACCTCGTCAGTAGGATGTTCTTTTTCTGGCACTACTTATGTCCCGATCGGTTCTTTGGCTTTCTGCTGATTTTTTAGCTCTTCAATGCATTCGTCTT
The DNA here is from genome assembly GCA_020310875.1 of Ceratopteris richardii. NCBI lineage: Eukaryota > Viridiplantae > Streptophyta > Polypodiopsida > Polypodiales > Pteridaceae > Ceratopteris > Ceratopteris richardii. Next base: position 52,557,058 of record CM035435.1, read on the forward strand.
TTTCCTTTATCTGTTGTAGGGCCTCCCCGAGTTTTTCTTTGGTGGCTAGGAGCTCCTTACCTATGTCAGCTACGTGATCCATATTTTCACTGTAGCTCTGTACGAGTTTGGCCTGTGCTGAATTCAGTTGCCTTTTGAGCTCACATATTTCCTGATTGTGCTTATGTTCTGCTTCTTCTCTTACTGCGCGTTCTTGTTTTAGCAAAGCTTCATATTGTGCGAGTTGATCTCTTAATTCATCTTCTTTACTTTCAGTTGATTCCTGTTGCTTTATTGGTTGGTCATATAACAATGATTTTGTCAACTCTTTATTTCTGTTGCGTAAAGTATCATTCTCATCCAGATATAACTTTAACTGTGTTTCTAGTAGAGTACTTCTAGTCTTCATTCTGTCTTTTTCTGCTGCAGTAGCATCATATAATTTCTGTACGTCTTCGAGCTGTTTTTGCAGTTGGTGATGCTGAGTGCTTAATGATTCGTATTGTGTTTGTGTTTCTAACAGCTCAGTGTTTTTGGTGGCTATCTCTTTTTGTACCTTAATTAGTTGTGCAGACAACTGTTCACTCATAACTTGAAACTGATTCTTTTCTTTCATGGCTTTGTCGTAGTCTGCATCTATATCCATCATTTGCTGCTGAGTGTCCATGGCCGTTTGAATCATCTGTTTTACTACCGGTTTCAGTTGAGTCACATCCACATTGAGCCAGGTTTTAGGTATTGTTGGTTCTTCTCCGGTAGTCACGTCTTTGCCTTTAGCAATGTGTAAGGTGGTATCATGGGGCTGCCTGATTTGAAGTTGAATCCTTGGCTCAGCTCCCATGTTTTCATCATGTCCTTGAGGTGTGTCATCAGGCACCTCGATTATGGTTTCTTGTTGGAGCTCTCCCGTTTCCTTATTCTTTGGGGTTTGTTCTTCCTCTTTAATAGGTGCTTTGACATGTGTAACCCCAGTAGTCGTATCTTCCTTGATGCTGATTTTTGTATTGTCATTCAATTGAATGACGTGCTCCTGTTCCTGAGCATCATCCACCTTCTTTTCTTTTTCCTTTTGGTTTTCCGGTGTCACTGCCATTTGATTGACTTCTGGTCCTTCTTCTTCATAAGTTTCCGTCCTGATATCAGTATCTAGCGTGTCTTTCTCAGGACTGGATTCTGTATTCGTACTAGAGTCGTCAATACCTAATTCCTTGTACCTTCCAGGTTGTTTTGGAGTCTTTTCTGTACTCTGTTTTGGCTGAACTTGACTTGCTTGTCTATAATGATGTCCTTGGACATTTAGATTCACCTGCCCTTGCATATACTGGTGTGTTTGCTCGAGGGCAGCAGACAAATCTCTTTTTGAAATCGGCATTTGAGCCGTTGTGATCTTAGGCAAAAGATGCGTTCTCTTAGACTGGGGTGTTGCTTGGGCTTCCTCTTCTCGTAAGCGTTTCGTACCCCTCATGGGTTTCTGTGTGCTGGTTCCAGCCTCTTCAACCACAATTACGGTTTTCTTCTTTTTAGGGACCGAAGCTGATTTTGCATACCTTGCTAGCCCTTCTAATGTAGGCATCTCCCGTAAGTAGTGTTTCATGTCTAGGGCTTCATATATCAATAAGGTCAAAGCTGAACCACCGTTCAGGAACTTCTTTTGCCCCCATTTCTTCTGAGCTTCAAACAATCGTTCTTGTACGTAACCTGTGAGATTCACTTTGTTTCCTATCTGTCGCATGGCATGGGAGAGTAACTGAACTACTATCTTCTGAGGTGCAGTGTATCTATTCATGCCAGGAAAACAAAAGTGTTGGTGTACCAAACGTACTGCATCTTCAATATCTATTCTGTTAATTTCCAGGAATGATCTTTTCTTGGGGTCATGGCATTCCTCTTTGACATTAGTAATTCCTTCCTGATTCCATCCAAAGGCTTTATTGATCAATTCATGAGTGAATTGAATTGTCTTCCATGTGCCTACCTTGTCCAAAACCTTTGCTTCTGGAACCGAAATCTTTGTAGCAGCTGGCTGCATGGTATTCATTACCTGCGTACATCTTTGGAAGTCTGGTACGCATATAGGTATCTTCAAAAATGCTTCAATGCCAGCTTGAGTCCATACTTCCTCGATATGTGGTAACCCTTGTATTATGGTCTTGAAATCTTGTGACATGATAGGGAAATAGTGATCCCTGTCCATACTCTTGATGGTTGCCATGAATAGAAGTTCCGAGATAGGTTGGTCATCTCGAAACCAATGTCCTCTGACCTTGGTTATTGACCCCAATGGAAGAAGTAGTTCCTCTTCCTGCTGTGTAGCTTCTGAGTCAGAAGATGTCATCTGCACTCAATATAGAGGATGAATTAGTATCTATATGTTTTTTTCAGAAACCCTCCTCCATATGTTGATTAATAATTCGCTGTTGCTCCGAGTGCATGGTGCCGTCCCTTTCCCGTGGGTGTGAGAAAGGTAATACCTGAATTTTTCATGTATTTTTATATTTTTTGCTGAAAAGAAAACATAAAAGTTAGTACCTAGCCGAAGCGGTTAGTGAAATTTTTTGGAGTAATATTTTAAGTATGTACAAGTGCTCTCCTATTTCCAAAGGGAAAATGTGCATGACTATCCGAAAGTAGAAGAAGGATGTGCCGAATGCTTGGCCTTGTAATGTGGCCCTATCATGCATACTTTGGATCTTGGCAACTCCTCATGTGTGCAATTGGAAGTAGTTGCACGATGTATGCAGCTTGTCTTGTCTTTCGGCACCCATATTTGCTTCACTTGGGAGGAATGTACTGTATTCTCCACCTTTTTGATGAATGTGGTTCGTCTTTGGTAGTATGTCTGCTGATTTTGTTTTGTGAATCTCAAGTCGGTTTGTATTGCATTTGGAGATTCCTTCTTCCTCCAATATGTCCTTTTTCTCGGCTGATGTGCCTGTTGACCCTGTTGAGGATGATAGCCCTTTTGATGATGCTCCTTGCTTGGGATGGTTGTCCTTTGGGTACATGACTTTGGGATCCATATTTTTGTTCGATCAGGTTGTGCAGTTATCCGTTTCTTTGGGATCCATATGCTATTGAGTCGTGGTTGCTTGAAGTGTTCGAAATTCTTTGTCTTCTTATGCAATTGCTCACGCTGCTGTCGAAGACTTTTCTGTTGCTGAAGATAGGCCTTCTTTTGGTCCTTTCTTATCCAAGCTCGTGTAGAATGTGGAATGGGGTACACTTTCACGGGTGTAGACTTCACTTCTTGCAGAGGAATAGTCTTTCTTGTGCTTTGTGGTTCACTAGGTTGGATTTCCTGTTTTTGTGCACTCTTGTGACTCTCTGTACTCAAAGGTGGAGTGCACGCAGGACTTACGGTATTTTCACATGAAGTACTTGACGATGGGGTTCCTGTATTGCTAGTGAACATACAATCATGACTTTGTTCATTAGGATGAACTTCTGGCTCTATAATAGCGGCTTTGGGTGGTCGTTCGTCTAGCAAACTAAATACCTCACGAGGTCCTATTCTGGCAGATATGTATCCTAAAGCCAATTGAATGGTTACCTCATATCCATAGATCCAATCTAGTCCTAACACCACATCTTCAAGCAGATCTTGGTCCTGACATACTAAGAGTTTCTGCTCCATAGTGTTATTGCCCATATGTAAAGGTAAGGTGATCTCACCTATGCATTGAGTGACTTTGCCTCCTATTCCAATTAGCTGTGCCTTCGATGGGCGTATCTCCTCTTTAAGTTTCTGAGACAAAGAAAATCTAATACAGCTTATTGCTGCTCCTGTGTCTATGAGAGCATCCACTAAGTGGTACTCTTTCCGTCCTGCCCCCAGATTCAAATAAGGTTGTCTTCTTTGTTGTCCGGAGTTCTCAGTGGCTCTAAAATTAGCCATTGGGATGAGTTCTTCTCCTACTCGATATCTCTCGTCTCTTTCTCTCATCCACTCTTTCCGTTTTCTGATACGTTCTAGGGCTTCTTGTCTAGCTTCTTCTCGTATGCGTTCTTCTTCCTTTTTCCTACTCTGAGCTCCTAATAGCCGTGCTAGCATTCGATCAGTCAATGGCTCCATGAATCTTTTCACTCTGCATCCACTGATGTAGTTGGGAAGAATATCTCCGTCTAGTGTGGCGAGATTGACTGCACCACTAGTAGAGATTCGATTTATAATCATGGGTCCATATCCGCGTTTTTGGAGCTTCTTTGCATGTTGTTTGAGGGTGTATACTAGGACTAAATCGCCTTCTTTCAGTCCCTTGTCTTTTATATGTGCATCATAATAAGCCTTTTGTCTCCGTTTGGCGGCATAAATGCCCGCTACCGCTTGCAATCTAGTCTCGTGCAGCTTTTCAATTTGATCTAATTGTTGAGATAATTCATGACCGTTCCACTCATATTGCTGGGCCACTTTCAAGGTAGGTACTAAGAAGTCAATCGGCAAAATTGCATTTTGCCCATACACTAGGTTGAAAGGCGTGGTTCCAATGGCCGTTTTATATGCCACTCGGAAGGCCCAAATTGCGTGATGCAATTGTTTGTCCCAATCTGACCTTCCATTATTGACAATCTTTGTCAATATAGTACAGAGTACTTTGTTGGAACTTTCAGCCTGTCCATTAGCTTGAGGATGGTATGGGGCTGATTTTTTATGAATCACTAAGAATTCATTCATTAGCGATTCAATGACTTCGTTTAAGAAATGAGTTCCTCGATCACTCACTATCTCGATCGGTAGTCCAAAGCGTGTGAATATGTGCTCAAAGAGAAATTTTGCTGTGGTTTGAGCATCATTCTTTCTAGTGGCTTTTGCTTCTACCCACTTAGTCAGGTAGTCGGTGGCTACTATGATGTACTCTGCATGTGATCCTTTCGCAGGTGGATTGATAGGTCCTATGAAGTCAATTCCCCATTTGGTAAATGCTCTAGCACAAACCATGGGTCTTAAAGGCATGTCATCTCTTCTAATGGGATATTTTGCTCTCTGACATGTTTCGCAGCTTCTCACATATGTCTCCGCATCCATATGCAGAGTTGGCCACCACAGGCCTGCAAAGAGAATCATCTTGACCGTTCTATCTGCTGAGAAATGTCCTCCCGTAGCTCCTGCATGTGCCATTTCTAATACAGAGAGATATTCATTTTCATGAATGCACAATCTTAGCTGGTTATCCTTCCCGCGTTTAAAGAGTTGTTTTCCTAGGATGACGTAATCTTTGCTCTGTTCTTCAAGAGCACGTTTTCTTGCTAGGGTAGCTCCATCAGGGTGCTCTCGAGTTTTCAAGAACTTTACTAAAGGCATGCTCCACCTTGGTGCTATTGTAGAATAGCATAACGTAGAGTTCTCATCTGGGATTTGTTCTTGACAGGTTTGACAGGTTGACACATAATTATGTGCATCTCGTTGCATGGTTGGCCAATATATACCAAATCTCTTGAGTGTTTGCCATGTTCCAATTGCGTTCAAGTGAGTGTTCCATTGATTTATGTGCGCTTTCTGAAGCCACATTTTTTGTTCATCTTCTTCCACGCATCTCATCAGTAGTCCGCTTGAATCCTGGTGGTATAAACTTGCAGCAATAATGTGAAGGTTTTTAGTCCTCCAAAGATCTTGCTTTCGGTTTGGCGTGATCCCATCTTTAGGTCCATGTGTAAGTATAGGGATCAACTTTTCGGCCCATTGAGGACATACTTCCAGGTTAAAAAGATAGGTGTCTAGCAAATCATCAGGAACTCCGCTGGGTGGCTCTCCGTGTTTTAACCTAGAAAGGTGGTCTGCTCTCACATGCGTGTTTCCTTTTTTGACTATTACCTCAAAGTCAAACTCCATTAGTAACAAGAACCATCGTACCAACCTTCCCGTGCTACAAGGTTTATTGACTAAATACAACAAAGCTTGATGGTCTATGAAGAATTTGAATTTGTTGGCTAAGAGGTAATGTCTAAACTTCTTTACTGCATAAACCATTCCTAAGCCCTCTCTTTCTGTAGTCGTGTAATTTCTTTCAGCTTGGTTTAATTGTCTACTCGCATAAGCGATTGGATGGTCAAGCTTTCCTTCATCCGCCGGTTGAGCTAGGATACATCCAATTGCATAGTTCGAAGCATCAACATGAATATGAAAAGGCTTACTCCAGTTGGGTGATTTTAGAATTGGGGCTGTACTCAGCCTCTTTTTAAGCTCGTTGAAGGCCTTCTCACACTCGTCTGTCCAAGTGAACTGAGTCAATAGACCGTATAAGGGCTTAGCTATTATGGCATACATGTGAATAAATCTACGGTAATATCCACAATGTCCCATAAAGGCTTGTACTTCCTTTACATTTTTGGGTCTTGGTAAGTCCAATATGACTTTAATCTTGTCCTCATCCGTAGATATCCCATTTCTTGAGACTATGTGTCCTAGTATTTTTCCTTGTCTTACCATGAAGACACATTTTTCTGGGTTTAAGCAGACTCTATACTGCCTACATTTGTTGAATATCTTCCTTAATTCTGGTATGTGATCGGGTCTTTGATTGGAGTACGTGCAAAGATCATCTACATACACTTCCATGCTTTTTTTCAAAAATTCCTTGAAAACGTGACACATTAATTGTTGGAAGGTAGCCGGTGCATTAGTGAGTCCAAAGGGCATCACTCTGAATGCATACACACCCCATTCTGTGGCAAATGCTGTCTTGTGTTGATCCTCAGTTGCAATAGCCACCTGATTGTATCCGGAGAAACCATCTAGGAAGCTATAGACCTCTTTACCTGCTACCCTCTCCAATAGATGATCCGTAATCGGTAATGGGTAGCTATCACGTATAGTGGCTGCATTCACCTTCTTCAGATTTATGCACACTCTCAATTTTCCGTTTTTCTTGGGCACTACTACTAATGGCGATACCCATTCTGTGTGTTCTATCTCGTATATGAATCCAGCATCCAACAACTTATCTATTTCTTCTTTTATCTTGGCTGAATACACATCATTATAAGTATAAGGTCTCTGTTTGGAAGATTTGGCTTCAGATGTCATGGGAATTCTATGCGCACATATAGATGGATCTACTCCTTTTAAATCCTTATAGGTCCAAGCGAAGACATCCCGGTATTCTCTGATGAGTCGAATCAACTCTTGCTCTTCTTCCGCTGAGACATCCTGTCCTACGAAAGTACATCGTTCCTCTCCTCCTTCCATGGTTACAACTATTTTCTTGGTTTGCTCTTTATTATCATATGCTACCCCCGGTTGTGCTTCTCTTTTAGGCATTTGAATAGCAATCTTCCTCTCTTCTACTTCGTATTTTTTGAAATGAGCTGGTACCTCAAATTGGTCTTGAAGCTTGTTATCTTCATCTTCTAACTCCCTTTCAACTTCTAATTCTTCCTTTTGTATGAGATCCTTATGTGGTTCGTTGGCAGTGATGTCCATGTTGGTGGTACTAATCCCTAGATCCAGGGGTTCTGGTTCCATTTCAATGCTCTCGTAGTCCTCCTTCCAGTCTTTCTCAATTACTTCTCCTTCTTCTGCCTCCTGAAGGACTACCATATACAGACTAACGTCATAACCCTCCTCGTCAATACATTCGTTCATAGTTACTACTTCTTCGTTTACACAGACATCGAGGGTAGCTAAGATTTCCATCCAACCATGAGGTTCGAATTCTTCGTCTGGAAATACTTGTGGCATATAAGCTGGATCTTGTACCGATCTCACTACACCTTGTTTCTGCTGCCAACTTTTTCTTCTCTCTTCTTCCTTTTTTGCGGCCTGGCATATCCATAGATGAGTGTCCTCGTTCATCCAGGATTGGTCACTAGAACCTGCACTATGAATCGATTGTTCGTCTTCCTCTTTATGGACTTGATTCCATTGCAGAGGTGGTACATCTTGATATGTGTACGTATGTAGGTTGATCCTAGTGGTGACTCCTGCGTGTTGTAGGTACACTGCATCTCTTCCCCAATCTTGTACGACCTTTAGCTGTCTCATAAATGGCCTTCCCAAGATCATTTCATAATTGCTTGGCCTTTCAAAGTGACAAATTGCTAAAGTATGTTCGAATTCCACTCCGCAAGTAGTGAAGACTACTCGTTCCAACAATCCTAAGGGTCTTTCTGTATGTCCATCGGCCATCTGAATTTTCATACGTGTTGGTCTCAATGCTGGTTTTCCCCATTTCTCCCAAATTTCTTTGGTAGCAATGCCAACACCAGCTCCTGAATCTAGTATGGCTTTGGTTGTGTAACCCCTATAGGTGATTGGTAGACATGTATTTCCTTCATCCCCTTCACTAAAGTCTCCTACTTTATCCACTGGAATTCTCATCGTTTTCACTTCGTCATCTATCTCCTTCTTTTCTTCCTTGACTTCCCACTGATTGATTAATTTCTCTTTTAGATGTGGTTTTACCTTTAACAATTCTTCGAATGTTAAGGTACATGGGATTTTCACCTCTCTAAGGCGTTGTATGATCTCCGATGTTTGAACTGATGGATTCGTTTCTCGTCTCTGTATTGATGGAATGCGATACAATTCTGAGTTGTGCTCGTATTCCCCGGTGTAATTAGGTAGTTCCTTTACATCGTCTTCGGCTTCTTTGTCACTTGCATCCATTGGAAAAATCCCTTCTGAATTAAGTTCAGGTATTGAATCCTCTATTTCGTTTTCTGCTTTCAATTCTTCAAAGGGCGGTTCCATTCCCTCTACCTTTTTCCACTTGTCCTCTTGGACTCGCGCCCATAAATCTTTAGTCCAATCTCCTTCTGTTTCAGGGACTATGGATCCTTCCTTTCTCTCAATACCAATTTCATCATCCAGAGGTCTATTTACATTAGGCTTTTCCTGGTTATTTAGACACTCTTGGAATTTTTCTTCGCAAATTCGGTTGTTTGGTAAAGGTGATGCGGGTTTTTCTAATGTTTGTTGGGCAACTTCTATCAATTTTTTGCAGATTTCCAATCTTTCTTTCTCTAAGTCGCCTCTCGGATACTCTCTTTCATGTTGTTCTATGGTAGGTCCTGCTTTTATTCTCGCCTTGTATGCCTGAATCCACATGGCTAATTCTACAGGCATTGGGTCTGCTAATACCGATCCTACCTCCTTCTTTTCTTCCTCCTTTTTATTTTCTTCTTCCACTTGTGCTTCTTCTGTTGATTTCTGTTTACTCTTTTCATTTTCCTTCTTTTGCAATAACTTTTTTTCTTTTATTCTGTCTCTCCTTTGTTTCCATCTTTGGGATCGTTTACTGGTGATACTTTTTTCTGGTTCTTCGGAGTCTTCTACTCTGTGAGGGATGGGTATATTTCCCTCTTTGTCACTTTGATTATTTTCTTCGGTTTTATCAGGGTTTTCTCTAGCCTTAGCTCTTGTTATGGCTTTCAAAGGTATAGTGTACTCTTTGTCACTCCCTGACGATTCAATTACTTCTATCACGTTAATCTGTACATTAGATGTGACTTTATTGGGATTCTTAGGACAATCTCTGAAAAGATGTTCCTTTCCACAATCGCTACAGTAACCTTCCCAAATTCGTTGTGGTGGTGGTGGGTTTGGCAGTGTACATTCTCTGATATAGTGGTCACCTCCACATCTGTAGCATGGTCCTCTAGGTACAGACGGTCTATTCATTGGTCGAGGTGGCATGGTTGCTCTAGGAGCTGTATACATTAATGGTACATAATCTTGCTCGTAGTTGTATGAACTCTCTGGTGTCTCCATGCCATAAACATATGGGTCGTATTGTTGCCCATATTCCATTGTTGAGCTCTCATAACCTGGGTATGTTCCTTGACTAGGTTCGTAAAATGAGTCATATGGTTCACTACTAGTCAAAGGTGTAGCTGGCACTATGGCCCTTTCTAAGTTTTCCTCTGGTTGCGCTATCTTAACTGGGACAACGTTCTGAGGGTGGGGCGGTTGTTGTCCTAGCACTGGTTGAGGCTGTGTATATCCCTGGTATGTGTATGGTCGTGGTATTGGTGCCTGTGGCTGATATGAGGGATATCTAAAGGCTTCTCCTCCCTGCTGGTTCTGCGGATATCCATATGGTCTCACATAAGGCTGTGTGGGTCTGGTCTGCCTATTGTAAGGGCAGTTCTCCGTGCCATGGTTTGTGTACCTCTGCTCTATACTGCAGTACTGTAGTGGTCCGGGGACAGAGGGTCTATGAGGAGCATAGGCAGGTGGTGGGACTACTCCTCTACTACACAAGTGAGAAGGATGATCTCCTCCGCACTGCATACATCTTCTGAGCATAGGCATTCTCATAGGGTTGGTGGGATAATTCCTCTGTCCTTGCATATTCAGTTTTTTTGCTAGCAAGTCGGCAATTTCCTCTACGTTGTTTTTAGGGTTTGATGTGCTGCTTGTTGACTCTTCACTTTTCACACTACCTTGGGGTATTTTCAAGTCTTCTGCAAGGTTATCCTCTAGGTCTATACATTCCTTCATACACTCTTGCAAAGTTTGAACTCTCTTCACGTACACTAATGACCTCAAGGTTCCGTTCAATAGTCCTTCTAAAAACAATGATACCATCTTGTTTTGTGTTGGTCTCTCTTCTACGGGACATCTATCCACATACTGCTTGAATCTCTTGGCAGCCAATCTGACTGACTCAGTCGGGACCTGTTTGAAGCTGTGGATTAATGACGAAGAATTGTTCTTGATTCCAGACTTGGTAAATTCTTCAATCATTTCTTGATACACCTGATCCATATTCTGAAAGGTATTTGGATCCAATGGCTGAAACCAGGCCAGGGCTGTGTCTGACAAGGTAAGGCCAAAGGACTCATATTGCATCATGAAGTCATCTACTTGCTCGGCTCTAACTACTTGTTTAAATTCTGCTATGTGATTATAGGGTTCACTCGAGCCATCATAATGATTTCTCATGCACTTGGCCACTTGAATCGGTCTTAGTCTCCTTCCGGCTTCAGGTTGTCTCGGCATTACAGGGTAATTTGGTCTTCCTATTGGTATGCCTGGTCCTTGTACTACCTGTGGTCGGACTGGAGCATGAACTCCTTGTCTTGGGTCAATAGCTGGCTGTGGCCGGTAATTAGGATTAGTGGCAGGCATTGCGAATTGAACATGTGGTCTGATAGGGATCTGGGTTTGTTGAGTTTGTTGTGTTTGTCCCGAATGTTGACTTGAATCATTTTGAGAAGTTCCATGTGGGTTCCGTGAAGTGGTGGCTTGGTCCCTTGGGGGGAACACTGGGATGTTCTGATATTTCAGCTCAGCTCTCTCTAATTCAGTGACTGGCCAATACCTTCTGTGATTTTTGTCCAAATATGTGATGATGGTGGAGAATTCAGGATCTTGTAACTCATAGATGGTAACTGGATTAGGAGCAGCTTCCCATATTGAGGAATGGGCTCTGAGCAGGTGCTCCATCCCGTTGATCAAATACACATCTATTAGAGTGTCATCCTGGGGAACTAAGTCTCCTCTCCAAAGTTTGGTAATTGTTGATCTCCCTCTAGGAGTAGTTACTTGTTCTTCAGTTCCATATCCATTTAAGCTTGAAGTATTATTTTCCTCACCACGCTCATTAATGATTTCAGGATGTTCTGTGACCATGTATTGAATGTCTTGTTTATCCATGTACAGTCCTCCTATGTACTTGACTGCTGGTCTTGACACTATGTAGGCCTCTGAAGCCTTCCTTAGTCTGGCCACTGATCTGTTTAGACCATCCAAATAGATAGGTATCTCATTGTGGTTAGTGCTCACATACTCTAAGGAGGTTCTGTATTCACCCTCAATGATGGACATCTGGCCAATCATGGGCACAGTGTTTTGCATATCCTCGGAAGCCATGGGGATTTCTCCTTCTGACTCACTAGAGGTCTCAGAATAGTGTGATCGGTTACTTGGTTCGGCTGCACTCCCTACAGAAGAAATTACACTTCTTCGGCTTCCTAGGGTTCTTCCTGATCTCAAGTTCATTCACTTAAGAGCTCTGATCAATTCTGGTCCACCTTTAGCCTCTAGAGTCCTAATGTTATGGCTCAGAAGTCTAGGGAAAACTTAGGCAGGAATGTGACTGGAAGAAAATTTCAAGTAACGATACTTGGCTCTCACGATCTCTGAGAAAACGATCGCTGACAAACGACACTTGGGTAAAACGATCGCTGACAGACGATACTTGGGTGAGACGATCGCTGACAGACGATACTTGGATGAAACGATCGCTTGAAAACGATCTTTCCCTAAACGATCTCTGGCTGGGAACGATACACGACCTCTCAATGAAACGATCTACGACCTCTGCCCAAAACGATCGCTGACAAACGATACTTGATCAAAACGATCGCTGGAAAACGATCTTTGACCAAACGATCTCTCGGTAAAACGATCTCTAGCAGAAAACGATACACGACCGACGATCTCTAGTAGAAACGATCGGCGATACTTGGGCTGAAACGACACACGATCTCTCACTAGACGATACACGATACTCGAATAGAAACGATCTACGATCTTCACCAGAAACGATCGACGATACCTAACTGAAATGATACCGATCTTTGACAAGTGTCGCGATCTCCGCCAAACGATCGACGATCGACGACACCCGTGACAAATGATACACGACCTTTGACAAGTGTCACGATCTCTGGATCACGATACTTGGCAAACGATACACGACCGACGACCTCTGATCAAAACGATCTCTAGCGAAACGATCTACGACCGCTGTCTGAAACGATCTCTAACGAGACGATCTCTAACGAAACGATCTACGACCTCTGTCCGAAACGATCTACGACCGCTGGGAAATATCGCGATACTCAACCGCAGGAGTAAAACGATACTCGACCGCAGGAGCAAAGCGATACTTGACCCTTTTTCAAATTTTTGTAATGTTTTTTTGAGATTTGATGTTTCCCCCTTTCTCACCTAGCTCTTCTCTCTTACCCTCACCCACTGTATCAATCAACCAAAGACTTTTAACCCCCTGAAGACCCAAACGACACTCAGCGCAGGTCGTTTTCTTCCTTTCCTAGGTTGAAATACTGGAAATTTTTGAGCAAATAGGTGGTTTAGTTTACCTTGGAAGCACCCATGATCTCTTGGTCCAACTCTTTTGCACTGAACTCTTCCCTATTGCTTGCTTTCCTCGAAACGATCGCTGGACTCACACGACACTCGACACAGCTCTCCACGATACTTGTTCAACAAGTAACTTGAAAAATGAAAAATTTTTGGCTTTTATACTTGGGAATTCCTAGCTTACAGAAAAAGGAAAATTCTTGAACAAACCTAAAACCTACTCTACTCTCCACTCACTCCTATTCTACTTCTTCTACTTACTTCCCTAATCTATCAACTCACTACACACACTCCAAGAATGAGAAGTAGCAAGTGCGGCTGAAATTGACTTACCAAAGAAGAGAAGATTTCCGCTCCTCCAAGTTCTTCAAAGCAAAAAGCTACTTACCATCACACGAATGCCTCTGTTTGATTCGTCACTCCCCGGCAACGGCGCCAAAAAGTGTGTTGACCTAAGCTTCAACTTAGGGACTTGCGGAGAAAGAGACTATACCTCAATCCCCTCACAAGTGCATATAGTGGGGATACACGCTTTTAATTTATCAATCCGAAGAGTATACTAACCTAGCCGAGTGTATGAAGACATGCAATCGCGTAATGGTCAATGCAAATGTAATACTCAAGAGTGAAAATGAGGAAAACACTTATCCTAACAAACTTCAACCGTTGGTCAAGGCGAAACGATACTTGGTGCAGCAGCCATCAGTATTTTGGACTTTTCTCCTAGCTCCGAGCTTCAAACATAGCGAATAGCATATGCGTTTCGAAGCTCTCGAGAAGACGCATCCAATGGCAGTGATTTCACTCAATTCCGACGCTCCTACTTCAAGTTATGACAGAAATACTGAATCGCGAAAATACTTTCCTACGCTTCAGCACTTCCTACACCTCGCACACACCTTTCCTACAGCAAAGAAACACTCTCAAGGATAGACAACACTCACAAGCACTCTTTCCAAGCACTACACATGCATACAAGCTCACGAAGAAGAAGATGAAGAGGGAAGAAGACACAAATTCGAATTTCTGTGCTCTCTATTCTCACAATGGCAAAAAGTCTTCTACAAAGAGTCACATTTGACTTATATACTAGTGCCCTAAAAATGGTCCTTTCACACAAGTGACCGGCACTTTCTTTACTAAGAGCTAATTTTCTACTATTTTACATGGGTAAGCTTCTATTCTTCTGTGGGAATGCATCTAGAGGACTCCTCTAGTGCCTTTACAAAGGGAAATATATTACAAAAATGAATATGTTACAAAAATATGTGGTCCAAATCGGAAAAATTTTGGGGCCCATCTTTTTCTCTGCTTTGTGCGCTCTTTGGCTCTGCAACATTGACTTAATTCCTGATTTTGATGTATTTTGAACCATTCTTAAGGGGACATGTCACAATATTGACCATTTCTTAGATTCACTCTGGTTATCCTTCCTTTGCTTTGAAGATATAGGCAATCACTACCCCAATCTTGCACAATTTGCATTTGTCTCATAAATGGTCTTCCTAGGATGATTTCATATGAAGTGGATTGTGGGAATTCAACTATGGCAAAAGTATGCTCTATTTCTATTCCACATATTTCCACAATCACCTTTTCCCATATTCCTAGGGGCTTTTCTATGTGTCCATCTGCAAGTTGTAACCCCATTTTAGTGGGCATTAACTCATTTCTTCCCCATCTTTCCCAGGTCTGTTTAGTCATTATAGCCACTTCTGATCCATTGTCCAATATAGCTTTGGCATGATTTTTACCAAATTGTATTCTCAGAGTTGAGTTTCCTTCTTCCCCTTCACAGTATCCTCCTATTTTGTCAATAGGAATGTACAACAACTCTTCCAATCCTTGTTGTTGTGGATAAAATTTTTTTGGCATTGCTTCCCACTTTTTCTCATTGTATTGTAAGTGAGGATTTTTTTTTACCAATTCCTCCATTGTGGTGTGGTATAAAATTGTACATTGTTTGTCTATATTTATTTGGAATGTTATTTGTGAATTATCTTCTTGATCAATAGCTTTCCTTGTTTCTGTTGCATTTGTTTCCCCAACTGTTGTTTGATAGTTGTCTGGTTCCCCCATTTTGAGTTGTGCTTCTTCTATGATTTGTTTGCAACTTTGCATCCTTTCATGCTCTAAATCTGGCATAGGATAAGCCATCCCATGATCTGTAGGATTTGGTCCATCTTGAATTTTTCCTTTGTATGCTCTTATCAGAGTCTCTAGACTTTGTGAATTTTTTGTCTCTTCCTGAATCTATGTGTTTGTGGTTGGCTTTTGCTTGACTGTTCCATAGTTTCTTCTTCCAAACTTTTACCCATTCTCATTTTTCTTTCCCATCTCCCTTTTTATCTGTTTTTCTTTTCTTTTGAAAATGGAACTTTCTTCTGTTCTTGTGTATGTATCCCCTTTGTTGTTTCTTGCTGTTTAGCTTGTGCTCTTGTTATAGCATTTAGAGTTACCTGGTCATGGTCACTTAATTCTTCTTGCTCCATTATGTTAAATGTTTTTAAAGGTATATTACTGGATGGATTCTGTTGTTTCTGAGGGTTTCTTGGACAATCCTTAATTAAGTGTTCTCTGCCACAATCCTTGCAATAGGCTCCTTCTATTCTTAGTGTAGGAGGTTGTGGGCAGTCTCTAATGAAATGTTCTCCCCCACATCTATAACAAGTTATCTTTTGACTCCCTTTGAATTGAGGTCTCTGATTAGACATGTAATTATTAGTTATGTACATGAATGTGGCTGTATCCATTTCAATTCTCCCATTTCCCAAGTCTGGGGCTTGCAGTTTGGGTTCCCTCTATTCATATCCTTCCCACTCTTCCTGATATCCTTCATCTAATGATGATCCTCTATAAGATGATCTCAGTCTTGAGCTTTCTTCTTCTATTGGTGTATATTTTACTGGTACCACATTTGTTGGTAATGGTGGTTGTTGCCCCAGTACAGGTCTTGGTTGCTCAGCAAATCCAAATTCTCTTTCTACATTATGTTGGTTCACATATTCTCTTTCCTTAATGGGTTGTTTACTATAGAAGCATTCTTATCTGCTATGGTTTGTCCATTTTCTTTCTAGTGTGCAGTATTTGAGTGTTTTTCTATCTTGCAAATGATGTGGTTTTTTATATGGACAATGTTGTATCAAATGATTTTCTCCACAATTATAGCATTTTTTATTTGATGCTATCCTGGTGTTTATCAAATTTGTCTTGGTGCTAACTTCTAGGGCTTTACCAATGGCTTGTGCTAATTCTTCTACTGGTGGGATTTTTTCTTCATTTGTTCTAGGTTGATCAAATGCTAATAGATCTTGTCCCTTGTTATCCTCTAAGTCTATTGCTTCCTTCACACATGCTCCTAGGTCAGGGCATCTCCTATAATACACCAAGGTTCTTAATTGGGCACTTCTTAGTCCTTCTATGAATAGAGATGCTTGTCTTGCCATGGATGGTACCTCCTCTCTGGGACATCTATCAATGTATTACTTGAATCTCCTGGCTGCCTCTCTGACATTTTCATCTTTTTGTTGCTTAAAGCTATGTATCAAGGTAGTTGTACTATGTTTTATTCTAGTTCTTGAGAATTCCCCTATGAAGGATTCAAGGAAAGATTCAATATCTGGATACATTTCCTTCCTCAAGGGAATGAACCAAGATAGTGCAGGTCCAGTTAGGGTTAGACCAAATGCTTCAAATTGTACTTTGTAATTCTCTACTTCTTCTGCCCTAATTAATTGTCTAAATTCTCCAACATGAGCATGAGGATCAGAATATCCTTCATATTGATTCTTCATGCATTTAGCTACTTGATAGGACCTAAGCATTGTTCCATGATTTTGCCACTGATGTCTCCTTCTAAATGGAAAATCATTAATTCCTTCTGCTTCTCTTTCAAAAGGATTTGGGGAAGTGTGTACTCTCCTACCTTGTTGTTGTTCACTATTATTGTGAGTTTCATTTTGTCTTGGCAAGTCTGGTTGTCCTAGGTTTTGTTCCCAAGGTCTCTTGTCTGCACACTGCCCTAAATCATTAGAGTTTTCTAGATCCTGTGAGAAGATGTATACACAACCCTGTCTATCCTCATATCTGCCATCCTTAAATTGTGCCACTGGTGTTATATTTAGGGGAACTTCTAAGTTTCTCAACCTAATGAGAAACTTATGCATCCCATCCTGATACACATAGGTTCCAAACCTGTTTGTATACATATATTTGAGAATATTTCTATAATCACTGGTTTCAGAGGGTTCATTGGTTTCATTTAGGTTTTCCATGTTATTTTCTTGCCCTAAATCTTTTTCTTGTAAATCTCCTATTACTGGCTCTGTCTCCTTCCTTTTTAGATCTTGTTTAGAAGGTGTGATCAATTTATTACCTTATCTCAAAATCATCCAACTAATTCACAATTCTGTGAAGAGAATCGTGTTTTCCACGATTCTGTGAAGAGAATCGTGATTTTCACGATTCTCTGGAGAGAATCGTGTTTTTCGCGATTCTACGGATAGAATCGTGTTTTTCACGATTTTGTGAATAGAATCGTGATTTTCACGATTTTGTGAAGAAAGTCGTGTTTTTTTTCATGATTCTATGAGGACAATCGTGTTTTTTCACGATTCTGTGAAAAAAGTCGTGATTTTCACAATTCTGAGAAGAGAATCGTGATTTTCACGATTTTGTGAATAGAATCGTGTTTTTTCATGATCCTGTGAAGAAAGTCGTGATTTTCACGATTCTGAGAAGAGAATTGTGATTTTCACGATTTTGTGGAGAGAATCGTGATTTTCACAATTCTGTGGAGAGAATCGTGATTTTCACGATTCTGTGGAGAGAATCGTGATTTTCACGATTTTGTTCCCAGACAATCGTCATTGCTCACAATCGTTAAAAACACGATTTTCTTATGAAAATCGCATTTTGGCAATCGCGATCTTGTGTTTAATTTCAGAGAATCGCGATTTTGTGTTTGATTACAGAATCGCGATTCTGAGCAAATTTTAAAAATTTTTTTAGGTTCTCGTTTTTAAGTTTTTCTTTTTCAAATAGAATCGCCTTATTAAAATTTTAACATGCAATAAAAGTTTTTTAGAAAAAATGTTATTTTTTCTCAAGAAAATTCAAAAATCTGAAAATCGCGACTCCGTGTTTTTTACCATTTTTTGTGTTTTTGTGCTTTTTATCATTATGTGCAAACTTGAAAACATGCAAAGATTTATTGAAAGACCCTTACCTTGCTTGCTTGATCAAAAGAAATCCAAGAACTTGAAATTGCAGAAAGTCACGATTCTGTCCGATTCTCTCACTCTCTCTCTCACTCAAATGAACCTTTTTTCTAAGATTTCATGCTTTATAGCCTTCAGACAATCACGATTTTGTGTGAATTTCTCAAAATTTCCAATTTTCACTGTATGACCCTTCTCCTTTAGTAATTTTGTGGTTTTGAATCACAATTCTTATCTTTTTAACAAAATTTACTCTCTTTATCCTACTGATGAAAATCGCGATTCTATACCCAATTCTTGATTTAATCTCTTGATGTTTGATTCTTAATGATATTTTGAATTTTGATTTTCTTTACTCACTCAACTTTATGAAACCTCTTACAATCACTTACCTCAATACCCAAATGTGCAAAATAATTCAAATTCTTTTCTTACAGAAAATCGCGATCCTGTGAACAGAATCGTGTTTTTTCTGAACTTCCTGTTTTTTGTAGTCTTTGAATTTTCTTTCCACTTAGTCCTCTTCAATGTTCCTTACCAACTCCAGATCACTTGTCACCTGCAATTATACACCATCAACTCATTAAAAACATATTTTTTGCAAAATTAAAACAACAACTTTCACTCTAGATATTTTTTATTTTCTTTTACTTTTCAGAATTCTTTTCCACTTTTTCTCCTCCTCTTACAACAACAATACTCCAGCCCAACTTTCACAAAAAAAAAAAGGAAATTTGTTTGAATTTTTTTAATGGATTTTATGATTTTTTTTAGTATTTTACCCTAAATCAAGGTAAACACTTCACTTAGGGTTTCTTGTTTAAAGATCCATTGATCTTTTGTTTCATGATTGGTTATATTCTTCAATGTTTGCAATCTAATCAGTTTAGGAGTAGAGCTTTCCAAAGAAATATGTGCTAAGAAGTGCAATTATCAATTCATGCAAAGATAAACTCCAACATTTTTCTTTTCAAGATGCAAATAAATCTTCTCTCAAGATTATTGCTTTGGCTTAGCTAAACAAATGGATCTTATCTATTTGCATGTAGCTACTTTACTTGACTTTCCTCAATGCAATCATGTCATCTTCTCCAAGAATAACAAATTTGCTTGGTACTTGGTCAAAAATCACTCTACAAATGCAAAAGATAGTCACATTTTACCTTCCCTTCAACAATCTTGATTCAATTTTTCACACACCTGCAATTTACTCTTAAAAATGATATGAGCAACTATCAATTTGGAAGAATTTCAACACTTCTCTATCTCAAAAGATTAACTCTTGCTTCCTTTTCCCAAAAGACAAGCAAAGAAACCTACCTTTTCATGTTTCCTTTTCTTGATTAAAGAGTAGTACCTTTTCAATGTGTTCAATACCATCAACAATGGAAGATCCAGCAAGGTCCAAACTTCAATGAAGCTTTTGCATCTTTCCCCGGCAACGGTGCCGAAAAATGTTTGTTGTTACCCTTTGGAGTTGTCCTCTCCAATCATTTTAGCATAAAGGATCAACGCTACATCTTACATTTGTCAATCCGAGAAGTATACAAAGACCACAACCCCTTCTAAGTTAATGGAATCCAAGAATAAGAGGAAAATGACTGTTTTTCTAAGAAATGGTGAAGATGAAGAGAAATATCTAGGGTTTTGATTACCTTAAGCTATACTACATCATTTTCAATGATCTTGGTGCCTAAAGTGTGTTATTTTCTCAATAGATCACAATTATGAAGTCAAATCTCAAAAATGATACATGTAACCTTCAGACGAGACAATCGCGATTCTGTGAAAATTGATTATTTCCATCTCCAGCTCTATTCTTTAGCACTTTCTCACTCAATGCATCAAGAATCACCTCCCTTCATACACATTACTCAGAAATACACAACTGAAGCTCACAAATTCCATGGATCACACATAGAATAGACTCAACAAATCAAAGAAAATCACATGAAAGTAGAAAACACGATTTTCTGCAGGAGAGCTCTTCAATTTACTTGGATAGCAAAAACAATACAACCAACCCTCTCAAAATAGAGGAAATTATATTTTATACATTTTCAAGTGTCCTCTTTCACACTTGAATTTTGGTCATTTTCCCTTCTAATCTAAAAATATGCTATCAAAGAGCTTCCAAAAATTCTAGAAAAAATACATATGGTTCTAATTTACATGAGGAAGACTCTTTTTCATTTTTACATCATTTGCATAAATATTTCTACAATTTTTTGATATTTTACAAATATTTCTTTTAAAAAAAGGCTTCTTCTAACAACCACCATACATGTAAGAGAAATGAAAAAGTGATACATGTCATCCAGGATCATCACATGTTGATCTTGATATCTCAACACACCTTAAATGTGATAATTCCTAAAATGAATGTAGCCATGTTTGCAAAAAGTGCAGGAGTTATTGTTGATATACAGATATGGCACAAACAAATTGGAAATGCAAATTTGCAGAGGCTGAAGTTGATGCAACTGAAGGAGATTGTCAATGGACTACTAAATTTCAAGGTTGCTATAGAGGGGGTAACCGGGTCTATACTTCCAGTACTCCTTCTACTCAAGGGAGGTTCTCCTTAGGGAAGTATACCCTGTAACATCATTGTGTGAGGTACTACTTGAGAAGACAATACAAGAAACAGTCAAGAGTGTTACAAAGATGTTGAAAAGGCCAATTCGACCAAGATTGGAAAAAATTGCGCTAGTTCACAACATGATAAAATTGTAAACAGTACAAAAGGTCTGATCACTCGAAAGATGAACTAGGACATCTCAACACAGAGAAAGTATAGAAACATAGAGAAGGTATACAAGTGTGGTATATGATGCTATGAACTTTAGCTTACAAGTGACTATCCTAGTATATCCAATCTCACTGTCATGCCGATTGCCCCCAACACTGAAGCTCTCACTCTGTATATTCTCCAACAAAGAAGCTTCTTCTACAGTGGGCAAAATCACATCAGTGAGCAGAGAATAATCAAAGAGAAGCCTAATTAGAACACTCTCAAAAATACCACAGTAACACAAGTAGACCCAAATCGACAAAAGCTAGAATCACAGAGAGACGATAGTGAGTGTATCCCTCAGCTTCCTAAATCTCTGTATATCCTTCCGAATGGACCCTTCGCTATATATCTCTGACCGTCTGTACGTACGTATATATCCCCCCAAACAAGTGCAAACTGCTTCTTATATAGATCTCGAGGCCCAGAGAGTGACTTTCGCCGGATTCCATCATTTAAGGCACCATCACTGTTCACTACACACACGCGGCCAAGAGAGTGGCTTCCACCAGATCCCATCATTTAGTGCACCATAACCGTTCGCGCCGATCTGACAAAAGTGGAGAGAGAGCTGGCTAATTTTGGGTAGGTGGTCTAATTCTGGTATTGACAGCCAACTGCCTAAAAAGCACTTGAAACTTCGGAATATGGCCTTGAATGCGAGACTATTCCATGAATCAACACTTCATCACAAATCTGATAGCCGACTTGATTCTAACACCGAGGACGAATTTTGAAGGACAAATTATGAGGGACAATTTTTGAAGGACAAATATTAAGGGACAAATTTTGACTGAGGGACAAATTTTGGTTGAGGGACAGATTTCGGCTGATGGACAGATTTTGGCTGAGGGACAAATTTTGGCTGAGGGACAAATTTTTGCTAAGGGACAAATTTTGGCTGAGGGACAAATTTTGGCTGAGGGACAAATTTCAACTCAGGGACAAATTTTGGCTGAGGGACAAATTTCGACTCAGGGACAAATTTTGGCTGAGGGACAGATTTTGGCTGAGGGACAAATTTTGGCTAAGGGACAAATTTCGACTCAGGGACAAATTTTGGCTGAGGGACAGATTTTGGCTGAGGGACAAATTTTGGCTGAGGGACAAATTGTGGCTTAGGGACAAATTTCGACTGAGGGACAAATTTTGGCTGAGGGACAAATTTTGGCTGAGGGACAAATTTCGACTCAGGGACAAAATTTGGCTAAGGGGAAAATTTCGACTGAGGGACAAATTTTGGATGAGGGACAAATTTTGGCTGAGGGACAAATTTTGGCTGAGGGACAAATTTCGACTCAGGGACAAATTTTGGCTGAGGGACAAATTTTGACTCAAGGACAAATTTTGGCTGAGGGACAAATTTTGGATGAGGGACAAATTTTGACTCAGGGACAAATTTTGGCTGAGGGACAAATTTTGACTCAGGGACAAATTTTGGCTGAGGGAAAAATTTTGGCTGAGGGACAGATTTTGGCTGAGGGACAAATTTTGACTGAGGGACAAATTTTGGCTGAGGGAAAAATTTTGGCTGAGGGACAAATTTTGGCTGAGGAACAAATTTTGGCTGAGGGACAAATTTTGGCCGAGGGATAAATTTTGGCTGAGGGACAAATTTTGGCTGAGGGACAAATTTCGACTCAGGGACAAATTTTGGCTGAGGGACAAATTTCGACTCAGGGACAAAATTTGGCTAAGGGACAAATTTCGACTGAGGGACAAATTTTGGCTCAGGGACAAAATTTTGAAGGATGAAAAATGATGCTGAGGATGAATTTTGAGGGACAAATTTTGAGGGTTGAATTTTGGAGGGATGATTTTTGAGGGCTGAAATTTGATGGCTGAATTTGGAGGGCTGAATTTTGAAGGCTGAATTTGGAGGGCTGAATTTTGAAGGCTGAATTTTGGAGGGCTGAATTTTGAAGGCTGAATTTTGGAGGGCTGAATTTTGAAGGCTAAATTTGGAGGGCTGAATTTTGAAAGCTGAATTTTGGAGGGCTGAATTTTGAAGGCTGAATTTTGGAGTGTTGAATTTTGAAGGCTGAAATTTGGAGGGCTGAATTTTGAAGGCTAAATTTTGGAGGGATGAAATTTGGAGAATGATTTTTTTCGGATCGACAAAGATGAAATGAGGGCAAATCTGGAGCAGTGAGCTCTCAAGGATGAAAAGAAGGGGTGCCAAGACTTCTTTTTTTTTTTGGAACTGTCATACAATGATGAAATCTTGCTCCATTACAGTCCCCCACATCAAGATGTTGCACCGTCTCGATGCAATTCTTCAATATTGGCTAAAAATTTCTAAGAACAAGATTAGAACTGTCTATGGGCAAAACAAGCTGAAATGAGAACTAGGGTATATACAATGATTGATTTTTCTCGAAATGTTTCAAGTTAGATAAGCCTTCACCCTAGATAAGCCTTCACCCTGGAAATGTTGACCACAGGCAATTTCTCACCCTGTAGGTCCTCTACTTGTACTACTCCTTGTTGAAATATCAGCACTTTGTAGGGTCTTGACCATTTTGGTGCCAATTTAGTTGGTACAGTTGGAATCTAATATATCAGCACTAGAGCTCCCTCTTCCACCTTATTGGTCCTTAAGTGTCTGTCATGAATGTGTTTCCTTTTTTCCTGCTTTTCTTGCAGCCTCTTCATAGCTGTTTCCCTACATTCCTCCAATGCTACCAATCTTCTAATGTGAGGGTCAACATCAATTCTTTTTGCTTCAATTTCTTTTCTGATGATGAATTCGAAAGGGGCTAATGCCTCTTTCCCATAGACTAGAAGAAATGGGCTCTCTCCCGTGGTGCCCCTTCTGGTTGTTCGGAAAGCCCATATTGCACCAATGAGGGCTTATGGCCATGAACTGTGATGATCAAAGGCTAATTTGCGTAGTAATCCAATCAAAATTGTGTTAGAACTTTCTGCCTGACCAATTGCTCTCGGGTAGTATGCATAGGATTTCTTATGGAAGATCTTGTACCTGTCAAAGGTTATTTGCAACAACTGGTTTACAAAGCGAGTGCCTCTATCATTGGTGACTTCAAGTGGGCAACCAAATCTTGAGAATATTCTTTTATACATAAACTTGGCTACTGTAGTGGAAGTACAATCAGTAGTAGCCTTAGCTTCTACCCACTTAGTAGAATAACATGTGGCCATCAAGATATACTTCTTACCACCAGGTTGACCAATGATTGGTCCAATGAGATCAAGACCCCATCATTCGAAAGGTAGCCATCCAGTGGAGATTACTAATGGTTGAAAATTCAGTCTACTAGGCTTGGGAGCATATCTCTGGCAGATATCACATCCTTTGGCAAACTTGATAGAATCTTTGTAAACATGAGGCCACCATAATCCCGTGTGGATAATTTTGTGAGCCAACTCCTCTCCTTTGAGATGCCCTTCACTATGTGTTGCTTCAAGCAGAGAATTCACCTCCTCTAGATAAACACATTTTCTCAAGATACCATCGTGACAATATTTATACAAATGACCATTTATAAGCGAATATGCTTTGGCTTTAAAGAGTAATCTCCTCTTCTCTAATGGCTTTATGCTCCCAGGGAATTTTCCAGAAGTGAGAAAATGCAGAATTTCATCATACCACTGAGTTTGAGTCTCTATCGCGAAGAGACTACTATCTACAAGTTCACCATTAATACCTGTCGCCTTTTCGCTCATAGCCGTCCTTGACACCTGATCTGCCATGTAGTGTTCTTTTCCTGGCCTAATATGAATCTCAAAATCATACTCTTGAAACAGTAGTAGCCAATGCCAAATCCTTCCAACTACTCTAGGCTTATTAATTAAGTATTTGAGGGGCTGATGGTCAGATATGACAATGAAATGCACACCTAGAAGGTAGTGCCTAAACTTTTGGAGTGCGAAAACAATAGCCAAACCTTCCCTTTCCGTAGTGCTGTAATTTCTTTCTGCTCTAGTAAGCAGTTTGCTAGCATAAGCTATAGGTTGATCCACCTTGGGCACCTTGGGCATGGAGGGTTGAGCCAAAACTGCTCCTACTGCATAAAGACTAGCATCTGTATGCACATGAAACTCTACTGACCAATTACGAACAGTTAAGAGTGGAGCAGTACATAGCCTCAATTTTAGTTCACAAAATGCCTTTTCAGCCTCAGGACTCCAAGAGAAAGGAATCTTCTTACTCGTAAGCCTTGACAGAGGCTTAGCTATTTCTGAATACATCCGTATAAATCTCCTATGGTAGCTTGCATGGCCTAAAAAGCTTTGTACTTCCTTAGGAGTCCGTGGAATGGGCATGGAAAGGATAGCAGTGACCTTTGTTGGATCTACAGTTATCCCGCTTGCAGACACGATGTGACCAAGGAGAGTGCCTTTAGTGACCAAAAAATGACATTTAGCAGGATTCAACTTCAAACCTGTTTTGAGACACTGCTCAAAGATTTCCTTCAGATTTTCCAAGTGATCGTGAAAATCTTGGACTACTGCTGTTCTATCTGTGCCTGAGAACACTGAAAAGTCATCCATAAAAATGCACAGAAAAGTTGTCAACCATTTCCCCAGTATCAAATACATTGCTCTATTAAATGAAGCAGGTGCATTTCGCAACCCAAAAGCCATGCGTGTATACACATAAGTGCCCCATGGAGTGACAAAAGCAGTTTTGTCTCTATCATTAGGATGAATTAATATTTGGTTGTAGCCACTGAACCCATCAAGAAAACTGTACAAAGTGTGACCGGCTACTTCTTCTAATACCTGTTCTGTGAAAGGTTGAGGGAAGCCATCTTGAACAGTTACCTTATTTAAAGCACAAAAATCAACGCATATTCTTATTTTTTCGCTATTTTTCTTGGGTACAATAACCATAGATGAAAGCCACCTTGAATGTTCTATTGGAACAATAATACCTGCTTCCTCAAGTTTTGTGATTTTGAGTTTTACTGCCTCTGCATATTTTGGATTGAGTCGATATGGCCTACTTCTTGCAGGTGCAACTCCCTCTACTAGGGGTATTCGATGTAATCCAAGATCCTCTGGAATCCCTGTTAGATCCTTGTAGGACCATGCAAAGACATTTTTATAGGAGAAAAGGAGAGAAGTTACCCTCTGTTGTAAAAAGGGATAGTGCCACAACCAGGAGGCTAAGTGGAATATTTGAGGATTTCCTTCATCTCCCAGGTTCACTTCTCGAACTAGCATTTCAGGACTCGTCTCTCTTGAAAAAGCATCTGCATTGTGAGCAGGGGTGGAATTCACCTTATGTTCCACAATATGTTGCTTGATCCATCCTTGATGCATTTCTGAAAATGGAAGGTCTTCTCTGCTCTCAAGCTCAAAATTAGCCTCCTCCAAGGCTTCTTCAGTTTTGTCATTTTTAGGCTTTTCTGCCCTTTTGCAGAACTCTGTAGTGGTGCATCCTTGCAAAATTGGCCCATTTTGATCCAATGGACCAATTTGGTCCGATGGCCCAATTCGACTATTTGGGCCCCCTGGAGAGACTAACTCACTTCCTGCTACTTTTTGCTCGCTTCCTGCTAATTTTTTACCACAAAGACCATTTTTTGAAAAATGCCCAAATTTGATCTCCAAAGGCTCTTTAATTTGGTACGATGGCCCAATTCGACTTTCTGGGCCTCGCGAAGATATTAACTCACTTTCTACTACTTTTTGACCACCAAGACCATTTTGTGAAAAATGGCCAAATTTGATCTCCAAAGGCTCTTTCTTCACCTCGGTCTCTGTTTTCCTGCAAGGACTCACTTTTTCTCCTTTGTGAGCGATTGAGCCTAAATTTTCATTTTTTGACTCTTTTTCCCTTCCCTGGGCTTCTTTTGCAAGTTCTTCATTTATTTCAGTAATCTCAACAGTGCAACACTCTGCACCACCCATCATCCAATTTAACAAATTTTCTTCTTCTTGGGGTACAGAAGGCATTACCTGAGTATCTACATATCCAGTTGTCTTGTTGGAGTCACATCCTTCTTCTAAGTGTACTTGTAAGTGG
Organism: Ceratopteris richardii; assembly: GCA_020310875.1. Taxonomy (NCBI): domain Eukaryota; kingdom Viridiplantae; phylum Streptophyta; class Polypodiopsida; order Polypodiales; family Pteridaceae; genus Ceratopteris; species Ceratopteris richardii. The sequence continues at coordinate 52,584,093 of CM035435.1, forward strand.
TTATTAGTCTTCAAGGAGATCCACATCTGGTTTCTTCCCCAATCTTGTAGTGCTTTTGCTTGCCTTAACCAAGGCCTTCCCAAAAGCAAAGGATAAGAGCTTTCCTATGGCACGGAAATCACAACAAAATCCAGGAGGAATTGACAACCTTGTACTGACATGTGTACCTTCAATGATGCCAAGGGGCATAACACGATGCTGATCTGCTAATGTGACAGTGAAGGGTGCCGCCTTGGTTAGGTTCAGTTTGAGTTTCTTCATTGTAAAATCAGGCATCAGATTGATGTCAGAACCTCCATCTATAATGACGCCAGTCAGACCTTCATTGTTTATGAACACAGATAGCCTTGAGCTTTGATAGTCTACCAAGGGTGCGGGCGGAAAGTCAACCATGAAACCATCTACACTCAGTGGTGGGCTTAAGTAGGCCGAGTGTATAACTTTCAATAAATCACTTCTTACTTTCGAATCCATTTTTATGAGTTGGTACAAACTAACCTTGTGATGAATACCTTTCAAGATTTCCTCAATCTTAACCTCTTGTGTGTCTTCCTGAGAGCTTGTAGGTTGGTCCTTAAGGGAAGTGGTCACCATATCATAAGCTCCTTCAATGTTTGCTTGGCCCTTCCAACCAGCCTTCTTTTCCTCATCTCAATGTTTGAGTCCCTGTTGTTCCTCTCTACAGGTTGCCACTTGCCTAGCTCTAGTCATCATGGGCACTGAAGAAGATGAAACATCATAAGACTGAGTGGTCATACCTTCTACTTGTGGGGAGACTGCAATCATGTGAATTGGAGCAGGGCGGCTTCTTGGGCAATCTCTGGTATAGTGATCCTTGGCATCTGGACAATGCTGACAGGGAGGTGCACCTTCTGGTAGAGAACACCTATTCTGCATATGGCCATACTCACCACAGCGATAACACATGAGTGGCCTATTATATCTAGGCCGAGTAAGATGGGTCTCTTCTCTATTAGGTGCATTTGAAGTAATAGCATAATACGAATCAAGAACAGGAGGGTTACCATGTTGTTGTACTCCCTTGAGGTAGTAGCAGTCTCTTGCTTCATGACCATCCTTGCCACAGAATTGACAGCTCACCTTGTTAGGACAATTAACATTTGAATGTCCATTTTTGCTACATATTGTACACCAAACCTGCCTTCGGATGTCCTGTGTAGTGCGCAAATCTTCTAACTCACGACGAAGTTGAGCTACTTCATCAACATTGTGGCGCGGTGGTGGTGGTATGACCTTCTCTTCTTGTTGACTCTACTGTATTCTTAAGGCTTCCAACTCCTTCTTGAGTTGCTCAATAGGATCTAAGTGTGATTCATAATTTGGTTGAGTATCTCCTTCGAAATGTAGCCTAGCTTCCTCAATGCGTGATGCAGCTGCAACAAAATCATCCAGTGTTGCATCCAACCTAAGAGATTCACGAAGCTTCTGCTGAGATGACTTGGGCAAAGCTTTCTCTATCCATTTTTTAACCAGGAAATCACCTGGAGCATGTGGCAGACGTGAAACAAGTGCTTTTGTCCTAGTGTGAAGTTCATGAAAGGATTCACCTGGTCTCAGCTTTGAATTCTCTAGCTGATCTAGAGCTCTTTCCGAGGAGTCACTTGGTCTGAATGTATGCGAGAATGCCGTCTTCAGTACCTCCCACGTAGTAAAGTGGCCATCTGCATATTGGCTATACCATTTGTTGGCAAGACCTTCCAATGTAGATGGGAATAGTACCAGCATTGCATCCTCTCGATTCTGCAGACCTCCTCTGCGACATAAGGAAATGAATCTCCTTACGTGATCATCGGCATCCTCATAAGCCAACCCCTTAAAAGTAGAGAACTTGATATTCAACCTAGAGAGTAAATGACGAAGATCCTCCATTAGCACTGGTGCTTCTTCTGAAGTATCTGAGGAAAAATCTAATGTCCTTCTCAGCTTCTCTTTTGAGAGTGGGGTTGAAGCCAATTCAACGGACAAATTTAAAGGCAGTGGGGTACTCGCCGAAGGTAGAGCTGACTTCTTGATGCTCCTTTCTACACAAAGAGGTTCTCTGTCTACTCGAATGTGGGTCATGTACCCACTCACAGGATGCAAAAAAAAAACCAAGAAACAATGTGACACACTCTATGCTGCACTAATTACCTCACACAAAAATGCAAGGGTCCCACCGGGCGTGCCAAACTGTAGAGGGGTAACCGGGTCTATACTTCCAGTACTCCTTCTACTCAAGGGAGGTTCTCCTTAGGGAAGTATACCCTGTAACGTCATTGTGTGAGGTACTACTTGAGAAGACAATACAAGAAACAGTCAGAGTGTTACAAAGATGCTGAAAAGGCCAATTCAACCAAGATTGAAAAAAATTGCGCTAGTTCACAAAATGATAAAATTGTTAACAGTACAAAAGGTCTGATCACTCGAAAGATGAACTAGGACATCTCAACACAGAGAAAGTATAGAAACATAGAGAAGGTATACAAGTGTGGTATATGATGCTATGAACTCCAACTTACAAGTGACTATCCCAGTATATCCAATCTCACTGTCATGCCGACTGCCCCCAACACTGAAGCTTTCACTCTATATATTCTCCAACAAAGAAGCTTCTTCTATAGTCTGCAAAATCACATCAGTGAGCAGAGAATAATCAAGGAGAAGCCTAATTAGAACACTCTCAAAAATACCACAGTAACACAAGTAGACCCAAATTGACAAAAGCTAGAATCATAGAGAGACGACAGTGAGTGTATCCCTCAGCTTCCTAAATCTCTGTATATCCTTCCGAATGGACCCTTCGCTATATATCTCTGACCGTCTGTACGTACGTATATATCCCCCCAAACAAGTGCAAACTGCTTCTTATATTGATCTCGAGGCCCAAAGAGTGACTTCCGCCGGATTCCATCATTTAAGGCACCATCACTGTTCACTGCACACGCGTGGCCAAGAGAGTGGCTTCCACCAGATCCCATCATTTACTGCACCATCACCGTTCGCGCCGATCTGACAAAAGTGGAGAGAGAGCTGGCTAATTTTGGGTAGGTGGTATAATTCTGGTATTGACAGCCAACTGCCTAAAAAGCGCTTGAAACTTCAGAATATGGCCTTGAATGCGAGACTATTCCATGAATCAACACCATCACAAATCTGATAGCCAACTTGATTGTGGCGCCGAGGACAAATTTTGAAGGACAAATTATGAGGGACAAATTTTGAAGGACAAATTTTAAGGGACAAATTTTGAATGAGGGACAAATTTTGGCTGAGGGACAGATTTTGGCTGAGGGACAGATTTTGGCTGAGGGACAAATTTTGGCTGAGGGACAAATTTCGACTCAGGGACAAATTTTGGTTGAGGGATAAATTTCGACTCAGGGACAAATTTTGGCTGAGGGACAGATTTTGGCTGAGGGACAAATTTTGGCTGAGGGATAAGTTTTGCCTGAGGGACAAATTTCGACTCAGGGACAAATTTTGGCTGAGGGACAGATTTTGGCTGAGGGAGAAATTTTGGCTGAGGGACAAATTTTGGCTGAGGGACAAATTTCGACTCAGGGACAAATTTTGGCTGAGGGACAAATTTCGGCTGAGGGACAAATTTTGACTCAGGGACAAAATTTGGCTAAGGGATAAATTTCAACTGAGGGACAAATTTCAGCTGAGGGACAAATTTTGGCTGAGGGACAAATTTTGGCTGAGGGACAAATTTTGGCTGAGGGACAAATTTTGACTCAGGGACAAATTTTGGCTGAGGGACAAATTTTGACTCAGGGACAAATTTTGGCTGAGGGACAAATTTTGGTTGAGAGACAAATTTCGACTCAGGGACAAATTTTGGCTCAGGGACAAATTTTGACTGAGGGACAAATTTTGGCTGAGGGACAGATTTTGGCTGAGGGACAGATTTTGGCTGAGGGACAAATTTTGACTGAGGGAGAAATTTTGGCTGAGGGAAAAATTTTGGCTGACGGACAAATTTAGGCTGAGGAACAAATTTTGGCTGAGGAACAAATTTTGGCTGAGGGACAAATTTTGGCTGAGGGACAAATTTTGGATGAGGGACAAATTTTGGCTGAGGGACAAATTTCGACTGAGGGACAAATTTTGGCTGAGGGACAAATTTTGGCTGAGGGACAAATTTTGACTCAGGGACAAAATTTGGCTAAGGGACAAATTTCGACTGAGGGACAAATTTTGGCTCAGGGACAAAATTTTGAAGGATGAAAAATGATGCCGAGGATGAATTTTGAGGGACAAATTTTGAGGGTTGAATTTTGGAGGGATGAATTTTGAGGGCTGAAATTTGAGGGCTGAATTCGGAGGGCTGAATTTTGAAGGCTGAATTTGGAGGGCTGAATTTTGAAGGCTGAATTTTGGAGGGCTAAATTTTGAAGGCTGAATTTTGGAGGGCTGAATTTTGAAGGCTAAATTTGGAGGGCTGAATTTTGAAGGCTGAATTTTGGAGGGCTGAATTTTGAAGGCTGAATTTTGGAGGGCTGAATTTTGGAGGGTTGAATTTTGAAGGCTGAAATTTGGAGGGCTGAATTTTGAAGGCTAAATTTTGGAGGTATGAAATTTGGAGAATGAATTTTTTCCGATTGACAAAGGTGAAATGAGGGCAAATCTGGAGCAGTGAGCTCTCAAGGACGAAAAGAAGGGGTGCAAAGACTTTTTTTTTTTTGGAATTGTCATACAATGATGAAATCTTGCTCCATTACAGTTGCAAAGATGCAAAAGGTATGTCTAGCATGTCAATTTGTCATACAATGATGAAATCTTGCTCCATTACAGTTGCAAAGATGCAAAAGGTATGTCTAGCATGTCAATTTGGTAAACAATCAAGAGCATCATTTTTTGATGACAAGCATGTTAGTGAGAATATGCTAGAAATAGTACATATAGATGTTTGGGTTCATGCAAAGACTAGATCTATGGGCATTTGTAGGTTTTATGTTACATTCATTGATGACCATAGATGGAAAGTATGGGTATATTTCATGAAAGAGAAGAGTGATGTGTTCAATTGCTTCCCGAATTTTAAGTTTATGGTTGAAAAGCTGATAGAAAAGAACATTCAGACATTAAGATCTGATGGAGGAGGTGAATACATGTTGAATGAGTTCAATAGCTTTCTAAAAAGTCACAGAATTCAACGATAGTTTTCATGTAGGTACACACCACAATAGAATGGCATTGCTGAACTCAAAAATAGACATATTGTAGAAATAGCAAGAGCCTTGATGTCTGAGAAGAATATGCCTCATTGTTATTGGGGAGAACTACTATTATTTACATCATGAACAGAACTCCAACTTCTGCAGTACATCAAGTTACACTTGAAAAGAATTTTACATGTAAAAAGCCAAACTCATCACCTATGAAAGTATTTGGTTGTATTGAATATGTACATGTTCTAGAGGAGTTGAGGATGAAGCTTCATCCAAAAGTAGAAAAATGTACCTTCATTGGATATTCCCTTGAGCAAAAGGGATATAAATGTTATAGTTCACTCACATGACAAGTGAAGGTAAGCAGAGATGTGATGTTTGATGAAATATCAAGCTTCTATGCAGATGCCAAAGAAGGACTTAATCTTGATTCAAATGACAAAGGAAATGCTAAAAAATCAAGTGCAGAATCTCAAGTTTTGAGTGGACATGATGCATCACCAAGCAATAGTTCCAACTCAAATCCATGGAGTGGAAGATTGCGTGGAAATTTCAGTCCAATAAATTCATCAACTCATCAAGGAAAGGTAAAGAAAAGGTTTTTGTTGGTAATAAAACATCTACATGTTTTGAAGACATTGATGGAGATTCAAGCAATTCTTAAAAGAGCCTTGATGAGGAACTTGGATTGCCCTCTATCAAGACTCCAAAAGTAAGAAAGGTACATGCACATGATACAAGGAGAAGTGACCCATGGCCAAGAAGATCTAGGAGGATGCAGAATTCAGTGCAACAATTGATTTATGATAGTTAAATGACTCATCATTGTGCCTACATGACCAAGGTAATACAAGATGCTAAAACCTTCTTGTTTTGAAGATAAAATTGGAAATGCAGATTGGGAGAAAGCTATGGATGAGGAGATGGCTGCACTTTATGGAAATGAAACATGGAAGCTGGTTCCATTGCCACAAGGAAAGAAACCCATATGCAAGGTAAAGCACAATGTTGATGGTAGCATAAGTAGGTATAAAGCAAGATTGGTATCAAAAGGATATGCATAAACATATGGCATTGATTATAAGGAATGTTCAGCCCTATAGCTAAAATGTCTGTTGTTAGAGAACTTGTTGCATTAGCTATAGCAAAAGGGTGGACTTTGCATCATATGGATGTCAAAAAATGCTTTCTTACATGGTGAGTTACAAGAAGAAGTATACATGGACCAACCACAACAATATGAAGAGTCAAAGCACCTAGAATATGTTAGCAGGTTGCAAAAGGCTTTGTACAGGCTTAGACAAGCCCCTCGTGGCTGGCATGCAAGCATTTTTTATTACTTAACCACCATTGGATTTTCTATGTGTGATGTAGATCATTCATTATATGCAAGGAAGGGTGATGATGGTATCATGGTTGTGGCTATTTATGTTGATGACTTGATTATAGAAGGTGATAATGAAGAAATCATTAAAGAGGTAAAGCAACTCCTTAAGCAAGAATTTGACATGAAAGATCTTGGTGTGCTGCACTGTTTTTTGGGCATTGAGTTTATACATACAAAAATAGGTATATGGATGTCACAAAGGCACTATGCCTTGAGTATGTTGCAAAAGTATGGTATGGCTGATTGTAAGCCAATCTCTATGCCATTAGATCAGAATTTGGATCAAAATTTGGGTACTACATCAGGTGAAGCTTTGGAAAGTGCTGCTATGTACATGAAAACTATGGGAAGTTTGATATATCTCACAATTAGAAGGCTTGATCTAAGCTACACAATTGGACTTGAAATTCAATCTATGTAGGTTCCCAAGAAACCATATTTAGATGCTCTGAGGTGCACTCTATGTTATGTGAGTGCTACTTTGGATTATGCATTGTTTTACGAAGCTGGTGTAGATTTGCAGGTTCATGGATACACCGATGTAGATTGGGCTAGTAGTATTCCAAATAGAAGATCTACTAGTGGCTTTCTAATCTCACTTGGGAGTGGAGCTATTACATGGAGCAACAAGAAGCAACCCACATGTTGCTTTGTGGAATACAGAGGCTAAGTATAGAGGTGTTGTAATGGAAGCATGTGAAACATCATGGTTAGAGGTGCTACTTGCAAATTTAGGTATGGAAGTGCAAAAGCCGATTAATCTTAGCAACATTCAGTTAGCATGAAATCTTGTTTTTCATGCTAGAACAAAGCATATCGAGGTAGATTATCACTTTATCAAAGAGGAGGTATTAGCAGGTGATATTGATCTTGTTTATGTGAGGGAAGATGAGTAGGTTATTGATATTTTCACTAAAGCACTTGGAGTGGAGAAGCTGAAGAAGTTTTGAAAGATGCTTGGATTAGAGGACATGACATTGATCTTGAGTGGGAGTGTTGAGATATCAATCTCACCATGTGATGATCAAGGATGAAACGTATCACTTTCTCATTTTTCTAACACATATAGTGGTCACACCAGTATATGTCAGGGACACTTTCATTAGCTTTACTAGATTCATCTAATGAGACTGACGACACATTTGTTTCTTTCCAGATCACTCATTTTTGGACATTGGGTTTTTCCTTATGTACTATTCTTTATGTATTGCACTGGTTGTATTGTTGTATTAGGTCATTCTTGTATATTCCTTTTATGTAATAGAAGAAGAAGAGGAAGAAGATCATTCTTCCTTGCATTAATCTATGTGTGTGCTCCTCTTTGAGTGTGAGAGTGTGTGAGTGAGCTCTCTTCGTTATTGCCTTCCTTGTGACATTGATTTCTCTTTCTGAAAACCTAATGGGTTAGATGGTTCTACACTCATTTGTTTATGGGATACAATAGATTTGTCAAAGGTGAACATCTTTTCACCCTTCCACACATGAAGTTGTTTAATATATTCAGACACTGGGTACATCCTCTCTGAATCATGACCTAAATATGTTACTTTCCTTGGACTATCAAGTTCTTTGAGCTCGTACACTACGAACTCATCCTTAATGTGAGGTTTGGTTGGTCAAAAATTCAAAAAGGATTCCTCTATAGCCTCATTCACATAGAGCTCTATGCTCACATTATCTTGAGGTACTTTGTATGTAGCAATGATTCTTGTCAACACTTACATTACTGTAGGAGTACTATGTACCTCATCATGATCATCTTCCTTGGGTTCTCATACCTCAACTTAGGAAGAATGAGTCCAAATTCATTAGTCCTATCAGCCAAACTAGTAAGCATGTACATAGTTCCTTGCTTATCTATGTATGATTTGTTCTCAAATTTTGACTGAGTAATCTATCCCATACAGGTGTTTTAGGTTTCTCGGTTGGACCACCATTCTTCTCAGACCGTCCTCATATATGTGAGCATCTAATCAGTTGTATGTGTATACTCTAAATGTGTCTTGTATGGCCATTGTGGAACTTCTAAATAGACTACCTACTTGCTTTGACCACAATTTAGCAGTACAATTGAAATTATCTTAAGCTTTGTCAATCCACTTTTCCAAGATGTTTGTCTCATCTTAAGATCATCACTCCTTTCCCTTAAATGGTGACTTTCACACGAATAATTTCCTTGATTCTCAATCACTTTTTCTTCTTTAGTCAATTTTATTTGGTTCTTGTGTTTATTTAGCATTGTCAGGGATAACGTGGGTGAATCAAAATTATCATTTTGCCATTTGTTCATGTTCTTTCCTTTAGGTTTTTCGTAGTTGCAATTGTATTTATATATTTCGAACTTAATGTCCCATTAGTGAGTCTTGTAATTTATTGTTTGTATTGCAAACCTAAAAATCTAACCCTAGGGCTATGTGCTTAGCCTATGCTAGAATTAATCAAGCAGGTTTACTGTTCTCCGATCTTAAGTTATGTGCTCTGAAGTTCACTCCCAAGCATAGGATGACATCCCAAGATTTATTGTAGCACATGCACATCAATACCAAGTTTTGAAGTCCTTTTAAGCCTTGAACATAAAATGGACCCCGAAAAACCATAAATTTGGCCCAAAATATATGTTTTTTCCTTCAAACAATTTTGCCTAACTATCTCTTTGTCGTGATAGGTCAATTTGTTGCAATAGAGGGAGGATCCCTTGCAATAGGGCACTCCATTATGATAGACAAGGTCTATCATGATAGAGGGAGTCTATCAACTTTGGTCTATTGCAATAGAGGGGGTTTATAATGATAGATAGGGTATATCTTGAATTTGGTCTATCATGATAGAGTGGTCTATCAACTTTGGTCTATTGGATAGAGTGCTCTATCATGATAGACAAAGCCTATCATAAATCCATTTTTTTGTGATAAATTAGTCTATTGTGTTTTTGATCTGTCATGATAGAAGATGTCTACTGCGATAGACAAGGGTCTATTGGGGTGCCTTCTTGCAATAAGATAGTCTATAGGAGCAAAGGGGTGTCTGGTGGGATAGACAGGTGCTCTGTCATGTAGGTTTGTCGAGATAGAGAGGCTTTGTCATGATAGGCTCTTGGGGCTCATGATGGGTCTGTATCTGTATAAAAATAGCAAAAAACACACAAAAAAAGCATGCAATTTTTTTTTCTCTCTCTCTCTCTCTCACACACACACACATACACACAAGCAAATGAGGGTAAATGGTTAGGAAGTTGAAGATTCAACGAAGAAGGAGATCAATTGGGGAGGTGAAGGGGGGTGAATGGAGAAGATGGAAGTGAAAAATGGAGATGAAAATGATCAAGAAAATGGTAAAATTTTTCAAAATACGTACTTACCTACACTCCAATGTCTCTTCTCTTCACTCTTAGCATCACACAATTTCTCTCGAGCATCGCTCCCTGACAACGGTGCCGAATTTGATGTGTCTTATAGACAATAGTGAGCACCAACATCAAAGAAGATCTACCTCATAAATGTAAATTTGTTGAGACATAAGGGTGATATGAACATCATGAGCAAGTGATATGCATAGATGCCTAGGCAAGAAGCATGCAAGTGCACACACACACACATAAGGTAGAGGAGGTAGAGTGGAACAGCGGAAGTTCTATTCGTCAACATGATTAGAATAACTTCTTTCTCCTACAAGATAATCTCTTAAAAGCGAATGTCCAAAAAGAGCTTCTCAAAAAAGATCTCTCTAGCTCATTTTGTAGTTTTTAAGTGAGTTTTTGCTAGTTTCAAACCTAATGTCCAACATAGTTAAAAATTAAGTTCTAAAGCTAATTTGAATGCTCAAACGAGCTCCAAAAATTATGAAACTTGATATATAGATTCTAGCTAAGCTCATAAAACTTGAGGAGTCCTTGGATTGTAAAAAATGGAGTAAATATTTACAAATCTTGGATTTTTTATGATATGTTAGTAATGAAAATCATTGTTCATGCAAAAAGATGTATGCTTTTATCAAAGTTGATCCGAGAGATTTCCTTCACATGCTTCCTCTTCTGTATGTCTACTCTAGCCATGAACTCCACCTATGCTACTTGTTGACATTCTAGTTTGACCTCTTTGATGACCGGCAACAAACATTTTTGTTAGTGAGGATACTCTAATAGATTATTGTGATGCAAAAGGGTATGATATTAATACATTGTTGATGTAAATGGTTCTTGAGGAAATTGAGGAAGTAGAGCCATTATTGGTTCAAGATGAGGGTTTGGATGATGAAGAATTAGTTTTTGTTCATATGGAATGTGAGTTTGATTTTTAAAACGAGTCCTTGAAAGATGTTCATGTAGATGATTCTATTATGGATTCGATAAATTATACATATTCCCTATAGAAGGTTGAGAAACTAGATGAGGTAATAATTAACTCAATAGAGAGAATGTTAGATGACTTTGAACCTCTTAAGTATTTCAAGAAATACAAGGTAGAAAGTTGAAAAGTATTAGCTTTGAGACCTAAGAGAGAGGCTAAAATAGGGGAGTCTTACGACAACCAAGAAATGAAGAAGAATGTGGTTGCCACAATAGAATATGGAGAAGAGGAGTGCATGCACATTAGTACTGATATATAAAAAATGGAAGAGGCTCAATTGAAAGAGTTGTTCCAATACTAAAGAGGTATTTTTGCTTGGTCTTACTCAAATTTGTGCCCATAGAATCTCTATGGCACCTGATACAAAACCCTCTAAATAGAGGCCTTACACTTACAATGATATATATTCACTTAAGATTAAAGAGGAGATAGATGAACTCTTACAATGAAGATTTATATATGATATTGAGAACATTGAATGGGTGTCCTCCATAGTGTTCATGCCAAAGAAAAACAACAAACTAAGAGTTTGCATCAATCTAAAAATGGTTAATGATCCTACCATTAGAGATAGTTATCCACTTCCAATCATTGATCATCTCTTGAAGAGGATAATTAGCAAGGAGTTTTATAGTTTTGTTGATGGTTTCTTAGGTTAGAATCAAGTTGCAATTGTGTTTGAAGATCAATACAATACTAACTTCACTACAGAGTGAGGAATATATGCATTTATGGTTATGCATTTTGGTCTTGCAACTTTTCAGATACTAATGTGTCATGTCTTCAAAAGAGGTGCTTAGGAAATCATTAGAGGTTTATGTGGATGACCTAATTGCATACTTTAGAATTGAGCATATTCTTATGATGGAGAAATTGTTTGCCAAATTTAGACAATTTAGAGTCTTATTAGATTGTGACAAATGTGCCTTCATGGTAAAAAAAGGAGAAATATTGGGACATATTGTCTCAAAGAATTGAGTTTCTACATAGGAAGAAAAAGATCAAAGCCATAGTTAATATGCCAAAGCCTAGGAATGACAAGGAAGTCCAAGATTTCATGCATCATTGTGGATTCTATCGCATGTTTATCCACATGTATGCTAGCTATGTCACTTTATGCTTTGATTACTAAATTCAAATGGATTAAAACATAAGATTGTCACAACTCCCATAAGTGCCTGAGTGGAATAAAAATTTCCATGTGCATGTTGATGCTTTAAACTATACAATAGGCTGTATACTAACACAATGTGCTTACAAGGGTAGGCTTGATTTCCCTATTTCCAATAGCTCATAGCAAAACTACACCATGATCGAATGAGAGGCCTTATGAATGATATATGATATCAAGAAATTAGGCCCTTCTTTTTGAGCTTCTTCTCTAATCCTATGATGCTTGGCCTTTCTATCTCTAGCAACTTGGACTCCTGCCAACATTTCATCGCTCAAGATACCTCTTGGCATGATTTCCATTAATGTAGTTGGGCAAGATATCACCTTCCAAATTTGCTAATTGGAGAGGAGCTCTTGTGGATATTTTGTTTGTATCAAATGGTCCATGACCTCTCTTCTGAAACTTTTTGGCATGTTGTTTTAGTGTGTACACTAGAAATTAGTCTCCTTCTTGCGAACCTTTATCCTTAATATGTGCATCATAATAGACTTTCTACCTTCTTTTAGCACCATAAATGTTTGTTGCAACTATCAATCCTGTCTAACAACTCCGCATGGGTTGGATAGCTCATGACCTTTCCACTTGTATGTTTTTGCTACTCTCGATGTAGGATTCTGTCCATACACCAAATTGAATGTTTTGGTCCCTAACACTATTTTTTATGCAACTCTTAGGCCCAAACTACATGATGCAATCATTTTTCCCAATTAGAGTCCTTGTTATTCACTAGTTTCATGAGTACCATACATAGGATTTTGTTAGTACTCTTGACTTGGCCATTTTATTATGGATGATAGGGGGTTGGCTTCTTGTGCATTATTAGAAAATCTTCTAATAGGCATTCAATAGCATCATTTATAAAATGTGTTCCCCTATCACTGACTATCTCAATGGGTAAGCCATACCTAATGAAGATTTCTTCAAATAGAAACCTACTCATGGTTTCAACATCGCAATGTAGTGTAGCTCTAACCTCGAACCATTTTTTCAAATAGTCTATTGCCACTATGATATACTCCACATGTGCGCCTTTTGTCGAGGGTCTAATAGGTCTAACAAAATCAATTACCCACTTTGTTAATGCTCCACCACTCATCATATATCTTAGTGGCATGTGATCTTGGTGGAAGGATATTAGGTTCTCTAATAGATATCACACCTTTCAACATAGATTTTTGCATCCATGTGCAAACTAAGCAATAATAAGCTAGCAAAAAGAATGTGCTTGGTTGTTCACTCAAGGGAGAAATGTCCACCTAGAGTACATGAGGGGGGCCATTTCGAGAATTGGAAAATACTCACTTTCATGTATGCAGAACTGCAAGAAGTTATCTTTTCCTCTCTTATAAAGTTGTTCCCTATGAGTACCCCTTGCATTCTTCTTCAAGTGCTTTTCTTCTCGCAATACCTTCTAGAAGTACTCCTTCACAAAGATAGTCTACAATCGTTTAACTTCATTTTGATGCTACCCACCACCTGATACATAGTTGAATGCTATGTGGTAGGTCTTTCAATGCAAAACTAGCAATTAGAGCAATAATCGTGAACATCCTTTGTCATGTGTGCCCAATAATAAGCTCCTAATTTCTTTGAGTTTTTTAGATTCTTAGTTTGGAAATGCCAACCCAAACTAGAAATGTGGGCTTGTGTTATCACATCTCACCTTTCATATTCTTCTATGCAACAATACACAATACCTCGTTCATCTTTTCTATAAATACTTCCGACAATGATCTAAAGATCTTGAGCTTCTCGAATTTCTTTTTTGTCTAGAGGAAGGTAGTGGTGAAGTGGACCATATGTAAGCATAGGAAAATAGGGCTCGGACCACTTTGGTACTACCTTTGGATTGAACAAGTAGGCATCAAGTGAATGAGTGTGTGTACTTGCTTCCATTCCAAAACCATGGTATTGAATGAGTGTGTGTATTTGTGAAACCTTTATGCATGCTGTAAAATCACATGTTGAAAGATTCCTAAATACTAAGCCCATCGCATAAAAAAGATGTCATGAAGAAGTGAAGACTTATGATATTATAAGATCAAAAGTGATGGGTGTTGTCACACAGAAGGAAACAAGTGCAAATGTGTACTATAAACGTGTACAAACATACTATTCATCGTGCATTGGAAGATGAGGTCATGAATCCTAGGCATAAAATAATACATGCTACCACATGGTCACAAGGTCCAATGCCAATGTTTCTTTAAGAGGTTCTAACACATGATCACATATGTGGTCTCCTAAGACATGCCTCTATGCTTCTGTCTTTAACATAAAGTAAAGTGAGGTGTCATTGGGCATGAGTTGGGGTTTCTCTAGGGGACTTACTAGTGACAAGTGGCAATGGTTCATGCGTCAATGCCAATGTTTCTTTAAGAGGTTCTAACACATGATCACATATGTGGTCTCCTTAGACATGCTTCTATCTTTAACATAAAGTAAAGTGAGGTGTCATTGGGCATGAGTTGGGGTTCAGCGGACTTAGTAGTGACAAGTGGCAATAGTTCATTCGTCAGGCCTTGTCTATGACCTATGCATGCCATTGGAACATGGTATATACTATGTGTGTAGGGTGATGTCCCACAAAGCTAATGGTCTAAGCCCTACCATGGATTATGTAAGAATGAATGCCCACGATTGACTCTCAGCTCGATCCAATAAAACATTGTTAATTACGAAAACAATTTAAAATGTTCTTGGAGTTGGTGGAAATCGGAATCCGCCAGCGTCTTCGCCTCTCGCGTTGCTCCCCAGACACAACACACACACATGCAGCACACAGTCACACTAACACACGCTTCCCCACACGACCCAAAAGGAAGCTAGCAGAAGCTCTCTGGCTATGGCGGGGATGTTCTGCACATGCCCCCCCTTGTGCTGGAGGGTAGAGCCTCGGGCAGCGCCGGGTCCTCTGGGCGAGGCACGTGACCCCCTCGCCTTTCTCTGGCTTCTCGCCATGCGGCCGCTCTCCTCTTCTTCCACGCATAGCTGTGAAGCACTCGAGGCGTGACTGGGTTTCCTTACACCTGAGGTTTATACGGCGTGCGTAGTGAATGCATGGGGAAACATGAATTCAGCGAAGAACTTTATGGTCTTCTGGCTATGGACGATTCCCGTTCGGGCAACAGAAACGGGAGGCGTCTCAGGAGGAAGACGTCGTCCGAGGCTGGCTTCTCTACACATTCCGGAGTTTCGGGGTTTCGCGTGAAGAGTGGCTTTCATGTCGCTAGAAAAGGAAACCCGGGTACTCCTAGGACCAAATGGAAGCTGCTTGATATGAAGCAGAATTCCTATGCAGGCAATCACGATCACCTTCCTGGGCATTATAATTCTCCGAGAACCCATGTATCTGCTCGTAAGCTCGCAGCTTCCCTCTGGGAACTTCAAGAACAGTCCATCTGTGGAAGTGGTGCTACACAAACATCATCAAAGAAGTACGCGCACTCTCAGAAGCGTAGGATTAACAACCTCGCCCTTGGGAAAGAAATGCGGGCACAATCCATTACATACCCTTCTTCTCTTGCATCCAGCACAAACTCATGCAGCGAAGCAACAGTGCAAGTCAAGGTAAGTCGCTGGTTGCAGTTGATTAGTTCATTGGATCACTATGACTACAATGCAGAAGCTTAATGTTTTTATCACGTTTCCTTAGTCGACGGGCCCTGTGATCCATTACGTCCGCCTTGCAAGTGGAGAATGTAAATTGTGCCATCTGTTTGGAGCAGGCAATCAGGAATTGACTAGTGGCAAGATTTCACGGTGTTCATACTAACACAAACGTAGGTGCTTTTATGTGCGTTTCTGTGCACGGCAGTTGTGAAATGTTAGCAAACCATTTTAGGTTCAAGTTTATCAAATCACTCTGCAAGTCATTATAAAAATGATTGACGTTACTGAGGCCATATTTCAGCTAAGAGCTAGTCACAGTCCCACCTATCAAAACTAATAAAATCTAGCTTCTCAATAGTTGTGACAGCATATATAATTTTCCTGATTTTTAAAATCTCTCTCTCTCTCTCTCTCTCTCTCTCTCTATATATATATATATATATATATATATATATATATATATATATATATATATATATATATATATATATATATATATATATATATATATATATATATATATATATATATATATATATATATATATATATATGTGTGTGTGTGTGTGTGTGTGTGTGTGTGTATGTATGTATGTATGTATGCGTGTGTGTGTGTGTTGAATTAGAAATTTAAGAGAAACACGAGGTCATGCAAAAGACCATGGAGACACAGAAAAGCTAGAGATTAGGAATGGAAGATATGAACTCTAAGGTTTTGAACAAAAAACGTTACCAATTTTCTTCAATTCATGAACTCTCGAATTGATTAAACTATATTATGAGGAGGTAATCAGTGGAGTATTCAGTTCATAAGGAGTTTTATTGCCTTATTCTGGACATTTACAGGTCTCGACCATAAGAGGCACATCAGATAGAAGTCCATTGCCAATGATTGAGACAGTTTTGATGAAACTAGGGGCTGGAGGGGAGGTAACAACAAATGAACTTGTGAAAGTGTTTAATCATATGTGGAACTTAGAAGAAAGGCACAGTCATACCATGTCGGTCATAAGTGCAATGCGAGCTCAAGTAGAAGAAGCTCGTGCTCAGCTGAAAGATCTTCTGCAAAAAGAGAGCACACACTCTAAAGAGGTGGAGCATGTTACAAAGCAGATAATAGAGGAAAGGGCATTGTGGAAACAGCAACAGGAAATCCATATTCAGCAGGCTGTTCGTTCAATAAAGGAGGAGCTAGATGCTGTGAGGAAATCTAAAAGGAAGCTTGAAGCACTTTACAAGGGGTCAATAAAGGAACTTCAAGATGCAAGGAAAAAGATGGATAAAGCCTTGAAAGAGATTAGAAAGGAAAGAAGAGCTCGAGAATTAATGGAAGGCATCTGTGATGAGCTTGCTAGGAAGGTGGGGAAGGATAAAGCCAAGGTGGAAGAACTTAAACGTGAATCCTTGAAAGTAAGGGAAGAAGTAGAAGAAGAGCGGAAGATGCTACAAATGGCTGAAGTTTGGAGAGAAGAAAGGGTTCAGATGAAGTTAATGGAGGCAAAATTGGAGTTAGAGGAGAAAAACAATGCTGTAAATAAGCTTCAAAGTGAGCTTGAGATGCTAATTAACGCAGAGAATAAATGTGATGTCAAGGAAGAAGCAGCTGTAAGCCAATACACCTATAGGCATTCATTAGATTTGTATAGTGGGCAAAGCTTTGCAGATATACATCAACCCCATGATAAAAAATCAACAGATTCCGTTGGAAACATATCTGGGAAAGGCTCAAGTGGAGGTATAGAAGTAGGCATTTCAGATGGTGAGGATGATCTTCATTCCATTGAGTTGAAACCATCACGAGACAAATTGGTTCAACAATACTCAATGGAGACCAATGATTCTGGTTGCAGTGCAAATCAGCCCCTTCACAACAAGTTATCCACAGAAAAACCTCAGCAAATGGCAAGGATTGACCAGGATGAAAGGAAAACAAGACAGGATATGAAAACAAGGAAGAAAAAATTCTCTAGGCAATCACGAGTTTCCCAGTGGATAGAATGTAACTTCAAGGAAGGTGAAATGGAGTGGGGAGCCCGGGAGCATCATGTAGAAGAACATCTTGCTAGGGAGGAAAGCAGCAGGTTGTGGCAGAATATTCATGAATCCTCAGTTGACCCTGTGTGTAGTCCAAAAGGGAGCAAACAGGTTGTAGGTCATGAAGTTGGAAACCTGAAGCCAGCATGGATGAAATCCAGTACTTTATGTGAAAAGATAGGAGATATGTTTCCCCAAAACAAGTCTGATTTGCATCATGACACATTTGGTTTTCCCGATATACAGTCACACATTGTGCATGGTAATCAGCTAAAATTTTTTGATATGGTACCAAGTCCAGCTCATCAGTGGAACCATCATTGGCTGCCATCTTCAGATGTTGGAACTATGAGCTTGAGGGCTTCCATGGAAAATAGCTTTCAAAGGAAACTTTTTGAAACAAAGCTAGAGGGTCAGCAGCAGCCATGGAAGATGCAGTGTTAGCAGAATGGTCAAGATTGAAGAATAGTGGCATGAAAAATTGACACCTAATCATGAGTGTGACGTCAATTGTCCTGATGTTGAGATAACTAATATCAGGCTAGTTGTGTGGCTGATCCTCCTTTCTGTTTCATTTTGCCTCACTTGGCAGCTGTGCATGCATGCAAGTACATTTTTTAGCCCTCTTTTCCAAGAAGGGAGTTTCTAGTAAACCAGAATCCATCCCTGGTGTCCAACTTTTCAAATGATCATTTGCCATATTAAAGAATTCTCCTGCTTCAGATTGAGTTTGAAGCTCTAATGGATTTCAAACTAGATCAGATAGCATTTTCATCCATGTACTTGTTTGCAGCAGTCATGATTTGTGATGTACATGGATTTTATACATGTCTAGTGTCTTATGCATCACTATTCAACAGCACAGTTTACGCTATGGACAGGTACACGTATTTCCTGGGCCACAATTCTGATAGTCAGATTTTACATCAGATAGCTAGTGGAAACCTTGGATCCGTAGATGTTTGGTTTATTATTTTTCTTGGAGATATAATGAAATGTCAGACTCTATACTTGAGACCATTGATCTTATACCAAAAACAGTATCAGCACTTCCAAGTAATTGGGTTTCTATGTTGCAAATCAGTATCATAGTAATTAGGTGACAGGAATCACTTCTTTAGGCACACAGAGATTCATCTCTTTCACAGATTTTGTTTGTATTGGTACAAGTGTGATAATAAGTGGAGAAAAGAATATCTTAAATGCAGCATTATCAATGACATACAAGCCGCGAAACATAGACGGCTGAGATGAAAATCATTATTTTGACAGAGAACAGACCATCAGAAGGTGCTGCAACTTTGATGTACGGTTTTTCCATCAAGATGGTATTGCTAGCTTTAAAAATAGGCTGAGTTATACGCATCTTCATAATGGTACATCAGATGATGTTAAAAGAACCGACTCAATGTCCATATCATGGCTAATGCTGTAACAAGAAACATCTCGACCCCCAACACACACTGTGTGTACACACACACGCGCGCGCGCGCACACACCCCCCCCCCCCCCCCCCCAAAAAAAAAAAAAAAAGAGAATCAACTTCATTCTTCTTACATTTTCATCTTTTACATCTCTCAGATATTTGCACAAAGTAATACGAATCTTTTAACAAGACTATGATGAGGTGGTATTCAGCCATGCTATTAGAAACGGCTGTAAAGCAGTGCATGATGAGATATCTTTGTGCGTTTACCATCTTTCTGTTCAGTCCTTTTGGCCTTCTAACACAAGTAGATATGTGTTCAGTCCTTTGAAATTAATTGTCCTCAATAACTTCGACGAGAAG
This sequence comes from Ceratopteris richardii, assembly GCA_020310875.1. Classification (NCBI taxonomy): domain Eukaryota; kingdom Viridiplantae; phylum Streptophyta; class Polypodiopsida; order Polypodiales; family Pteridaceae; genus Ceratopteris; species Ceratopteris richardii. The sequence goes on from CM035435.1 coordinate 52,603,608, forward strand.
GGGATGCACCTAGTATGTCTCTATATCTATCCAGGGAAATGTGAGGTCAATCCATGCAAGGCATGAAATTTCATCATTATAATGGGAATTACAAATGAAGGGAAAATGAAGATTGTGTAATAAGGGAGTTAGGATAATGGATCATCTAGAATATAAGGACTACGATGTTGTGAATAGAAATTCTAATGCAATATGTATTCTATATAAAGATGCAATTATAAGAACACTAAGATTGTAAATTTAGGAGAGGAAGGGAGCTAGGAGACATGATACTATAGGGCTATGAATAAAAATTTGCTTCAAGAAGAGCTCATACATTAGGGGAAAAAATGAACCCTCCCTTGAGCTCATACATTAGGGGGAAAAATGAACCCTCCTTGGGCCTTTTGGATGAAGTTCTGATTAGTGATGGACCAATGAGAAGAGGGTGGTGGACATAATCTAATCCTTTGATTATGTAGGCTAGGCATAGGCTTCTCTTGTTTTTGGGTGGTCAAAGAGAAGAAAACCACTTATTTTCGGTGGTCTTAGATATGCGAATGTTTTTGGAAGGCTTAGAAATGAGTTAGAGCCCATCACATCCATTCATAGCTTTGACTGTCAAATGTGCAATTATCCCTCACATTCGCTCTTGCAAAACAACTAAGTATGCAAGGGATACACTTAGCACTTTATACGAGGCAAGAAATGAGACTTGTATTGCTTACTTCCACAAACAGTTGGAGAGTGATCATATGAATGAAGTAGATTCTATGGATAGTTTTTGACAAATATCAAATATTTGAATGACAAGTTGATTTCTGTTGATGAAGTCTTACTAGATAGTTCACTTATGTAGACTTTTCTTAATGGTCTTCCATATTCATATCAGAGTTTTGCTTCTATGCTTTGATTGATGATGAAAGGCAATCCAAATGCCTTAACATTTGAAGAGTTAGTCTTTGTTTTGTTGCAGGTTTTAAGAAAAAGGAGATAAGGAAGAGAGCTCACTCACACACTCTCACACTCAAGAGGAACACACACAAATTGAGGCAAGGAAGAATGATCTTCTTCTTCTTCTTCTATTACATAAAAGGACTTTACAAGAATGAACTAAAACAATAATACAACTAGTGCAATATATAAAGAATTGTACATAAGGAAAATCCTAATGTCGGTGAATGAGCGAGCTGGTAAGAAACAAATATGCCATCACTCTCAGTAGATAAATCTAGTAAAGCTCACAAAAGTATCCTTGACATATACTAGCATGACCACCATACATGTTAGAGAAATGAGAAAGTGATACGTGTCATCCTTGATCATCACATGTTGAGTGTGATATCTCAACACTCCCCCTCAAGCTCAACGTCATGTGCGATAATTCAAGCATCTTTCCAAACTTCTTTAGCTTCTCTGCTCCAAGTGCTTTAGTAAAAATATTAGCAAACTACTCATTTGTCCTCGCATAAACAAGATTAGTATCACCTGCTAAGATTGTTTCTCTGATGATGTGATAATGTACCTTGATATGCTTTGTTCTAGCATGAAAAATAAGATTTTAATATGCAAGTAGCATCTCTAACCATTGTTGCTCTAGCACAATGGTGAGAACCACGTTAAGAAGCTCCACCTCCTTAATGTCAATCCGCGGAAGAGATAGGAGTGATATGAAGATCGTGAATATGAGATGAAGTGAGAGTGATGGTGAGAAGCATGAAGATGCATACACACATACACACACACAAAAGAAGAGACAAGCAAAACACAATGGAAGGTAGGAAAATAGACTCTATTGCTCAAGAACTCAAGTACAATCTCAAAATAGCTCTAAGCTCACACTAACCAACCTCAAAAATGAGCTCTCTAGCTCTTTTTATAGATTCTAGACTAGTTTTGACCGGTTTCACATCTAGTGACTGACATAGTTAAAAAATAGGTTCTAGGTGCTATTTGAAAGGGTAAACGGTATCTAAAAATAACCAAAATTGGTATGCTCATTCTACCTAAGCTCATCAAGCTCGAGGACTCCTTGTCTTGCACAAAATAGAGCTATAAATTACAAAAAGGGGTTCTCTATGTTATATATGGTACAAAAATGATGAAAATCATTGTTGGAGGTTTTCGAAAAGTATTTTGAAATATATTTGTTTGAAAAAATGATTTGACTGACTCTCGGCTACTTTGTCGTGCTCTGTCTTCACATGCTTTCGCGTCTTCTATGCCTCTGGCTATTGCCAACACCCCCCTCCCTCTCGCTTTTGTCGTCCTCGACAGAACCTTGTTGTGGGGTCTGTCGGATATAATTCTGGAGTAGTTCCTGAGCGAGGGTGTGTTCTGAGATGCGAATTCCTCGGGCCAGATCTGCCTCGAGTTTCTCCTAATCAATAGGTTGCGGTTCATCGGATGGTGGGAGTCGATAGTGCGTAGAATATACCATCTGTTCACAGGCAAATAGTTGAAGCAAATGCGTGGGCCTGCTGATGAACATTTCTGAGTGATATTCCCAGAAACCGGTTGTGAACATTTCTTCGAAGGTCTGCTTATAGCACGCTGGTAAGTATTTGATTCTACAGTGCCAGGCATAACACACCCGGAGCGATGGTGTCGTACTCATGTCATAAGCTAAATCTAGATTGCCATGCTCAAAACCCGGGGTGTTTACATGTGGTGCCTTGACGCGACGGAAGACTTTGAATACCATCTGCATCATGTCAAATATTTTGATAGTCATATGCGGTGCTACATCATCCATATGTTTTACGCGAGGGAGCCAGTGACGAATCGTTGCTATCATGTATCCAACTGTTGGTGGTCCGCGAGGGGGAGTGAAGTACAGGTAATTTAGCCAATCTTGGCATTGCTTGTTGTTCTGTACTTTAATGGTGAATGCCTTCCAGGAGCGGCGATGTAGCACTGGTCCCCAACATGGGTTGTACTTCAAGTGTAGTGGTGCCTTGACCCAAGTACTCATCATCTCTGGATATTCTTGTAATAGATCCTTGCGCCAATCTGGTTGATAGATTTTCCCTCGCTACGCATCTAGTGGCAAATCTTCAGGCTCAAACTGGGTCGCGTGAGAGGGTTTCTTTCCTGTTTCTTTTTCTATGGCCAGCTGATATTCTGCCATTAACATAAAATAAGGCTTGTATTGTAGCTCATGCCCATATATGTATCTACGAGGGGCCAAGTGAGCAAAATAAGGAGACTGTAAAATTCTTTCTTCTATCATTGCCATTGCGTGTAACTGCGCCTCTACCCGTGTTGAGTGGGTTCTTCCAAGCTCTTCATCGTCTTCATCCATGCGGGAGTTGGAAGTTCGAAAGTCATCTGGCCTTTGGCTGTGACTCGTCCGCCTGGGATGGGTTGGGGTTCATATGCTTCTTCAAAAGTTTCTTCTACCGGAATAGTCATTGTTTCCTCCTCTGTTGGTAGTTCTGGTGGGGAGTCTGGCCTTGGTAGTGCTTCATATACTGCTATCTGTGATTGAAGATTTAATACCTGGGCCCGTAATGCGTTGAGTTCCTCTAGGATCTGAGAAGGGTCCGTAGGAGCTGGTAGTCCTTGTGGTACAGGTGCTCTTAACTGCAATATCTTGTGTTCTTCTTTGAGCTTCTGGAACTCCTCGTTCATGTTGTCGTATTCATCTAACAATCTGATGTGATAATCTAGTAACATTTTCATAGATTCTGAAGGAACAACTTTAAAGCGAGTGGGGCTCAATGGTTGGTCTGGTTGATCTAGGGCAGCTTCCAAATTCTCTCTGTTATGTTCCTGTAGACGTTGATTTTCTTCTTTAGCTGCTGCCAAGTGGTGTCTGAGCAATCCCATGTTCCTAGTAAGTGTTGCATTCCTAATAGTATGAGCCCGCAACAAGTTGTCTATGTCAGTGATGGCCTCTTTGGTCTTTTCTTCACTTTCTAGTTCCAGTTTGTGATAGGCCTCGTGGAGCTCTTGGTATCTGGTGTTTAGTGAGGCATTCTCGATTGACAATGAATTTAGCTTCGATTGTAAATTGTTCGTGGTCTTCTGCAGCGTCTGGTAATTACTTCCAAGAGATGCAAATTCATCTCTTACTTGAGTCATGCAAGTGAACATTTGACGAAATGTGGTGTCTATAGTGGGTGATAATATCAATGGTGTGCTAAATGAAGATGCGGTGGGTGTGGGTGTTAATGCAGGGGGTAAGGGAAATGGGGAGGGAAATGTGGATGCAGTGGTGATTGTGGAAAACATTGGGGTGCCTAAATATGGTGGTATCATGAAGAAAGTGAGTGGTGGTGCAGTGGGCAGTGATATATCCATGCCACTGGATGTGGTATCAAGTGCGGTGACAGTGAATAGTGAGGTGACAGTGAATAGTGAGGTGACAGTGGGTGTGTGTGTGGGTGTAAATACAGGATTTACAAAAGTGGCAGAATAATTTTTAGAGGGGTTCTCTTGGATCGCTTGGTGGAAAGGGGAAAGAGGAATTGCGATGGGTCGAGGGGGTGAGACGGGGGAGAAGGTTAATGGAGGTGGGAATGGGAAAAGGTGTCATGGAGGTGTGGGAAAGGATGGGAAGTATGGATGGAGAATTGGAGTGAATGGAAAGGTGGATGTTCGAGGAGGAAAACCAGGTTGGGTGGGTGCGGGAAGAGTGGGAGGAATGGATGCCACAAAGGCTTCTGCTACCTTGCTATCCAAATATGTGGATGTTCTGGGAGAAGTAGGGTGTACGAGTGAGATTGGATGGATGGGAGGTGATAGAGGGGCGGTTGGGGTGGTGGATACTTTGGTCACAGTGGTGGTATGTACATCAGTAGTGTGGGGGGGGGGGGAGTCGATGACAATGGTGTCTTTTGCTATGGAGCCTTCGGGGATGAGACGGGCTTCCCTGGCCTGTTCAGAAAATTGGCCACCTGTCGGTACAAGAATGTATTCACCTGGTTTGGTTAGTAAGAGAACTCTGCGAGGGTCAAACTGCGGTAATGGCTTCCTCTGCAAATATCTTAATGCTTCATTATCCCATGGATTTAACAAGTTCCCTGAAGCCTTTGATGTATACTTCTTCGAAACCGCCTGAGACAAGTTCTTGTTCTATGAGTGCTTGGCTCTCTTCCTCAATTGACTTCTTACGTGCCCAAACTTTTTCCATAGTACGATATAATTTTTTGATTGCCAGCTTATAAGCTGCTGCTTCAGAGGTTTCATCTTCATGCGTACTGGTATCACCCTGGGTGTCCGTTTGCTGTTCTTGCTCCTCTGTCTGCACATTCTCTTGGGATTTTTGAGTGCCCTGGCTGACTTCATCATTGCCCTCATCATCATCTGTTTCTGTTCTTTCGTCTTCTGAGCTGGATAAGCTTGTCCTTGTTGTTGATCCGGGGGAGTGGTCGGGTAGCTTGGATGTTCATATTCTTGAGAGAAAATCTGGCCTTCAGAAAACTGAAATTCATTTGAAAAGGCATCTGGCATTTCAAAATCGAAGGTTGTATCCAGTGGCTCTGCTTCCATGTTGGGTATCGGAAAAGAGAACACTTTCGCACCAATAGTGGTGGGAACTTCTGCTGCGGTGCTGGTGGGTTCTTGAACTGATGCTAGTTGGGAGGTAATCGCACTAGTAGTGCCTTCTATAACAATAGCTCGTGATAATCGTATGCAAATAGCTTGTACAGTTACAGGGGCTTCCGTCGGAGTGCATGGAATGGTTCCTCTCATGCACTTTCCTGCTCGTCCTTTGCTAGCCTTCCTAGCTTTCTTTTTTGTCCCTTTGAATGCTTTCAACTCCTCGCTTGTCATTGCACGCTCAATTGGTAAGTCGTAGGCCAAACACATATAAATAATTATCGTGAGAGCGTAGCATCCATGGATTATCTTCTTTCTTTCTCATCTGTGTTGTGCTAAGTATAATTGATCAATAATCTAGCTTGCTAGATCAACTATCTGGGGTCCAATACATGATAAATACAATCCAAACCATATACGTTTGTGGGGCATGATGAATCGGTCCTGAGCTGGGAATGCAAAATGCTGCATACATATCCTCAATGGTTTAGAGAGCTCAGGTGTGATTGCTGAAATATCTTCCCACTTGATGACATCTCCACATTTCATTGGCTCTGGAATCAGCCTCTCTCGCTCTGTCGGTGTGTGGGTTCATGTATCTTGATTGCAGCTCTAATCAGATCTTTAGAAAGGTAAAACTTCTTGAAAGGGGGATCATTTACTAATGACGGCAAAATGAATGTTCTCGGAAAATCTTTGTTCTCCGAAGCTGTCAAAGTGGTGACTAAGTAATATCATCTGTAGAAGTCTGGTTCAGGCAAAGGATCACTAAAGTATTCTATGAAGCATTCTCTCACCCAAACATGCTTTAAATCTTCTGTGTTCTGTAATGCTTCAAACTCTCTTGAGAAAAACTGGTACTTGTGCCATGTATGGGTATCAAAAGTCAAATTGGCCTCAAACAAGAAATCTGCGTCTACCAACGGTCCTGCTAAACCTTGGAACCAGTGAGAGTTGCGATGAACCTTTTCAGTTTATCCCCTAGGAGGATCGTCAATAGGCATCGGTCCTGGGAAGCCTTGAAATTCCGGTGGTTGTGCCGTGGGATGGGGCTCAGCTAGTAGTTCACCAATATTAGCCATATGCTGGTGCCAGCTTCAGATGGTCCTTCTTCTGTCTACATGATGAATGATGCGCTAATGGAGAAGATCTGCTACAAAAGATTAACACATAAGTATGGAAATTAATCATGATCCCATTAAAGTGAGACCGCAATCCTTTCCATAGCCGATGTGTAACTCGTGTAGCCAAGTATTGTGAAGTGATTGATGCAATGATTTGTGCAGAGCTAATGCAGGTCTCTAGATACCTACATGCTTTCAGATAATGCATACATTGCTTGATGAGATTTTATTATGAGTGATGTGGGGTTATGGTGTGTGAATTTGTACAAGGTTTAGTTGTGAGTGAATTATTACAAGGATGGTGTTTAGTCGGGGTGGGAGTAATGTTAGATAAGGGGGTCGGAGAAGACGTCTGGATACGTTTCGGTATCCACTTCCTAAGAGTTTCTGAGCGAGTGGAATGTTTCTGCTGAAGGACAAAAGGTGATATCGGATGTGGTGGTATTGAAGGGTGAAAAGATTTCTGAGGCGTATATATTACATGGCTTGAGGGTTGAGCTATAATACACTGTTTGTGTACCCAAATCTGTGTGGGTGTGGGTCGATTCGTGAGATACTTCTTGGCGATCCAAATTTGTCGAATGTTCGTACTCGTAGAAGAAGTTCGAGAAGATGTTGGATACTACCTCTGATTGGTCTTTAACTTCTTCTTATCCTTGTCTGCATTGTTGAAATCTGTCGGTAGTTTCTGTCCTTTTGGCACCCATACTTGTCGCGTGCCTCTTGCTTTGTGATACTGATATTGCTGCTTTCTTCCTTGTGTCATCTGATGTTGTCGTCGGTCTGGGTTCCTCTGTTGTGGTTGACTCCTTTGTGGTTGAGGTTGAGAGGTCCGATGGACACTCTACTTTGGAAAAGAAGGGAGGTCCAACACTTGCCAAACCTGCCCATTAGGAAGTGCATCATTTTGTAGCAAAAATCTAGGCCAATCCGTAGTAAGTGTGGAAGGATGGGCACTGCAAGTTGTTTTACCCATGTGGCTGCTTATGCAGTCCACCTGATCACTGATGTAACCCACCTGACCTGCAATGGTCCCCATTTGTCCGTTGTTGGAAGACTGAGGGAAAATCTCCTGACGTCCTTTTGTATGGCCCTTATCCATCGGCAAGCTCTCATGGGTTGACTTTGGAGGGAGCGTGCTTAGCCGAGGGATTTGTCCAAATATCTTTCGATCCTCCGTCGCAAGCGTTTCATAGGGTCCAAGGTTACATACCTCATGCAGAGGGTTGTTAGGGAAGTCAAGCGGTATCACTCGCTTCTGATCTAAGGTTCCAATTTGCAAGGAGCCTTGTCTAAGATTTAGGTCCACTGAGTGATCGTATAGCCAATCTTGGCCAAGGATTAGGGGTTCTATCAGGTCCTCGTCATGGCACACTAGTAGTTTCGCTATCATGGTCACTTCATTTATGAGGATAGGAAGGTCCACCTCACCCATGCAAGGGGTTTCCATGCCTCCTAGCCCTATGAGGTATGCCTCAACTAGCCGCATTTCTATTCTTGAGTCCTTATAGTGGGACCATCTAATTGCACTAGTCGCAGCCCTTGAGTCAATTAAAGCCCTTAGCTCTTGGCAAGGGTTGCTGTGCTCTAGCCTGACCGTAATGAATGGTCTCCTATCCACTATGCTAGGATGAGTGGTTGACTTTACTTGACACATGGCCATGGGGTATCTGGGTGTTGTTTCCAGATGGTTATAATGTTCTCTCCCTAGTCCTTGTCTTCTTAACTTCATGAGCTTAATGCGTTCTATAGCTTCTGCCTGAGATTCAGCAAGTATCCTATTTTCTTCCTCCTTATGCTTCTTTGCCATCGTGAGTCTTCTAAGCATATCCTCATTAAGAGGTTCCTTATATAACTTGACTCTACATCCACTAATGTAATTAGGCATTATGTCTCCTTCTAAGGTGGCTAATTGTACTGCTCCACTTGTCGAGAGTCTGTTAATGATCATAGGTCCATAACCTCTCTTTTCTAACTTCCGTGCGTGTTGTTTCAACGTATATACTAGGACTAAATCTCCTTCTTTTAAGCCTTTATCTTTCACATGCGCATCAAAATATGCTTTCTGTTGCTTCTTTGCTGCGTATATTCCAGTTGCTGCTTTCAGCCTAGTTTCTCCTAATTGTTCCAAGTCCATTATTCTTGCTGATAATTCATGGCCGGTCCACTGATGTTCTTGTGCAACCTTAAGGGTCGGTATCAAGAAGTCCAAAGGAAGCACAACATTCTGACCAAAAACCATCGTCCCAATCTGAACGTTTGTTGTTCACGAGTTTCATCAGTACGTTACAAAGGATCTTGTTAGTGCTTTCAGCCTGACCATTGGCCTGAGGATGATATGGTGCGGATTTCTTATGAATCACCATAAAATCCTGTAACAAATATTCAATGACTTGGTTTAGAAAGTGAGTTCCTCGATCGCTCACTAACTCTATAGGCAGTCCATATCTTGTAAAGACATTTTCAAATAAGAATTCCGCAGTCGTGTGTGCATCATTCTTCTTTGTGGCCTTTGCCTCTACCCATTTGGTAAGATAATCCATGGCAACAATAATGTATTCAGCATGTGTACCTTTTGTAGGGGGGTTAATGGGTCCTACAAAGTCTATACCCCACTTAGAAAATGCACGTCCTCCCATCATGGGTTTCAATGGCATTTCATCTCTGCGAGTTGGAAAGTGAGTTCTCTGGCACACATCACATCTCTTAACATAGGTATGTGCATCCATGTGAAGAGTGGGCCACCATAATCCTGCAAAGAGGATGCCTTTGATTATCCTAGCGGGTGTAGCTCAGTGATGAGTAGCACCTCCTTTAATGTCAATCCGGGAAGACGTGAGGATGGTATGAAGACCTCGAGCAAGTGGAGGCACAAGTGCGTGAGTGAGAAGCACACAAGCATGCACACACATACACACACACGCGCACACACGGCAAGACAAAGAGTGAGAAGCAATGGAGTTCTTAGATTACTTTCAAAAAGCTCTTACAAGTTTGTTTCAATTACAATCCAACCTCAAAAATGAGCTCTCTAGCTCCTTTTATAGTTTTTGACTAGCTTTGGCCCTGTCCAGACCTAGTGTCCGGCCTAGTTAAAAATTAGGTTCCAGGGCTTATTTGAGGACTCAAACGAGATCAAAAAAATACGAAAATTGGCAGGTAGATACTTCTAAGGCTCCTCAAGCTCAAGGACTCCTTGGCTTGCACAAAATGGAGCTACAAAAATATGAAATGGTATTTACAATGGTGTTTAGTGATGAGAATCACTTTTAATTGGTGTAAGGGTTTTGAAAAATTAAAGGGTTGCCTTAGTGCTAGATCTGCGTGAATGCTCATACTTGCTTCTTCATGAAGAAAATTATTGGCCTACTTGCCAGATCTGCTTTGACTGCCGTGTCTGCTTATGCTGTCCCTTCGCTCTGACTCTCTTCGTCTTGTGGCTCCTTCGGTTCCCTGACTGCTGCCAACACCCCCCCCCACTCTCGCGTCTGTCGCCCCTGACAGACCCTTGTGTTGGAAGCAGCCAGAGGCACAGACGCCACGGAAGCATGTAAAGAAGGAGTAGGGAGCCAGGCAGATCAACCAGGCGGATCAACCAGGCGGATCAATTTTTCAAACAAATATATTTCTTATTAATTCTCCAAATATTCAACAGTGATTATTATCACTAATTGTAACATATGTATCATAGAAAACCACATTTTGTAATCCATAGCTCCATTTTGTGCAAGCCGAGGAGTCCTCGAGCTTGAGGAGCTTAGGTAGAATGCTCGTACCAATTTTCGTTATTTTTAGACATCGTTTACCCTTCCAAATAGCCTCTAGGACCTATTTTTTAACTAGGCCGGTCACTAGATGTGAAACCGGTCAAAACTAGTCTAGAAACTATAAAAAGAGCTAGAGAGCTCATTTTTGAGGTTGGTTCATTTTGGTTAGTGTGAGATTAGAGTTACTTTTGAGCTTGTAAGAGTGTTCTTGGGTAATAGAGCTAAGTTCCTACCTTCCATTGTGTCTTGCTTGTCTCTTCATTGTGTGTGTGTATGCGTGTGTGCATCTTTGTGCTTCTCACCTTCACTCTCACATAATCTCACGTTCACGATCTTCATATCACTCCTACCTCTCCCACGGATTGACATTAAGGAGGTGAAGCTTCTTAACGTGGTACTTACCATTGTGCTAGAGCAACACCAAATTTGGCGCCGTTGCCGGGGATCGAGTCTAGGACGAATGTGTGATGGTAAGAGTATAGCAAGAAGTGGCGTTGGAAGGTAAAAATTTCAATTTTCTTTGTTGTTTTTACTTAGTTTTTAGTGTTTTTCACCTTCCCCATACTCCATCTTCATCATCGCATCATCATCTCCATTTCCAAAAAAATCAGAAAATTCACCATATCTCCCCATTCACCTCATTTCCCCTCATTTGTGCATGCGAGAGAGCGAGAGAGAGTTTTTGCGCTTGTGTGTGCTTGTGTTTTCTTGAGTTTTCTTGCAGGTACAGAGCTTCAGAGCATCAGGAAAGCTTCCAAAAGATAAAACATGTACTTTCTGTCAGAAATTTCCGAGTAGGGCGGACCATCGCGATGGTCTGCAACTTTCGGATTTTGAGGTAGGCGACCACACCACGAGGTAGGCGATCCCTGCGTATACACGAAACCACAGCTGCAATTCAAAAATTCGTTGTTTGGTGGACCATCGCGATTGGCTCGGACCATCACGATTGTGTCACACCATCGCGATAGGCTCATGCCATCGCGACGGCTCGGCCGGACCATCGCGACGGTTCGCTTTTTCGGACCATCGCGACGGTTCACTTGAGCCATCGCGACGGTCCACTTGGACCATCGCGACGGTTCAGCTGACCCCGCACCATCGCGATTGGCCCACGCCATCGCCACGACAGTGCCACGTGTCACGATAGACCATCGCGACGGTTCAACTTTTGGACCATCGCGACAGCCCAAAATCGGACCATCGCGATTGGCTCAAGCCATCGCATCGCGGACCATCGCGACGGTTCACTTCGGACCATCGCGATTGTCCACCGTTGACCGTTGACCGCGCCATCGCGATTGTCCGCCTGATCACGCCATCGCGACGGTTCATTTTTCGGACCATCGCGACGGTCCATTCCCACGCCATCGCGATCGTTCATTCCGGGCCATCGCGACGGTTCACCTTTTCGCGCCATCGCGATTGTCCAAATCCCACGCCATCGCGACGGTTCGCTTTTTCGGACCATCGCGACGGTCCCAGACCATCGCGATTGTCCACCCCCATCGCAAATTTTGGACTCCAATTTTTGACCAATTTTGAGGGAATTTTTGAGAAATTTTTGGACCATTAGACTCATAGGAGACTCCTTAGCTCATATTTGAAGGAAAACTTGATTGTCAGTTTTTACCCCCCAGGGCCTGAACGCTCATAACTTTTTCATCCGAAGTCCGTTTTTTGAGCTTAATAGCTCGTTAGAAAGCTCGTGATGAGTACTACGTGACCTCAACTGTTTTTTTCATAAAGAATACATCTATTTTTGGATAAGCTAATTTGAGGTTCACCTAGTTTGGGACTAGAAAGCCAGGGGGCACACATTGAAAATTTGGGCAAAAAGGGAAGGGATTTAAAAGATGTATATGCTCAAGTGTTTAATCATCTTGTGAATTGGTCTAATATTGGAATTTTTCCAGGTCTAGCAAAGGCAATCAAAGGCAAGCAAGCGAGGCAGCGAAGACAGCAGAGCTTGGGAAGCACGGCTTCTTGGGCAACAGGGCATCAGAGCAACAGAAAAGCCGACTCGAGGTTGGAAGATTACTCAACCCCCTCAGTCAATTCTTAGCTTAGGCTAGACGGTAGTTGTGGATTAACGACGATAGGAACGCCTCAAGTTCAAGATACATAATTCTTTCAAGTTTAAGACTACAAGTAAAGGTGTGTGTGACACGAAAACCTAAAGAAAAGAACATAAGTCTGACGGAACGATAACTCAAAATCATAACGAAAGTCGAATTCCTGACGCATAAATTAAGACAAGAATCCAAAAAAATTAAAAAAAAAGAATAAAGAATTAATAATAAAGAACCATTGACGATCTAAGTGTGTAATTGAGTGAGCAAGGAAGGAAATTAATGAACCTTAGATCAAGCAAACATATAGGTAAGTCGGACAGAAGAAGCCTTAGATCATCAGAGGCTAGTGTAAGAACCACAGCTCGATCTTGGGCTCAACAATTGAATAGTAGTTATCCCTACGAGTTGAGCTCAGAATCAAGTGAATCAGAAATGGCATTTAGCACAGACAGACCAGAAGGAGGGTCCCATGTAGCATACCTAGAAAAACCTGAAGGACCCTATAGAACGCAATTAGAGTTTCTCCGAACCAACCGATTAGGTGCTCGCATCTATGAGGATGGTCTGCGAAGGCAAGTGGTGCAACTGCACAACCCCGATCAGCCCATTGGATTGGAAAGACCAGTGGTGAAATTTGAGAGAGACGCTTACATAGACAAAGAGGGAACCATGTACATTCTAAGTACGCAGCCAAACGATACTAATGAGTTTGGCACAATTCAATTAGAGACGGACGCGAAATTTCAAGGAAAAGAACCGTTAGAAGAACCTAGAACACCTAGAGGGAAATCCGTATTAATGAGAGTACTCATCCCAGAGTGGATCCCTCAAGATAACAGGAGCACCGAGTTGTTTGTAAACAAGGAGACAGATGAAGCCTTTTGGAGGTACAGAAAGGAAAACCCCAGTGAGGTAGGCATCATTACAATTTATGAATTCAAGGACCCAGATACACCTGGAAAGGTGGTATACCTGGATGAGACTTCAGAAAGAGTCTTTGTGGTGCCTGAGCGCGCTAAAAGCACATATACATGGAGAGGTGAATTGATATTCCCTCCATCTCGAACAAACATGAATGCAAATCAACAAGGGGCAGGAACATCCTCAGCCCATGGGAATCAAAGAGAAGGAAATCACGAGAGACCGGAGGTAAGCTTCAATCACCCCATAGGGAGAGATAGAACAACCACGAACACTAATAGGACGGATAGACAAAGAGAACATGGAATACCAGGTGGTAGAGATGATTTTCCTCTACCTAGACCACGTGAACACGCAAGAGTATTGAGGCCCACGCAAGTAGTGAAATCAATGAAAAATTATTTTGATGGGACAGGAGATCCCTATGACCATGTCGCAGAATTCAAGCAAGTACTAAGAGCAGAACAAGTCGAGGACATGTTCACGCAGTACAACGCATTTGGACTAACGTTAAAGAATACCGCTTTAACTTGGTTCCAACCATTGCAACAAAGGCAATTTAGAGACATCCATCACTTTTTAGAGTCATTCATCACTGAATTCTCTAAAAGTGGAGTTAGACATGACACGTCTTCGTTGATTCATAGCTTTAAACAGACCCCTCAGGAAACAGTTAGATTGGCAGGACGTAGATTCAGACAATATGTTGAGCGATGTCCAATGCAAGAACTACCCTCACAAGCTAAACAAGTATCACTGTTCCTAGATGGCTTGTTGAGCGCTAAACTACGCTCCTATGTGTACCTAAAAGAACCCAGAACGCTAGAAGAGTGTATAAGAATATGTATAGACATTGAGGACAACCTAGGAGATGAATTAGAACTCTCAAAGGTCTATAAGGACTCGGATTGTTCTTCGCTAGCATCCACAAAATTGTCTAGCTCGATAGAGGACCTAGCAGAAAAAGTGGCCCAAAAACTAGGAGTTTCCAGTAAACAGGTGCCCAAGCTACCAACGAATGTACGTTGTTACACTTGTGGTGGAAATCATTTGGCAAACGTGTGCCCCTATGCACCTCAACCTCAAGCCAACCCTAGTGGCCAATATTGTACAATTGAGAGAAGATACACGAATCATACGGCTCAGGACTGCCCATACAACAAACAAACTGTGAGACAGAACTACCCGCAAGCATACCAGCAGCCAGGTAGGTATCAAGGCCAATACAATGCTCAGCCTTATTACTATAGGCCTCCTCAGAACTACCCATACCAGGCCCAACAGAGACCTCAAACCGTCTTAGCTCAGCAGCCACCCCCACCAGCGAATGTCATCTCAGTCAAATACGCTGCTGCAGAAGAGAACCTAAGTAGGGCCTTAGTGCCTTCTTCACCCCTGATCACCGAAAGTGACCTGAACTCCAACAGTTTTGACTCTACTCATGTAACTAGTCCACCCGCTTATTACACGGAGTCACCAAAACATGTGGAGACATATCATTATGATAGTCCACCAATGGAACCTAGTTGGGAGCCAGATTATACTAATGTGATGTACGCAAACCCAAACCCACGGCCCCAGTTGAGACAACAAAGACCACAGGGCCCTAGAGGACCATGCTTTAGGTGCCAAGGAGATCATTTCATAAAGGATTGTCCACATCCCCCAATAGCAAGGCAATCACAGTACTATAGCATACAAGGCTTTTGTGCCGATTGTGGTAAAGAGCACATAATCAAAGATTGTCCTAAGAACCCAATTAACACTTCAAATGTGACACCGATCAACGTGATAGGTATTGTAAACAATGCAGATGGATCCAATACTACGTACGTGCCTATCCAAGCTATAACCAGAGCCCAGGCGCTCTTACAAAACCAACAGCATAATCAAGAGAAAGTAGCCGAAACTAGTGAAGTTGCAGAATCGAGTAGTAAAAAGACAAAATCTTGGAAAGATTCTAGAGAAAGGATAAAGAGAAAATGGAGTAAAAAGATAAGTGAGTTGGAAGGAAGTCTAAGGGAATCTAGAGCCAAAATACAAGAATTGACCTCACAAGAATTAAACCAAGAAATCCCAGCTCAAAAATCAGGATCAGTTTTAGCGGAACCCATACCCGAAGACCTAGACATGATGTTTCGTGCATATCAGGCTAGAATAAAAGAGGGACCTCAAGTAACGGAAATGAGTAAAAACTACCCTCGAGCTGATCTAGAAATTGAGAGAACTAAACTGTGCATGAAGATGGTAGAACTAGCACAAGCTTTGTTCGAAGCCTCTAGATATCTTAATTGGAATAACATGGCAAAACCGGAATTACACTTTCAAGGACTAATGGAGAGGCTAGAACACTTGATAGAAAGCAAAGAGAAAAAGGATCAGCATAGGAACCCTATTATCCCAGAGACACAGGAAAGGAATGCACCATCTCTGTCTCAAGTACCTAATACAGAAAGTCAAGATAACCTATCTTCCATACATAGGTACTCACATGAATTTTTGAGAGAAATCCAAGAAGAGAAATGGAGAAAAGAACAAGGAACTCATCCTCCTATTCAGGAAATAAACGACTTGCAGGAACAATTTCCCCAAGACATCCCCTCTATATATGATGATGTAGAGGTGGAGCAACTGAGTGAACCCACAGGATTTGAATCTAATTCTTTACAAGAATTACCTCAGTTCACAGGACCTTGGGAAGCAAAGTCTATTAGTATGAGAGCACCCACGATAATAGTGAGGAATGAAGAATCAGTGATCCCTAGAAATACGAAAGTGATCAAGAACACGAAAGTACAGTGTAATCTCACTCTAGAGGAATTGTTAAAGGTGAAACCAGAATTGTGGAAGCACGTAGCAAATCAATTCCCTGAGCTAGCTACCACACCCTCTCAGATAGGATCACATAAGAAGGTACCAGAGATACCCGTGGAAAAGATTGGAGACGTAAGCGAAGGAGAGGAAGGTAACACATATCTTCCAATAACCCATCAAGGCTACACCACGAAAGCCATCTTAGATTCAGGAGCCGGAGTCGCCATCGCTACCACCGCTTTGTGGAAACGTTGGGGTAAGCCAGCACTCAGACCCACCAGGATGAAGCTACAAATGGCTGATGGACACATAGAGAAACCATTAGGCTTACTAGAAGGCATATCTCTCACCACTTGTGGTGTAGAATTTGAGCATACTTTCGCCATTTGTGACTTCGCGAAAAATCATGCATATGAGATGATATTGGGACGACCATTCATGCGTCAGTTGCAAATCGTACAAGATTGGGGATCTAATTCTTTGTACTTGCAACATTTAGGAGTGACTACTAAAGTCAATCTTAAAGACTATTCACACAGAGATGTACCCCCAATACAATGGAATACCATCCATAAAACACCTGTAGAGACGGAATCCGTGCACTCATTGGAATCAGATCCTTCTTGGTTGCATGAGGATACCCATTTATGGATGTGTAAAGTAGCCAAGCAAGAGGAAGAACGATTAGAAGCCAGGACCTTAGGTGCAGAACAACATCCACGAACCCTTCAAGATCTAGCCTATGCACCTGTAGTATTCCCAGACGAGGAATTTGAACCCCATGGGTGGGCAGAGATTCTAGCAACCATGGATGTAGCCATCAATGAAGAACAATGGACACCCCACTGTGACGAGGATGGCTATGACATTTCAGTTTTTACGATAGAGCCAATCATGGGCGATGCAATTTTAGAAGAGTGTGAACCAGACACTGATGCATTTGAGGATGCAAGCGATTTCGATTTAGAATCAATTATCATGGACCCACCCTTTGCATCAGAGGAAGAATATTTCTACGAAATAGAGACTCACACTCAGAGACACGAGGACATAACGAACGAGGTAAGGTTAGCCACAGAAGTGATTACTAAGAGTGAAGGCAAGAAGAGAAAGAAGAAAGAAACCATGTCGGAAAAAGAAGAATCTTTATTTGAAGTACCCGAGAATTTCAAGAAATACGAAATCGACGATAGAAGAATCATGGTACGAATGCCTAATAGAAAAGAGAATGATGGACAAGCATATGATAACCGAGAGAAAACCAAGAAAGTCATAGTTGACATAGAAGGAGAAGAAGAAAAATGTACATACATAGGGCATGATCTGACGACTGAAGAAGAAGAAGAGTTAGTTGCCCTATTGCGCGAATATAGAGATGTTTTTGCTTGGAGTTACAAAGATTTGAAAGGAGTAGATCCAGATATATGTTCTCATAGAATCCCTATGACTCCAGATGCAAAACCGACAAAACAGAAACCGTACACGTATAATGATAACTACGCTGCGAAGATTAAAGAAGAGATAGATCGCTTGATAGAAGCAGGATTCATTTACGAAATTGAGCATACCGAATGGGTATCCCCCATTGTGGTGGTGCCCAAGAAGAATGGAAAATTGCGTGTGTGTATTAACCTTAAAAAAGTTAATGCCGCCACGATTAGAGACAGTTATCCTCTTCCTATCACGGAACACCTATTGGAAAGAGTTACGGGCAAGGAAGTTTACAGCTTTCTTGATGGATTCTCAGGCTATAATCAAGTAGCCATTGCTCCAGAAGACCAACACAAGACGGCTTTTGCCACTGAATGGGGCATATTTGCATTTCGTGTGATGCCATTTGGCTTAACAAATGCACCCGCTACTTTCCAGCGACTCATGTGTCATGTTTTTAAGGAATTCTTACGCAAGAGCTTGGAAGTTTATGTCGATGACCTATGTGCGCATTCAAATGTAAGACAGACACATATCCCCGAGTTAAGACTAATATTTGACAAATGTCGAGAATATCAGGTTTGTTTGAACCCAGAAAAATGCGTTTTCATGGTCAGACAAGGCAAAATTCTAGGACACATTGTGTCAAAAAATGGAATCTCTACGGACGAGGAAAAGGTGAAGGTAATTGCAGAATTACCAAGACCAACTAATGTGAAAGAGGTACAGGCATTTATGGGCCATTGTGGATATTATCGACGATTCATACACATGTATGCAATCATAGCTAAGCCTCTGTACTCTCTTTTGACCAACTTCGAATGGACAGATGAATGTGAAAATTCATTCAATGAACTCAAACGACGCTTGTGCTCAGCACCTATATTGACTACCCCAGATTGGAGTAATCCATTCCATGTACACGTGGATGCATCCAATTATGCCATAGGATGTGTGTTAGCACAACCCACGAATGAAGGTAATATAGATCTCCCCATAGCCTACGCTAGCAGACAATTGAACGCAGCAGAAAGAAATTACACCACGACGGAACGAGAAGGATTAGGGATGATCTACGCAGTAAAGAAGTTTAGGCACTACTTGTTGGCCAACAAATTCAAGTTCTTTACAGATCATCAAGCCCTATTATATTTAGTCAACAAACCATGTAACACAGGACGACTGATACGTTGGTTTCTATTACTCATGGAGTACGATTTTGAAGTGGTAGTGAGGAAAGGAAAGACGCATCTTAGAGCCGACCACCTTTCAAGATTAACCTCAGGAGAAGCTCCTCAAGGAGTAGTGGATGAATTACTAGATGCATACTTGTTTAACCTTGAGATAGCACCAGAATGGGCTAAGCCGTTAGTCCCTATTCTGACATACGGACCCAAGAGTCCTAGGATAAAGATCAAAGAAGGAGAGATTACCAAATCTCAGAGGTACCAAATAATGGCAGGAAGCATATATAAACAAGATAATCAAAAGATTCTTGCTTGTTGTGTAGATGAATCAGAACATGCGAATTGGTTGCAATTAGCACACATAGGTGCACTAAAGCAACATCATTCAAAACATAGAACACTACAGACTCTGCATAGATTAGGAGTATATTGGCCTACGATGGAAGCAGATGTCTACAAGTTGTGTAAGGAATGCCATGTTTGTTGTGAAAGACCACCCGTAGAGCATGCGACATTATATCATGTGTCTCTCACACCAGACTGGAGTGAACCTTTAGTGACCTACTTGAGGACGAACACATTCCCTCAAGGAATGACCTTAGCTCGACAACGTAGTCTAGAGCAGGAAGCTCACGACTATTCACTTATTGGCAATAATTTATACAAAAGAGGACGAGATGGATATCTAAGACAATGTGTTCATGAAAGCGATTATCTTAGCATACTAGAGACTGCACACCAAGGTGTTGCAGGAGGTCATTTTGGACCAGATAGGATAATCAAAGCCATCCTCTTTGCAGGATTATGGTGGCCCACTCTTCACATGGATGCTCATACCTATGTAAAGAGATGTGACGTGTGCCAAAGAACTCAGTTTCCTACTCGCAGAGATGAAATGCCATTGAAACCCATGATGGGCGGACGTGCATTTTCTAAGTGGGGTATAGACTTTGTAGGACCCATCAACCCCCATGCAAAAGGTACACATGCGGAATACATTATTGTTGCCACAGATTATCTAACCAAATGGGTAGAGGCAAAAGCCACAAAAAAGAATGATGCTCACACGACTGCAAAATTCTTATTTGAAAATGTCTTTACAAGATATGGATTGCCTATAGAGTTAGTGAGCGATCGAGGCACTCACTTTCTAAACCAAGTCATTGAATATTTGTTACAGGATTTTATGGTGATTCACAAGAAATCTGCACCATATCATCCTCAGGCCAATGGTCAGGCTGAAAGCACTAACAAGATACTTTGTACCATACTGACGAAACTCGTGAACAATAAACGTTCAGATTGGGACAAACAATTACACCACGCTGTTTGGGCATATCGGGTGGCCTACAAGACCGTACTCAATGCAACTCCCTTTCAGATGGTTTTTGGTCAGAATGCTGTGCTTCCTTTGGACTTCTTGATACCGACCCTTAAGGTTGCACAAGAACATCAGTGGACTGGCCATGAATTATCAGCGAGAATAATGGACTTGGAACGATTAGGAGAAACCAGGCTAAAGGCAGCAGCAGGAATATACGCAGCGAAGAAGCGACAGAAAGCATATTTTGATGCGCATGTGAAAGATAAAGGCCTAAAAGAAGGAGATTTAGTTCTAGTATATACGCTGAAACAGCATGCACGCAAGTTAGAAAAGCGAGGTTATGGACCTATGATCATTAACAGACTTTCGACAAGGGGAGCAGTACAGTTAGCCACCTTAGAAGGAGATATAATGCCTAATTACATCAGTGGCTGTAGAGTCAGGCTATATCAAGAACCTATTACTGAGGATATGCTTAGACGACTCACGTTGGCAAAGAAGCGTAAGGAGGAAGAAAATAGAATACGAGCGGAAGCTCAGGCAGAAGCCATAGAACGCATTAAGCGCATGAAGCTAAGAAGACAAGGACTAGGGAGAGAACATTATAACCATCGGGAAACATCACCCAGATATCCCATGGCCATGTGTCAAGTAAAGTCAACCACTCATCCTAGCATAGTGGACAGGAGACCATTCATTACGGTTAGGCTAAAGCACGGCAACCCTTGCCAAGAACTCAGGGCTTTAATTGACTCAGGTGCTGCGACTAGTGCGATTAGATGGTCCCACTATAAGGATTCAGGAATAGAAATGCGGCCAATTGAGGCATACCTCATAGGCCTAGGAGGCATGGAAACCCCTTGCATGGGTGAGGTGGACCTTCCTATCCTCATTAAGGATTTGACGATGACAGCAAAGCTATTAGTGTGCCATGATGACGACCTGATAGAACCCCTAATCCTTGGCCAAGATTGGCTATACGATCACTCAGTGGACCTAAATCTTAGACAAGGCTCCTTACATATTGGCACCTTAGAGCAGAAGCGAGTGATACCGCTTGACTTCTCTAACGGCATTCCGCTTGACGGTTGTGACCCTAAACCCTATGACATGCATGCGACGGAAGACCGGAAGATCTTTGATCAGCTCAGTCACGGTACGTCTACACCAACCCACTCGGGCTTGGCTATGGACAGTTGTCAATCAGAAGGACGACAGGAGATCTTCCCTGGGACTTCCTTCAAACTAGAAGAGACAGTTACCCAACTGCAAGGGCAGAAGGGCACAATCAGAGGTCAGGTGGGTTGCATCAGCGGCCAAATGAGCACGACACCCTGCGGTGCTCATCCTTCCAAACTTGTTGCGGACTGGCCTAGATTAAAGTTACAAAATGCATCACTTCCTAATGGGCAGGTCACGCAAGTGTTGGAACTCCCTTCTTTTCCAAAGCAGAGTGTCCATCCGACCTCTCAACCTCAACAACAATAGAGTCAACCACGACAAAGGAACCCAGACCGACGACAGTATCAGAGGAAACAACATGGAAAGCAGTTTAGGCCTCCCAAAGGAAGCGGCACCAGACAAATATGGGTGACGAAAGGACAAAAAGCACCGAAGGACTCCAACCAAGCAGAGATCAACAAGCAAAAGGCCGAACAGAAACAGAATCGATATCCACCATCCCCTCGACCTTCTTCTACAGGTCCGAGCATCCGACAAATGTGGATCGCCAAGAAGTACCTTACCCATAGACCCACGCCCACGCAGATTTGGGTACCCAAACCATGTATCATAGCTCAACCCATAAGCCATGTAATATATAACCCCCACAACTCATTTCATCCCTCGATAACACCAAACCCGACACCACCTTTTACCCCTCAGCAGAAACCCACCACCCACTCCAAGATCTTTAGGAAATGGATACCGAAACGTGTCCAACCGTCTTCCCCTAACCCATTGTCTAACTACCCCCCGACTAACATACAACCTTGTACTAAATCACTAACCTTTAAACCTTGTATAAATTCACACACCATCATCACACACCACTCATAATCTCATCTTATCAAGAAATGTATGCATGATCTGAAACATGTAGGTGTCTAGAGACCTGCACTAGTGCTGCAAGAAACATTGCATCCATCACATCACAGCACTTGGCTACACGGGTTACGCATCAGTTATGGAAAGGGATTGCGGTCTCACTTTAATGGGATCATGATTAATTTCCATGCTAATGTGTTAATCTTTTGTAGCAGGTCTTTCTCACTAGCGCACCAGCCACCATGCAAACCGGCGAAGGAACATCAGGAGCAGGCCCCAGTGTGGCGGTTGTGCCACTCAACGTGCTACGAGCAGAATCCCACCCGACTGATCCACCGCCGGAATTTCAGGGATTTCCAGGGCCCATGCCTATCGATAACCCCCCTATGGGCTACACCGAAAAGATACATAGGAACTCTCATTGGTTTCAGGGCCTTGCAGGACCCCTTGCGGACGCGGACTTTATATTTGAATCCTCTCTGACTTTTGATGACCGCACGTGGGGAAAGTACCAGTTTTTCTCCAGAGAGTTCGAAGCCCTACAAAGCACCCAGGATTTAACTCATGTTTGGGCCAGAGCAGGCTTCACAGAATACTTCAGTGATCCTCTGCCCAAACCGGATTTTTACAGGTGCTATTACTTAATCACTACCTTACTGGCATCAGAGAATAAGGACATCCCAGGAACCTTCATATTGCCTACTCTAGTGGATGATCCACCTTACAAGAGATTTTATCTCTCTAAGGACTTAATCAGAGCAGCCATCAAGATTCATGGAACCCACACACCCACAAATCGAGAGAGATTAATTCCAGAACCGATGAAACGTGGGGATGTCACAAAGTGGGAGGAGATTTCGGCCATTACACCTGAGCTGTCAAAACCACTTAGGATATGCATGCAACATTTCGCATTCCCAGCTCAGGACAGATTTACCATGCCCCATAAACGAATCTGGTTTGGTTTGTATTTGGCATGCATGGGACCTCAAACAGTTGATCTGGCAAGCTGGATCATAGATCAAATGTATCTGGCACAGCACAGGTGGGAGCGCAAGAAGGTGCTTAACGGATGTTGTGCGCTCACTAGAATTGTGTATATGTGTTTGGCTTATGACTTGCCCATCGAGCGTGCCTTAACAGGAGAGGAATTGAAGGCATTCAAGGGCACAACGAAGAAAGCCAGGAAACCCAGTAGGACACGGGCAGGTAAGCGCATGCGAGGCACCATCCCTTGCCTTCAAGTGCCAGAGTCGCCATCACCACAACCTTCTCCCGAGCGACCACAGACAGAAGCGGCTCCCACTATACAACCCATTCGCATACGGTTGTCCAGACCAGTGATTACAGAGGCCACTACTAGTACCGCTGCACCTCAGGCAGCTGCCACCTCAGAACCCACCACCACAACAGCAGAAGCTCCCACCACTATTGGTGCGGAAGCGTTTTCTTTCCCGATACCACATATGGAGGCCGACCCCATAAACACGACATTTGATTTTGAGGTGCCTGATGCATTCTCAAACGAATTCCAGTATTCAGAAGCACAACTGTTCTCCCAGGAATATGAACGTCCCAGCTACCCTACTACACCGCTAGAATTGCCACAAGGACAAGCTGTGTCGAGCTCTGAAGAAGAGAGAACCGAAACAGATGACGAGGAAGGCGACGATGAAGCCAGCCAGGGCTCACATGACGAACAGACAGAGGGCCAAGGGCAGCAAACCGACACAAACGGCGACACCAGCACATATGAAGATGAGACTTTCGAAGCCGCAGCGTACACACTGGCTATAAAGAAATTATATCGTACCATGGAGAAAGTCTGGGCACGAAAGAAGTTAACTGAAGAGGAGAGCCAGGCATTAATTGAACAGGAACTCATCTCCGGAGGATTCGAAGACGCATATATTAGAGGGTTCAGAGAGTTAGTCAAATCAGTAGGCTCCCATGAAGCACTCAGGTTTTTACAAAGAAAGCAACTACCACAGTTTGATCCCTGCCGAGTGCGACTACTTTCAAAGCCCGGAGAGTATATTCGTGTACCAACAGGAGCTCAATCCTCAGCACAAGCCAGGGAGGCACGCCTCGCCCCCGAACGTTCATTAACCGCAGAAACCATCCTTGTAGACTCGCCACCCCGTACCACCATTGTACATACCACTACTATCCTCGAAATAACATCCACCCCTTCGACTCCTCTCTCACCTCATCTTTCACCAACCCATCCCGTATCACCCGCTCACCCACCGGCTTTCCCCACATCCACACCTGTACAAAGCAACATAGCTACAACCTCTTCCTTACCCATTCATACCACCATGCCCACACCCAACCCTCCGCATCCATATGTTAACCCCTTCACCCCTTCATCCTTCCCAGCGTTTCCCCCACCTCTAAGACCCCCATTCCCCTTCCTAACCCCACTAACCTTCTCACCAGTCTCACCCCCTCAACCTACCATAACCCCTATTTCCCCGTTTCACCAAGCTGCTCCAACCATCCCCCCTGTAAACTACTCTACATTTGTAAATCCCGTATTCACACCTACACAACCACCCACAATCACACCACTTTTTACAGTCACAACACTAAACACGTCCAATGGCATGGACATATCACCATCCACCTCCCCACCACCCACTCCCCTCACAACACCCTCATATTTAGGCACATCACAATTTTCCACAATCACCACTGCATCCACTGTCCCAACCCCATTTCCCATTCCCACTGCATCTACTCCCACTACATCCTCATTTAGCACTTCACTACTACTATCGCCCACCATAGACACCGCATTTCAACACATGTTCGCATGCATGACGCAAGTCCGCGAGGAGTTTGCATCACTCGGCACCAACTATCAACAGTTGCAGAAAACGACGAATGAATTACAAACGCAGCTTAATTCGTTATCAATTCAGAACGCCTCACTGAACAGCCGATACCAAGATTTACGAGAGGCCTATCACAAATTAGAACTAGAAAGTGAGGAGAAAACCAAAGAGGCCACCGCGGATTTGGATAACCTACTTAGAGCCCAGACTGTCCGCAATGCAACGCTTACTAGAAATATGGGCTTACTAAGAAGACACTTAGCCGCAGCAAAAGAGGAGAACCAGAGACTCCAAGAGCAGAATAGAGAGAACTTGGAAGCGGCTTTAGATCATCCAGAGCAGCCACTAAGTCCGAGCAGATTCAAGGCAATCCCATCTGAGTCGATGCGGATGTTGCTAGACGACCATGTTAGATTGCTCGAGGACTATGATCGTATGAACGAAGAACATCAAAAGTTAAAGGAAGATCACAAACTGCTGCAGCTCAGAGACCCAGCAACACAACAAGTACAAGTAGCAGCAGAATTACCAGCGCCTGTGGACCCTGCCCCTGAAGTTTTAGAGGAACTCAACGCACTTCGGGCCCAGGTAACAAATCTTGAATCTAGGATTGCCATCTATGAAGCACCACCAAGGCCAGACTCCCCACCTGAGCTACCAGCTGAGGAAGAAACCGTCACTATCCCGGTGGAGGAGACATTTGAAGAGGCATATGAACCGATACCCATCCCAGGCGGACGTGTCACGGCCGAAGGCCAGATGACCTATGAATTACCTACCCCCGCGTGGATGAAGACAGTTGAAGAACTCGGAACGACACACTCGGCCAGAGTAGAGGCACAGCTACATGCCATGGCCATAATTGAAGAGAAAATTTTACAGTCACCATTCTTTGCTCAATTGGCCCCGCGACGATACATATCTGGGCATGAGCTCCAATATAAACCGTACTTCATGTTAATGGCCGAATACCAGTTAACCATAGAGAAAGAAACAGGTATGAAACCAACGCATGCCACTCAATTCGAGCCAGAGGACTTGCCACCAAGGGCGCAGATAGGTGAAATCCTTCAACCAGACTGGCGCAAAGATTTATTGCAAAATTATCCAGAGATGATGAGCACGTGGGTAAAAGCACCGCTGCACTTAAAATTTAACCCGTGCTGGGGACCAGTACCACGACGCCGCTCTTGGACTGCCTTCGCTATAAAGCTACAGAACAATAAGCAGTGCCAAGACTGGTTGAACTATCCCTACTTCAAGCCACCAGTCGCGTTACCCACAGTAGGCTACATGATGGCGACGATCCGCCACTGGCTCCCTCGATTAAAACATATGGATGATATTGCCGCGCACATGACTGTCAAAATCTTTGACATGATGCAGATGGTCTTTAAAGTCTTCCGCCGCATCAAGGCTCCCCATGTAAACACCCCGGGCTTCGAGCATGGCAACTTTGATTTAGTCTATGATATGAGCACAACGCCATCGCTACGGGTGTGTTACGCCTGGCACTGCAGGATCAAATATCTGCCGGCATGTTACAAGCAGACATTCGAAGAAATGTTCACCACCGGCTTTTGGGAGTACCATTCAGAGGTATTTATAAGCAGGCCCACACACTTATTGCAATTATTCGCCTGTGAACGAATGGTGTACTCCACACATTATCAGCTCCCACCACCAGATGAGCCACAACCTATCGATTGGGAGAAACTCGAGGCTGATCTAGCCCGAGGTATTCGTATATCAGAGCACACCCTCGCTCAAGACCTCCTACAGAACTACATCCGGCAGACCTCACAACAAGGTTCTGTCAGGGACGACAGAAGCGAGAGGGAGGGGGGTGTTGGAAGCAGCCAGAGGCACAGACGCCACGGAAGCATGTAAAGAAGGAGTAGGGAGCCAGGCGGATCAACCAGGCGGATCAACCAGGCGGATCAACCAGGCGGATCAATTTTTCAAACAAATATATTTCTTATTAATTCTCCAAATATTCAACAGTGATTATTATCACTAATTGTAACATATGTATCATAGAAAACCACATTTTGTAATCCATAGCTCCATTTTGTGCAAGCCGAGGAGTCCTCGAGCTTGAGGAGCTTAGGTAGAATGCTCGTACCAATTTTCGTTATTTTTAGACATCGTTTACCCTTCCAAATAGCCTCTAGGACCTATTTTTTAACTAGGCCGGTCACTAGATGTGAAACCGGTCAAAACTAGTCTAGAAACTATAAAAAGAGCTAGAGAGCTCATTTTTGAGGTTGGTTCATTTTGGTTAGTGTGAGATTAGAGTTACTTTTGAGCTTGTAAGAGTGTTCTTGGGTAATAGAGCTAAGTTCCTACCTTCCATTGTGTCTTGCTTGTCTCTTCATTGTGTGTGTGTATGCGTGTGTGCATCTTTGTGCTTCTCACCTTCACTCTCACATAATCTCACGTTCACGATCTTCATATCACTCCTACCTCTCCCACGGATTGACATTAAGGAGGTGAAGCTTCTTAACGTGGTACTTACCATTGTGCTAGAGCAACACCTTGTCTAGAGGATTTTTGAACATAATATTGGACGACATCGGAGGCTAGGTGTGGTTCGAGTCGCAAGCCGCGTGCTAGATCTGTGAGCAAATCTTCCCAATTCACAGGTTCGGGAACATCTGGATGAGGCACCCTCAATTGTTCTGAGTAAATAGTTCTCTCCACAGCAAATAATTGGAGGAGATGTGATGGTCTGGGTATAAAGATTTCGGAGTGATATTCCCAGAATCCTGTGATGAACATCTCCTCAAATGTCTGTTTAAAGCAGGCTGGGAGGTACTTGATTCTGGCGTGCCAAGCATATATTACTTCAATTGATGGGGTGGTACTCATATCGTACACTAGATCTTGGTTTCCTGTCACAAAGCCTGCTCCTGAGAAGTGGGGGTCCTTAATGTTCTTGAACGTCCTGAAAGTGATCAGCATTAATTCGAATATTTTCATACACATCTGGGCCATCACATCGGGATTATTGCGTAGCCGAATACTCCAGTGACGGATTGTAGAAATCATGTAGTTCACCGTGGGGGGTCCTCGTGGAGGTGCTAGATAAACGTAATTTAACCATTTTGCGCAGGCTTTGATGTCTCTGACGGCAATAGTGAATTCAGGCCAGGTGCGTCGTCGAAGAACTGGAATGTAACAAGGATTATATTTAATAAACAACCGCATATTATTCCAGGTTCGGACCATTTCAGGATATGTTTCCAAAAGCCTGATTCTCCAGGTGGGTTGATGGATGGACCCATGCTTAGCACTTTCCGGTATATCATCTGGACCAAATTGTGTAGCGAATGCGGGAGGCTTTCCGCATCGTCGTTGAATCTCGGCGTTGTAATCGGCCAACAGTATGCAGTATGGCACATATTGGTCATCATTGGTGCCGATCCATCTATGATGAGACATGCTTCTGAAATATTCTGACTTTATGACAGTTTCTTCTAGGTTCGCTAGTGATTGGATCTGAATGGCCACCCGTTCTTCGTGGGTGTTCGCTGTCCTTTCCAGTGTCTGAAGCCACTCGGGTGCTTCCACCTCCAAGGTGTCTAGTCCCTCTGAGGTTCGTTGCCCGCCTGGCATTGGCATAGGAACATACGGTTCTTTGCACGAATCATCTACCTCAATAGGGACCAACTCTTCTGGCTCTGGTTCTACCACTGGAGAGGGCTGCCTCTCGTATGTCAATAACCTCTTTTGTAATTCTGCTACCTGCTCAGTTAAGGCCTTTACTTCGTTTGAGGTAGAGGTTGATGGGACACTCTTCGGTTGTTCTTCCTGTTCCTTAAGTCTGCTCTGTAGTGTGTCACGTTCTCTTTCCAAGTCATCATGGGCTTCCAGGAGATCTGCATAACTTTCCAAAATGGTTTTCATCGTCTCCGTGGGAACTGCTTTGAACTGCTCTGGATCTATCTCGTGGGGAGAGCCTTCCATTGCCGCTTCCAGATTCTCTTCATTTTGTTTTTGCAGTCTCTTGTTCTCTTCCAGTGCCGTGGCCATATGTTTCCTGAGTAGCGCCAAGTTACGTCTGACTCGTAGGTTATCGGTCTGGTATACTTCGAGCAAGGCTTCTAGTTGTTTGACGCCTGATTCTGTCGATGGTTGGGGTGCCTCCAATAGTGTTTGGTGAGCCTGCTCCAGTGTTGTATAACGTTGATTCACATCTGCATGTTCCTCTTCCAGAATTTTAAATTGCCTTTGTAAGTTCTGGTGATGTGTTGTCAGTTGTTGATACCGGCCGTCCAAAGCTCTGTACTCATTCTGAAGCTGATATACACATTGATTTAACGCTAGAAATATACTATTTACATTAAATGATGCAGGGAGGGGTGAAGATGCAGGGGGAATGGGAGCGGGAAAGGGAGTTGTGAATGAGGTGGATGCAAGTGGAGATGTGGGTGGAGGGGGTATGGGAGATGGAGGTGGCATGGGGGGAGGGAGCGGTGCAGTGGCAAGAGATGTTTCCATAGTGTCAACTGTTTGAGTGACCGTGTATATGGGGATCGTGGGTGGGGTGGATGTGACGTTAGTGAAGAGAGTGGTGAAAGTGGGCATGGTGACTCCCCCGAATTGGATTCCCGGAGAGAGTGGAATTCCCATGACGATTGTGGTGGTAGTGGACGTGGTGGTGCTAGTGTCATGTGGTGGAGTGAGTTGTGTAGTGAGAGGTGGGGAGGGTGGTGACAGTGGTGCTTCCTGATGTTCGTCTGCTTGCGTTGTCTCTCCTGGTGCTGATACATTGATATGAATTTGTTTCCCGGACCTCATGGGATGAGCGGGAACTCTTTTCTCAAATCGATGAATGTAGGCCATAGCCTCATGAATGGCCTCATCCAATCCTACTGCATCGGCATGTAGGTTTATGGACTCAATGAACATATCGTCCACGCCTTCCTCCGCTAGCAATTGGTTCATGAGTTTTTTGCCTGCTTCCAGTGACATTTTATGCTGTTCTTGAACTAGTTGCATGGTTCGATATAGTCTTTTTATTTGTGCCGAATACGCAGGGGCACTTGCTAACTCTGAAAGTTCGCCATACTCTTGTTCCTCGTAGGCTTCTTCCTCTTGTTCGGTCTCTTGTTCCTTGACATCGACTTCTACAACTTGTGGTTGGGTGGGGGCTGATGTTGTTGTATGGGGTTGTGGTTCCTGAGCTCGCTCTGTTTCCGTCTCGAGATTAGAGTCGTAGATTAGTCTAGCCACTTCTTCATCAGTGAGATCATAGAGAGTAAAGCCCTGTGGAAATTCCAAATCTTATGGGATGGGTGGAAATACCAGATTGGGTCCCTCTGTACTTGGTCTTGGTAGCCGGATGGTGAATGGCCTAATGCGTCGTGTCTGGGGAGGGGTAATTTCTGGTGTAGTGGTGGCTCCCCTTGGTTGAGCGCAGGGTAATTGGACTCCCCCTCTCATCTTCTTTGATGGGGGACCTGCCGTTGATAGCCTTCTCTAGAATTCCTGGGCCCGAGGCCATATGAGTGCCCGCTGAATAGGCACGTCATAGGCAAGACATCGGTAGATTATCTTGGTTAGAGCACAACATCCGTGAAGCACATTCTTCTGCTTCTTGTTCCACCTTTGATGGGCTAGGTGAATCTGATCTATGATCCAATGTGGTACGTTGATGGGGAGGCTTTCTGTCTCGGCCAGATACAAGCTAAACCATATTTTCTTTGGGGGCATGGTGAATCTTTCCTGGGCGGGGAAAGCAAAATGCTGCATGACGGTCCGTAGGTGAAGAGCGATGGTCAGTGTCATCGCTACCATATCCTTCAGCTTATTGAGATCTTTATGTTTCATTCTGCCTGGAACCATTGTTTCCTTTTCAGTGGGGATGTGCATACCATACATGCCCAATGCTTCTCGTACCAGATTGAGAGTCATCTTGAATCTTTTAAGTTCATGGCCCGGCAACAGTGAGGGTAACACAAATGTGCTGTCACCTCCCTTGGCCCTGCTCGGAGTGATGGTACTGATAAGATATGAACAACGCAAGAAATCTGGCTTTGGTAAGTGGGCCCTGAAATAACTGTCAGAGCCGGCTTTGGTCCATACTGAACGCATGACTTCGGCATTTTGATAGCTCTCAAACTCGCGCGTGAAAAAATGGTAGCGTCCCCATTTACCATTAAACTCCAATTCAGCTTCCCAGAAATAGGTTCCATCACCCAATGGTCCAGCAACATCACTGAACCAATGAGCGTGTTTGCCCACCTGAGAGGTGTGTCCCTGGGGAGGATCCTGAATTGGGAGCACATGCACGGCTTGAAGTTCTTGCGGTCTTTCGGTGAGATGGGGTTCGAGGAGGAGTGTTTCTATATCCACAATCTGTGCACTGGATCCGGCTTGAGAACTGGCACCTCCGGCTTCTGCCATGGCCCTGCTTGCTTGTTGGTTCTGTGAGAATATAGAACCAGGAGTTAACATTGTAATGGACAAAATAAACCCGTTGTTGTCCCCGTACAACATTAACATGAGGTAGATGATGAGTCAGTGGTTAGTAAGTGCACGATGATAGTGTGTGTAGTTAATGCCTGGTTAGTCCTAGGAGCTAGATGGAAAGGTGAGCCGTCTGACTAATGCAGTTAGTAAGTGGAGATGAATTCACAGATTGGGGTCGGGGGGTTTATTACAAGTCTTAGGTTGCCAAACACCATGAATGGCTTTTGGTCTTGGTTTTGTGGAGATTCGGGAGGGTTGCATGAGTAATTCTACTGGGAGTTGTTGTGTCATCGGGACCCATTTACGAGTGAGTTTGTGCGTGCTTCTAGGCGGCAGTGTGTTTGAGTGTATCAGACAAGAGTGGGTGGTGGCTGCTTGAGCAAGTAAACTATGTCGTGCAAGATGTGAATTGTGTGGGACTAGTTGAGCCCGCAAGCAAGCCTTAGGCACCCAAATTTGTCTTGATTGTGGGTCAGCCTTCATCGACTTCTTGGGTACCCAAATGGATTTCACTCTCTCAACAGAGGTTTTAGGAGTCTTCTTATTAGCATCAAGTCGTTGATTACTAATAGGAAGTTGGGACCGTTGTTGCGACTTCGTTCCGGTCGGCAGCTCGTCTTTCCGCACCCACATTTGTCTCAACGGCTGAGTTGTTCTGCTTCGCGCGTTCCTTTGGTCTCTCGCTTGGAGAGCCTTCAGTGATTGATCTACCCTTGGTTGCTGCCTCCTTCTGGTCTTTGGAAAAGAAGGGAGTTCCATTGTGGTTCTGACTCCTTTTTTGAGATCTTCATTCTTCTGCATCACATAGCCTTGGACAAGAACAACATGGTCAACTTCATGTGTACCCCTAGAGGGACCAGGAGTCCGTGTCTTTTCTAGTTCCTTGAGTGCTCCATTATTTAACTCAATTGTAATTCTAGTCTGATTCACCCATACCTAAAGAAGTCCACTTCTTAGGTTTAAGTTGACTGCTTGGTCATAGATCCAGTCTTGACCCAAGACAAGGGGTTCCGTGAGGTCCTCATCTTGACATACTAGTACTTTAACTATCATTGCCTCATCATGAATATAGAGGGGAAGTTCCACCTCGCCCATGCAAGGGGTTTCCACACCTCCCAATCCTATGAGATATGCTTCCACAGGATTGACAGTTAATTGCAACTCTTGACAGTAAGACAATTTAACAGCACTAGTGGCTGCACCTGAGTCAATCAAGGCTCTTACAGTCCTTGCACTCTTTCCTTGTCATATATCTAAGGTTATGAAAGGACGTCGATCAGTTATCCTATGAGAGCTTACACCTGAAACTTCACACATAGCCACGTCATATCCTTGATCTGCATACACATCTTCCCTAGGGTGCTCTCTCCCTTGTCTTCTTAATTTCATTCTCCGTATGCGCTCTAGGGCTTCTGCTTGAGCTTCTTCTCGAATTCACTTTTCTTCCTCTTTGCGTTTCTTAGCAGTATTGAGTCGACTTAGCAGTTCCTCCGTGAGGGGTTCCTGATACAGCTTGACTCTGCATCCGCTAATATAGTTTGGGAGAACATCACCCTCTAAAGTGGCTAGTTGTACTGCTCCACTCGTGGAGATCCTATTGATGATCATAGGTCCGTAGCCTCTCTTTTCTAGCTTCCTTGCGTGTTGTTTCAATGTGTAGACTAAAACTAAGTCGTCTGCCTTTAAACCTTTATCCTTAACGTGGGCATCAAAGTATGCTTTCTGTCGTTTCTTTGCTGCATATATCCCTGCAGCTTCTCTCAGTCTTGTTTCTCCTAATCATTCAAGGTCAAAAAGCCTAGAGGAGAGTTCATGACCCGTCCATTCATGCTCTTGTGCCACTTTCAATGTAGGTATCAAAAAGTCTAAAGGTAGCACAACATTTTGACCAAACACCATTTGAAAGGGAGTGGCTTGGAGTACCGTTTTGTAGGCGACTCGGTATGCCCAAACAGCGTGGTGTAGCTGTTTGTCCCAATCAGAGCATTTGTTGTTCACTAATTTCGTCAATACACTGCATAAGATCTTGTTGGTGCTCTCAGCCTGGCCATTTGCTTGAGGGTGATAGGGGGCAGACTTCTTATGTACTACCAAGAATTCTTGGAGCAGATTTTCAATTACTTCGTTCAAGAAGTGAGTGCCTCTATCACTAACTAGTTCTATAGGTAGTCCGTATCTAGTAAACACATTTTCAAATAAAAACTTAGCTGTTGTTTGAGCATCGTTCTTCGTTGTGGCTTTTACCTCTACCCACTTAGTTAGATAGTCTGTTGCAACAATGATATATTCTGCATGGGAACCCTTAGCTGGGGGACTAATAGGACCTACGAAGTCTATTCCCCACTTAGAGAATGCATGTCCACCCATCATAGGTTTCAGTGGCATCTCATCTTTACGTATAGGATACTGAGTTCTCTGACAGACATCACATCGTTTCACATAGGTATGTGCATCCATGTGAAGAGTCGGCTACCAGAAGCCCGCAAATAGTATTGCCTTGATCACCCGATCTGGTCCGAAGTGTCCTCCTGCTACACCTTGGTGAGCAGTGTCCAAGATCTTGAGATACTCACTTTCATGGACACATAGCCTCAGGTAACCATCTTTACCACGCTTGTATAGATTATCACCAATGAGTGAGTAATCCAGGGCTTCTTGTTCTAAACTCCTCTTCCTAGCCAGAGTCATGTCTGGAGGGAATGTTTTCGTCCTCAGGAAGGATACTAGTGGTTCACTCCAATCTGGCACTATGGATACTTGATAAAGAGTGGCATGTTCCACAGGTGGTTTAGTGCAACAGATTGGGCATTCCTTGCACAACTTTTGGACATCAGCTTCCATAGTTGGCCAATGCACTCCGAGTCTCCTTAGTGTCTGTAGGGTTCGTTGTTTTGAGTAGTGTTGCTCTAACGCACCTACATGTGCTAAATGCAACCATTTATTGTACTCGTCCTCTTCCACACAACAAGCCAAGATTCCTTGATCTGTGTGCTTGTACATGCTTCCTGCCATGATGTGGTACTTTTGGGCTCTCACAACCTCTCTATTCTGTGTGTTTACTACAGGATGGTTAGGCCCGTATGTCAATACTGGTACCAATGGCTTAGCCCACTGCGGCACCACTTCCAAATTAAACAAGTAAGCATCAGGAAGGTCATCTGATACTCCTTGTGGGGCATCTCCAGATGTGAGCCTAGAAAGGTGATCTGCTCTCAAATGAGTCCTCTCTTTCCTTACCACAACCTCGAAATCATATTCCATTAGTAATAGAAACCATCTTACTAATCTACCTGTATTGCATGGCTTGTTCACGAGGTATAACAATGCTTGGTGGTCAGTAAAAAATTTAAACGTATTTGCAAGCAAATAATGTCTAAACTTTTTAACTGCATATACCATGCCTAAGCCTTCTCTCTCCGTAGTGGTGTAATTTCGTTCAGCTGCATTCAATTGTCTACTGGCATAGGCAATTGGAAGATCCATATTACCTTCACCAGTAGGTTGAGCAAGCACACACCCAATAGCGTAATTGGATGCATCCACATGAACATGGAATGGCTTGTTCCAATCTGGTGTGGTCAAGATTGGTGCTGAACATAATCTTCGTTTCAGTTCCTGGAAGGAATTCTCACATTCATCAGTCCATTCAAAGTTTGTCAGAAGTCCGTACATGGGCTTTGCAATGACAGCATACATGTGTATAAATCGTCGATAATAACCACAATGCCCCATGAAAGCTTGTACTTCCTTGACATCTTTGGCCTAGGTAGCTCTGCTATAGCTCTCACTTTCTCTTCATCAGTAGATATGCCATTCTTTGACACTATGTGCCCTAAAATCTTGCCTTGCCTGACCATGAAAACACATTTTTCGGGGTTTAGGCAGACTTGATATTCTCTACATTTGTCAAAGATTTGTCTGAGTTCAGGGATATGAGTTTGTCTAATGTTGGAATGAGCACAAAGATCATCAACATAGACCTCTAAATTCTTCCTCAGGAACTCCTTAAACACATGGCACATTAGTCTCTGGAAGGTAGCTGGTGCATTGGTAAGCCCAAATGGCATTACACGAAAGGCAAATATACCCCACTCTATGGCAAAAGCTGTCTTATGCTGATCTTCTGGAGCAATGGCGACTTGATTGTAGCCCGAAAATCCATCGAGGAAGCTGTACACTTCCTTGCCTGCTACTCTTTCTAAGAGATGCTCTGTGATGGGAAGCGGATAGTTATCTCGAATCGTGGCTGCATTAACCTTCTTCAAGTTAATGCATACACGTAGCTTGCCATTCTTCTTGGGCACCACTACGATGGGGGATACCCACTCAGTGTGCTCAATTTCATAGATAAATCCAGCTTCGACCAGTCTATCTATCTCCTCTTTGATTTTGGCAGCGTAATTATCGTTATATGTATAGGGCTTTTGCTTAGAGGGTTTAGCATCTGAGGTCATGGGGATAGTGTGTGAGCATATATCAGGGTCAACACCTTTCAAATCCTTGTAACTCCAAGCGAATACATCTCTGTATTCTCTTAGCAAGGATATTAACGCATGCTCTTCTTCCTCTGTTAGGTCATGGCCTATGTACGTGCATCTCTCCTCTCCTTCTTCTAGGGCCACTACTATTTTCTTGGTGGTTTCTTTGTTATCATAGGCCTCTCCTGATTGTGCCTCTCGTTTAGGCATTCTTATCATGACCCTCCTGTCGTCTATCTCGTACTTCTTAAAATTTTCTGGGACCTCAAACAAAGATTCTTCCTCTTCTGGTGAGACTTCTCTCTTCTTTCGTTTCTTCCCTTCTTCTTTCGGGATCACATGTGTTGCTAATCTCACCTCATTTGTAAGCTCTCCATGCCTCTGGGGTTGAAGTTCTACTTCATGGAAGTATTCTTCATCTGATGCAAAAGGTGGGTCCATAATGATTGACTCTAGATCGGAGTCACTTGAATCCTCAAATGCATCAGGGCTAGGTTCGCATTCTTCCAGAACTGCCTCTCCCATGATTGGCTCTATGGAGAAGACTGAAATGTCATAGCCATCCTCATCACAGTGAGGTGTCCATTGTTCCTCATTGATGGCTACATCCATGGTTGCTAAAATTTCTGCCCAGCCGTGAGGTTCAAATTCCTCATCAGGAAAGACTACAGGTGCATAGGCTGGGTCTTGAATTGATCTATGGTTTTCTTTTGCACCTACCTCTCTGGCTTTTTCTCTCTTCTCTTCATCTACTGCTACTTTGCACATCCATAAGTGGGTGTCTTCATGCATCATCCAAGAGGATCCTGACCCCATGGAATGCACCGATTCTGTATCATCTTTGGCTCTATGGATGGGATTCCATTGGATAGGAGGTACATCTCTATGAGAGTAATCCTTGAGATTGACTTTGGTCGTAACACCTAAGTGCTGCAGGTACAAAGAATTGGTTCCCCAATCCTGTACCACTTGCAACTGTCGCATAAAGGGTCTTCCCAAAATCATCTCATAGGCATGATTTTTGCTGAAGTCACATATAGCAAATGTATGCTCAAACTTGACACCACAAGTGGTGAGAGTTATCCCTTCTAGCAATCCTAAGGGTCTCTCAATATGACCATCGGCCATCTGCAATTTCATTCTCGTTGGCCTGAGTGCTGGCTTGCCCCAACGCTTCCATAGGGAAGTGGTGGCAATTGCAACTCCTGCACCTGAGTCCAAAATTGCCTTGGTGGTGTACTCCTGGTAGGTAATGGGAAGATAGGTGTTCCCTTCTTCACCTTCACACATATCTCCTATCTTATCTAAGGGTATCTCTGGCACTGTCCTTTGGGATCCTACCTGGGAACGAGGTTTTGCTATCTCTGGTACTTGTTTGGCGACATGTTTCCACACTTCTGGTCTGACCTTAAGCAGCTCTTCCAAAGTAAGATTGCACTGCACTTTTGTGTTCTTCACTACCTGTGTTCCTAGGTATGACTGAATCTTCGTTTCTTACCATGACTGTAGGTGCTCTCATACAAGTAGACTTTGCTTCCCAGGGACCTATGAAATGGGGTAGTTCTTGTAAAGAATTAGACTCGAAGTCTAATCTTTCCTGAGATTGGGTACTCTCCTGCTCTCCATAAATGGATGGGATGTCTTGTGGGAATTGATCATGTGCATCATCCACCAGTTCAATGGGAGGAGGGACTTCACTTTCTCTAGCCCATTTGTCTTCTTGAATCTCGCGTAGGAATTCTGGTGTGAACCGATTCATAGAAGAAGAGGTGTCTGGCTCCGTAGAGTTAGGCACGTAGGCCTCAGGCACATAGGCTTTCTGGGTAGGAAGACCTGCTCTTTCACTAGCCTTGTCATGGTGTTGAGGGGCGAATTCCTTTTGTGATTGTGCCATTGGATTCTCTATTCTTCCTAGGGAGGGGGGGTTGTCTGGTTCAGTGGAATTGGGCACATAAGATTTCGGTGGGGAATGGGTCATGTTCTTGCTTGTGTTATCTCTTTCTTGATTTTCTTCTTCCTTGGCAGATCTTGCAATTATGCGCTCTAACTTCTCTAGAAGTCCATCCAAATGTAATTGCGTCTTGGCTGAGCCCGAGTAATTGAAAAGGCGACTGGCTTCAAACATAGTCTGAGCCAATGCGACCATTTTCGCGCAAAGCTTGGTTCTTTCTATCTCTAGGTCAGCTCTAGGGTAGCACTTGTCATGATCCGTTACATTCGGCCCTTCTTGGATTCTGGCCTGATATGCTTTAAGCATCATGTCTATGTCTTCAGGAGTGGGATCAGCCAATATTGATCCTACTCTAAGGGGTGGTGGAATCGTATGAGGTGGGTTGGAAGGTGGCGGATCGGATGGCGATGGGAATGGTGGTGGTGGGGTAGTGTGAGAGGGAGTTTGAGATGTGAGTTCAGTTATCCTTGCTTTGGTTTCTCTTATGCTTTCCTCAAGTTCACTCATCTTCTTAGCCCATTGTCTTTCATTCTTTCCCGACTATCTTTCCACGCTCTAGTCCTTTTCTTTGTCACACTCTCGGTTTCACTAGCCTCTGGGTTCTTATCCTGGTTTACCCCTTGGTTCTGCTGCAATGCCTGAGCTCTAGTCACTACCTGTACTTGTGCAGTGGACGTCACACTTCCTGTGGAGTCTACCACCAACCCGATAACGTTAATAGGAGTGATTTTTGGCATATTATTAGGATTCTTAGGGCAATCTCGTAAGAGATGCTCCTTTCCACATTCTTGGCAAAAGCCCTGAATTGTTACTGACTGGGGTTGTGTTGGTGGAGGTAAGGGACAATCACGAATGAGGTGATCTCCCTGACATCTGTAGCATGGTCCTCTAGGGAATGGGGGTCTTACCTGCCTAGGTTGAGGCCTAGGGTTGGGGTTTGCATACATGATGTTTGTGTAATCTGACTCCCAACTAGGTTCACTCGGTTCTTCGCTATAGTAAGACTCACCATGTTCAGGAGATTGCATGTAATAAGCATGGGGGCTATCGACATGTGTAGAATCAAAGCTATGGTCACTGGGGTCACTTTCGGAAAGCAGTGGGGTTACCGGGACTATAGCTCTATTCAGGTTTTCTTCTGCTGCTGCATATTTTACTGGGATCGCATTAGCTGGGGCAGGGGGTTGTTGAGCTAACACAGGCTGAGGCCTTTGTTGGTTTTGGTATGGTTGCTGATAAGGTTGTTGTGGCCTGCCATATGGTTGTGGAGGGTACGGGTTCTGGTATCTTCCCTGCTGAGGGTATGGCTGAGGGTAGGGTTGCCTAACAGCCAGCTTGTTGTATGGGCAATCTTGCGCTGTGTGATTTGTGTATCTCCGTTCTATGGTGCAGTACTGGCTACTAGGATTAACTTGGGGTTGAGCCATAATGGGACATACATTCGCCATATGGTCGCCACCACAAGTATAGCACCTTTTCACAGGGGCAAATCTAGGAATTTGTTTACTAGAGACGCCTAATTTTTGAGCTACTTTTTCCGCGAGTTCCTCGATTGATGTGGATTGCGTGGAAGATATGTTAGAGGCACTATCCGAATCTTTGTATATCTTGGAAAGCTCTAACTCCTCCCCTAGGTTATCCTCAATGTCAATACACATGCGTACACACTCTTCTATGGTCCTAGGGTCCTTCAAGTACACATAAGATCTCAATTTAGTACTTAGCAATCCATCCAGGAATAAAGCCACTTGCTTAGCTGGTGTGGGTAGCTCCGAAACAGGGCATCTTTCAAGATATTGCCTAAATCTCCTTCCTGCAAGTCTCACGGTTTCTTGAGGGGTTTGCTTGAAGCTGTGAATCAGCGAGGAGGTATTATGCCTTATGCCACTCTTAGAGAATTCAATAATGAAAGCCTCTAGGAGTTGGTCTATGCTCCTGAACTGCCTCTCATTCAATGGTTGAAACCACGTAAGGGCTGTGTTCCTAAGGGTTAGACCAAAGGCATTGTATTGCGTGAATAGATCATCCACTTGTTCCGCTCTCAGGACTTGCCTAAACTCAGCCACATGATTGTTGGCATACAAAGCGATAAAGGAGTCATGCACAATACGGCAACAAGGCCAGATCATTTTTTCCCATAGATTATGTACAACCCAAGTGATTTTAATCACTACACAAACATTGTAAATCCCGTTTTTGGTAGATTAGACTCCATTTTGTGCAAGCCGAGGAGTCCTCGAGCTTGAGGAGTATTAGAAGTACCATCGTACCAAATTTCATAATTTTTAGACTTCGTTTGAGCCCTCAAATAAGCCCTGGAACCTAATTTTTAACTAGGCCGGACACTAGGTCTGGACAGGGCCAAAAGCTAGTCAAAAACTATAAAAAGAGCTAGAGAGCTCATTTTTGGGGGTAGATTGTAATTGAAACGAACTTGTAAGAGCTTTTGAAAGTAATTTAAAGAACTCCATTGATTCTCTCTCTTTGTCTTGCCGTGTGTGCGCGTGTGTGTGTATGTGTGTGCATGCTTGTGTGCTTCTCACTCACGCACTTGTGCCGCCACTTGCTCGAGGTCTTCATACCATCCTCACGTCTTCCCGGATTGACATTAAAGGAGGTGCTACTCATCATTGAGCTACACCAAATTTTGGCGCCGTTGCCGGGGATCGAGCTTTGAGGACGAGCGTGTGATGGTAAGACGTAGAGTTGACGCGTTGGAGTTGTAGGTATTTTCTTCACTCTCATCGATTTTCTTTTACTTTCTTCACCATCATCATCATCACCACCTCCCACGTCCAT
The DNA here is from genome assembly GCA_020310875.1 of Ceratopteris richardii. Taxonomy (NCBI): domain Eukaryota; kingdom Viridiplantae; phylum Streptophyta; class Polypodiopsida; order Polypodiales; family Pteridaceae; genus Ceratopteris; species Ceratopteris richardii. The sequence goes on from CM035435.1 coordinate 52,644,368, forward strand.
CTCCATCATCGCGAAAATTTCAGTTTTTTGACTATATCCCCACCTCCACCTCATTTCCCTCATTTCACTTGTGAGAGAGAGCGAGAGAGCGAACTTGCATGTGCTGTTTTTGCATGTTTTCTGAGCTATTTTGCAGGTTTTTTGCTGTACCACCATCCCCAGCAGTGTGCGCAGGTACGACAGGCTCTGCACAGGTCCCGGGACGACAGTCTCTGTCTATCGCGACAGACAGAAAATCTTAACATTTTGTGAATGCATGATGACCACTGTAACCTACACCTTGTGGGCACTCTAGATCACTAGAAGTTTTTCAAAAATTTGCATTTTTTCAGTCTATCGCGACAGACACCGTCTATCGCGACAGACACCGTCTATCGCGACAGACAGAATCCCACGATAGACACCGTCTATCGCGACAGACACCGTCTATCGCGACAGACACCGTCTATCGCGACAGACAGAATCCCACGATAGACACCGTCTATCGCGACAGACACCGTCTATCGCGACAGACACCGTCTATCGCGACAGACAGAATCCCACGATAGACACCATCTATCGCGACAGAATCCCACGATAGACACCGTCTATCGCGACAGACACCGTCTATCGCGACAGACACCGTCTATCGCGACAGACACCGTCTATCGCGACAGACAGAATCCCACGATAGACACCGTCTATCGCGACAGACACCGTCTATCGCGACAGACACCGTCTATCGCGACAGACAGAATTCCACGATAGACACTGTCTATCGCGACAGACACCGTCTATCGCGACAGACAGCCCCCACGATAGATTGTGTCTATCGCGACAGACACCGTCTATCGCGATAGACAGGCATTTTCGGCAAAAAAATTAAGGAGTGAATTTTTGGAAATTTAGGCTAAATTTTGGGCATATTTGCACTTTCATGTACTCATCTACTTACAAAGGCCTTAGAAAATGCATTAAAACCCTCGAAAGGTTCTGTTTGTCTAGTAACCCCCTAAACCCTGAACGGTCATAACTTTTTCATACGAAATCCATTTTCTGAGCTCTAGGGCTTGTCGGAAAGCTCGTGACATATACTACACGCCCTCAACTGTTTTTTATAAGAATAATGCGTTGATTTTCAAATAGGATATTTGGAAATTGACATACTGAGGGGTAGGAACACCAAGGGAGCTCTAGAGTAAATTTCTAACAATGCAAAAGGGGGAATAAGGGTCATTAAAAAAGTGTCTGAAATAAATTGTCTGTCAATTGAAAGGTCTACTTGGAGCTAATCTTGAGATTTATGCAGGCCTATTGAGAAGCAATTGAGAGTATCCAAGCAAGGGTGTGGCACACGCTTGAGAATCAACTTCTCGAGCACTAAAGAGCAAGGTTCGGCAAGAAAGGTCGGAATATTCTCAACTCCTCTTCGTCAATTCCTAGCCTAGGCTAAGAGCGATTAGAAGTAGGAGTAAGTCAAGGCGACGATAGGCCACTATCAAGTTGAAGACTACCTAAAAACTCAAGTTCAAGCTAAAAACTTAATCTCTGTACTGTCGACAACATAAAGGAAAGAACCTAACGTGGAACGATCAACCTGAGAGTACGAAGAACATTCAAGTATTCCTGACGACGTAATAGCAGACAAGACTTTAAACACGAGGAATAACTAAAAAGAATCAAGTGACTGGTACCAATTGATCGGCAACGAGGTTGTACTCTGGAAAAAAATTGGGCTAATCAGTTAGGCATATGAACCTTAGATCAGGACGACACCTAGCAAGAGAAAGACAAAGCCTTAGGTCTTCAGAGGCTAGTGTCAACCACACTGCAAGGTCTTGGGCCCAGCAGTTGAGTCGCCACTCTCATTACCCTAGCTCTGATACCAGTGAGTCAGAGATGTCTCAAGGCATGGACAGACCTACGGGAAGTTCAGGTGTGCCTTATTTGTACAGGGTAGAAGGCCCTTACAAAACACAGTTGGAATACCTTAGGACCAACCGATTAGGTGCTAGCATCTATGAGGATGGCCTAGGAAGATCTGTGGTCCAGATTAAAAACCCTGACCAATCCATAGGACTAGAGCACCCAGCTGTCAAATTTGAAAACGGTGCATACCTGGACAAGGAAGGAACCATATACGTAGTCACCAGTCATCCAGATAGGACAGATGAACTTGGAAAGGTAATTTCAGAAGCGGACTTAGGTGACTTGGAACAAGGAAACATGGGAGTGGAACCTAGAACCCCTCGAGGTAAATCAGTTCTCACTAGGATTATCACGCCTGAGTGGGTTCCCCAAGATAACAAGTGCATAGATTTGCTTCTCAATCGAGAAACGGACGAAGCCTATTGGAGGTATAAACCGGATCACCCAATTGATGTAGGAACAATCATGATCTATGAGTTTAAGGATCCGGATAGCCCAGGCAGAGTGACCTACCTAGATCATGCTTCAGAACGGACCTTTGTGGTGACAGAAAATGATAGGCATGCTTACACTTGGAAGGGTGAATTTATTTTCCCCCAACCAAGATCAAATGTATCCTATGGTCACCCCGGGGCTGGAACTTCCCAAGCTCATGGTACGCAAAGAGACAGAAGTAGAGATAGACCAGAAGTAAGTTTTGCCAACCCAGTGGGCAGAGAAAGAACGAGAACAGAGACGAATAGGGTAGAACCTGAGGTGCATAGAGCCCACAGGAACCAAAGAAATGTAGATGGATTCCCTCTGCCGAGGCCTAGAGAGCACACAAGAACTTTGAGGCCCACCCAGCTAGTTAAGTCCATGAAGAATTACTTTGACGGCACAGGAGATCCCTATGATCATGTGGCAGAGTTCAAGCAAGTCTTGAGAGCTGAACAAGTGGAAGATCTGTTCACACAGTACAATGCCTTCGGTCTAACCCTTAGGAACACGGCACTTACATGGTTTCAGCCATTAGATGAGCGTCAGTTCAGGAGCATAGACCAACTCCTAGAGGCATTCATTGTAGAGTTCTCCAAGAGTGGCATAAGACACAACACCTCCTCACTGATTCACAGCTTCAAGCAAACCCCTCAAGAGACTGTGAGGCTTGCAGGAAGAAGATTTAGACAATATCTTGAAAGGTGCCCTATTTCGGAGCTACCCACATCTGCTAAACAAGTAGCCTTATTCCTTGATGGACTACTGAGTCCAAAATTGAGATCCTACGTGTATCTGAAAGACCCTAGGACCATAGAAGAGTGTGTACGTATATGCATTGACATTGAAGATAACCTAGGAGAAGAGCTAGAGCTGTCCAAAATTTACAAAGATTCAGACAGTGCATCTAGTCACTCTTCCATGCAATCCACATCAATTGAGGAACTCGCAGAGAAAGTGGCCCAGAAATTAGGAGTAACTAGCAAACAAATCCCAAGGTTTGCCCCAGTGAAAAGATGCTATACATGCGGTGGTGACCACATGGCGAATGTCTGTCCCATTATGGCTCAACCCCAAGTGAATCCTAGTAGCCAGTACTGCACCATAGAACGGAGATACACCAACCACACCGCACAAGATTGCCCATACAACAAGCAGGCGGTTAGGCAACCCTACCCTCAGCCCTACCAACAAGGCAGATACCAGAACCAGTACCCTCCACAACCATATGGCAGGCCACAACAAAATTTCCAACCTCAATATCAAAACCAACCAAGGCCTCAGCCGGTGCTAGCACAACAACCCCCAGCCCCAGCTAATGTGATCCCGGTAAAGTATACTACTGCAGAAGAGAACCTGAATAGAGCTATAGTCCCAGTAACGCCCTTGATCTCTGAAAATGACCCAAGTGATCATAGCTTTGATTCTACCCATGTTGATAGCCCCCAGGCCTACTACATGCAGTCTCCTGAGCATGGTGAGTCCTACTATGGTGAAGAGCCAAACGAACCTAGTTGGGAGTCAGATTACACGAACGTCATGTATGCAAACCCCAATTCTAGGCCTCAACCGAGACAGGTACGACCACCAATTCCTAGAGGACCATGCTACCGATGTCAGGGGGATCACTTCATTCGTGATTGTCCCTTGCCTCCGCCCACACAACCTCAGTCCGTGACTATCCAAGGCTTTTGCCAAGACTGCGGAAAAGAGCATCTCTTACGAGATTGCCCTAAGAACCCCAATAGCATGCCTAAAATCACCCCTATCAACGTTGTTGGGTTAGTGGTAGACTCCTCAGGAAGTGTCACTTCCACTGCACCAGTGCAGGTAGTCACTAGGGCTCAGGCATTGCAGCAAAACCAAGGGGTAGGCCAGGAAAAGAGCCTAGATGCTAGCGATACTGAAAGCCAAAATAAAAAGAGAACAAGAGCTTGGAAAGATAGCCGCGAACGCATGAAAAGGCAATGGGCAAAGAAGATGAGTGAACTTGAGGAAAGTCTACGAGAAACCAAGGCTAAAATCATAGAGATCACGTCTCAACCGCACTCTCACACATTCCCACCGCTACCATCCCCATCACCCTCCATCTCTTCACCCTCTAAGACAGCCCACGCAACCCACCCGCCACCCCAAACAGGATCAGTATTAGCTGATCCCACTCCTGAAGACATAGACATGATGCTTAAGGCATATCAGGCCAGAATCCAAGAAGGGCCAAACGTCACGGATCATGACAAGTGCTATCCTAGAGCTGACCTAGAGATAGAAAGAACAAAACTATGCGCGAAAATGGTCGCATTGGCTCAGACTATGTTTGAAGCCAGTCGCCTTTTCAACTACTCAGGCTCAGCCAAAACGCAATTACACTTGGATGGATTCCTAGAGAAGTTAGAGAGGATAATTGCAAGATCTGACAAGGAAGAAAAAAATCAAGACCAAGAAAAAGCAAGCAAAAACAGGAATCATTCCCAATCAGAAGTGTATGTGGCCAAGGCCCCTAAACCGAACAACTTCCCCTCCTTAGAAAGAATAGAGAGGCCAATAGCACAGCCAGAAAAGGAACCTACCCCTCAAAGAAAGGAAAGGGCAAGAGAACGGGTGAGCCAGCCTCTTCAGGAAGCCCGTGGGCCTCCTCAAGAAGCTTATCTCCCCCCCCAAAAGGCAGATGAGCCTCCCTCGAAAGCTCAAGTACCTCCACAGGTTGCCTCCATTCCTTCTCAGGGGATGTGTGAGCCTGTTCGGAAAAGTAATAGAATAAGTAATCCTCCCCAAGAAGCTTGTGCTCCAGCCATTTGCGAGAACGAGGAGAGAATCAACAATAGAATCAGCCCTCCTTCACAGGTTGCTTATGCGCCCAATTCTACGGAGCCAGACACTTCTTCTTCTATGAATCGGTTTGCACCAGACTTCCTACGAGAGATTCAAGAAGACAAATGGGATAACGAAAGCGAGGTCGCCCCTCCTTTTGAACTTGTGGATGATGCACACGACCAATTCCCACAAGACATCCCATCTATTTACGGGGAGCATGAGAGTGTTCAGTCTCACGAGAGAGTAGACTTTGAGTCGAATTCCATACAAGAGCTACCCCACTTCACAGGCCCTTGGGAAGCAAAGTCCACATGTATGAGAGCACCCACAGTCATGGTAAGGAACGACGACTCAGTCATACCTAGGAACACAGAGGTAGTGAAGAACACTAACGTGCAATGTAATCTCAAGTTAGAAGAGCTACTCAAGGTTAGACCTGAATTATGGAAACATGTAGCCAAACAAGTACCAGAGATAGCAAAACCTCGTTCCCAGGTAGGATCCCATAGGACAGTGCCAGAAATTCCCTTGGATAAGATAGGGGATATGTGTGAAGGCGAAGAAGGGAACACCTATCTTCCCATCACCTACCAAGAGTACACCACCAAGGCAATTTTAGACTCAGGTGCAGGAGTTGCAATTGCCACTACTGCCCTTTGGAAGCGTTGGGGCAAGCCGGCACTCAGGCCGACGAGAATGAAATTGCAGATGGCCGATGGTCACATAGAGAGACCCCTAGGATTACTAGAAGGGATAACTCTCACCACTTGTGGTGTCGAGTTTGAACATAGCTTTGCTATATGTGACTTCAGCAAAAATCATGCCTATGAGATGATTTTGGGAAGACCATTTATGCGACAATTGCAAGTAGTACAGGATTGGGGAACCAACTCCTTGTATTTGCAACACTTGGGTGTTACGACCAAAGTCAATCTCAAGGATTACTCTCATAGAGATGTCCCTCCTATCCAGTGGAATCCCATCCATAGAGCTAAAGATGACACAGAATCGGTGCATTCCATAGGGTCTGGATCCTCATGGATGCATGAAGACACCCACTTATGGATGTGCAAGGTAGCAGTAGAAGAAGAGAAGAGAGAGAAAGCCAGAGAGGTAGGTGCGAAAGAAACCCATAGATCAATCCAAGACCCAGCCTATGCACCTGTAGTTTTTCCAGACGAAGAATTTGAACCTCACGGTTGGGCAGAAATCTTAGCAACAATGGACGTAGCCATCAACGAAGAACAATGGACACCTCACTGTGATGAGGATGGCTATGATATTTCAGTCTTCTCCATAGAACCAATCATGGGAGAGGCAGTCCTAGAAGAATGCGAACCTAGCCCTGATGCATTTGAGGATGCAAGTGACTCCGATCTAGAGTCAATCATTATGGACCCACCATTTGCATCAGATGAAGAATATTTCCATGAAGTGGAATTTCAACCCCAGAGGCATGGAGAGGTTACAAATGATGTAAGATTAGCAACACATATGACCCCGAAGGAAGAAGGAAAGAAACGAAAGAAGAAAGAAGTCTCACCAGAAGAGGAAGAATCTTTGTTTGAGGTCCCCGAAAATTTTAAGAAGTATGAGATAGATGACAGGAGAGTCATGATAAGAATGCCTAAACGAGAGCCACAATCAGGAGAGGCCTATGATAACAAAGAAACTACCAAGAAAATCGTAGTGGCCCTAGAAGAAGGAGAGGAGAGATGCACGTATATAGGCCATGACCTGACAGAAGAAGAAGAGTACGAATTGATAGCCTTGCTAAGAGAATACAGAGATGTATTCGCTTGGAGTTACAAGGATTTGAAAGGTGTTGACCCTGACATATGCTCGCACACCATCCCCATGACTTCAGATGCCAAACCCTCTAAGCAAAAGCCTTATACATATAATGATAATTACGCTGCTAAGATCAAAGAAGAGATAGATAGACTGGTTGAAGCTGGATTTATCTATGAAATTGAGCACACTGAATGGGTATCCCCCATCGTAGTGGTGCCCAAGAAGAATGGCAAGCTGCGTGTGTGCATTAACTTGAAAAAGGTTAATGCCGCCACAATTCGAGATAACTATCCGCTTCCCATCACAGAGCATCTCTTAGAAAGAGTGGCAGGCAAGGAAGTGTATAGCTTCCTTGATGGATTTTCTGGCTACAATCAAGTAGCCATAGCTCCAGAGGATCAGCATAAGACAGCCTTTGCCACAGAATGGGGCATTTTTGCTTTTAGAGTAATGCCATTTGGGCTTACCAATGCACCAGCTACCTTCCAGAGGCTGATGTGCCATGTGTTTAAGGAGTTCCTGAGGAAGAGTTTAGAAGTCTATGTTGATGATCTTTGTGCTCATTCCAATGTTAGACAAACTCATATTCCTGAACTCAGACAAATCTTTGACAAATGTAGAGAATATCAAGTCTGCCTGAACCCAGAGAAGTGCGTTTTTATGGTCAGGCAAGGCAAGATTCTAGGACACATAGTGTCAAAGAATGGCATATCTACTGACGAGGAGAAAGTGAGAGCCATAGCAGAGCTACCTAGGCCAAAGAATGTCAAGGAAGTACAAGCTTTCATGGGGCATTGTGGTTATTATCGACGATTTATACACATGTACGCTGTCATTGCAAAGCCCATGTACGGACTTCTGACAAACTTTGAATGGACGGATGAATGTGAGAATTCCTTCCAAGAGCTTAAACGAAGATTGTGTTCAGCACCAATCTTGACCACACCAGATTGGAATAAGCCATTCCATGTTCACGTGGATGCATCCAATTATGCTATTGGATGTGTGCTCGCACAACCTACTGGTGAAGGTAATATGGATCTTCCAATTGCCTATGCCAGTAGACAATTGAATGCGGCTGAACGGAATTACACCACTACAGAGCGCGAAGGATTAGGCATGGTTTATGCAGTCAAAAAATTTAGACATTATTTGCTTGCAAATAAGTTTAAATTTTTTACTGATCACCAGGCTTTGTTATATCTTGTAAACAAGCCATGCAATACAGGAAGATTAGTAAGATGGTTTCTCTTGCTAATGGAATATGACTTTGAGGTTGTGGTAAGAAAAGGTAGAACCCACTTGAGAGCAGATCATCTCTCTAGGCTCACATCGGGAGAAGCCCCACAAGGAGTGTCAGATGACCTTCCTGATGCTTACTTGTTTAATTTGGAAGTGGTGCCGCAGTGGGCCAAGCCAATAGTACCAGTCTTGACATACGGGCCTAACCATCCAGTGGTGAACACACGGAATAGAGAGGTTGTAAAAGCCCAAAAGTATCACATCATGGCCGGAAGCATGTACAAGCACACAGATCAAGGGATCTTGGCTTGTTGCGTAGAAGAGGATGAGTACGCTAAATGGTTGCAATTAGCACATGTAGGTGCATTAGAGCAACACCATTCAAAGCAAAGAACTTTGCAGACTCTAAAGAGATTCGGAGTGCATTGGCCAACTATGGAAGCTGATGTCCAAAAGTTGTGCAAGGAATGCCCAATCTGTTGCACTAAACCACCAGTGGAACATGCCACTCTTTATCAAGTATCCATTGTGCCAGATTGGAGCGAACCACTAGTATCATTCCTGAGGACAAACACTTTCCCCCCAGACATGACTCTGGCTAGGAAAAGGAGTTTAGAACAAGAAGCCTTGGATTACTCACTCATTGGTGATAATCTATACAAACGCGGTAAGGATGGTTACCTGAGACTGTGTGTCCATGAAAGTGAATATCTCAAGATCTTGGAAACTGCTCACCAAGGGGTAGCAGGAGGACACTTTGGACCAGATCGGGTGATCAAAGCGATACTATTTGCGGGCTTCTGGTGGCCTACCCTTCACATGGATGCACATACCTATGTGAAACGGTGTGATGTATGTCAGAGGACTCAGTATCCTATACGCAAAGATGAGATGCCACTGAAACCTATGATGGGCGGACGTGCATTCTCTAAGTGGGGAATAGACTTCGTAGGTCCTATTAATCCCCCAGCTAAAGGTTCTCATGCGGAATACATCATTGTTGCAACAGATTATCTCACCAAGTGGGTAGAGGTAAAGGCTACAACCAAGAACGATGCTCAAACAACTGCCAAATTCTTGTTTGAGAATGTATTCACGAGATATGGACTACCTATAGAGCTCGTAAGTGATAGAGGCACTCATTTCTTGAATGAAGTCATTGAAAATCTACTCCAAGAATTCTTGGTAATACACAAGAAGTCTGCCCCTTATCACCCTCAAGCTAATGGACAAGCTGAGAGTACTAATAAGATTTTGTGCAATGTACTGACAAAATTAGTGAACACTAAACGCTCTGATTGGGACAAACAGCTACACCATGCTGTTTGGGCATACCGAGTTGCCTACAAAACGGTACTCCAAGCCACCCCCTTTCAGATGGTATTTGGCCAAAACGCTGTGTTACCCTTGGACTTCCTGATCCCTACATTGGGCGTAGCACAAGAGCACGGATGGACAGGTCATGAGCTCTCCTCTAGGATCTTTGACCTTGAACGATTAGGGGAAACGAGACTGAGAGCCGCTGCAGGGATATACGCAGCCAAGAAGAGACAGAAGGCATACTTTGATGCCCACGTGAAGGATAAAGGCTTGAAAGCAGGAGATCTAGTTTTAGTCTATACACTAAAACAACACGCGAGGAAGCTAGAAAAGAGAGGCTACGGACCCATGATCATCAATAGGATCTCCACGAGCGGAGCAGTACAATTGGCCACACTAGAGGGTGATGTTCTCCCAAATTATATTAGCGGTTGCAGAGTCAAGTTGTATCAGGAACCCCTCACGGAGGAAATGCTCAGTCGACTCAACACTGCTAAGAAACGCAAAGAGGAAGAAAAGCGAGTTCGAGAAGAAGCTCAAGCTGAAGCTTTAGAATGCATCAGAAGGATGAAATTACGAAGGCAAGGTAGAGATCAGCCTGGAGCGAATGACTATGCAGACCAAGGATTTCCTATGGCCATGTGTGAAGTCGCGGGAACAAGCTCGCATAGGATAATTGATAGACGTCCTTTCGTAACCTTAGATATAGGACATGGAAAGAGTGCAAGGACCGTAAGAGCCTTGATTGACTCAGGAGCAGCCACTAGTGCTGTTAAAATGTCGTACTGCCAAGAATTACAATTGACTGTCAATCCTGTGGAAGCATATCTTATAGGATTGGGGGGAGTGGAAACCCCTTGCATGGGCGAGGCGGAACTTCCCCTTTACATTCATGATGAGGCAATGACAGTTAAAGTACTGGTGTGTCAAGATGAAGATCTCACTGAACCTCTAGTCTTGGGTCAAGATTGGATCTATGACCAAGCAATTAACTTAAATCTAAGAAGTGGACTTCTCCAGGTTTGGGTCAATCATAGTCGAGTTACAGTAGAATTAGACAATGGAGCACTCAAGGAACTAGGAAAGGCACAGACTCCTGGTCCTTCCAGGGGTACACATGAAGATGACCATGCTGTTCTTGTTCAAAACCCTGTGTTGCAGAGGAATGACATTTGCAAAAAAGGAGTCAGGGATGCAACGGAACTCCCTTCTTTTCCAAAGGTCAGAAGGAGGCAGCAACCAAAGGTGGATCACAGGCAGAAGAGGCCGAGTACTACCTATGTCCGAGATCAAAAGTACCTGCGCAGCAGAATGCCCCAGAAACTCAACCAGATGTGGGTGCGGAAAGGCGAACGACCGGTTGCACCACCGTCAACTACACGGGCAAAGCCTCTTATTAGTAACCAACAACACGACGCTAATAAGAAGTCTGTCAGAAATTCTTCTGCTAAAGTAAAATCTATTTGGGTGCCCAAGAAGTCGATGAAGGCAAGCCCACAATCTAGACAAATTTGGGTGCCTAAGGCTTGCTTGAGGGCACAAGTAGTTACGCCAAGGCCACAACCTATGCAGCATAACCCATCTACGAGTACAACCAGTATTCCCTCGTGCTCAACACTTAGGAACACACCAAGATCCATGAGCATGCATGTAATCACTTATAAGTGGGTCCCTAAAAGGCCCCATTCCCAAACAGCGACACCGACACAGCTCTCTGGAGTCTCTACGAAACCGAAAGCAAAGCCCATCCACTGCATTTGGCAGTCTAAGATCTGTAATAAACACCCGACCCCGATTTGTAAATCCACCCCACTTACTAACGACATTAGTCTCCTAGGAATACACAAACGTTAACTACACTCACTGTCTTCGTGCACTTACTAACCACTAACTCATCACCTGCCTCATGTTAATGTTGTAACGGGGACAGCAACGGATTTATTCTGTCCATTACGATGTTAACACATGCTTCTATATTCTCACAGAATCCGAAGACAAGCAGTAAAATGGCAGAAGCGACAGGTTCGGGCTCACAAGCAGGGATACTTACTGCAGGAATTGATGTGGATAGCCTACCTGTGGATGTGCCCCCGACTGAACGACCAGTGGAGATGCAACACCTCCAGCAACTCCCGGTGCCGGATCCACCTACAGGCATCACGGAAAGAGTTCATGCGAATTCTCATTGGTTCAATGGCATGCCCGGTCCATTAGGTGAGGCCAAGTATATCTGGGAGTCTAAATGCGAGTATGACAGATCATGGGTGCGATTCCAATTTTTCTCCAAAGAGTTCGAGACTTTACAGAACACAGAAGATCTACAGATCATATGGCAACGAGCAGGATTGGCGGAATATTTTGAAGCCCCACTACCTAAACCCGATCTCCTCCGATGTTACTATTTGGTCTCCACATTACAAGCTAATGAAGATAAGGACCAACCCGGATCATTTGTTCTCCCTTCATTGCTGGGCAACAACGAGTTGAAGAGGTTTGAGCTTACTGTGGAGTTGGTAAGTGATGCTTTAAATATGCATGGCACGCATGTACCCTCAGAAAAGGATGCTCTCGTTCCCACCAACATGAAGGACAGGAAAGTAGTGAAGCTGAAAGACATGGCAGCACTCACCCCAAATGTGTCCATCCCTCTCCGAATGTGCATGCAACACTTCGCCTTCCCCGGTCAAGACCGATTCACGCAACCACACAAGAAGATCTGGTTTGCTCTCTACTTGGCGGCAGCAGGTGCGTTACCTATTAAGCTACCAGTGTGGATTATAGATCAGTTGTATGAAGCAAACAAACGGGCATCTAGGAAATTAGTGGTGAACGGATGCTGCGCACTCACACGCATCATTTATCGATGCTTGGCATATGATGTCCCCATTGAGCGTGCCTTGACTTGTGCACAATTACAAATGTTTAAAAGGCTCAAGACATCCACACATCAGTCCAAGCGCATGAGGGGCGCGATCCCTTGTGTCCAAACAAGGGAAGTCCTGACTACTCCTGAGGCATCACCATTAAGAGAGGGCACTGTACCCCCCTTTACCATTAGGATACCCAGGTCGGAATCTGACACTACGGCGCAACCTACCCCATCGGCTCCTCCTGTTACACCTGAATTCGAATTTGCTGCCACTGGAGAGGCTGAAGGACTGGACCCCCAGGATTTCGAAGCATTCCTACAAAGCACACAATTCTCTGATGTGGAGTTTTATTCAGAGGCAGAGGAGCAGGGCACATCCTCACGAAGAAGACGAAGGTCTACAGACGGTAGACATGTCCATTGGAGTGACGCTCAGCAAAGTCAACAACACGGACACCCGGAAGAAGAAGAAGCGTATGAAGAAGAGACCACTGAAGCCCCAGCATATACAGCAGAACTCCGAAGGCTGTATCAGATTATGGAAAGAGTACGATCGCAGCAATTACTCACTGAACAGAGCAGCAGAGTACTTATGACTCAGTTGTTGGAAGAAGCGGGAGTTGACTCAGAGTACAGGGAAGGTCTCTTATTAATGGCAGAAACATATGGAGTTGTAGAAGCTGTGCGCACTGCCATTCAGAGGCCTTCAGTTCAATATGACCCACGAAGGTTCCAGACACGACCTCGCCCAGGTAAAAATATACAAATTCCCGTTACAGTTGCAGAAGAGCCGACTACTACACCTGAAACTATCAGAACAACCTCCCAGACAGCTAGCCAACAGCACCCAGCCACCCATGAGGAGTCCACCGAACCACTACCACCTACTCCCCCGCCATCACCTCCTAGAGGAGAAACAGTAGAAACCACATCGACTAATCAACCCACCGACCCCACCTTCATCTTCCGTACTCCGATCTCCAGTGCCACCCTATTCTCTACCACTGATAATCCTATCTTCGAAGGCAACCCCAACACTACACAATCCGCCGAACCCCTCCTAGACCCTGCCCTAGGGCAACCATCCCCAACGCCCTCAGCCACGGGTCATCCTGACCCTAGATCCACATTCATGGGCTTCCCTGCTACCACGCAACCCTTTCAGCCCTCCTCAACTTTACGACCCCAACCCCCGATATCCCTCTCTCCATTTCTACAATCCCTCCAGGACATCTTTGCTAGGGCTTTTCAACCAGGCCCTCAACCATTCCCTGTCTTTTCAGCTCCTCACCCCACTTCACATCTATTCACCACTTCCACACACACACCACCTACCATACCAGTGTATATGGCAGGTCCCACACTAACACCCACTCCTGAAGGAATGGACATTTCACCACCCACGGCACCTCCACCCACGAGTTCACCTCCTCCCATTCCCCCTCCACCAATTACACCCACACACACAACTTTCGTAGACACATCATTCACTGTCTCCCTTCCCCAATTCCCTTCCCATGCATCTTCCACGGTAAACACCCCCCACTCATCTATAGGTAATGCATTGGACACCATGTTGGCTTGTATATCAAATTTAAGAACAGATTACATTCAGCTTCAGCAACAAAACGCACGCCTGCAAGAGCACTCAGCGACACTACAGCTCCGCCTTGCGGTACTAGAGGAGGAGAACACTCGCCTCCACACACAATTCCACACCCTACAAGAAGCCCACAATATATTGGAAGTACAGCTACAGAACGTAGATCAGGAAGCAGTGCAGGTGGTAGAAGGTCACCTACGGACACAACTGGAACGCAACTCAAAACTTCAGCGCAATATGGCGCTACTTAAACGCCATCTTGCGGCTGCGCAGGAAGAGAATAGACGCCTGCAATTACAAAATCAAGAGAACCTGGAAGCAGCTATTGAGAGCACACCGGGGGCACCCATCAGCCCATCCAAGTTTCAAGCAGTGACCCCCGATAACATCAAGATTATATTGGAAGATTATGCCATGCTACTCGAAGCACATGATAAGCTATCGGAGGAGCTAGGACAACTGAAGCAGGAACACCAACAAGGCCCAACAGCTGCCCCTCCAACCACCCCCTCTGCAGCTTCGCTTCCCTCCGACGCAGAGGCCATAAAAGATCTCCAGCAACAGGTAACTGAATTGCAGACACGCCTACTACAATATGAGAGGCCATCTTCCCCTCCGGAGGCTCCCACGGACGAAGAAGTTGTGCAAATTCCTGTGGAACAAACGTTTGATGAAGAATATGATCCGCAACCATTCCCAGGAGGCCAACAAACAGAAGAAGCGCAGGACACGTTCGAGGCACCACGGCCGCCATGGTTACGACAAGTGGAGGAAATAGGGACCTCGCATGAAGAGCGCACCGTAGTGCAAAATCAGGCTATGAGGGTCATAGAAGAGACTGTTTTACAATCAGATTACTTCAAGAACTTGTCATCGAGACGCCTGATTCTCTCATCGGAACTCCAGTACAGGCCATATTATATTATCTTGGCTGATTATAATGCAGAAATACAAAGAGTCACGGGTCAGATTCCTACTTTTGCGACCCAATTTCAACCTGAAGACCTTCCTCCAGAGGTGCGAAAAGGCAAGATTCGTCAACCGACATGGCGGCAGAAACTTTTAGAGACTTATCCAGAAATGCTACGCACATGGAACAACGCGCCACTGCACCTCCTGTACAACCCATGCTACGGTCCAGTTCCCCGCCGCAGGTCGTGGAAGGCATTTAATATCAAGGTACAGAACAATGCGCAATGCAAGGAATGGCTGAACTACCCGTACATCGCGCCACCACAAGGACCACCATCGGTAGCATATATGATGGGAACCATTCGCCACTGGATGCCGCGCTTGAAGCCCATGCCAGATGTAGCAGCGCAAATGATGCTTAAAATCTTAGATATGATGCAAGTAGTGCTGAAGACCTTTAGAAATGCAGCCGCGCCACAGGTACGTCTTCCGGGGTTTAGCAATGGAAATTACGACTTGGTGTATGACATGAGCACCACCCCCAGTATCCGTGTGGCTTACGCTTGGCATGCACGCATCAAGTACCTCCCCGCCTGCTACAAACAGACCTTCGAAGAAATGTTCAGATCTGGTTTCTGGGAGTACCACTCGGAGATTTTCGCACCAAAGCCGACACATCTGCTTCAACTGTTTGCTTGTGAACAAGCAATGTATTCAGAGTACTACACCACCCCGCAACCAGAAACCCCTGGTGCAATCAATTGGGAGGCATTGGAAGCCGATCTAGCAAGAGGCTTAAGGATAGGAGAACATGAACTGGCCACCAATGTCATCCAATATTACATCGACCACCCGAGGGAACCAAGGTCTGTCAGGGGCGACAGACGCTAGGAAGGGGGGAGTGTTGGCATACAAAGCGATAAAGGAGTCATGCACAATACGGCAACAAGGCCAGATCATTTTTTCCCATAGATTATGTACAACCCAAGTGATTTTAATCACTACACAAACATTGTAAATCCCGTTTTTGGTAGATTAGACTCCATTTTGTGCAAGCCGAGGAGTCCTCGAGCTTGAGGAGTATTAGAAGTACCATCGTACCAAATTTCATAATTTTTAGACTTCGTTTGAGCCCTCAAATAAGCCCTGGAACCTAATTTTTAACTAGGCCGGACACTAGGTCTGGACAGGGCCAAAAGCTAGTCAAAAACTATAAAAAGAGCTAGAGAGCTCATTTTTGGGGGTAGATTGTAATTGAAACGAACTTGTAAGAGCTTTTGAAAGTAATTTAAAGAACTCCATTGATTCTCTCTCTTTGTCTTGCCGTGTGTGCGCGTGTGTGTGTATGTGTGTGCATGCTTGTGTGCTTCTCACTCACGCACTTGTGCCGCCACTTGCTCGAGGTCTTCATACCATCCTCACGTCTTCCCGGATTGACATTAAAGGAGGTGCTACTCATCATTGAGCTACAATGATCGTATGGATCTCCAGTGCCATCGAAGTAGTTCTTCATGGACTTAACTAGCTGAGTCGGTCTCAAAGTCCTTGTGTGCTCTCTAGGTCGTGGTAGAGGGAACTCATCCGCATTTCTTTGATTCCTGTGAGCTCTAAGTATCTCAGGTTCTACTCTATTTGTTTCCGTCCTCGTTCTTTCTCTGCCCACTGGTTTGGCAAAGCTTACTTCTGGTCTATCTCTACTTCTGTCTCTTTGCATTCCATGAGCTTGGGATGTTCCAGCTCCAGGGTGACCATAGGATACATTCGATCTTGGTTGGGGGAAAACGAATTCGCCCTTCCAAGTGTAAGCATGCCTATCATGTTCTGTCACCACAAAGATCCTCTCCGAAGCGTGATCTAAGTAGGTCACTCTACCTGGGCTATCAGGATCCTTAAACTCATAGATCATGATTGTTCCTATATCAGTTGGCTGATCAGATTTATACCTCCAAAAGGCTTCGTCAGTTTCTAGATTGAGGAGCAAATCTATGCTCTTATTATCCTAGGGAATCCACTCCGGTGTGATAATCCTAGTGAGAGCCGATTTACCTCGAGGAGTTCTAGGTTCTGTACCCATGTTTCGTTGCTCTAGGTCCCCTAAGTCAGCTTTTGAGATCACATTTCCAAATTCGTCCGTCCTATCTGGGTGACTGGTGACTACGTATATGGTTCCTTCTTTGTCCAAGTATGCTCCATTTTCAAACTTGACAGCTGGCCGCTCTAGTCCAATGGATTGATCAGGATTCTTAATCTGTACCACAGATCTTCCTAGGCCGTCCTCATAGATGCTGGCACCTAATCGGTTGGTCCTAAGGTATTCCAGCTGTGTCTTGTACGGGCCTTCTACCCTGTGCAAGTAAGGCACTCCTGAACTTCCTGTAGGTCTGTCCATGCCTTGAGACATCTCTGATTCACTGGTATCAGAGCTAGGGTAATGCGAGTGGTGACTCAACTGCTGGGCGCAAGACCTCGCAGTATGATTGACACTAGCCTCTGAAGACCTAAGGCTTTGTCTCTCTCTTACTAGGTGTCGTCCTGATCTAAGGTTCATATGCCTAACTGATTAACCCAATTTGTCCCAGGTACAACCACGTTTCTGAGTTTTTTTGTATCAATTACTTAATTCCCTTTTTATGTTGATTATCGTGTTTATACTCTTGTCTGATATCACGTCGTTAGGAATACTTGAGTTTAATTTCGCACTTTAGTTTGGTCGTTTCATGTTAGGTTCTTTTCCTTTAAGGTTGTCGTTCACACACACACAGGTTATCTCTTGACTTGCACTTGATTTCTTAGATAGTCTTTGATTTATCTCGTGCCTATCGTTGCCTGGAATTACTTCTAACACTACCCGCACTTAGCCTAGACTAAGAATTGACAGAGGGTGTTGTGGTTTTCCAACCTTGAGTTCCTTTCCTTGTGTTGTTGCCCTGGTGTGCCCAGGACGCGTGTTCCCAAGCCTGCACTTACTCTTGCCTTGCGTACCCTTCGCTGCTCTTCAAAGGACCTGTAAAAGGCCCACCGTTAGCTCAAGACTTAAATTCAAAAGACAGAACCCAACACTTTCATTCATGTAACACTTCACCAATTTGCACTATGATTTTTTTGGACACAACTCTAGAGATCCCTGAACTTTGTTCCCCCTGGGTATGGTTAACTTCAAAATACCCTATCTAATATTCCTGATCTTAATTTAACCGTAACCAGTTGATGTTTTCGTTGTACTCCTTGCGAGCTTTCCAACAAAACAAAAGTCACGGCAATCGGATTTCGTATGAGAAAGTTATGCCAGTTCAGGGTTTTGGGGCTAAAACAGGATTAAACTAGGTTAATAGGCAAACAGGAAGTCTCGGGTTACTTGGGTCATGCCCTCGTAATGCAATACTACCCCCTAGTGTTTGTCCCACACTTGGCCAAAATTTAGACCATTATTTTCGCCTTAAAAATTTGACCTAATTTGCCCTTCTAACGCGTTCGCAAAGTCTGTCGGTCGCGATTGACAGGTCAGTCGCGATCGACGTGTCGATCGCGATTGATAGGTCCGTCGTGGCTGTCAGTCGCGATTGACTGGTCAGTCGCGATTGACACGTGGCCGAAAATTCAGTCAATCGTGGTCAAACAGTCGTTGACTCTGTCGATCGCGATTGATGCGTCGATCGCGATTGACAGGTCGGTCGCGAGGGTCTGTCCGTCGTGGTCAAACAATCGTTGACTGTGTCGGTCGCGATTGACAGAGCCGTCATGGGCCGTCAGTCGCGATTGACGAGTCGATCGCGATTGATGGCTCGATCGCGATTGACACGTGTCACGCGTATGGTCCGTCGGTTGTGGTCAATCTGTCGTTGACTCTGTCGGTCGCGATTGACAGAGCCGTCGTGGGCTGTCCATCGCGATTGATGAGTCGATCGCGATTGATGACTCGATCGCGATTGACACGTGTCACGCGTATGGTCCGTCGGTCGTGGTCAATCGGTCGTTGACTCTGTCGGTCACGATTGACAGAGCCGTCGTGGGCTGTCCGTCGCGATTGATGAGTCGATCGCGATTGATGACTCGATCGCGATTGACACGTGTCACGCGTATGGTCCGTCGGTCGTGGTCAATCGGTCGTTGACTCTGTCGGTCGCGATTGACGTGTCGATCGCGATTGACAGGTCTGTCCGTCGTGGTTTGTCGATCGCGATCGACAGAGCGATCGCGATCGACAGAGCGATCGCGATTG
Source organism: Ceratopteris richardii (assembly GCA_020310875.1). Taxonomy (NCBI): domain Eukaryota; kingdom Viridiplantae; phylum Streptophyta; class Polypodiopsida; order Polypodiales; family Pteridaceae; genus Ceratopteris; species Ceratopteris richardii. The sequence goes on from CM035435.1 coordinate 52,663,526, forward strand.
ACAGAAATCTGAGGAGTTTCAAAATTCTAAGCACATTTTTGGGAAGCTCTAGGCCTGTAGATCATGGTTTTGCACTTTGTTTGGCAATTTGTGCATTTTTTTTGTCGGTCACGATTGACAGAGCTCGGCGACACACAGACAGTTACTTCGAATTGCGTACCTGCGTAGAGTGCTGGGGACGATGATGCGGCCTGTACCTGCAAGACAGCTCAAAGAACATGCAAAAACAGCACACACAATTTCGCTCTCTCGCTCTCTCTCACAAGTGAAATGAGAGAAATGAGGTGGAGAAGGTGATATGATAAAAAAACTGAAATTTTCGCGATGATGGAATTGGAGGTGGGAGATGGTGGTGATGATGATGATGATGATGGTGGTAAGGTAAGAAAGAGAAAAATAGGAAAAGTAAAGAAATTACCTACAACGCCAATGTCTCCAATCTACGTCTTACCATCACACGCTCGTCCTCAAAGCTCGATCCCCGGCAACGGCGCCAAAATTTGGTGTAGCTCAGTGATGAGTAGCACCTCCTTTAATGTCAATCGGGGAAGACGTGAGGATGGTATGAAGACCTCGAGCAAGTGGAGGCACAAGTGCGTGAGTGAGAAGCACACAAGCATGCACACACATACACACACACGCGCACACACGGCAAGACAAAGAGTGAGAAGCAATGGAGTTCTTAGATTACTTTCAAAAAGCTCTTACAAGTTTGTTTCAATTACAATCCAACCTCAAAAATGAGCTCTCTAGCTCCTTTTATAGTTTTTGACTAGCTTTGGCCCTGTCCAGACCTAGTGTCCGGCCTGGTTAAAAATTAGGTTCCAGGGCTTATTTGAGGACTCAAACGAGATAAAAAAAATACGAAAATTGGCAGGTAGATACTTCTAAGGCTCCTCAAGCTCAAGGACTCCTTGGCTTGCACAAAATGGAGCTACAAAAATATGAAATGGTATTTACAATGGTGTTTAGTGATGAGAATCACTTTTAATTGGTGTAAGGGTTTTGAAAAATTAAAGGGTTGCCTTAGTGCTAGATCTGCGTGAATGCTCATACTTGCTTCTTCATGAAGAAAATTATTGGCCTACTTGCCAGATCTTCTTTGACTGCCGTGTCTGCTTGTGCTGTCCCTTCGCTCTGACTCTCTTCGTCTTGTGGCTCCTTCGGTTCCCTGACTGCTGCCAACAGTGGGTCCAAAATGACCTCCTGCAAAACCTTGGTGTGCAGTCTCTAGTACGCTCAAATAATCGCTTTCATGAACACATTGTCTTAAGTATCCATCTCGTCCTCATTTGTATAGATTGTCGCCAATAAGTGATAGTTTTGAGCTTCTTGCTCTAGACTACGTTGTCGTGCTAAGGTCATTCCTTGAGGGAATGTTTTCGTCCTCAAGTAGGTCATCAAAGGTTCACTCCAGTCTAGTGTGAGAGACATGTGATATAGCATAGCATGTTCTACAGGTGGTCTTTCACAACAAACAGGGCATTCTTTCATCTGTCCATTCAAAGTTGGTCAAAAGAGAGTACAGAGGCTTGGCTATGATTGCATACACGTGTATGAATCGTCTGTAATAACCACAATGACACATAAATGCCTATACTTCTTTTACATTATTTGGCCTAGGTAGATCTGCAATTACTTTCACTTTTTCTTCATCTGTCGAAATTCCATTCTTTGACACAATGTGTCCTAGAATTTTGCCTTGTCTGACCATGAAAACACATTTTTCTGGGTTCAAACAAACCCGATATTGTTGACATTTGTCAAATACTTGTCTTAATTCTGGGATATGTGTCTGCCTGATATTCGAATGAGCACATATGTCATCGACATAGACTTCCAAATTCTTGCATAAGAATTCCTTAAAAACGTGACACGTGAGTCGCTAGAAAGTAGCAGGTGCATTTGTTAAGCCAAAAAGCATTACACGAAATGAAAAAATGCCCCATTCTGTGGCAAAAGCCATCTTGTGTTGATCTTCTGGAGCAATGGCTACTTGATTATAGCCTGAGAAACCATCAAGAAAGCTGTAAATGCCCGTAAATCTTTCCAATAAATGTTCCGTGATAGGAAGAGGATAACTGTCTCTAATCGTGGCGGCATTAACTTTTTTAAGGTTAACACACACACACACAATTTTCCATTCTTCTTGGGCACCACCACAATGGGGGATACCCATTCGGTATGCTCAATTTCGTAAATGAATCCTGCTTCTATCAAGCGATCTATTTCTTCTTTAATCTTCGTAGCATAGTTATCATTGTGCGTGTATGGTTTTTGTTTCGTACGTTTTGCATATGGAGTCATAGGGATCTTATGGGAACATATATCTGGATCTACTCCTTTCAAGTCTTTGTAACTCCAAGCAAACACATCTCGATATTCGCGCAATAGGGCAACTAATTCTTCTTCTTCTTCATTCGTCAAATCATGCCCTATGTAGGTACATTTTTCTTCTTCTCCTTCTATGGCAACTATGATTTTTTTGGTTTTCTCTCGATTATCATATACTTCTCCAACATCAGCTTTTCTGTTAGGCATTCGTACCATGATTCTTCTATCTTCTATCTCATACTTTTTGAAGTTCTCGGGAACCTCAAACAAAGATTCTTCTTTTTCAGACGTGGTTTCTTTCTTCTTTCTTTTCTTTCCTTCACTTTTGGCAATCACTTGTGTGGCTAACCTCACTTCATCCATAATTTCTTCGTGTCTCTGAGGGTAAGTTTCTACTTTGTAGAAATATTCCTCATCTGATGCAAAGGGCGGATCCATAATAATTGACTCTAGATCGAAATCACTCGCATCCTCAAATGCATCAGTGTTAGGTTCACATTCTTCAATAATTGAATCACACATGATTGGCTCTATCGTGAAGACTGAAATGTCATAGCCATCCTCGTAACAGTGGGGTGTCCATTGTTCTTCATTGATGGCTATATCCATGGTTGCTAGGATTTCTACCCAACCATGGGGTTCAAATTCTTCTTCTGGAAACACTACAGGTGCGTAAGCTGGGTCTTGAAGGGTTCGTGGATGTTGTTCTGAACCTAAGGTCCTGGCTTCTAACTGTTCTTCCTCTTGTTTCGCTACTTTACACATCCATAGATGAGTGTCCTCGTGCAACCATGAGGGATCTGATTCTAATGAGTGTACTGATTCTGTTTCTACCTGTGTCTTATGGATGGTATTCCATTGTAGTGGGGGTATATCTCGATGTGAATAGTCTTTAAGATTGACTTTGGTAGTCACTCTTAAATGTTGCAAGTACAAAGAATTAGTTCCCCAATCTTGTACAATTTGCAACTGACGCATGAATGGTCGTACTAGTATCATCTCGTAAGCATGATTTTTTGCAAAATCACAAATGGCAAAAGTGTGCTCAAATTCCACACCACAAGTGGTGAGAGATATGCCTTCTAATAAGCCTAATGGTTTCTCTATATGTCCATCAGCCATTTGTAGCTTCATCCTGGTAGGTCTTAGTGCTGGCTTACCCCAACATTTCCATAAAGCGGTGGTAGCGATGGCTACTCTAGCTCCTGAATCTAAGATGGCTTTGGTGGTTTAGCCCTGATGGGTTATTGGAAGATAAGTGTTACCTTCCTCTCCTTCGCTTACATCTCCGATCCTTTCTACGGGTATCTCTGGTACCTTCTTGTGTGTTCCTATCTGTGAGGGAGTAGTAGCAAGCTCATGGAATTGATTTGCTACATGCTTCCACAGTTCTGGTTTAACCTTTAACAATTCCTCTAGTGTGAGATGACATTGTACTTTAGTGTTCTTTACCACTTCCGTGTTTCTAGGGATTATTGATTCTTCATTCCTCACTATTATAGTGGGTGCTCTCATGCTAAGAGACTTGGCTTCCCAAGGTCCTCTGAACTGAGGTAATTCTTGCAAAGAATTAGATTCAAAACTAGTCTGTTCACTCAATTGCTCTTCCTCTACATCATTGTAGATAGAGGGGATGTCTTGAAAAAATTGCTCTTGCAAGTCATCTATTTCTTGAATAGGAGGATGAGTTCCTTGTTCTTTTCTCCACTTCTCTTCTTGGATTTCTCTTAGAAATTCATGTGAATATCTATGTATGGAAGACAGGTTGTCTTCACCCTCTGTGTTGGGTACTTGAGACAGGGATGGTGCATTCCTTTCCTGTGTCTCTGCGGCAATAGGATTCCTATGCTGATTCTTTTTCTCCCTGCTATCGATTAGGTATTCTAGCCTCTCCATTAATCCTTGAAAGTGTAATTCCGATTTTGCCATATTATTGAAATTAAGATATCTAGAGGCTTTGAACATTGCTTGTGCTAATTCTAACATCTTCATACAAAGTTTAGTCCTCTCAATTTCTAGACCTGCTCGTGGGTAGTTCTTACTCATTTCTATTATCTGGGGTCCTTTTAATCTGGCTTGATATGCGCGAAACATCATGTCTAGGTTTTTCGGTATGGGTTCTGCTAAAACTGATCCTGATCTCTGAGCTAGGTTCTCTTGATTCAATTCCTGTGAAATCAATTCTAGGATTTTGGCTCTAGATTCCTTGAGACTTCCTTCCAATTCTGTTATCCTCTTACTCCACTTTCTCTTAATACTTTCTCTATAATCTTTCCAAGATTTTGTCTTTTTACTGCTAGATTCTCCAACTTCACTAGTTCTGGCTATTTTCTTAGCGTTAGGCTATTGATTCTGTAAAAGCGCCTAGGCTCTTGTTATAGCGATAGGCACGTATGTAGGGTTGGACCCATCTGCATTGTTTACAATACCTATCACGTTGATGGCTGTCACATTTGAAGCATTAACAGGGTTCTTAGGACCGTCTTTTATGACATGCTCTTTACCACAATCGACACAAAAGCCTTGTATGTTATAATATTGAGACTGTCTTCCTATCGGTGGATGTGGACAATTCTTTATGAAATGATCTCCTTGGCACCTAAAGCATGGTCCTTTAGGGCCCTGTGGTCTTTGTTGTCTCAATTGGGGCCGTGGATTCGGGTTTGTGTACATCACGTTAGCATAGTCGGGCTCCCAACTAGGTTCCAATGGTGGACTATCGTATTGATATGTTTCCACGTGTTCTGGTGACTCTGTGTAATATGCGGGTGGACTATCTACATGTGTAGAGTCAAAACTGTTTGAGTTCGGGTCACTTTCTGTGATCAAGGGTGAAGAAGGCACTAAAGTCCTATTTAGGTTTTCTTCTGCAGTAGCATATTTTACTGAGATAACATTGGCTGGTGGGGGTGGCTGCTGAGCTAAGACGGGTTGAGGTCTCTGTTGAGCCTGGTATAGATAATTTTGAGGAGGCCTATAGTAATGAGGTTGAGTGTTGTATTGGCCTTGATACCTACCTGGTTGCGGGTATGCCTGCAGGTAGTTTTGTCGTACAATTTGTTTGTTGTAAGGGCAGTCTTGAGCAGTGTGATTCGTGTATCGTCTCTCAATTGTACAGTACTGGCCACTAGGGTTGGCTTGTGGTTGTGTTACATTGGGACACACATTTGCCATATGATCGCCACCATAGTATAACAACGCTTGTTTGTTGTAGGCCATCTAGGAACAATGACACTTGCTTGGCCTGAGAAGGTAGCTCTTACATTGGACATCTCTCAACATATTGTCTAAACCTATGTCCTGCTAGTCAAACTGTTTCCTGAGGGGTTTGTTTGAAACTATGAATCAACAAAGACGTGTCATGTCTGATCCCACTTTTAGAGATATCCATGATGAAAGACTCCAACAAGTGATGGATATCTCGAAACTGCCTTTGTTGTAGTGGTTGGAACCAAGTTAAAGCTGTGTTCTTTAACGTGGGTCCAAAAGCATTATATTGCGTGAACATGTCTTCTACCTGCTCTACTCGTAGCACTTGCTTAAACTCCACAACATGGTCATAGGGATCTCCTGTCCCATCAAAGTAGTTTTTCATGGACTTTACTAGTTGAGTGGGTCTTAGCACCCTGGGGTGTTCACGTGGTCTAGGTAGAGGAAAATCATCTCTACCACTTGGTATTCTTTGTCCCCTTTGTCTTTCCACTCTATTTGTGTCCACAGTGGCTCTATCTCTCCCTATAGGATGGTTGAAACTTACTTCCGGTCGATCTTTGTTTTTCTCTCTTTGAGTGCCATGGGCTGAGGATGTTCCTGCCCCTTGATGGCTTGTGTTTACATTTGCTTGTGATGGAGGGAAGACCAAATCACCTCTCCATGTGTAGGTATTTCTCGCATGATCTGGTACTACAAATACTCTTTCTGAAGTTCCATCCAGGTATACAACCTTTCTAGGTGTATCTGGGTCCTTAAATTCATAGATCATGATGGAGCCTACCTCACTAGGTTGTTCCATCCTGTACCTCCAAAATGCTTCGTCAGTTTCCTTATTAACAAACAACTCTATGCTTCTGTTGTCCTGAGGGATCCACTTTGGGATTAGTAATCTTGTCAGTACAGATTTCCCTTTAGATTTCCTAGGTTCTTCTAATGGTTCTTTTCCTTGAGTTCTCACTTCCATCTCTAACTGAATTATGCCGAACTCATTGGTATTATTTGGCTGAGTACTTAAGATGTACATCATTCCTTACTTGTCTATGTACGCATCTCTCTCGAATTTCACCACTGGACGTTCCAATCCAATGGGTTGACCAGGATTATGCATTTGCACCACTTGTCTTCGCAAGCCATTGTTGCTCTAGCACAATGGTGAGAACCACGTTAAGAAGCTTCACCTCCTTAATGTCAATCCGAGGGAGAGGTAGGAGTGATATGAAGATCGTGAATGTGAGATGAAGTGAGAGTGAAGGTGAGAAGCACAAAGGTGCACACACACATACACACACACAATGAAGAGACAAGCAAGACACAATGGAAGGTGGGAAATTAGCTCTATTACTCAAGAATACTCTTACAAGCTCAAACTAGCTCTACTCTCTTCTTTGCTCCAACAAGCTAACCTCAAAAATGAGCTCTCTAGCTCTTTTTATAGTTTCTAGACTAGTTTTGACCGGTTTCACATCTAATGACCGGCCTAGTTAAAAAATAGGTCCTAGAGGCTATTTGGAAGGGTAAACGATGTCTAAAAATAACGAAATTTGGTACGAGTATCCTACCTAAGCTCCTCAAGCTCGAGGACTCCTCGGCTTGCACAAAATGGAGCTATGGATTACAAAATGGGGTTTTCTATGATACATATGTTACAATTAGTGATAATAATCACTGTTGAATGTTTTGGAAAAATTAATAAGACATGTATTTGTTTAAAAGATTGATCCGCCTGGCTCCCTGCTTTGTCCTCACATGCTTCCGTGGCGTCTGTGCCTCTGACTGCTTCCAACACCCCCCTCCCTCTCGCTTCTGTCGTCCCTGACAGAACCTTGTTGTGAGGTCTGCCGGATGTAATTCTGTAGGAGGTCTTGAGCGAGGGTGTGCTCTGATACACGAATACCTCGGGCTAGATCAGCCTCGAGTTTCTCCCAGTCGATAGGTTGCGGCTCGTCTGGTGGTGGGAGCTGATAGTGTGTGGAGTACACCATTCGTTCACAGGCGAATAATTGCAATAAGTGTGTGGGCCTGCTTATGAATACTTCGGAATGGTACTCCCAAAAACCGGTGGTGAACATTTCTTCGAATGTTTGCTTGTAACATGCCGGTAAATATTTGATCCTGCAGTGCCAGGCGTAACACACCCGTAGCGATGGCGTTGTGCTCATATCATAGACTAAATCCAAGTTGCCATGCTCAAAGCCCGGGGTGTTGACATGGGGAGCCTTGATGCGCCGGAAGACTTTAAAGACCATCTGCATCATGTCAAAGATTTTGACAGTCATGTGCGCGGCAATATCATCCATAGGTTTTAATCGAGGGAGCCAGTGGCGGATCGTCGCCATCATGTAGCCTACTGTGGGTAACGCGACTGGTGGCTTGAAGTAGGGGTAGTTCAACCAGTCTTGGCACTGCTTATTGTTTTGTAGCTTTATAGCGAAGGCAGTCCAAGAGCGGCGTCGTGGTACTGGTCCCCAGCACGGATTAAATTTTAAGTGAAGAGGCGCTTTTACCCACGTGCTCATCATCTCTGGATAATTTTGCAGTAAATCTTTGCGCCAGTCTGGTTGAAGGATTTCACCTCTCTGCGCCCTTGGTGGCAAGTCCTCTGGCTCGAATTGAGTGGCATGCGTTGGTTTCATGCCGGTTTCTTTCTCTATGGTTAATTGATATTCTGCCATTAACATGAAGTATGGTTTATACTGAAGCTCATGCCCGGATATGTATCGTCGCGGGGCCATTTGAGCAAAGAATGGTGATTGTAAAATTTTCTCTTCAATTATGGCCATGGCATGTAGCTGTGCCTCTACCCTGGCCGAGTGTGTTGTTCCGAGTTCTTCTACTGTCTTCATCCACGCGGGGGTAGGTAATTCGTAGGTCATCTGGCCTTCGGCCGTGACACGTCCGCCTGGGATGGGTATCGGTTCATAAGCCTCTTCGAAGGTCTCCTCCACCGGGATAGTGACAGTTTCTTCCTCAGCTGGTAGCTCAGGTGGGGAGTCTGGCCTTGGTGGTGCTTCATAGATGGCAATCCTAGATTCAAGATTTGTTACCTGGGCCCGGAGTGCGTTGAGTTCCTCTAAAACTTCAGGGGCAGGGTCCACAGGCGCTGGTAATTCCGCTGCTACTGGTACCTGTTGTGTTGCGGGTTCTCTGAGCTGTAGCAGTTTGTGATCTTCCTTTAACTTTTGATACTCTTCATTCATACGATCATAGTCCTCGAGCAATCTGACATGGTCGTCTAGCAGCATCCGCATCGACTCGGATGGGATTGCCTTGAATCTGCTCGGACTTAGTGGCTGTTCTGGATGATCTAAAGCCGCTTCTAAGTTCTCTCTATTTTGTTCTTGGAGTCTCTGGTTCTCCTCTTTCGCTGCGGCTAAGTGTCTTCTTAATAAGCCCATATTTCTAGTAAGCGTCGCATTGCGGACAGTCTGGGCTCTAAGTAGGTTATCTAAATCCGCGGTGGCTTCTTTGCTTTTTTCCTCACTTTCTATTTCTAACTTGTGATAAGCCTCTCGTAACTCTTGGTACCGGCTGTTCAGGGAGGCGTTCTCAATTGATAACAAATTTAGCTGCGTTTGTAAGTCGTTCGTCGTTTTCTGCAGCTGTTGATAGTTGGTGCCGAGTGATGTAAACTCATCGCGGACTTGCGTCATGCATGCGAACATGTGTTGAAATGCGGTGTCTATGGTGGGCGATAGTAGTAGTGAAGTGCTAAATGAGGATGCAGTGATAGTAGATGCAGTGGGAATGGGGAGCGGGGTTGGGACTGTGGATGCAGTGGTGATTGTGGAAAATTGTGAAGTGCCTAAATATGAGGGTGCTGTGAGTGGAGTGGGTGGTGGTGAGGTGGGTGGTGATATGTCCATGCCATTGGACGTGTTTAATGTTGTGACTGTGAAAAGTGGTGTGATTGTGGGTGGTTGCGTAGGTGTGAATACGGGATTTACAAACGTAGAGTAGTTTACAGGGGGGATGGTTGGAACGGCTTGGTGAAACGGGGAAATAGGCGTTATGGTAGGTTGGGGAGGTGAGACTGGTGAGAAGGTTAGTGGGGTTAGGAAGGGGAATGGGGGTCTTAGAGGTGGGGGAAACGCTGGGAAGGATGAAGGGGTGAAGGGGTTAACATACGGATGCAGAGGGTTGGGTGTGGGCAGGGTGGTATGAATGGGTAAGGAAGAGGTTGTGGCTATGTTGCTTTGTACAGGTGTGGATGTGGGGAAAGCAGGTGGGTGTGCGGGTGATACAGGATGGGTTGGTGAAAGATGAGGTGAAAGAGGAGTCGAAGGGGTGGATGTTATTTCGAGGATAGTAGTGGTCTGTACAGAGGTGGTACGGGGTGGCGAATCTACAAGGATAGTTTCTGCGGTTAATGAACGTTCGGGGGCGAGGCGTGCCTCCCTGGCTTGTGCTGAAGATTGGGCTCCTGTTGTGTTGCTCTAGCACAATGGTGAGAACCACGTTAAGAAGCTTCACCTCCTTAATGTCAATCCGAGGGAGAGGTAGGAGTGATATGAAGATCGTGAATGTGAGGAGATGTGAGAGTGAAGGTGAGAAGCACAAAGATGCACACACACATACACACACACAATGAAGAGACAAGCAAGACACAATGGAAGGTGGGAAATTAGCTCTATTACTCAAGAATACTCTTACAAGCTCAAGAATAACTCCAATCTCAAACAAGCTACAATGAACCAACCTCAAAAATGAGCTCTCTAGCTCTTTTTATAGTTTCTAGACTAGTTTTGACCGGTTTCACATCTAATGACCGGCCTAGTTAAAAAATAGGTCCTAGAGGCTATTTGGGAGGGTAAACGATGTCTAAAAATAACGAAATTCGGTACGAGTATTCTACCTAAGCTCCTCAAGCTCGAGGACTCCTCGGCTTGCACAAAATGGAGCTATGGATTACAAAAATGGGGTTTTGTCTATATTACATATGTTACAAGAGTGATGAAAATCACTGTTGGATGTTTGAAGAAGTAATAAAAATATAATTGTTTTGAAAAAATGATCCGACTGGCTCCCTGCTTCGTCTTCACATGCTTCCGTGGCGTCTGTGCCTCTGACTGCTTCCAACACCCCCCTCCCTCTCGCTTCTGTCGTCCCTGACAGAACCTTGTTGTGAGGTCTGCCGGATGTAATTCTGTAGGAGGTCTTGAGCGAGGGTGTGCTCTGATACACGAATACCTCGGGCTAGATCAGCCTCGAGTTTCTCCCAGTCGATAGGTTGCGGCTCGTCTGGTGGTGGGAGCTGATAGTGTGTGGAGTACACCATTCGTTCACAGGCGAATAATTGCAATAAATGTGTCGGCCTGCTTATGAATACTTCTGAATGGTACTCCCAAAAACCGGTGGTGAACATTTCTTCGAATGTTTGCTTGTAACAGGCCGGTAGATATTTGATCCTGCAGTGCCAGGCGTAACACACCCGGAGCGATGGCGTTGTGCTCATATCATAGACTAAATCCAAATTGCCATGCTCAAAGCCCGGGGTGTTGACATGGGGAGCCTTGATGCGCCGGAAGACTTTAAAGACCATCTGCATCATGTCAAAGATTTTGACAGTCATTTGCGCGGCTATATCATCCATAGGTTTTAATCGAGGGAGCCAGTGGCGGATCGTCGCCATCATATAGCCAACTGTGGGTAACGCGACTGGTGGCTTGAAATAGGGGTAGTTCAGCCAGTCTTGGCACTGCTTATTGTTCTGTAGCTTTATAGCGAAGGCAGTCCAAGAGCGGCGTCGTGGTACTGGTCCCCAGCACGGATTAAATTTTAAGTGAAGAGGCGCTTTTACCCACGTGCTCATCATCTCTGGATAATTTTGCAGTAAATCTTTGCGCCAGTCTGGTTGGAGGATTTCACCTCTCTGCGCCCTTGGTGGCAAGTCCGCTGGCTCGAATTGAGTTGCATGCGTCGGTTTCATGCCGGTTTCTTTCTCTATGGTTAATTGATATTCTGCCATTAACATAAAGTATGGTTTATACTGAAGCTCATGCCCGGATATGTATCGTCGCGGGGCCATGTGAGCAAAGAATGGTGATTGTAAAATTTTTTCTTCAATTATGGCCATGGCATGTAGCTGTGCCTCTACTCTGGCCGAGTGTGTTGTTCCGAGTTCTTCTACTGTCTTCATCCACGCGGGGGTAGGTAGTTCGTAGGTCATCTGGCCTTCGGCCGTGACGCGTCCGCCTGGGATGGGTATCGGTTCATAAGCCTCTTCGAAGGTCTCCTCCACCGGGATAGTGACAGTCTCTTCCTCAGCTGGTAGCTCAGGTGGGGAGTCTGGCCTTGGTGGTGCTTCATAGATGGCAATCCTAGATTCAAGGTTTGTTACCTGGGCCCGGAGTGCGTTGAGTTCCTCTAAAACTTCAGGGGCAGGGTCCACAGGTGCTGGTACTTCCGCTGCTACTGGTACCTGTTGTGTTGCAGGTTCTCTGAGTTGTAGCTGTTTGTGATCTTCCTTTAACTTTTGATACTCTTCGTTCATACGGTCATAGTCCTCGAGCAATCTAACATGGTCGTCTAGCAACATCCGCATCGACTCAGATGGGATGGCCTTGAATCTGCTCGGACTTAGTGGCTTGTCTGGATGATCTAAAGCCGCCTCCAAGTTCTCTCTGTTCTGCTCTTGGAGTCGCTGGTTCTCCTCTTTAGCTGCGGCTAAATGTCTTCTTAATAAGCCCATATTTCTAGTAAGCGTTGCATTGCGGACAGTCTGGGCTCTAAGTAGGTTATCTAAATCTGCGGTGGCCTCTTTGCTTTTTTCTTCACTTTCTATTTCTAACTTGTGATAAGCCTCGCGTAACTCGTGGTACCGGCTGTTCAGTGAGGCGTTCTCAATTGACAACAAATTAAGCTGCGTTTGTAAGTCGTTCGTCGTTTTCTGCAGCTGTTGATAATTGGTGCCGAGTGATGCAAACTCATCTCGGACTTGCGTCATACATGCGAACATGTGTTGAAATGCTGTGTCTACGGTGGGCGATAGCAGTAGTGAAGTGCTAAATGAGGATGCAGTGATGGTAGATGCAGTGGGAATGGGAATCGGGGTTGGGACTGTGGATGCAGTGGTGATTGTGGAAAATTGTGAAGTGCCTAAATATGAGGGTGTTGTGAGTGTAGTGGGTGGTGGTGAGGTGGGTGGTGATATGTCCATGCCATTGGACGTGTTTAATGTTGTGACTGTGAAAAGTGGTGTGATTGGGGGTGGTTGCGTAGGTGTGAATACGGGATTTACAAACGTAGAGTAGTTTACAGGGGGGATGGTGGGAATAGTTTGGTGAAACGGGGAAATAGGGGTTATGGCAGGTTGGGGAGGTGAGACGGGCGAGAAGGTTAGCGGGGTTAGGAAGGGAGATGGGGTTCTTAGAGGTGGGGGAAACGCTGGGAAGGATGAAGGAGCGAAGGGGTTAACATAGGGATGCAGAGGGCTGGGTGTGGGCCTGGTGGTATGAATGGGTAAGGAAGAGGTTGGGGCTATATTGCTTTGTACAGGTGTGGATGTGGGGAAAGCAGGTGGGTGTGCGGGTGATACAGAATGGGTTGGTGACAGATGAGGTGAAAGAGGAGTCGAAGGGGTGGAGGTTATTTCGAGGATTGTAGTGGTATGTACAATGGTGGTACGGGGGGGCGAATCTACAAGAATGGTTTCTGCGGTTACTGAACGTTCGGGGGCGAGGCGTGCCTCCCTGGCTTGTGCTGAAGATTGGGCTCCTGTTGGTACACGAATATACTCCCCGGGTTTTGAGAGTAGTCGCACTCGGCGGGGATCAAATTGTGGTAGGTGCTTTCTTTGTAAAAATCTGAGTGCTTCATGGGAGCCTACTGATTGGACTAACTCTCGGAACCCTCTGATATAGGCGTCTTCGAATCCTCCGGAGATGAGTTCCTGTTCAATTAATGCCTGGCTCTCCTCTTCAGTTAACTTCTTTCGTGCCCAGACTTTCTCCATGGTACGATATAGTTTCTTTATGGCCAATGTATACGCTGCGGCTTCAAAAGTTTCATCTTCATATGTGCTGGTGTCGCCGTGTGTGTCAGTCTGTTGGCCTTGGCCCTCTGTCTGTTCCTCTTGTGAGCCCTGGCTGGCTTCATCGTCGCCTTGATCGTCGTCTGTTTCGGTTCTTTCTTCTTCAGAGCCCGACACAGCTTGTCCCTGTGGCAAGTCTCGCGGCGTAGTCGGGTAGCTGGGACGTTCATATTCCTGGGAGAACAGTTGTGCTTCTGAATACTGAAATTCGTTTGAAAATGCATCAGGCATCTCAAAATCAAATGTCGTGTTTATGGGGTCGGCCTCCATATGTGGTATCGGGAAAGAAAACGCTTCCGCACCAATGGTGGTGGGAGCTTCTGCGGTTGTGGTTGGGGGTTCTGTGGTGGTAGCTGCCTGAGGTGCAGCGGTACTCGTGGTGGCCTCCGTAATTACTGGTCTGGACAACCGTATGCGAATAGGTTGTACAGTGGGCTCAGCTTCTGTCTGTGGTCGCTCGGGAGAGGGTTGTGGTGACGGCGACTCTGGCACTTGGAGGCAAGGGATGGTGCCTCGCATGCGCTTACCAGCTCGTGTCCTACTGGGCTTCTTGGCTTTCTTCGCTGTGCTCTTGAATGCCTTCAATTCCTCTCCTGTCAATGCACGCTCGATGGGCAAGTCATAAGCCAAACACATATACACAATTCTTGTGAGTGCACAACATCCGTTAAGCACTTTTTTACGCTCCCATCTGTGCTGTGCCAGGTACATCTGATCTATGATCCAGCTTGCTAGATCAACTGTTTGAGGTCCCGTACATGCCAAATATAATCCGAACCATATTCTTTTGTGTGGCATGGTAAATCTGTCCTGAGCTGGAAAGGCAAAATGTTGCATGCATATTCTTAGTGGCTTTGACAACTCAGGTGTAATGGCCGAAATCTCTTCCCACTTTGTGACATCCCCACGTTTCATCGGTTCTGGAATCAATCTCTCTCTGTCTGTGGGAGTGTGGGTTCCATGAATCTTGATGGCTGCTCTGATTAGGTCCTTAGAGAGATAAAATCTCTTGTAAGGTGGATCATCCACTAGGGTAGGCAAGATGAAGGTTCCTGGGATGTCCTTATTCTTTGATGCCAGTAAGGTAGTGATCAAGTAATAGCACCTATAAAAATCTGGTTTGGGTAGAGGATCACTGAAATATTCTGTGAAACCGGCTCTGGCCCAAACATGAGTTAAATCTTGGGTGTTTTGTAGGGCTTCGAATTCTCTGGAGAAAAACTGGTACTTTCCCCACGTGCGGTCATCAAAAGTCAGAGAGGATTCAAATATAAAGTCTGCGTCCGCGAGGGGTCCTGCCAGGCCCTGAAACCAATGAGAATTCCTGTGTATCTTTTCGGTGTAGCCCATAGGGGGGTTATCGATAGGCATGGGCCCTGGAAATCCCTGAAATTCCGGCGGTGGAGCAGTAGGGTGGGACTCGGCTCGTAGCACGTTGAGTGGTACTGCTGCTACACTGGGGCCTACACCTGATGTTCCTTCGTCAGTTTGCATGGTGGCTGGTGCGCTAGTGAGAAAGATCTGCTACAAAAGATTAACACATTAGCATGGAAATTAATCATGATCCCATTAAAGTGAGACCGCAATCCCTTTCCATAACTGATGCGTAACCCGTGTAGCCAAGTGTCGTGATGTGATGGATGCAATATTTCTTGCAGCACTAGTGCAGGTCTCTAGACACCTATACGTTTCAGATCATGCATACATTTCTTGATGAGAAGAGATTACGAGTGATGTGGGATGACGGTGTGTGAATTTATACAAGGTTTAAAGGTTAGTAATTGAGTACAAGGTTGTATGTTAGTCGGGGGGTAGTTAGACAACGGGTTAGGGGAAGACGGTTGGACACGTTTCGGTATCCATTTCCTAAGGGTTCTTGGCTGGGTGGTGGGTTTCTGCTGAGGGGTAAAAGGTGGTAACGGGTGTGGTGGTATCGAGGGATGAGATGAGTTATAGGGGTTATATATTACATGGCAAATGGGTTGAGCTATGATACATGGTTTGGGTACCCAAATCTGCGTGGGCGTGGGTCTATGGGTAAGGTACTTCTTGGCGATCCACATTTGTCGGACGCTTGGACCTGTAGAAGAAGGTCGAGGGGATGGTGGATATCGATTCTGTTTCTGTTCTGCCTTTTGTTTGTTGATCTCTGCTTGGTTGGAGTTCTTTGGTGCTTTTTGTCCTTTTGGCACCCACATTTGTCTGGTGCCGCTTCCTTTGGGAGGCCTAAACTGCTTTCCTTGTTGTTTCCTCTGATACTGCAATCGGTCTGGGTTCCTTTGTCGTGGTCGACTCTGTTGTTGCTGGGTTTGAGAGGTCGGATGGACACTCTGCTTTGGAAAAGAAGGGAGTTCCAACACTTGCGTGACCTGCCCATCAGGAAGTGATGCCTTTTGTAACTTTAATCTAGGCCAGTCCGCAACAAGCTTGGAAGGATGAGCACCGTAGGGTGTCGTGCTCATTTGGCCGCTGATGCAACCCACCTGACCTCTGATTGTGCCCTTCTGCCCTTGCTGTTGGGTAACTGTCTCTTCTAGTTTGCAGGAAGTCCCAGGGAAGATCTCCTGTCGTCCTTCTGACTGACAACTGTCTATAGCCAAGCCCGAGTGGGTTGGTGTAGACGTAACGTGACTGGTCCGATTAAAGATCTTCCGGTCTTCCGTCGCATGCGTTTCATAGGGTCTAGGGTCACAACCGTCAAGCGGAGTGCGGTTAGGGAAATCAAGCGGTATCACTCGCTTCTGCTCTAAGGTTCCAATCTGTAAGGAGCCTTGTCTAAGATTTAGGTCCACTGAGTGATCGTATAGCCAGTCTTGGCCAAGGATTAGGGGTTCTATCAGGTCGTCATCATGGCACACTAGTAATTTCGCTGTCATCGTCAAATCCTTAATGAGGATAGGAAGGTCCACCTCACCCATGCAAGGGGTTTCCATGCCTCCTAGGCCTATGAGGTATGCCTCAATTGGCCGCATTTCTATTCCTGAATCCTTATAGTGGGACCATCTAATCGCACTAGTCGCAGCACCCGAGTCAATCAAAGCCCTGAGTTCTTGGCTATGGTTACCGTGCTCTAGCCTCACTGTAATGAATGGTCTCCTATCCACTATGCTCGGATGAGTGGTTGACTTGACTTGACACATGGCCATGGGATATCTGGGTGATGTTTTCAGATGGTTATAATGTTCTCTCCCTAGTCCTTGTCTTCTTAGCTTCATGCGCTTAATGCGTTCTATGGCTTCTGCCTGAGCTTCTGCTCGTATTCTATTTTCTTCCTCCTTACGCTTCTTTGCCAATGTGAGTCGTCTTAGCATATCCTCAGTAAGAGGTTCTTGATATAACCTGACTCTGCAGCCACTAATGTAATTAGGCATTATATCTCCTTCTAAGGTGGCTAACTGTACTGCTCCACTAGTCGAGAGTCTGTTAATGATCATAGGTCCATAACCTCGCTTTTCTAACTTCCGCGCGTGCTGTTTCAGCGTATATACTAGAACTAAATCTCCTTCTTTTAGGCCTTTATCTTTCACATGTGCATCAAAATATGCTTTCTGTCGCTTCTTCGCTGCGTATATTCCTGCTGCTGCCCTCAGCCTTGTTTCTCCTAATCGTTCCAAGTCCATTATTCTCGCTGATAATTCATGGCCGGTCCACTCATGTTCTTGTGCAACCTTAAGGGTCGGTATCAAGAAGTCCAAGGGAAGCACTGCGTTCTGACCAAAAACCATCTGAAAGGGAGTTGCATTGAGTACGGTCTTGTAGGCCACTCGATATGCCCAAACAGCGTGGTGTAGCTGTTTGTCCCAATCTGAACGTTTATTGTTCACGAGTTTCGTCAGTACGGTACATAGTATCTTGTTAGTGCTTTCAGCCTGACCATTGGCCTGAGGATGATATGGTGCCGATTTCTTGTGAAGCACCATAAAATCCTGTAACAAATATTCAATGACTTGGTTTAGAAAGTGAGTGCCTCGATCACTCACTAGCTCTATAGGCAGTCCATATCTTGTAAAGACATTTTCAAATAAGAATTTTGCAGTCGTGTGTGCATCATTCTTTTTTGTGGCTTTTGCCTCTACCCATTTCGTAAGATAATCTGTGGCAACAATAATATATTCCGCATGTGTACCTTTTGCAGGGGGGTTAATGGGTCCTACAAAGTCTATACCCCACTTAGAAAATGCACATCCACTCTGAGTGTGAGTCTCTACTTCGTAGAAATATTCTTCCTCAGATGCAAATGGTGGGTCCATGATAATTGATTCTAAATCAAAATCGCTTGCATCCTCGAATGCATCAGTGTTCGGTTCACACTCTTCTAAAATTGCATCGCCCATGATTGGCTCTATCGTGAAAACTGAAATGTCATAGCCATCCTCGTCACAGTGGGGTGTCCATTGTTCTTCATTGATGGCTACATCCATGGTTGCTAGTATTTCCGCCCAACCATGGGGTTCAAATTCCTCGTCAGGGAATACTACAGGTGCGTAGGCTGGATCTTGAAGGGTTCGTGGATGTTGTTCTGCACCCAAGGTCCTTGCTTCTAATCGTTCTTCCTCTTGTTTGGCTACTTTACACATCCATAAATGGGTATCCTCATGCAACCAAGAAGGATCTGATTCTAATGAGTGCACGGATTCCGTCTCTACTGGTGTCTTATGGATGGTATTCCATTGTATTGGGGGTACATCTCTATGTGAATAGTCTTTAAGATTGACTTTGGTAGTCACTCCTAAATGTTGCAAGTACAAAGAATTAGTTCCCCAATCTTGTACGATTTGCAACTGACGCATGAATGGTCGTCCCAATATCATCTCATACACATGATTTTTAGCAAAGTCACAAATGGCGAAAGTATGCTCAAATTCTACACCACAAGTGGTGAGGGATATGCCTTCTAGTAAGCCTAATGGTTTTTCTATGTGTCCATCAGCCATTTGCAGCTTCATCCTGGTGGGTCTGAGTGCTGGCTTACCCCAACGTTTCCATAAGGCGGTAGTAGCGATAGCTACTCCGGCTCCTGAATCTAAGATGGCTTTCGTGGTGTAGCCCTGATGGGTTATTGGAAGATATGTGTTACCTTCCTCTCCTTCGCTTACGTCTCCAATCTTTTCCACGGGTATCTCTGGTACCTTCTTATGTGATCCTATCTGAGAGGGTGTGGTAGCTAGCTCAGGGAATTGATTTGCTACGTGCTTCCACAATTCTGGTTTTACCTTTAACAACTCCTCCAGAGTGAGATTACATTGTACTTTGGTATTCTTGATCACTTCCGTATTTCTAGGGATCACTGATTCTTCATTCCTCACTATTATTGTGGGTGCTCTCATACTAATAGACTTAGCTTCCCAAGGCCCTGTGAACTGAGGTAATTCTTGTAGAGAGTTAGACTCAAATCCTGTGGGTTCACTCAGTTGTTCCACCTCTACATCACCATAAATAGAGGGGATGTCTTGGGGAAATTGTTCCTGCAAATCGTCTATTTCTTGAATAGGAGGATGAGTTCCTTGTTCTTTTCTCCATTTCTCTTCTTGGATTTCTCTCAAAAATTCATGTGAGTACTTATGTATGGAAGATAGGTTATCTTGACTCTCTGTATTGGGCACTTGAGACAGGGACGGTGGATTCCTTTCCTGTGCCTCTGGGGCAGTAGGGTTCCTATGCCGATCCTTTTTCTCTTTGCTTTCAATCAAGTGTTCTAGCCTCTCCATTAGTCCTTGAAAGTGTAGTTCTGGTTTTGCCATGTTATTCCAATTAAGATATCTAGAGGCTTCGAACAAAGCTTGTGCTAACTCTACCATTTTCATGCACAGTTTAGTTCTCTCAATTTCTAGATCAGCTCGAGGGTAGTTTTTACTCATTTCCGTGACTTGAGGTCCCTCTTTTATTCTAGCCTGATATGCATGAAACATCATGTCTAGATCTTCCGGTATGGGTTCCGCTAAGACTGATCCTGATTTCTGAGCTGGGATTTCTTGGTTTGATTCTTGTGAAGCCAATTCTTGTATCCTGGCTCTAGATTCTCTTAGACTTCCTTCCAACTCACTTATCTTTTTACTCCACTTTCTCTTTAACCTTTCTCTAGAATCTTTCCAAGATTTCGTCTTCTTGCTACTCGATTCCGCAACTTCACTGGTTCCGGCTATTTTTTCATGATTAAGCTGTTGGTTTTGTAAGAGCGCCTGGGCTCTGGTTATAGCTTGGATAGGCACGTATGTAGGGTTGGATCCATCTGCGTTCTTTACAATACCTATCACGTTGATCGGTGTCACATTCGAAGCGTTAACTGGGTTCTTAGGACAATCTTTAATTACGTGCTCTTTGCCACAGTCGGCACAAAAGCCTTGTATGCTATAGTACTGTGATTGCCTTACTATTGGGGGGTGTGGACAATCCTTGATGAAGTGATCTCCTTGGCACCTAAAGCATGGTCCTCTAGGGCCCTGTGGTCTCTGCTGTCTCAATTGGGGCCGTGGGTTTGGGTTTGCGTACATCACATTAGTATAGTCTGGCTCCCAACTAGGTTCCATTGGTGGACTATCATAATGATATGTCTCCGCATGCTCTGGTGACTCCGTGTAATAAGCGGGTGGACTAGTTACATGAGTAGAGTCAAAACTGTTTGAGTTCGGGTCACTTTCGGTGATCAGGGGTGAAGAAGGCACTAAGGCCCTACTTAGGTTCTCTTCTGCAGCCGCATATTTGACCGAGATGACATTCGCTGGTGGGGGTGGCTGCTGAGCTAAGACGGGTTGAGGTCTCTGTTGAGCCTGGTATGGGTAGTTCTGGGGAGGCCTATAATAATAAGGCTGAGCATTGTATTGGCCTTGATACCTACCTGGTTGCTGGTATGCTTGCGGGTAGTTCTGTCTCACCGTTTGTTTATTGTATGGGCAGTCCTGAGCCGTATGATTTGTGTATCTTCTCTCAATTGTACAATATTGGCCACTAGGGTTGGCGTGAGGTTGGGGTGCATTGGGGCACATGTTTGCCAAATGATTTCCACCACAAGTGTAACAACGTACATTTGTAGGTAGCTTGGGCACCTGTTTGCTAGAAACTCCTAGTTTTTGGGCCACTTTTTCTGCTAGGTCCTCTATTGAATTAGACAGTTTTGTGGATGCTAGAGAAGAACAATCTGAGTCCTTATAGACCTTTGAGAGTTCTAATTCATCTCCTAAGTTGTCCTCAATGTCTATACATATTCTTACACACTCCTCTAGCGTTCTGGGTTCTTTTAGGTACACATAAGAGCGTAATTTAGCGCTCAACAAGCCATCTAGGAACAGTGATACTTGTTTGGCTTGTGAGGGTAGCTCTTGCATTGGACATCGTTCAACATATTGTCTGAATCTACGACCTGCCAGTCTAACTGTTTCTTGAGGGGTCTGTTTAAAACTATGAATCAACGAAGACGTGTCATGTCTAACCCCACTTTTAGAGAATTCAGTGATGAATGACTCTAAAAAGTGATGGATGTCTCTAAATTGCCTTTGTTGCAGTGGTTGGAACCAAGTTAAAGCTGTATTCTTTAACGTTAGTCCAAATGCATTGTACTGCGTGAACATATCTTCAACTTGTTCTGCTCTTAATACTTGCTTGAATTCTGCAACGTGGTCATAGGGATCTCCTGTCCCATCAAAGTAATTCTTCATGGATTTTACTAATTGAGTGGGTCTCAATACTCTTGCGTGTTCACGTGGTCTAGGTAGAGGAAAATCATCTCTACCACCTGGTACTCCATGTTCTCTTTGTCTATCCGTCCTATTAGTGTTCGTGGTTGTTCTATCTCTCCCTATGGGGTGAATGAAGCTTACTTCCGGTCTCTCGTGATTTCCTTCTCTTTGATTTCCATGGGCTGAGGATGTTCCTGCCCCTTGTTGATTTGCATTCGTGTTTGTTCGGGATGGAGGGAATATCAATTCACCTCTCCAAGTGTATGTGTTTTTAGCGCGCTCAGGCACCACAAAGACTCTTTCTGAAGTCTCATCCAGGTATACCACCTTTCCAGGTGTATCTGGGTCCTTGAATTCATAGATTGTAATGATGCCTATCTCACCAGGGTTTTCCTTTCTGTACCTCCAAAAGGCTTCATCTGTCTCTTTATTTATGAACAACTCGGTGCTCCTGTTATCTTGAGGGATCCACTCTGGGATGATTACTCTTGTTAATACGGATTTCCCTCTCGGTGTTCTAGGTTCTTCTAACGGTTCTTTTCCTTGAAATTTTGTTTCCGTCTCTAATTGGATTGTGCCGAACTCATTAGTATCGTTTGGCTGCGTACTCAAGATATACATGGTTCCTTCTTTGTCTATGTACGCGTCTCTCTCAAACTTCACCACTGGTCTTTCCAATCCAATGGGTTGATCAGGGTTGTGCAGTTGCACCACTTGCCTCTGCAAACCATCCTCATAGATGCGAGCACCTAGTCGGTTGGTTCGGAGAAACTCTAGCTGCGTTCTATAGGGTCCTTCAGGTTTTTCTAAGTATGCTACATTAGACCCTCCTGCTGGTCTGTCAGTGCTAAATGCCATTTCTGACTCACTTGATTCTGAGCTCAACTCGTAGGGATAACTACTGTTCAGTTGCTGAGCCCAAGATCGTGCGGTGGTTCTTACACTAGCCTCCGATGATCTAAGGCTTCTTCTGTCCGACTTACCTATATGTTTGCCCGATCTAAGGTTCATTAATTTCCTTCCTTGCTCACTCAATTACACACTTAGATCGTCAATGGTTCTTTGTGATTAATTCTTGGTCCCTTTCAATTTCTCTTTGGATTCTTGTCTTAATTTATGCGTCAGGAATTCGACTTTCGTGATGATTTTAAGTTTTTCGTTCCGTCAGACTTATGTTCTTTTCTTTAGGTTTTCGCGTCACACACACCTTTACTTTAAGTCTTAAACTTGATAGAATTAGGTATCTTGAACTTGAGGCGTTCCTATCGTCGTTCATCCACAACTACCGTTTAGCCTAAGCTAAAAATTGACTGAGGGGGTTGAGTAGTCTTCCAACCTCGAGTCGGCTTTTCTGGTTGCTCTGATGCTCTGTTGCCCAAGAAGCCGTGCTTCCCAAGCTCTGCTATCTCCACTGCCTTGCTTGCTTGCCTTGGATTGCCCTTGTTAGACCTGGAAAATTCCGATGTTAGACCAATTCACAAGGTGATTAAACACTTGAGTATATACACCTTTTTAGCTCCAATTTTCGATATGTGCCCCCTGACTTCCTAGTCCCAGACTAGGTGAACCTCAAATTAGCCTATCCAAAAATAGACGTATAATTTATGAACAAAACAGTTGAGGTCACGTAGTACTCGTCGCGAGCTTTCTAACGAGCTATTAAGCTCAAAAAACGGACTTCGGATGAAAAAGTTATGAACGTTCAGGCCCTGGGGGGTAAAAACTGACAATCAAATTTTCCTTCAAATATGAGCTAAGGGGTCTCCTATGAGTCTAATGGTCCAAAAATTTTCCAAAAATACCCTCAAATTTGGTCAAAAATTGAAGTCCAAAATTTGCGATGGGGTTGGGCAATCGCGATGGTCTGGGACCGTCGCGATGGTCCGAGCGAACCGTCGCGATGGCGTGGAATTTGACAATCGCGATGGCCCGAAAAAGCGAACCGTCGCGATGGCTCGAAGTGAACAATCGCGATGGCGTGAGGTCGAACCGTCGCGATGGCCCGAAAAATGAACCGTCGCGATGGCGTGATCAGGCGGACAATCGCGATGGCGCGGTCAACGGTCAACGGTGGACAATCGCGATGGTCCGAAAGTGAACCGTCGCGATGGTCCGCGACGCGATGGCTTGAGCCAATCGCGATGGTCCGAATTTGGGCTGTCGCGATGGTCCAAAAATTGAACCGTCGCGATGGTCTATCGTGACACGTGGCACTGTCGTGGCGATGGCATGAGCCAATCGCGATGGTCCGGGGTCAAATGAACCGTCGCGATGGTCCGACTGGACCGTCGCGATGGCTCAAGTGAACCGTCGCGATGGTCCGAAAAAGCGAACCGTCGCGATGGTCCGGCTGAGCCGTCGCGATGGCGTGAGCCTATCGCGATGGTGCGACACAATCGCGATGGTCCGAGCCAATCGCGATGGTCCACCAAATGACGAATTTTCAAAATGCAAATTTGGTTCCGTGTATGCGCAAGGGTCGCCTATCTAGTGGTGTGGTCGCCTACCTCAAAAACCGAAAAGTGCGGACCATCGCGATGGTCCGCCACACTCGGAAATCTCTGACAGAAAACACATTTTTTACCTTTTGGATGCTTTCCTGATGCTCTGAAGCTCTGTACCTGCAAGAAAACTCAAGAAAACACAAGTGCATACAAGCGCAAAAACTCTCTCTCGCTCTCTCGCACGCACAAATGAGGGGAAATGAGGTGAATGGGTGGATATGGTGAATTTTCTGATTTTTTTGGAAATGGAGATGATGATGCGATGATGAAGATGGAGTGTGGGGGAGGTGAAAAACACTAAAAGCTAAGTAAAAACAACAACAAAAACTGAAATTTTTACCTTCCAACGCCTCTTCTTGCTATACTCTTACCATCACACATTCGTCCTAGACTCGATCCCCGGCAACGGCGCCAAATTTGGTGTTGCTCTAGCACAATGGTGAGAACCACGTTAAGAAGCTTCACCTCCTTAATGTCAATCCGAGGGAGAGGTAGGAGTGATATGAAGATCGTGAATGTGAGGAGATGTGAGAGTGAAGGTGAGAAGCACAAAGATGCACACACACATACACACACACAATGAAGAGACAAGCAAGACACAATGGAAGGTGGGAAATTAGCTCTATTACTCAAGAATACTCTTACAAGCTCAAGAATAACTCCAATCTCAAACAAGCTACAATGAACCAACCTCAAAAATGAGCTCTCTAGCTCTTTTTATAGTTTCTAGACTAGTTTTGACCGGTTTCACATCTAATGACCGGCCTAGTTAAAAAATAGGTCCTAGAGGCTATTTGGGAGGGTAAACGATGTCTAAAAATAACGAAATTTGGTACGAGTATTCTACCTAAGCTCCTCAAGCTCGAGGACTCCTCGGCTTGCACAAAATGGAGCTATGGATTACAAAAATGGGGTTTTGTCTATATTACATATGTTACAAGAGTGATGAAAATCACTGTTGGATGTTTGAAGAAGTAATAAAAATATAATTGTTTTGAAAAAATGATCCGACTGGCTCCCTGCTTCGTCTTCACATGCTTCCGTGGCGTCTGTGCCTCTGACTGCTTCCAACATGTTGGTACACGAATATACTCCCCAGGTTTTGAGAGTAGTCGCACTCGGCGGGGGTCAAACTGTGGTAGTTGCTTTCTTTGTAAAAACCTGAGTGCTTCATGGGAGCCTACTGATTGGACTAACTCTCTGAATCCTCTAATATATGCGTCTTCGAATCCTCCGGAGATGAGTTCCTGTTCAATTAGTGCCTGGCTCTCCTCTTCAGTTAACTTCTTTCGTGCCCAGACTTTCTCCATGGTACGATATAATTTCTTTATGGCCAATGTATACGCTGCGGCTTCGAAAGTTTCATCTTCATATGTGCTGGTGTCGCCGTGTGGGTCAGTCTGTTGGCCTTGGCCCTCTGTCTGTCCCTCTTGTGAGCCCTGGCTGGCTTCATCGTCGCCTTGATCGTCGTCTGTTTCGGTTCTTTCTTCTTCAGAGCTCGACACAGCTTGTCCCTGTGGCAAGTCTCGCGGCGTAGTCGGGTAGCTGGGACGTTCATATTCCTGGGAGAACAGTTGTGCTTCTGAATACTGAAATTCGTTTGAAAATGCATCAGGCATCTCAAAATCGAATGTCGTGTTTATGGGGTCGGCCTCCATATGTGGTATCGGGAAAGAAAACGCTTCCGCACCAATAGTGGTGGGAGCTTCTGTTGTGGTGGTGGGTTCTGAGGTGGTAGCTGCCTGAGGTGCAGCGGTACTAGTGGTGGCCTCTGTAATCACTGGTCTGGACAACCGTATGCGAATAGGTTGTACAGTGGGAGCAGCTTCTGTCTGTGGTCGCTCTGGAGAGGGTTGTGGTGATGGCGACTCTGGCACTTGGAGGCAAGGGATGGTGCCTCGCATGCGCTTACCTGCCCGTGTCCTACTGGGCTTCCTAGCTTTCTTCGTTGTGCTCTTGAATGCCTTCAATTCCTCTCCTGTTAATGCACGCTCGATGGGCAAGTCATAAGCCAAACACATATACACAATTCTTGTGAGTGCACAACATCCGTTAAGCACTTTTTTACGCTCCCATCTGTGCTGTGCCAGATACATTTGGTCTATGATCCAGCTTGCCAGATCAACTGTTTGAGGTCCCGTACATGCCAAATACAATCCGAACCATATTCTTTTGTGTGGCATGGTAAATCTGTCCTGAGCTGGAAATGCAAAATGTTGCATGCATATTCTTAGTGGCTTTGACAACTCAGGTGTAATGGCCGAAATCTCTTCCCACTTCGTGACATCCCCACGTTTCATCGGTTCTGGAATCAATCTCTCTCTGTCTGTGGGAGTGTGGGTTCCATGAATCTTGATGGCTGCTCTGATTAGGTCCTTAGAGAGATAAAATCTCTTGTAAGGTGGATCATCCACTAGAGTAGGCAATATGAAGGTTCCTGGGATATCCTTATTCTCCGATGCCATCAATGTAGTGATTAAATAATAGCACCTATAAAAATCCGGTTTGGGTAGAGGGTCACTGAAATATTCTGTGAAGCCGGCTCTGGCCCAAACATGAGTTAAATCCTGGGTGCTTTGTAGGGCTTCGAATTCTCTGGAGAAAAACTGGTACTTTCCCCACGTACGGTCATCAAAAGTCAGAGAGGATTCAAATATAAAGTCTGCGTCCGCGAGGGGTCCTGCCAGGCCCTGAAACCAATGAGAGTTCCTGTGTATCTTTTCGGTGTAGCCCATAGGGGGGTTATCGATAGGCATGGGCCCTGGAAATCCCTGAAATTCCGGCGGTGGAGCAGTAGGGTGGGACTCTGCTCGTAGCACGTTGAGTGGTACTGCTGCTACACTGGGGCCTGCTCCTGATGTTCCTTCGTCAGTTTGCATGGTGGCTGGTGCGCTAATGAGAAAGATCTGCTACAAAAGATTAACACATTAGCATGGAAATTAATCATGATCCCATTAAAGTGAGACCGCAATCCCTTTCCATAACTGATGCGTAACCCGTGTAGCCAAGTGCTGTGATGTGATGGATGCACTGTTTCTTGCAGCACTAGTGCAGGTCTCTAGACACCTACACGTTTCAGATCATGCATACATTTCTTGATGAGATGAGATTACGAATGGTGTGTGATGATGGTGTGTGAATTTATACAAGGTTTAAAGGTTAGTGATTTAGCATAAGGTTGTATGTTAGTCGGGGGGTAGTTAGACCATGGGTTAGGGGAAGACGGTTGGACATGTTTCGGTATCCATTTCCTAAGAGTCCTTGAATGGGTGGTGGGTTTCTGCTGAGGGGTAAAAGGTGGTATCGGGTGTGGTGGTGTCGAGGGATGAAAAGGTTTGTGAGGGTTATATATTACATGGCATATGGGTTGAGCTATGATACGTGGTTTGGGTACCCAAATCTGCGTGGGCGTGGGTCTATGGGTAAGGTACTTCTTGGCGATCCACATTTGTCGAATGGTCTGACCTATAGAAGGAGGTCGAGGGGATGGTGGAGATCGATTCTGTTTTTGTTCTGCCTTTTTCTTGTTGATCTCTGCTTGGTTGGAGATCTTTGGTGCTTTTTGTCCTTTTGGCACCCATATTTGTCGGGTACCGCTTCCTTTGGGAGGCCTAAACTGCCTTCCAGGTCGTGTCTTCTGATACTGTCGTCGATCTGGGTTCCTTTGTCGTGGTTGACTCTGTTGTGGCTGGGGTTGAGAGGTCGGATGGACACTCTGCTTTGGAAAAGAAGGGAGTTCCAACACTTGCGTGACCTGCCCATTAGGAAGTGATGCCTTTTGTAACTTTAATCTAGGCCAGTCCGCAACAAGCTTGGAAGGATGAGCACCGTAGGGTGTCGTGCTCATTTGGCCGCTGATGCAACCCACCTGACCTCTGATTGTGCCCTTCTGCCCTTGCTGTTGGGTAACTGTCTCTTCTAGTTTGCAGGAAGTCCCAGGGAAGATCTCCTGTCGTCCTTCTGACTGACAACTGTCTATAGCCAAGCCCGAGTGAGTTGGTGTAGATGTAACGTGACTGGTCGGATTAAAGATCTTCCGGTCTTCCGTCGCATGCGTTTCATAGGGTCTAGGGTCACAACCGTCAAGCGGAGTGCGGTTAGGGAAGTCAAGCGGTATCACTCGCTTCGGCTCTAAGGTTCCAAGCTGTAAGGAGCCTTGTCTAAGATTTAGGTCCACTGAGTGATCGTATAGCCAATCTTGGCCAAGGATTAGGGGTTCTATCAGGTCGTCATCATGGCACACTAATAGCTTCGCTGTCATGGTCGAATCCTTAATGAGGATAGGAAGGTCCACCTCACCCATGCAAGGGGTTTCCATGCCTCCTAGGCCTATGAGGTATGCCTCAATTGGCCGCATTTCTATTCCTGAATCCTTATAGTGGGACCATCTAATCGCACTAGTCGCAGCACCCGAGTCAATCAAAGCCCTGAGTTCTTGGCTATGTTTACCGTGTTCCAGTCTAACTGTAATGAATGGTCTCCTGTCCACTATGCTAGGATGAGTGGTTGACTTTACTTGACACATGGCCATGGGATATCTGGGTGATGCTTCCAGATGGTTATAATGTTCTTTCCCTAGTCCTTGTCTTCTTAGTTTCATGCGCTTAATGCGTTCTATGGCTTCTACCTGAGCTTCAGCTCGTATTCTGTTTTCTTCCTCCTTACGCTTCTTTGCCAACGTGAGTCGTCTAAGCATGTCCTCAGTAAGAGGTTCTTGATATAGCCTGACTCTACAGCCACTAATGTAATTAGGCATTATATCTCCTTCTAAGGTGGCTAACTGTACTGCTCCACTGGTCGAGAGTCTGTTAATGATCATAGGTCCATAACCTCGCTTTTCTAACTTCCGCGCGTGCTGTTTCAGCGTATATACTAGAACTAAATCTCCTTCTTTTAGGCCTTTATCTTTCACCTGTGCATCAAAATATGCTTTCTGTCGCTTCTTCGCTGCGTATATTCCTGCTGCTGCTTTCAGCCTGGTTTCTCCTAATCGTTCCAAGTCCATTATTCTCGCTGATAATTCATGGCCGGTCCACTGATGTTCTTGTGCAACCTTAAGGGTCGGTATCAAGAAGTCGAGAGGAAGCACTGCATTCTGACCAAAAACCATCTGAAAGGGAGTTGCATTGAGTACGGTCTTGTAGGCCACTCGATATGCCCAAACAGCGTGGTGTAGCTGTTTGTCCCAATCTGAACGTTTATTGTTCACGAGTTTCGTCAGTACGGTACATAGTATCTTGTTAGTGCTTTCAGCCTGACCATTGGCCTGAGGATGATATGGTGCAGATTTCTTGTGAATCACCATAAAATCCTGTAACAAATATTCAATGACTTGGTTTAGAAAGTGAGTGCCTCGATCGCTCACTAACTCTATAGGCAATCCATATCTTGTAAAGACATTTTCAAATAAGAATTTTGCAGTCGTGTGAGCATCATTCTTTTTTGTGGCTTTTGCCTCTACCCATTTTGTAAGATAATCTGTGGCAACAATAATGTATTCTGCATGTGTACCTTTTGCAGGGGGGTTAATGGGTCCTACAAAGTCTATACCCCACTTAGAAAATGCACGTCCGCCCATCATGGGTTTCAATGGCATTTCATCTCTGCGAGTAGGAAACTGCGTTCTTTGGCACACGTCACATCTCTTTACATAGGTATGTGCATCCATGTGAAGAGTGGGCCACCATAATCCTGCAAAGAGGATGGCTTTGATTATCCTATCTGGTCCAAAATGACCTCCTGCAACACCTTGGTGTGCAGTCTCTAGTATTCTCAGATAATCGCTCTCATGAACACATTGTCTTAGATATCCATCTCGTCCTCGTTTGTATAGATTATCGCCAATAAGTGAATAGTCGTGAGCTTCCTGCTCTAGACTACGTTGTCGAGCTAAGGTCATTCCTTGAGGGAATGTGTTCGTCCTCAAGTAGGTCACTAATGGTTCACTCCAGTCTGGTGTGAGAGACACATGATATAATGTCGCATGCTCTACTGGTGGTCTTTCACAACACACCTGACATTCTTTACACAACTTGTGGACATCTGCTTCCATAGAAGGCCAATATACTCCTAATCTATGCAGAGTCTGTACTGTTCGATGTTTTGAATGGTGTTGCTTTAGTGCACCTATGTGTGCTAATTGCAACCAATTCGCATGTTCTGAGTCGTCTACACAACAGGCAAGAATCTTTTGATTATCCTGTTTATATATGCTTCCTGCTATTATTTGGTACCTCTGAGATTTGGTAATCTCTCCTTCTTTGATCTTTATCCTAGGACTCTTGGGTCCGCATGTCAGAATAGGGACTAACGGCTTAGCCCATTCTGGTGCTATCTCAAGGTTAAACAAGTATGCATCTGGTAGATCATCCGCTACTCCTTGAGGGGCTTCTCCTGAGGTTAATCTTGAAAGGTGGTCGGCTCTAAGATGCGTCTTTCCTTTCCTGACTACTAATTCAAAATCATACTCCATGAGTAATAGAAACCAGCGTATCAATCGTCCTGTGTTACATGGTTTGTTGACTAAATATAATAGGGCTTGATGATCTGTAAAGAACTTGAATTTGTTGGCCAACAAGTAGTGCCTAAACTTCTTTACAGCGTAGATCATCCCTAATCCCTCTCGTTCCGTCGTGGTGTAGTTTCTTTCTGCTGCGTTCAGTTGTCTGCTAGCGTAGGCTATGGGGAGATCTATGTTACCTTCCTTCGTGGGTTGTGCTAACACACATCCTACGGCGTAATTGGATGCATCCACATGTACATGGAATGGCTTACTCCAATCTAGGGTAGTCAATATAGGTGCTGAGCACAAGCGTCGTTTAAGTTCATTGAATGAATGTTCACATTCATCTGTCCACTCAAAATTGGTTAAAAGAGAGTACAGAGGCTTGGCTATGATTGCATACATGTGTATGAATCTCCTATAATAACCGCAATGGCCCATAAATGCCTGTACCTCTTTCACATTAGTTGGTCTTGGTAATTCTGCAATTACCTTCACCTTTTCCTCGTCCGTAGAGATTCCATTTTTTGACACAATGTGTCCTAGAATTTTGCCTTGTCTGACCATGAAAACGCATTTTTCTGGGTTCAAACAAACCTGATATTCTCGACATTTGTCAAATATTTGTCTTAACTCTGGAATATGTGTCTGTCTTACATTTGAATGCGCACATAGGTCATCGACATAAACTTCCAAGCTCTTGCGTAAAAATTCCTTAAAAACATGACACATGAGTCGCTGGAAAGTAGCGGGTGCATTTGTCAAGCCAAATGGCATTACGCGAAATGCAAATATGCCCCATTCTGTGGCAAAAGCCGTCTTGTGTTGGTCTTCTGGAGCAATGGCTACTTGGTTATAGCCTGAGAATCCATCAAGAAAGCTGTAAACTTCCTTGCCCGCAACTCTTTCCAATAGGTGTTCCGTGATAGGAAGAGGATAACTATCTCTAATCGTGGCGGCATTAACTTTTTTAAGGTTAATACACACACGCAATTTTCCATTCTTCTTGGGCACAACCACAATGGGGGATACCCATTCGGTATGCTCAATTTCGTAAATGAATCCTGCTTCTATCAATCGATCTATCTCCTCTTTAATCTTCGCAGCGTAATTATCATTGTACGTGTAAGGTTTCTGTTTTGTCGGTTTTGCATCTGGAGTCATAGGGATTCTATGAGAACATATATCTGGGTCTACTCCTTTCAAATCTTTGTAACTCCAAGCAAAAACATCTCTATATTCGCGCAATAGTTCAACTAGCTCTTCTTCTTCTTCTGTCGTCAAATCATGCCCTATGTAGGTACATTTTTCTTCTTCTCCTTCTATGGCAACTATTATTTTCTTGGTTTTCTCTCGGTTATCATATACTTGTCCGTCATTCGCCTTTCTATTGGGCATTCGTACCATGATTCTTCTATCTTCGATTTCATATTTCTTGAAATTCTCGGGTACTTCAAACAAAGATTCTTCTTTTTCTGACATGGTTTCTTTCTTCTTCCTTTTCTTGCCTTCACTCTTAGTAGTCACTTCTGTGGCTAACCTTACCTCGTTCGTTATGTCCTCGTGTCTCTGAGTGTGAGTCTCTATTTCGTAGAAATATTCTGCCTCTGATGCAAAGGGTGGGTCCATGATAATTGATTCTAAATCAAAATCGCTTGCGTCCTCAAATGCATCCGTGTCTGGTTCACACTCTTCTAAAATCGCATCACCCATGATTGGCTCTATCGTGAAAACTGAAATGTCATAGCCATCCTCGTCACAGTGGGGTGTCCATTGTTCCTCATTGATGGCTACATCCATGGTTGCTAGTATTTCCGCCCAACCATGGGGTTCAAACTCCTCGTTAGGGAATACTACAGGTGCGTAGGCTGGATCTTGAAGGGTTCGTGGATGTTGTTCCGCACCTAAGGTCCTGGCTTCCAATCGTTCTTCCTCTTGTTTGGCTACTTTACACATCCATAAATGGGTATCCTCATGCAACCAAGAAGGATCTGATTCTAATGAGTGCACGGATTCCGTCTCTGCTGGTGTCTTATGGATGGTATTCCATTGTATTGGGGGTACATCTCTATGTGAATAGTCTTTAAGGTTGACTTTAGTAGTCACTCCTAAATGTTGCAAGTACAAAGAATTAGTTCCCCAATCTTGTACAATTTGCAACTGACGCATGAATGGTCGTCCCATTATCATCTCATATGCATGATTTTTAGCAAAGTCACAAATGGCGAAAGTATGCTCAAATTCTACACCACAAGTGGTGAGGGATATGCCTTCTAGTAAGCCTAGCGGTTTTTCTATGTGTCCATCGGCCATTTGTAGCTTCATCCTGGTGGGTTTGAGTGCTGGCTTACCCCAACGTTTCCATAAAGCGGTGGTAGCGATGGCTACTCCGGCTCCTGAATCTAAGATGGCTTTCGTGGTGTAGCCCTGATGGGTTATTGGAAGATATGTGTTACCTTCCTCTCCTTCGCTTACGTCTCCAATCTTTTCCACGGGTATCTCTGGTACCTTCTTCTGTGATCCTATCTGAGAGGGTGTGGTAGCTAACTCAGGGAATTGATTTGCTACGTGCTTCCACAATTCTGGTTTTACCTTTAACAGTTCCTCCAGAGTGAGATTACATTGTACTTTGGTATTCTTGATCACTTCCGTATTTCTAGGGATCACTGATTCTTCATTCCTCACTATTATCGTGGGTGCTCTCATACTAATAGACTTTGCTTCCCAAGGTCCTGTGAACTGAGGTAATTCTTGTAAAGAATTAGATTCAAATCCTGTGGGTTCACTCAGTCGTTCCACCTCTACATCACCATATATAGAGGGGATGTCTTGGGGAAATTGTTCCTGCAAGTCGTCTATTTCTTGAATAGGAGGATGAGTTCCTTGTTCTTTTCTCCATTTCTCTTCTTGGATTTCTCTTAAAAATTCATGTGAGTACCTATGTATGGAAGACAAATTGTCTTGACTTTCTGTATTGGGTACTTGAGACAGGGATGGTGCATTCCTTTCCTGTGTCTCTGTGACAATAGGGTTCCTATGCTGATCCTTTTTCTCTTTGCTTTCAATCAAGTGTTCTAGCCTCTCCATTAGTCCTTGAAAGTGTAGTTCCGGTTTTGCCATGTTATTCCAATTAAGATATCTAGAGGCTTCGAACAACGCTTGGGCTAGTTCCACCATCTTCATGCAAAGTTTAGTTCTCTCAATTTCTAGATCAGCTCGAGGGTAGTTTTTACTCATTTCCGTGACTTGCGGTCCCTCTTTTATTCTAGCTTGATATGCACGAAGCATCATGTCTAGATCTTCTGGTATGGGTTCCGCTAAAACTGATCCTGATTTCTGAGCTGGGATTTCTTGGTTTGATTCTTGTGAAGCCAATTCCTGTATTTTGGCTCTAGATTCTCTTAGACTTCCTTCCAACTCACTTATCTTTTTACTCCATTTTCTCTTCATCCTTTCTCTGGAATCTTTCCAAGATTTCGTCTTTTTACTACTCGATTCCGCAACTTCACTAATTTCGGCTATTTTCTCATGATTAAGCTGCTGGTTTTGTAAAAGTGCCTGGGCTCTAGTTATAGCTTGGATAGGCACGTATGTAGGGTTGGATCCATCTGCGTTGTTTACAATACCTATCACGTTGATCGGTGTCACATTTGTAGTGTTAACTGGGTTCTTAGGACAATCTTTGATTATGTGCTCTTTGCCACAATCAGCACAAAAGCCTTGTACATTATAGTACTGTGATTGCCTTGCTATTGGAGGATGTGGACAATCCTTAATGAAGTGATCTCCTTGGCACCTAAAGCATGGTCCTCGAGGGCCCTGTGGTCTCTGTTGTCTCAGTTGGGGCCGTGGGTTTGGGTTTGCATACATCACATTAGTATAGTCTGGCTCCCAACTTGGTTCCATTGGTGGACTATCATATTGATATGTCTCCACATGCTCTGGTGACTCCGTGTAGTAAGCGGGTGGACTAGTTACATGAGTAGAGTCAAAACTGTTTGAGTTTGGGTCACTTTCGGTGATCAGGGGTGAAGAAGGCACTAAGGCCCTACTTAGGTTCTCTTCTGCAGCCGCATATTTGACTGAGATGACATTCGCTGGTGGGGGTGGCTGCTGAGCTAAGACGGGTTGAGGTCTCTGTTGAGCCTGGTATGGGTAGTTCTGAGGAGGCCTATAGTAATAAGGCTGAGCATTGTATTGGCCTTGATACCTACCTGGCTGCTGGTATGTTTGTGGGTAGTTCTGTCTCACGGTTTGTTTGTTGTATGGGCAGTCCTGAGCCGTATGATTCGTGTATCTTCTCTCAATTGTACAATATTGGCCACTAGGGTTGGCGTGAGGTTGAGGTGCATTGGGGCACATGTTTGCCAAATGATTTCCACCACAAGTGTAACAACGTACATTTGTAGGTAGCTTGGGCACCTGTTTACTAGAAACTCCTAGTTTTTGGGCCACTTTTTCTGCTAGATCCTCTATCGAATTAGACAATTTTGTGGATGCTAGAGAAGAACAATCTGAGTCCTTATAGACCTTTGAGAGTTCTAATTCATCTCCTAAGTTGTCCTCAATGTCTATACATATTCTTACACACTCCTCTAGCGTTCTGGGTTCTTTTAGGTACACATAAGAGCGTAATTTAGCGCTCAACAAGCCATCTAGGAACAGTGATACTTGTTTGGCTTGTGAGGGTAGCTCTTGCATTGGACATCGCTCAACATATTGTCTGAATCTACGACCTGCCAGTCTTACTGTTTCCTGAGGGGTTTGTTTAAAACTATGAATCAACGAAGACGTGTCATGTCTAACCCCACTTTTAGAGAATTCAGTGATGAATGACTCTAAAAAGTGATGGATGTCTCTAAATTGCCTTTGTTGCAATGGTTGGAACCAAGTTAAAGCGGTATTCTTTAACGTTAGTCCAAATGCATTGTACTGCGTGAACATGTCCTCGACTTGTTCTGCTCTTAGTACTTGCTTGAATTCTGCGACATGGTCATAGGGATCTCCTGTCCCATCAAAGTAATTCTTCATTGATTTCACTAATTGCGTGGGTCTCAATACTCTTGCGTGTTCACGTGGTCTAGGTAGAGGAAAATCATCTCTACCACCTGGTATTCCATGTTCTCTTTGTCTATCCGTCCTATTAGTGTTCGTGGTTGTTCTATCTCTCCCTATGGGGTGAATGAAGCTTACTTCCGGTCTCTCGTGATTTCCTTCTCTTTGATTTCCATGGGCTGAGGATGTTCCTGCCCCTTGTTGATTTGCATTCATGTTTGTTCGGGATGGAGGGAATATCAATTCACCTCTCCATGTGTATGTGTTTTTAGCGCGTTCAGGCACCACAAAGACTCTTTCTGAAGTCTCATCCAGGTATACAACCTTTCCAGGTGTATCTGGGTCCTTGAATTCATAGATTGTAATGATGCCTACCTCACCAGGGTTTTCCTTTCTGTACCTCCAAAAGGCTTCGTCTGTCTCTTTATTTATGAACAACTCGGTGCTCCTGTTATCTTGAGGGATCCACTCTGGGATGAGTACTCTTGTTAATACGGATTTCCCTCTCGGTGTTCTAGGTTCTTCTAACGGTTCTTTTCCTTGAAATTTCCCTTCTGTCTCTAATTGGATTGTGCCAAACTCATTAGTATCGTTTGGTTGCGTACTTAGGATGTACATGGTTCCTTCTTTGTCTATGTAAGCGTCTCTCTCAAATTTCACCACTGGTCTTTCCAATCCAATGGGTTGATCAGGGTTGTGCAGTTGCACCACTTGCCTCTGCAAACCATCCTCATAGATGCGAGCACCTAGTCGGTTGGTTCGGAGAAACTCTAGCTGCGTTCTATAGGGTCCTTCAGGTTTTTCTAGGTATGCTACATGAGATCCTCCTGCTGGTCTGTCTGTGCTAAACGCCATTTCTGATTCGCTAGTTTCTGAGCTCTCGTAAGGATAACTATTATTCAATTGCTGAGCCCAAGATCGTGCAGTGGTTCTTACACTAGCCTCTGATGATCTAAGGCTTCGTCTGTCCGACTTACCTATATGTTTACCCGATCTAAGGTTCATTAATTTTCTTCCTTGCTCACTCAACTACACACTTAGATCGTCAATGGTTCTTTGTGATTAATTCTTGGTTCTTTTTAATTTTTCTTTGGATTCTTGTCTTAATATATGCGTCAGGAATTCGACTTTCGTGATGATTTTAAGTTTTTCGTTCCGTCAGACTTAGGTTCTTTTCTTTAGGTTTTCGTCACACACACCTTTACTTTGAGTCTTAAACTTGATAGAATTAGGTATCTTGAACTTGAGGCGTTCTTATCGACTTATATCCACAATGCTAACGTTTTATCCTAAGCTAAGAATTGACTGAGGGGGTTGAGTAATCTTCCAACCTCGAGTCGGCTTTTCTGGTTGCTCTGATGTCCTGTTGCCCAAGAAGCCGTGCTTCCCAAGCTCTGCTGTCCTCACTGCCTTGCTCGCTTGCCTTTGCTTGCCCTTGCTAGACCTGGAAAATTCCAATATTAGACCAATTCACAAGATGATTAAACACTTGAGTATATTCACCTTTTAAGCTCAAATTTTCAATGTGTGCCCCCTGACTTCCTAGTCCCAGACTAGGTGAACCTCAAAATAGCTTATCCAAAAGTAGATGTATTCTTTATGAAAAAAACAGTTGAGGTCACGTAGTACTCGTCACGAGCTTTCTAACGAGCTATTAAGCTCAAAAAACTGACTTCGGATGAAAAAGTTATGAGCGTTCAGGCCCTGGGGGGTAAAAACTGACAATCCAATTTTCCCTCAAATATGAGCTAAGGGGTCTCCTATGAGTCTAATGGTCCAAAAATTTTCCAAAAATACCCTCAAATTTGGTCAAAAATTGAAGTCCAAAATTTGCGATGGGGGTGGGCAATCGCGATGGTCTGGGACCGTCGCGATGGTCCAAGCGAACCGTCGCGATGGCGTGGGATTTGGACAATCGCGATGGCCCGAGAAGGCGAACCGTCGCGATGGCTCGAAGTGAACGATCGCGATGGCGTGAGGTCGAACCGTCGCGATGGTCCAAAAAATGAACCGTCGCGATGGCGTGATCGGGCGGGCAATCGCGATGGCGCGGTCAACGGTCAACGGTGGACAATCGCGATGGTCCGAAGTGACCCGTCGCGATGGTCCGCGATGCGATGGCTTGAGCCAATCGCGATGGTCCGATTTTGGGCTGTCGCGATGGTCCAAAAGTTGAACCGTCGTGATGGTCTATCGTGACACGTGGCACTGTCGTGGCGATGGCGTGGGCCAATCGCGATGGTGCGGGGTCAACTGGACAGTCGCGATGGTCCGAGTGGACCGTCGCGATGGCTCGAAGGTTGAACCGTCGCGATGGTCCGAAGAAGCGAACCGTCGCGATGGTTCGGCCGAGCCGTCGCGATGGCGTGAGCCTATCGCGATGGTGCGACACAATCGCGATGGTCCGAGCCAATCGCGATGGTCCACCAAACAATGAATTTTCAAAATGCAACTTTGGTTCCGTGTATGCGCAAGGGTCGCCTATCTAGTGGTGTGGTCGCCTACCTAAAAAACCGAAAAGTGCAGACCATCGCGATGGTCCGCCACACTCGGAAATCTCTGACAGAAAGCACATTTTTTACCTTTTGGAAGCTTTCCTGATGCTCTGAAGCTCTGTACCTGCAAGAAAACTCAAGAAAAAGCAAGCACATACAATCGCAAAAACTCTCTCTCGCTCTCTCGCATGCACCAATGAGGGGAAATGAGGTGAATGGGTGGATATGGTGAATTTTCTGATTTTTTTGGAAATGGAGATGATGATGCGATGATGAAGATGGAGTGTGGGGAAGGTGAAAAACACTAAAAACTAAGTAAAAACAACAACAAAAACTGAAATTTTTACCTTCCAACGCCACTTCTTGCTATACTCTTACCATCACACATTCGTCCTAGACTCGATCCCCGGCAACGGCGCCAAATTTGGTGTTGCTCTAGCACAATGGTGAGAACCACGTTAAGAAGCTTCACCTCCTTAATGTCAATCCGAGGGAGAGGTAGGAGTGATATGAAGATCGTGAATGTGAGATGAAGTGAGAGTGAAGGTGAGAAGCACAAAGGTGCACACACACATACACACACACAATGAAGAGACAAGCAAGACACAATGGAAGGTGGGAAATTAGCTCTATTACTCAAGAATACTCTTACAAGCTCAAACTAGCTCTACTCTCTTCTTTGCTCCAACAAGCTAACCTCAAAAATGAGCTCTCTAGCTCTTTTTATAGTTTCTAGACTAGTTTTGACCGGTTTCACATCTAATGACCGGCCTAGTTAAAAAATAGGTCCTAGAGGCTATTTGGAAGGGTAAACGATGTCTAAAAATAACGAAATTTGGTACGAGTATCCTACCTAAGCTCCTCAAGCTCGAGGACTCCTCGGCTTGCACAAAATGGAGCTATGGATTACAAAATGGGGTTTTCTATGATACATATGTTACAATTAGTGATAATAATCACTGTTGAATGTTTTGGAAAAATTAATAAGACATGTATTTGTTTAAAAGATTGATCCGCCTGGCTCCCTGCTTTGTCCTCACATGCTTCCGTGGCGTCTTTGCCTCTGACTGCTTCCAACAGCCATCCTCATAGATGCGAGCACCTAAGCGGTTGGTTCAGAGAAATTCTAACTGAGTTCTATAGGGTCCTTTGGGTCTTTCCAAATAAGCTATGTTTGACCCTCCTTCTGGTCTTTCCGTGCTAAAAGCCGTTTCCGATTCACTCGTATCTGAGCTCAACTCGTAGGGATAACTATTATTCAACTGCTGTGCCCACGAACATGCAGTAGTTCCTACACTCACTTCTGATGATCTAAGGCTTCGTCGATCTGACTTGCCTATGTGTTTGCCCGATCTAAGGTTCATGAATTTTCTTGGCGGCACTCACTAATCATCAATGGTTCCTTGTTATTGATTTGCTTGTTTCTTTTTGAATTTCTTTAGATTCTTGTCTTGTCTTACTGTATACGTCAGGAATCGACTTTCCGTGGTACTTTTGAGTTCTAGTTCCCTCAGACTTAGATTCTTTCCTTTAGGTTTTTGTATCACACACCTTTACTTTAGTCTTGGACTTGAGAAATTTAAGTCTCTTGAACTTAATACGTTCCTATCGTCATTAATCCACAATGCTACCGTTTAGCCTAAGCTAATAATTGACTGAGGGGGTTGAGTATTCTTCCAAGCTCAAGTCAGCTGCTTTGAGTGCTCTAATGCCCAAGAAGTCGCACTTCCCAAGCCCTGCGTTCTTCACTGCCTTGCTTTGTTTGCCTTTGAATGCCCTTGCTAGACGTGTAAAAAGCCAATGTTTAGACCAATTCTCAAATGGATATTCAAACACCTGAATATATACACCTTTAGGTCCTTTCTTCTTGGCCCCAAAATTTCTATGCCTCTTGGCTTTCTAGTCCCAAAGATGGTCAACCTCAATTTATCCTCTAAAAAAAAAAACAACATCTTCTTTTTGAAAAAAACAATTGAGGTCACGTACTACTCGTAAAGAGCTTTCTAATGAGCTATAAAGCTCAAAAAACGGGCTTCGGATGAAAAAGATATGACCGTTCAGCCCTCGGTGGTAAAAACTGACAAACGGGTTTTTCTCCAAATATGAGCTAAGGGGTCTCCTATGAGTGTAATCACCCAAAAATTTTCAAAAAAATAGCCCCA
The DNA here is from genome assembly GCA_020310875.1 of Ceratopteris richardii. NCBI lineage: Eukaryota > Viridiplantae > Streptophyta > Polypodiopsida > Polypodiales > Pteridaceae > Ceratopteris > Ceratopteris richardii. Next base: position 52,703,493 of record CM035435.1, read on the forward strand.
AATTTGCCCCAAAAATCAAACCCTAAAAATTGCATTTGGGGTGGACAATCGCGATGGTCTGGGACCGTCGCGATGGTGCAGATGAACCTTCGCGATGGCGCAAATGAACCTTCACGATGGCGTGGCCCAATCGCGATGGTCTGAAGGAGCGAACTGTCGCGATGTTCTGAAGTGAACAATCATGATGGTGTAACTGAACCGTCGCGATGGTCACGAGGCACGATGGCTTGAGCCAATCGTGATGGTTCGATTTTCGAGGCGTCGTGATGGTCTGAGGGTATCGTCGCGATGGTCTAGCTTGCCACGTCGCAGCATCGGCACGATGGCATGAGCCAATCGCGATGGCATGGGGTCGACAGGATCATCACGATGGTCCGGCCAAGCCGTCGCGATGGCGTGAGCCAATCGCGATGGTATGACACAATCGTGATGGTCTAAGCCAATCGCGATGGTCCACCAAAATGCAAATTTTTGAAATGCAAGTGTGGATTCCTGTATGCGCAAGGATGCTCTACAACGTGGTGAACTCGCTTACCTCAAATTCCGAACTTGGCAGACCATCGCGATGGTCTGACATAGTCGGCATTTTCTGACAGAAAGTGATTTTCTTACCTTTTTGCAGCTTTCTTGATGCTTTGGAGCACTGTACCTGCAAGAAAACTCAAAAGCACAAAAGCACATGCAAGCACAAAGGCTCTCTCTCTCTCTCGCATGCACAAATGAGGGAAAATGAAGAGAATGGGTGGATATGGTGAAATTTCTGATTTTTTTGGAGTGGAGGATGATGATGCAATGATGAAGATGGAGTGTAGGGGAGGTGAAAAACATTAAAAACTAACTAAAAAACAACAACAAAAACTGATTTTTTTTACCTTCCAATGCCACTTCTTGCTATACTCTTACCATCACACATTCGTCCTAGACTCGATCCCCGACAACGGTGCCAAATTTGGTGTTGCTCTAGCACAATGGTGAGAACCACATTAAGAAGCTCCACCTCCTTAATGGCAATCCGCGGAAGAGATAGGAGTGATATGAAGATTGTGAATATGAGATGAAGTGAGAGTGATGGTGAGAAGCATAAAGATGCACACACACATACACACACACACAAGAAGAGACAAGCAAGACACAATGGGAGGTAGGAAAATAGATTCTATTGCTCAAGATCTCAAGTACAAGCTCAAAATAGCTCTAAGCTCACACTAACCAACCTCAAAAATGAGCTCTCTAGCTCTTTTTATAGATTCTAGACTAGTTTTGACCGGTTTCACATCTAGTGACCAGCATAGTTAAAAAATAGGTTCTAGGTGCTATTTGAAAGGGTAAACGGTATCTAAAGATAACCAAAATTGGTACGCTCATTCTACCTAAGCTCCTCAAGCTTGAGGACTCCTTGGATTGCACAAAATGGAGCTATAAATTACAAAAAGGGTTTCTCTATGTTACATATGGTACAAAAGTGATGAAAATCACTGTTGGAGGTTTTTGAAAAGTATTTTGAAATATATTTGTTTGAAAAAATGATTCAACTGACTCCCGGCTACTTTTTCGTGCTCTGTCTTCACATGCTTCAGCGTCTTCTATGCCTCTGGCTATTGCCAACAACCATGAAGCTTTGCATGCTTCCATTGCAATATCTCTATACTCAGCCTCTGTACTTGACAAAGCAACAACGAGTCACTTCTTGCTGCTCCATGTAATAGCTGCACTCCCAATTGAGAATAGAAAGCCACTCGTAGATCCCCTATTTGGAATACTACTAGCCCAATCTACATCAATGTATCCATGAACTTGCGATTCTGCACCAGCTTCATAAAGCAATGCATAATCCAAAGTAGCACTCACTTAACGTAGAGTGCATTTTCAAAGCATCTAAATGTGGTTTCTTGGGAACCTGCATAAATTTACTTTCAAGTCCAATAGTGTAGCTTAGATCAAGCCTTGTAATTGTGAGATATATCAAACTCCCCACAATTTTCTTGTACATAGTAGCATTTTCCAATGCTTCAAGGCATATTGCCTTTGCGACATCCATATAACTATTTCTATATGTATAAACTCAATGCCCAAAAAATAGCATAGCACACCAAGATCTTTCATGTCAAATTCTTGCATAAGGAGTTGCTTTACCTCTTTAATGGTTTCTTCATTATCAGTACCTAAAATCAAGTCATCAACATAAATAGCCATAATCGTGATTCCATCATCACCCTTCCTTGTGTATAACGAGTGATCTACATCACACATAGAAAATCCAATGGTGGTTAAATAATCAGCAATCCTTGCATGGCAAGCACGAAGGGCTTGTTTAAGCCCATACAAAACCTTCTGCAAGTTGAAAACATATTATGGGTGCTTTGAATCTTCATATCCTTGTGGTTGGTCCATGTATACTTCTTCTTGCAACTCACCATGTAAGAAGACATTCTTCATATCCATCTGATGCAAAATCCATCCTTTTGTTGTACCCAATGCAACAAGTGCTCTGATAGTAGCCATTTTAGCTACAGGGTTGAATGTTTCTCATAATCAATTCCAAATATTTGTGCATATCCTTTTGCTACCAATTGTGCTTTATACCTACTCATGCTACCATCAGCGTTGTGCTTCACCTCGTAAACCCACTTGCAACCTATGGGTTTCTTTCCTTACGAAAATGATTCAACTTCCATGTTTCATTTTATAACGTGAAGCCATCTCCTCATCCATAGATTTCTCCCAATCTGTATTTCCAATCACATCTTCAGAACAAGAAGGTTCAACATTTTGTATTACCTTGGCCATGTAGGCACAATGAAGAGCCATGTAGCTATCATATGTTAATTGTTACACTGAATTCTGCATCCTCCCAGATCTTCTTGGTCCTAGATCACTTCTCCTTGTATCGTATACATGTACCTCTCTTACTCCTGGAGTCTTCACTAAGGGCAATCCAAGTTCCTCATCAATACTCTTTTCTGAACCGCTTGAATCTCCTTCAATGTCTTCAAAACCTATAGATGTTTTACTACTAGTATAAAGCTTTTCTGTATCTTTCTTGGATGTAGTCCATGAAATTTTTGGACTAGAACTCCCATGTAATCTTCCACTCCATGGATTTGAGTTGGAACTTTTTCTTGGTGACACATGAAGTCCCCTCAAAACTTGAGATTCTACACTTGATTTTTTAGCATTTCCTTTGTCATTTGACTCAAGATTAAGTCCTTCTCATCAATACTCTTTTCTGAACCGCTTGAATCTCCTTCAATGTCTTCAAAACCTATAGATGTTTTACTACTAGTATAATGCTTTTCTGTATCTTTCTTGGATGTAGTCCATGAAATTTTTGGACTAGAACTCCCATGTAATCTTCCACTCCATGGATTTGAGTTGGAACTTTTTCTTGGTGACACATGAAGTCCCCTCAAAACTTGAGATTCTACACTTGATTTTTTAGCATTTCCTTTGTCATTTGACTCAAGATTAATTCCTTCTTTGGCATTTGCATAGAAGCTTGATATTTTATGAAAAAAACATCTTTTCTTACCTTCACTTGTCATGTGAGTGGGTTGTAGCATTTATATCCCTTTTGCTCAAGGGAGTACCTAATAAAGGTACATTTTTCTAATTTTGGATCAAGCTTCATCTTCAAATCATATGGAACATGTACATATGCAACATAGCCAAACACTTTTGTATGTGATAAGTTTGTCTTTTTACCCAGTGTAAACTTCTCTTCACATGTAACTTGATGCACAACAGTTGTCAGAGTTCTACTCATGATGTATACAGTAGTGTGCACAACTTGTGCCCAATAACAATGAGGCATGTTCTTCTAGGACATCAAGACTCTTGCTATTTTTGCATTCAGCAACGCCATTCTATTGTGGTGCGTACCTGCATGAAAACTCCCATCAAATTCCATGACTTTTTAAAAATCTACTAAACTCATTTAACCTGTATTCACCTTGTCCACGAGATCTTAATGTCTAAGTATACTTCCTCGTCTGCTTTTCCACCATAGCCTTGAAATTCTAAAAGTGAGTAAATACTTCACTCTTCTCTTTCATGAATGTTAGTAGTGGCATCGATAGTGGCCATATGCATCGACATCGATGAAGCATGTAGAGAAAGATGCATGAAGACTATTGGGCGATCATGCCTATTAGTTCTCAAAAAGCTTGCTTTATTATAATTGATCAAACCTTCAACAATGATTATAATCACTCTCCATGTAACATATGTAACATAGAAAACCTAATTTTGTCACAAGCTACTCCATTTTGTGCAAGTCGAGGAGTTCTTGAGCTTGAGGAGCCTAAATAGATCAATCTACCAATTTTCAAAACTTTTGGACTTCATTTGAACTTCTGAATAAGGTTTAGGACCTATTTTTTAATTAGGCTGGACAGTAGGTTTGAAACCAATCAAAACTAGTCCAAAAACTATAAAAAGAGCTAGAGAGCTCATTTTTGGAGGTTAGATTGTTAGTTAGTAAGAGCAAAGAGCTTTGTAAGAGTTAATTGAGTAAAGTAAGTGCATTTTCCTCCTTCCATTGTGTCTCCTCTTATCTCTACCTTATGTGTGTGTGTGTGTGCACTAGTGTGCTTGTCACCTTCACCTTTGTGCACATCACTCTTTCACAATCTTCATATCATCCTATCTCTTTCATGGATTGACAATTAAAGAGGTGGAGCTTCTTGAAGTGGTCCTTGCCATTGTCTATAAAAACACCAAATTTGGTGTCTTTGCTGGGGACGAGCTCTAAGATGAACGTGTGATGGTAAGAGTGTTTGGAGAGTAGCATTGGAAGGTAATTAATTAGTGTTTTGTTGTTGTTTTTGTGTTGTTTTCATCTTCTTTCACTTCCCCTACACTCATCCTTCAACCCCATCTTCTCCCTACATCACAAAATTTCACAAAAAATCACCATATCCACCCTTCTCTTCTCATTTCCCTCATTTGCGAGAGAGAGAGAGCAAGTGTGAGAGTGTGTTTGCATGCACTTGTGAGTTTTACATGAAGGACATTGCTTCAGTACAAGGATACAACAACTAACAGGTAAAAATATGCATCTGTTCATCATATGTGCCGAATGCCTCAGACCATCGCGATGGTGTGAGAAGTTCGTGTTTTTTGGAATACATTGTGTTGAGGGTGTAGAGCATCTTAGCGCACTAAGGACTCCATAGATGCATTCAAAAAAATTACATTTCTGTGGCCCATTGCAATTGGCTCATGCCATCACGATGACGCGGGACAATCGTGATTGGCTCAAGCCATTGTGATCATGTGAGGCCATCACGATTGGCTCAAGCCATCGTGATGATGCAATAACATCATGATTGGCTCAAGCCATCGTGATGACATGGGACCATCGCGATTGGCTCAAGCCATCATGACGATGTGGGACCATCACAATTGGCTCAAGCCATCATGACAATGCAAGACCATCGTGATTGGCTCAAGCCATTGCGATGACACCATACCATCACAATTGGTTCATATCATCTTGATGATCATTAGGCCATCGTGAGGACCATCCCTTCATGTCATTGCAATTATGACATACCATCGTGATGTTTTCATATCATCATGCCCTAAGACCATCACGATTGGATCATGCCATCATGATGATGCTATGCCATTGCGATTGTGAAAAATCATCACAATAGGGTAAGACCGTCATGATGGTTCATGACCATTGCAATCTTGCTAGACCATCGCAACGATTCAACTTAAAAAAAAAAATTAGGGTTTTAAAAATTTGACGTAATCTTCTTTTTCCTAATTTTTGAATTGTTTGTATTCTTGGTATAGGGCAAATAGAGGTCACACGCCCTGGGAGCTTTTGATAATTGACAACAGAAGAAATGGCTCGGTTTGGTGGTGACATCTGAACTTGGGTCATTCAAGGATCCTTAGGAGTGAAAGCTAAGATAGTAAATGATCTAGTTGTTTGGAGTCTTAAGTATTGATACTGTAAGTGCACATAGTCAAGGGAAGGAAAAGAAAGAATCTCTTCAATGTTGCGACCATTCAAATATGCATGGAAAAAACGATACCTGATGGGAGGCATGCCTACACATGGAGGGCTGAATTGGTTTTTCCCCCACCATGAGCTAATGTCGCTTTTGGTCACCAAGGAGCAGGAACATACCTACCTCATGGTTCCCAAAGAGAAAAAGGCAAAGAGACCTGAAGTGAGCTTTGCAAACAAAGTAGGAAGAGATTGATCTACGGTAGAGATAGATAGAATCGAAAGAGAGAGACCAAGGGAACCTAGAACCCAATGTGGTAGAGATGAATTTTCTCTATCTAGGCTAGAGAGAACCCTAGAATATTGAGACCCACCCAATTAGTGAAATCCATGAAAAACTATTTTGATGAAACATGGGATCCTTATGACCACGTAGCTGAGTTGAAGCAAGTGTTGCGGGCTGAACAAGCGGATGACATGTTCACCCAATATAATGCATTCGGTCTCACCTTAAAAAACACTGACTTAACCTGGTCTTAACCTTTACAATAAAGATAATTTAGAGACATCCATTACCTATTAGAATCATCTATCATTGAGTTCTCTAAAAGTGGGATCAAACACAATACTTCTTCTTTGATTCATAGTTTCAAACAAACCCCTCAAGAGACAGTCATACTAGTTTGACGCAGGCTCAGATAGTACATAGAGAGATGTCCTATGCGGAGCTACACATTTAAGCTAAACAAGTGTCTCTATTGTTGGATGGGCTATTGAGCTCTAAACTATGATCATATGTATACCTGAAAGAGCCCTGAACACTAGAGAAATGCATGAGGATATGTATAGACATTGAGGAAACCTTAGGAGATGAGTTGGAAATCTCCAAGGTCGACAAGGAGACGGATAGTTCTACTCATTTTTCCTCTAAACACTCTAACTCCATAGAAGACTTAGCAAAGAAGGTAGCTCAAAAGCTAGGTGTATCAAGCAAATAGACTCCAAGGATGGCAACCATTTTCCCAAACATGGCACAACCTCAAGGTAGCCCTAGTAGCTTGTATTGCATGATAGAAAAACATTACACTAACCACATGACATAGGATTTTCCATACCACAAGCAGGTGGTTAGAGAGAATCACTCATAGGCATATCAACAAACCGATAGATATCCTGGCTAGTATAATGCTCAACCTTATTATTAACGGCCACAACAGAACTATCAGGTACCCTACCAAGCATAGCCTAGACCCCAACTAGTGCTAGGTCAGTAACCACCACCCCCAACAAATGTAATCTCTGTCAAATATGCTATTGAGGAGGAGAATCTCAATAGGGCTTTAGTACCCTTATCCCCATTGATCATGAAAAATGATCCTAATTCCAACAATTTCGATTTCACCCATGTAGATAGCCCCCTTGAGCACTACATTGAGTCACTTGAACACATGGGAGCATACCAGTATGAGACTCCACTGATAGAACCTAGTTGGGAGCTAGACTTTACAAACATCATGTATGCCAATCCTAACCCACAACCCCTGTTGAGATAGACAAGACCACATGACCCTAAAGGAACATGCTTTAGGTGCCAAGGAGACCATTATATAAGGGAATTTCAGATCCTCCACTAGTGGGACAACAACAATATTAAAACTTTCAAGGTTTCTATTCTGACTACGGTAAAGAACATGTCATATGTGAATGTCCTAAAAACCAAGCCAATGCCTCCAACGTAACCCCCATTAATGTGATAGGTATTGTGCACTATTCAAATGGACCTACACCAACCTATGTATCTATCCAAATAGTGACTAGAGCCCAAGAATTACTACAAAATCAACAAATAAACCTTGATAAGATAGCTAAGAGTAGTGAAGTTGGAGTGTCGAATGGAAGGAAAGTCAAATCTTGGAAGGATTCACAAGAAAGGCTTAAACGAAAATGGAGTAAGAAAATAAATGAATTAGAAGGTAGTTTGAAGGAGATGAGAGCCAAAATCTTAGAATTAGCTTCTCAAGAGTCAAATCAGGTAAACCAAACACCAAGACTAGGATTTGTTCTAGCTGAACCTATACTTGAGAGTCTGGATATGGTGTTCAGAGCATATCAAACAAGACTAAGGGAAGGACCCGAGGTGGGAGAATTAAGTAAGAACTATCCGAGAGAAGATCTAGAGATAGAAAGAATGAAGACCTACATGAAAATGGTAGAATTGGCTCAAATCATGTTTGAAGCATCCCCAATATGTCAATTGGAGAAACCTAGTGAAGTTAGAGCTACACTTTCAAGGACTACTTGAGAGACTAGAACACCTGATTTCTAGCACTCAGAAGGTTGATCATAGCTCCATTCTGTCTCGAAGAAACAAGTAGACACTCCATCTCTCGTGTCACAAGTGCCTAATACTATGGATTGGGAGAGTCTTTCTATGATACATAAGTATTCACAAGGATTTTCGAGAGAAATTCAAGAAGAGAAATGGAAGTTGGAGCAAGAAACTCACCCACCAATTCAGGAGATAGATGATCTCCAGGGACAATTCCCATAGGACATACCCTCTATATATGGTGAACAAGAGGAGGAGCATCCTAGTGAATAGACAAATTTTGGATCTAATTCTTTGCAAGAACTACCTCACTTTACTAGTCCTTGGGAAGAAAATTCAATCAGTATGAGAGCACCCACCATACTAGTAAGAAATGAAGAATTCGTTTTCCCTAGGAACACTGATGTAATAAAAAACACTAAAGTGTGCAGTTTCATCTCACTTTAGAAGAGTTGTTGAAGGTTAAGCTTGAGTTGTGGAAGCATGTAGCAAACTAGTTACCAAAGATGGCTACTACCTACTTTGATAGAGAATCACACAGAAAAGTGCATGAAATACCCATTGATAGGATTGGAGATATGAGCGAGGGAGAACAGTGAAATACCTATTTTCCTATCTCCTACCAAAGCTACACTAACAAAGCAATCCTAGACTCACGTGCTGGAGTGGCCATTGCCACCACTTCCCTATGGAAACATTTGGATAAGCTAGCATTAAGACCCACGAGAATGAAGCTGCAAATGGCGGATGGTCATATGAAGAAACCCTTAAGCTTATTGGAAGGAATATCTCTCACCACCTGTGGTGGAGTTTGAGCACACCTTCACCATTTGTGAGTTTGGAGAAAACCATGCTGACGAGATGATTTTGGGAAGTCCTTTCATGCGGCAATTGTAGATTGTACAAGATAGGGGAACAAACTTGCAACATCTAGGACTGACTACCAAAGTCAATCTCAAAGACTATTCCCGTTGTGATGTACCCCCACTATAGTGGAATATCATCCATAAAGCACCAGAAGAAAGTGAGTCAATTCAATCTTTAGTATCAGACCCTTCATGGTTGCATGAGGACACTCATTTGTGGATATGTAAAGTAGCAAAACAAGAGGAGGAGTGATTAAAAGCCACAACTTTAGGATCCAAATGACACCCATGTACCCTTCAAGACACTACCTATGCACCTATGATTTTCCCAGATGAGGAATTTGAGCCTCACGGATGGGCAGAGATCTTAACCACCATGGACATAGTGGTGAACGAAGAACAATGGAATCCTCACTATGATGAGGATGGCTATGATATATCTATCTTCATGATAGAACCCATGGTAAGTGAGCCTATTCTAGAACAATGTATTGAGATGACCCTAGGGCCAACCGAGGCAAGTGATGAAGATCTAGAGTCCATTATTATGGAACCCTTCTGTTCTTTATAAGAGGAATACCTTTATTCTGTGGAAGCCACTACCCTCGACACGATGGAGGGTAACCAAAATAAGCAGCTCACCCCACCTCCAGAAATCAAGGAGAATAAGCAGAAGAAGGAACAAAAGGAATCTTCTATGCAAGAAGAAGAAGAAGCCCTATCGGAAGTACCACAAAACTTTAAGAAATACGAAATCGAAGATAAAAGAATAATGATAAGAATGCCCAAGAGAGAAACTAGCACAAGAGAAGCATATGAAAATTGAGAAAAAAAAAAAAACGATTGTAGTTATAGTTGAGGAAGGAGAAGAAAAATGCACACATATTGGGCATGATTTGACATAAGAAGAAGAAGAAGAAGAAACAGAGTTGATTGCCCTATTGAGAGAATATAGAGAAGTGTTTGCATGGAGCTACAAGGATTTGAAAGGAGTAGACCCCGACATATGCTCCCATAGAATTCCCATGACTCAAGAAGCCAAGCTTTCCAAATAGAAACCATACACTTATAATGATAATTGTGCTGCCAAGATTAAAGAGGAGATAGATCGCTTGATAGAAGCTGGATTTATCTACGATATTGAGCACACTGAATGGGTGTCAACCATTGTGATAGTTCCCAAAAAGAATGGAAAGCTACATGTGTGCATTCTCCTTGCATTGACTAGGGTTTGTATGTATCTTCAAAAAATTTTTCTATGATGATCTCCACTAGCTCTTCAAGGTCAGGTGTTGGGGTATTCTTGTACAGGAAGGGACTTGAGTGCCGAGAAGGCTATCTACAACCTGAATAGATTTTGCAAGTTCTAGGTGATGCAAAAATCTTCACTTGTGTTGATGATAGGCCTTGAGCCTTTATATGATGACTAATTGAAACTCTTTGCCCTCCATAATCTTCAAATGTACTACAATTCATTTGATCTATCCTCTTTTTGGCCATACTGACCATTTGATAGGGCCATTCTGAATTTTCATTAGAATACTATCCCCTCCATACTGCATCTTTTGTATCTTTGTTTCACCTACTATGTGCCTTAATCTATAAAATTTCATTTTTACTATTCCAGCTTCCTCAACCAATGGAATCCTCTGTTTCCAAAGACTTGCAGGTACTCCTTCCACATCCTTGAAAGCCTTGCACTAACTATCATAAAAATTGACATAATAGATGATATCCATACCAGTGTCCATAACACATTGGCCATTGATGTACGATTTGAAGAATTTCATTATTGCTGCACTTAAGGGCTTTTCTTTTCATCTCTCTTCTATGTCATTTGGCTGAGACTGTTTCACTCAAATCAGCAACCTGAATGATATCCTCTTTTCCTTCATAGACTTCCTCTCTCCTTGTGTGGTTTGGAAAAGTTCCATAGTAGGAAGATGGGTCCTTTGCATGGAGCCAAGCCAACTTTCCTTCTTCATATAAATTTGCTTCTTCATATAGATCTACTTCTAGGTTGTCCAACAATTCTTCTTCCATACAAATACCAATTGTCTGCATCATGTGGTATGTCGCTGGTTGTTTGGATCTTCTTCTAAAAATATATACTGCAACTCTTTTCCCTCTTGCTTTACCCACATTGTGTCCTTACCCCAGTCATGCATCACATTGGCATGCCTCAACCAAGGTCTCCCAATCAGGACACTAGGGACCACACCCATAGGCCTTACTATGCTTTGTTCTGCCAATGTTACAGTGAAGTTGCCAAGTCTTGAAGGTTTTAGTCCAGTCTTTTTCAAGGTATATTCAGACATCAAGTAATGCCAGAACTGCCATCTACAATAACTCCTTGAAACTCATGTCTTCTGATAGTGACTGTTAACCGAGGACTCTTATAATCTGTGAGGGGAGCTTCACCTATAATTCTATCTTTATGCATAATAGAAGTCTTTGCCACTAAAATTGTTGTGGAAGCCTCATCAATTATCTGCAAGAGTTCTGACCTGAATTTCCCATCCAACTTTATTAAATAAAAAATACTGACCTCCTTTTTCATGGACTTGAGTAGTCTTGAAGCTTCTGATTCCTTGAGAGCATGGGCTCTATCTGGCTAATCAAACTTCTCATGAGCCCTATTGAATGCATGTCCAATGGCATTACTAGTACCTATGAGATCTTCTTTTTGCCTTGTATCTGCACATGTGTTGGCTTTGTCTTCAAATGTCTCTTTGTCTTTGTTTAATCAATTAGTCCTTGACTCTTGACCTATTTCTAATTGAGCCTTCCCCTTGCTTCTTAGCTACACTATAAAAGAGCCAATTTCTTCTAACTGCACCACACTGGTAGATGGTGATGGCACATTGACTTGTTCTTCAACTTCCTCTTTGCACATAGAAATCATTTGAATGTGTGGCCTAGATGAAGATGTCTGGTTCTTAGGATAACAATTAGTATAATGGTCTCTGGCCTCTAGGCACTTCCTACAAGGAGGGGCATTTTCTAGTAGATTGCACCTACTTTGGTAATGCCCACATTCTCCACATGTGAAGCAAATAATTTCCCTCCTTGGCCCATTTCCAAAGTGATCCCTAGGTCGAGGGTTGTAAGAATTACCTTGACTAGGTGCAGCCGCCATCACATTAGCTCCTGGTTGGGATCCTCCTTGTGTCCAATGTGTTTGTGTAGGCATCTCTCTTGAGTGACATTCTTGTGCCTCATGCCCAGCTTTCCTGCACAACTGGCAAGTTACACTTAAAAGTGGACACTCACTTACCACATGACCCATGACCCTGCTTGCTGCACATGGTACACCATAGTCCACTTTTGATGCCACCTCCCCTAAGTTCCTACAACTCTTGTCGAAGTTGATCCAGCTCTTCTGCTTGGGCTTCCTCTTCCTTTTGTAGCTTCAATGCTTCAATTTCTCACCTCAATAGTTATTGCACTCTCCTCCTCTTTGTGGGGCTTATTCCTTTTTACGCTCTCAAGCTCCTTCCTTAGCTGAATTACGAGGTCTTCAGGTTCTGCAGGATATGATAAATTGGACAAACTTGTCCCATACTGATGCCTTATTTGCTCCAATCTTGTGCCTCTATTAATAAATTCTTCTATTGTTGCTGTCGATAAAAATAACTCCTCCATTTTACATTGTGTTGATATGGGAAGTGGTTTAGCCAACCACTTCTTGATAAAAAATCATGGGGAGGGTCTGGCAGTTTAGCCATTAATGCCTTGGCTCTGGTAACAAATTTTGAGAAGGTCTCCCAGGACCTAGTCTTAAATTTTCTAATTCTTCAATAATGTTTTCAATTGCATTCCCTTGTTGGAATTGTTTCCTAAATGCTTCCTTCATCAAGTCCCATGTGGTGAAATGGTTGTCAGCAAACTAACTAGACCATTTGTCTGATAGGCCTTCTAATGTTGCAGGAAAAAGAATAAAAAATGCATCTTCTCTTCCCATCAGACCCTTGTCTTACACAAGGCTAAGAATCTCCTAATGTGCTCATCTGGGTCTTCTTGTGCTAATCCTCTGAAGGATGGAAATTCGATATTCAATCTAGAAAGTAAATTTTCCAAATCTACATGGTCTGCCATATTCTTTATTGATGATGTCGATGACAATGGAATCGTTGATCTTCGAATAAACTTACTTCTTGTTGATTTGCAAGGGACCCTCAAGCTTTGAGACCAGGTTGCAGCCATGAGCTGTTCATATTCCTCTTAGGTTACGATAACTCCAATAGAAGAAAGATTACCTCGTAAGCAAGTACAGTACTGTTGGTACCCTTGCACTCTTCTACACTCTGCAAATACTACTTCTCCTATGCTCAAGCCTCCTTGTGTCCCACCATGCATGCCAAATTCTGTTGGGGGATTCTTGTGCAGAAAGGGACTTGAGTGTTTGTAAGAGAAGGAAGAAGGGTAAGAAGAAGGATACATACACCAAAAACTTCTGTAGATTGATTATAAAGAGAGAAGTACAATAATGATGTACAACACGATCCAAATACTCTCTATGAGAAATCCCAAAGAGTGCACAATCAACAAAGTTACAAAATACCCAAGGTTCTTTCTATTGCCACCCTTCTCTGTACCAGTCCTCCACCCTCTCCAAGAGCTTGCAATTGCACACCTTGGACTCAAGCTTCCAATAGGGGAAGGGTTGAACACCTTCTATCAACGTGCACACAGCTTCAATGGGACCTTGTGACCTTTGATTGCTTGCGTAACATTCCTCTACACACACCTAAGTCACACTTCTTGCACACTTTGCACTTCCTTCTTTGCATCGCACACTCACTTATGTCTCTTGCTCTTCTCTCTCTCCTAGTGTAGACTATCCTCACCTTGCTTAGTCTAACCAAGAATAATGCATGCATTGAGTTGAGTGTCGGTTCACGTACACTCCTAACTAATAAAGTATCTTGGTGCTCACTTCGATGTCCCAAGATTGTCTTCAAATGTGGGCAGCCAATGAATCCTTGTTTTGTCCTGTAGTGACTTTAGGACAATAACCAAATTTTTAATGGGGGGGCCATACTTTCCACTTCTGCATATGCTTCTGCTTCACATGACGTCACATTTTTCCTTTCAATTCTTCAAATGTGTACCTAGGGGAGGGTTCACTTGAAGCTTCCAAACACTTTAAAACACTTTTGAACCTTAGAGAAATCATAGAAAGACAATCTGCAACCAGCATCCAGTTTCTGCAAAACATAACCTTTGTGAACAATTGATTGAGCACTACCTGTGCACCTTGATAACTGAACTTTGAACGCTTTGACCCTGACCATCTTGACTTTGACCTTGACCATGTTGAATTCGACCACTTTGACTTTGAACATGTTGACTTTGACCAATATGACATTGATGGGTGCAACATCAGGTATCTCTTGTGGTGACAATGGCCTCTCGTATTGCAATAACTTAGCTTGAAATGCTTCCATTTGCTTTTGTACAGCTACCATGTCTTGTGAATCTACCCCGATCAGAATGGCTTATGGAACTTGGGTGCTTGTAAAGGGTTGCTGATGGTGTAACTGATCGATCTCTTCTTGCAATTGATTGTACGAGTCCATCGAATTGGCATGTTCCTCCACTTTAATGCAGATATTCACGATTGGGTGTGCTTGGAATTTGGATGGACTTATCTTTGTACCTAGGGTACTCTCAATAGCAGCTTCTAAAGTATCCTAGTTCTATTGTTGTAGATGCTTTTTTCTTCTAGAGAAGTTGCCATGTGTTGTCGTAAGAGAGCCATATTCCTGTTTGGTATTGTGCTCCATTTATATGTGTGCCTTGTCTTCTTAGCTTCATACATCTAATACACTCTAAGGATTCTACATGTGCTTCTTGTGGATTCTTTTATGTTCTTCCTTGCATCTCTTGACTACATTGAGTCGACTTACCATCTCCTCTATCAATGGTTCTTGATAGGGATTTACTCTACATCCAATGATATAACTTGTCAACACATCACCTTCTAAGGTAGCTAATTGCACAACTCCGCTTGTTGATATTCCTATTGATAATCATTGGTCTATAGCCATGCTTTTCCAACTTTCGTGCATGTTGCTTCAACATATATACTAGGGCTAGATCTCCCACTTTCAAGCCCTTATCTTTCACATGTGCATCTAAATATGATTTTTGCCTCTTCTTTGTGGTGTATATTGTGGTGGTTGCTCTTAGTATAGTTTCACCCAATCTCTCTAGATCCAAGATCCTTGAAGATAGCTCATGGCCAGTCCAATCATGTTGGGGTAAAGTCCAAAATGATCCCTTTATAGTGTATACATGTGTATAGGCCTATTTATAAAGGCTGTGTCTAAAATCATTTTGTTGCATGCCCCTCGTAGCTTCCATGAGCTACGCAAGAATCCTACGCGAGGCCGTCTAGAAGGTAAACACACAGAGATAAGCTCACTCCTCCCAGCCATCATCCGAATGTGAATGTCCTTCTTAATGAGACTTCTATCTCTAAAATAGAGGCTCTCTCTTTTATTGTTCTACCCATAATATATCATGCAACATTTCCTTCCCCTTGAAAGCATTTTCAACCTCAAAAATATAGATGAAATGTCTGTAATGGTAGAAGAAAGTGCTCGGACTCCCCTGAACCCCATGTACTCTATGTACATGGTCATCTCTGTGTGTTGTTTCCCTGTGTCCTTCCCCTTAAGAAGTCTCATATGAGATCATCTCAAAGGTGGGAAACCGTCTGAGTAGTGCTTACTATCTCCCGTATACACTCCACCTCCAAACTATCACTCCCATAACATACAACATCATCCAAATGACCTAAGTCCATATGATGTATCCTCTATGGAGTAATAGTATGTAAAGCAAGTGTAAAAGTGCCAAACTTATAAGCTTGACCGTACCATAATGGGGATAATAAACCATTTAATCCTCTAAAATATAGAACCAAGTCCCATAACAAGTGACTCCAAACCCATCTAAGACTAAATGATAGATTGCCCTCATAACACTCCAAGTATTCCTAACCTTGAGTGTGTTCACAAGTAATAGTTTCCTCTAAACTGCCTTGTGACTATGCAATTCCATCATCTAGCTCATATATAAAAATTTCTTGGTAGTGGAATGAAATCTCTACATTCCACCAACCAAGAAGTTTGTGGTTGGTCATCCATTTCCTTTGGACTTAGTTCTATTGGAAGAGCACTATTGGCACTTGTGCAAACTCTAAAATATTCTCTTCTTGTAGTTTGCCATATGAATGCAAAAAGCATTCCCTTTGAGATTCAGATAATCCCTAAGTACCCATCCTCCTAACTGATGTTTACTCATCATACTCAGGATGTAACACCAACTAAGAGTTTGGTACCCTAATAGGTTAGATATATCCCCATCTCTTGGAAACTCAAAAGAGAAGTATCATCAATCTATTCCCAGTCTAACTAATGTCAATAAGTAGATTATCTCATCTAGTCAAAGACCATCACTGAAAATAGCATAACTGCTTCTCTCTAGAGTTTACCAGTGAGTCTCAATCTAACCATCATGATTAACTGATCTCCCTCTTGCCTTCGATAGAAGAGTGCCACTTCTATCTAGAAAACCTAAAAGTGAGAAAGTGAAACTCTCTCTCTCTCTCTCAATTTAATCTCTTCTAAGGAAAAGAGCTCTAGCAGTGGAACCTATTCCACTTTCCCTTTCCCTTTGAAAGAGATTCTATTGAATCCATTTTCTCTACTCATCCATAGCTGAGAACATGCACCCTTTTCCTTCCAAAATAGTGGAGAAAGAAACTCCCATGTGAAGGAAAATTACATTGAAAAGTAGAGGAAATGAATTCGTTCTCTGAAATATAGACTAAGAGATGTTTCCTAAACACCTCTTCTGCCAAAAGGAAAATATGCCCTATTCTTCTCCTATGAAGAAATCATATTTTCCTTTCCTTCTTTCTCTCTCAAAGAGCAGGAGCTAAAGTGAGACCACTGAACTAAAGTGAGATCTCTCAGCTGATTCCCTCTTTGTCCTTTCCTTAAAAGAGAAACTCATGAATTTATTTAGTCCTCTCTTCCATAACTGATGCATAATCCCTCATTACAAACATTACTATAAAGATGGAGAACAAATCTCCCATAACTAATGAAGGTGTATGTAGTGAAGAGTGGAGGAAATAAATTCCTAATATGGGTCAAAGCCCTCTGCTAAAATGGTCAGCAATGATGTGACATGATACCGTAAACACATGTGTATCCATAATAAAGAACTATCTCTGCCAACCATACTCTGTGCATGGATCTATATGATCCAATCACACTGATGGAATTATCCTTCATGAAAAACTCAAAATGAGTATGAAAAACTCACCTGTTCTTCCACAGCTTCACTGTCTAGGAACCAATGTCCTCTTGATAGAGTGACTGATTCTGCTTTGAAGTCATGAATTGATAACTCCTTTGCATTCACCATTCTGAGGAAAATAAAATACACAAAGAAAAACTCCACCCTCGTGAGTCACAAGAAATAAAAAAAGTAATATTTATTTTGAGATGTCATGACATAAGAATGAAAATAAAATCCAAAATAAATTCTGTTTCTTCAAAAAGACTCAATAAAAGTGATCATTACAGGTGTAGCAAGATGTCTAGTGCACTCCCTTTACCCAACAACTCTTTTGGAGAAAAACAAAACATTTATCAATGATAGAAAATACAAAATAAATAGAACTCTACTACCCTTCTACCTAGATCTTGCTTTGTGATATATAATTTTTTGTAAAAAATAAGGGAAAATAAACAATTTTTCTCAACTTTTCTTTCTCTCTTTTTTTTTTTTTATAACAATGATTCCTTCTATTCTTTCTTGTTATTTTTTTTCTTTTATTTTTTTTCTCTCTTTTTTTTTCTTTTCCTCTTCTTTCTTTTTCTCTTTTTTTAATAATAATTTTTTTTTAATAATAATTTTTTCTATTTATTTTCTTCCCCTCCTAATTCTCTTTTTAGAAAAAGGATAAGGTCAAATATTTTTGTCATAATTTTCAATATGTTATGATTTTCTAAATACAGATCAAATATGGATGATCTTTTTTCCATTGAAACAACTCTGATTTTTTGACCCAATACTTCCTAACTCTAATTGTCCTGGTTTTAGGCAAACATCCATTTCCTTTGGTTAAGCATTTTGTAGGATTTTTTGGTCTCCATATCCATTTTGTCCTGGATTTCTGTTTTGATGAGCGGACCTCCTGTAGACTTTGATTCCATGTGCTTCTTGTTCTGATGTTTTGATTCTTTGGACAATGCCATGATTGCCACCTTCTTCCTATCTCTCCACCCTTCTTTGTTCTTCCAATCTTTTGCTGATTTTGATTACATGAAGCTTGATCATTTAACATTTGTATTGGTAATGTCTGTGTATCTTCAAATGCAAAAGTGAATCCTTCCAAGTGTATATCATGAACATCTGATTGAATTTCCTGTTCTTCATTACTCAATAAAAATATTAAAAACCTTTTGTCATTTATGTTCAATTTAAGCTTCATTTTTTCAAAATCCAAAATCACTTTACCTTGTTGGAGCCATGGTTGACCTAAAATCACTTTTTTAGACATCAAATGATCTGGCCATTCTTCACAGTCTATTTTCATATATTCTTCATTGAACTTAACTTCAATAGACAGTGAAGACATGCTTTGTACAATTTGACCTTCCAAAGTTTTGATTAAGGTTCTGCTTTTAGTTCTTTTTATGTTAAATTTACTTACCAAAGCTGAACGAATCAGATTCACTTGTGCTCCAGAATCTATCAAAACCCTAATTTTTTCATTTTGAAAATCCATTGTCATCACAAGCACATGTTCTTTCGGTTTTAGAGGAGTTTCACACAAACAGACTTCCCTAAGATCTTTGATTTTCCTTATCCTTTCCTTTGCTTCCTGTTGAGCCTCTTTTCTAATGTCTTCCTCTGCTTTTTTCCTATTTTGAGCTATTTGCAACCTTCTCCATTCATCAACAGTTAATGGGCAGTCATACCTCTTGACTCTACATCCACTTATGAAGTTTGGCATGATTTCTCCGTCTATGTTAGCTAGTTGAATGGCTCCACTGTTGCTTATCTGATGTATAATATATGGTCCATGTCCTTTTTTCTGGAACTTTTTCTGATGTTCTCTGACTGTGTAAGCCAAAACTAGATCTCCTTCCTGTATATCTTTTTCTTTTATGTGAACATCATGATAAGCTTTTTGCCTTTTCTTGTCCACATATATACTCATAATGGCTTGGAGTCTAGATGCTCCCAATTTTTCCAATTCTATTACTCTCTCTGATAGTTCATGTCCAGTCCAATTGTAGTGACTACCTACTTTTAATGTTGGAATAAGGAATTCCATAGGTAGAACTGCATTTTGTCCATATACTAGATTGAATGGTGTGTTTCCTATTGCAGTTTTATAAGCCAATCTATAAGCCCATAGGACATGATTAAGTTGTAAATCCCAATCATTCCTGTTTGTGTTTACTAATTTTGACAGTACAGTACAAAGTACTTTATTAGTACTTTCTGCTAACCCATTGGCTTGTGGGTGATATGGGGCTGACTTTCTATGACTGATCAGGAAATATTCAGTGATGTTTTCTATGATTTGGTTTACAAAATGGGTCCCCCTATCACTTACCAATTCAATTGGAAGTCCAAATCTGGTGATAATATTTTCATACAGGAATCTGGCAGTAGTATGAGCATCATTCCTTCTTGTGGTTTTGGCCTCAGCCCACTTTGTCAGGTAGTCTGTAGCCACTATGATGTATTCAGCATGGGATTGTTTTGCTGGAGGATGTATAGGTCCAATGAAATCCAACCCCCATTTACTAAAGGCTCTTGCTGAAATTAATGGAACTAATGGCATATTATCTCTTTTATTTGGTTGAATCACCCTTTGACAGACATCACATCTTTTTACATAGGTTCTTGCATCAGGAAATAGGGTTGGCCACCAAAAGCCAGAATATAAAATGAGTTTAGCAGTTCTGTCACTTGAAAAGTGTCCTCCTACTACTCCAGAATGTGCCTGTTCCAACATATCCAAATATTTATTCTCAGGAACACAAATTCTTAAGTATCCATCCATTCCTCTCTTATACAACTGTTCTCCTATCAATTGATATTCTTCAGAGACTACTTGTAGATTTTTGGAATCTGCACCAGCTATCACTTGTTTTCCTTTCTTCTTCCTCTTCAATTCCTCAATGATATTTTCACTCCAATCTGGATTTTTGAATCTTGCAATAATTGGCACTTCCTGTAATTAGCAATGTATTTTGTTACATTTTGAATCTTATTAGGCCAATGTACCCCCATCCTCAATATAGAGTTATGAATTCTAAATCTTGCAATAATTGGCACTTCCTGTAATTAGCAATGTATTTTGTTACATTTTGAATCTTATTAGGCCAATGTACCCCCATCCTATTGAGATTACTTAGGGTGACTATCCTAGAAGCATGAGTGCAAGGGTTCCAACAATGAGCTCTCCTCATATATTCTTGTTGCTCTTCTTCAGGAGTACAATATTCCAATATGCGTGTGTGGTTGAGATGATACAAATGCCCAGCTAGTAACATAAAGTTCCTGCTTTGTCATACTAAGTGTGCATTGTTCCCAACTGTTCTGCAAGGTCCCATGGTTAATAATGGTACTAAAGTCATGGCCCACTCAGGAACACTCTCTACTTTGAACAAATAAGTGTCTGGCAGGTTGTCATCTAAAGGTGAACTGGGTTCTTTAGACTGAATTCTAGATAAATGATCTACTCTCAAGTGTGTTTTCCCTTGTCTGACCACCACTTCAAACTCAAATTCCATTAGTAAAAGAAACCATCTGACTATTCTACCAGTGTGACAAGGTTTATTTACCAAATATAGTAAAGCTTGATGGTCTACAAAGAACTTAAACTTGTTGGCCAAAAGGTAATGTCTATATTTCTTTACAGCAAATATCATGCCCAATCCCTCTCTCTCAGTGGTTGTGTAATTTTTTTCTGCTAGATTCAATTGCCTACTAGCATAAGCCACTGGAAAATCTAACTTGCTTCCTTCTATTGGTTGTGCTAACACACATCCTAAAGCATAATTTGAAGCATCCACATGGACATGAAAAATTTTATCCCATTGAGGTGTTTTCAGAATTGGGGCTGTTATCAAACAAGTTTTTAAAGTTTCAAAGGCTTGGTCACACTCCTTGGTCCACTCAAACTTTGTAATTAGAGCATATAAGGGTTTGGCTATGTCAGCAAATTTGTGTACAAATTTCCTATAGTACCCACAATGTCCCATGAAAGTTTGCAGTTCCTTTACGCTTGTTGGTCTTGGAAGCTCTATTATGGCCTTTATTTTCTTCTCATCAGTTGAAATTCCATTTTTAGAGACTATGTGACCTAACATTCTTCCTTGTCTTACAAAGAATACACACTTTTCTGGATTTAAACATACTCTGTAGGTTCTGCATTTCCTGAATATATTTTCTAAATCCTGCAAGTGATCTTGTCTTTTTAATGAAAAAGTACAAAGATCATCTACATAAATTTCTATTACATTCCTCAGGAACTCTTTGAAGATATGACACATCAACCTCTAAAAAGTTGTTGGAGCATTGGTTAACCCAAAGGGCATAAGCCTAAAAGCATAAATTCCCCATTCTGTGGAAAAGGTAGTTTTATGTTGGTCTTCCAATGCTATAGGTACCTGATTGTATCCTGAAAAACCATCTAAAAAACTATAAACCTCCTTCCCTGCAACTCTTTCTAGAAGATGATCTGTTATAGGCAGTGGATAATTATCTCTTATAGTTGCTGCATTTACCTTTTTCAAGTTAATGCATACCCTAAGTTTACCATTCTTTTTTGGTACCACAACCATAGGAGATATCCATTCTGTATACTCAATTTCATACCTCTTTGGTTTCCTCTTGAGAAGTAGTCTGTTTTCTACTTCATAAGTCTTGAAATTTGCTGGTACATCAAACTGTTGATCTTTGTTTGTTTCCCTTTTCTTCTTCTCATCCTCCTGATTTTCTTCTATTTCCTTGTGTTTGTTTTTCTTATACTTGCCAGAGATTTTATCTTTAATAGCATCTTCAGCTTTTACTTCTTCCAAAAATTGTGTCTTCCCTTTTTTTAATATCATTTCTTCTTCTTTGTCCTCTTCTGTTCTGGATACCTTTATCATTTGTATTCCAATGTGAAAGACATCATACCCTTCTTCATTTTGAAATTCCACTCCTACATATTCATCACTGGCTAGATCCATGGTAGCCAAAATTTGATTCCACCCATAGGGCTCAAACTCCTCATCTTTGAATTGTTGTGGTACATAGTTCTCATCTTGTAACTTCCTTCCTTCCACCCAATCTTCTCTTCTCAATCTCCTTTTTCTATTGGTACGATTTCTTATCATATTGCACTTCCATATTGATAATTCAGTTTCATCCTGGTCTTCCATTTCTGATTCCTTAGTTAACTCTTGATTCTGATGTATTTTATACCATTCTTGAGGAGATATGTCACAGTAGTGCCCATTTCTTAGATTTACTTTGGTTATTCTTCCTTTGCTCTGAAGGTATAAGCAATCATTACCCCAATCTTGCACAATTTGCATTTGTCTCATAAATGGTCTTCCTAGGATAATTTCATATAAAGTGGATTGTGGGAATTCAACTATAGCAAAGGTATGTTCTATCTCTATTCCACATATGTCCACAATCACTTTTTCCCATATTCCTAGGGGTTTTTCTATGTGTCCATCTGCAAGTTGCAATCTCATTTTGGTGGGTAATAATTCATTTTTTCCCCATTCTTCCCAAGTTTGTTTAGTCATGATGGCCACTCCTGATCCACTATCCAGAATAGCTTTGGCCTGGTTTTTACCAAATTGTATTTTTAAGGTTGAGTTTCCCTCTTCTCCTTCACAATATCCTCCTATCTTATCAATGGGAATATACCATAATTCCTCCATTTCCTGTAGTTGTGGGTGAAGATTTTCTGGTGTTGTTTCCCATATTTTCATTTGGTTTTGTAAGTGAGGATTTTGTTTCATTAAATCTTCCCATGTGGTGTGATATAGAATTGTGCATTGTTTATCTATATTCACCTGGAATGTTACTTGTGGGTTTTCTTCCTTATTACTATTTCCTCTTGTTTTTGTTGTCTCAGATTCCTCAACTGTTTTTTGAGAATTGTCTACTTCCCCCATTTTGAGTTGCACTTCTCGTATGATTTGTTTACACTTCTGCATCCTTTCATGTTCTAAGTCTGGCATAGGATAAGCCATTGTATGATAAGTAGGGCTTGGTCCCTCTTGAATTCTTCCCTTGTATGCTTTTATTAGAGTGTCTAGACTTTGTGAATTTCCTATCTCCAACTGGGTTTGTGTCTTCTGAGGAGGAGTACTATTTGATTGTTCCCTATTTTCTTCTTCCAAATTTTTACCCATTCTTTGTTTCCTTTCCCATTTCCCTTTTTGTCTATTTTTCTTCACCTTTGAGATTGAACCTTCATTTTGTTCCTTACTTGTTCTTTGTTGTTTAGTTTGTGACCTTGTTATAGCATTTACATTCACTTGGTCAATGTCACTCAATTCTTCTTTTTCCATGATATTGACTGCTTTTAGTGGTATGTTATTAGGTGTGTTTTGTTGTTTTTGAGGATTTTTTGGACAATCCTTTATCAAATGTTCCCTGCCACAATCCTTGCAATAAGCTCCCTCTAGTCTTAACGTAGGAGGTTGTAGACAGTCTCTAATGAAATGTTCTGCCCCACACCTATAACAAGTTATCTTTGGTCCCCCTGTGAATTGAGGTTTTTGATTGGACATATAATTATTGGTTATATACATAAAAGTGGCAGTGTCCATCTCAATTCTCCCATTTCCCAAGTCTAGGGCTTGTAATTCTGGTTCTCTTAATTCATAACCTTCCCATTCTTCTTGATATCCTTCATTCCATTGATAATCTTCCTTGTATGGTGACTTTGTTCTTGATTTTCCCTCCTCTATTGGTGTGTATTTGATTGGTACTACATTTGTTGGTATAGGAGGTTGTTGCCCAAGCACAGGTCTTGGTTGCTCAATATACCCTGATTCTCTTTGGCTCCCATAATCTCTCTCCTTTATGGGTTGTTTATTATAGAAGCATTCCTCCCTGGTATGATTTGTCCATTTCCTCTCTAGTGTACAATATTTGAGTGTTTTTCTATCTTGCAAATGTGGAGGCTTTTGATATGGGCATTGTTGTACCAAATGACTTTCTCCACAATTGTAGCATTTTTTATTTGTGTTTATCCTAGAGTTTATCAAATTGGTTTTGGTGCTTACCTCTAGGGCTTTAGCAATGGCCTGAGCCAATTCTTCTGCTGTTGGGATTTTATCTTCATTTGATCTAGGTTGATCAAATGCTAACAGATCTTGGCCTCTGTTATCTTCCAAATCTATTGCTTCTTTTACAAGCTCCCAGGTCAGGGCAGCTCCTATAGTACACTAGGGTTCTTAATTGAGCACTTCTTAATCCTTCTATGAATAGGGATACTTGTCTTGCCATGGAAGGTACTTCTTCTTTGGGATATCTGTCAATGTATTGCTTAAATCTCCTGGCTGCCTCTCTGACATTTTCATTTTTTTGTTGTTTAAAGCTGTGTATCAGAGTGGCTGTGCTATGTTTTATTCCAGTCTTTGAGAATTCCCCAATGAAGGCTTCTAGGAAGGATTCAATATCTAGGTACATTTCCTTTCTCAAAGGGATGAACCAAGATAATGTAGGTCCTGTTAGGGTTAGAACAAATGCTTCAAATTGGACTTTGTAATCTTCCACCTCCTCAGCTCTAATTAATTGCCTAAACTTTGCAGCATGAGCATGAGGATCAGAATACCCTTCATATTGATTTTTCATGCATTTGGCTACTTGATATGGTCTAAGCATTCTACCCTGAGGTTGCCAATGATGTCTTCTCTTTAGTGAAAATTCATTAAATCCATCTGGTTCCTTTTCAAAAGGATTTGGGGAAGCATGTGTTCTCCTCCCTTGTTGTTGCTCAGTACTAGTGTAGTTCTCATGTGGTCTTGGTAAGTCTGATTGTCCTAGGTTATGTTCCCAAGGTCCTTTGTCACCACATTGCCCTAAGTCATTTGAATTTTCTGGGTCTTGGGAGAAGATGTATACACATCCTTGCCTATCCTCATACCTACCATCTTTGAATTGAGCTACTGGTGTTATGTTCAAGGGAACTTCTAAGTTTCTCAATCTAATGAGAAACTTATGCATTCCATCCTGATATACATAGGTTCCAAACCTATTTGTATACATGTATTTGAGGATATTTCTATAATCCCTAGTTTCAATGGGCTCATTTGTTTCGTTTAAATTTTCCATGTTGTTTTCTTGCCCTAGATTTCTTTTTTGCACTTCCCCTTCCACTGGCTCTATTTCCTTCCTTCCTAAGTCTTGCCTAGTATGTGTGTTTAATTCGTTCCCAGACCTAAGGATCATTCAATTAATTTTCACAATTCAATGGTCAGAATCGTGTTTTCCACGATTTTCTGCTCAAAATCGTGTTTTTCACGATCTTCTAGTCAAAATCGTGTTTTCCACGATTTTGTGCTCAAAATCATATTTTTCACGATTTTGTGCTCAAAATCGTGTTTTTCACGATTTTCTGGTCAAAATCATGTTTTTCACGATTTTCTGGTCAAAATCGTGTTTTCCACGATTTTCTGATCAAAATCGTGTTTTCCATGATTTTCTGGTCAAAATCGTGTTTTCGATGATTTTCTGGTCAAAATCGTGTTTTCGACGATTTTCTGATCAAAACGTGTTTTCCACGATTTTGTGATCAAAATGGTGTTTTTCACGATTTTGTGCTCAAAATCGTGTTTTTCACAATTTTCTGGTCAAGATCGTGTTTTCCACGATTTTCTGGTCAAGATAGTGTTTTCCACGATTTTCTGATCAAAATCGTGTTTTCCACGATTTTCTGATCAGAATCGTGTTTTTCACGATTTTCTGCTCAAAATCGTGTTTTCCACGATTTTGTGCTCAAAATCGTGTTTTTCACAATTTTCTGGTCAAGATCGTGTTTTCCACGATTTTCTGGTCAAGATAGTGTTTTCCACGATTTTCTGATCAAAATCGTGTTTTCCACGATTTTCTGATCAGAATCGTGTTTTTCACGATTTTCTGCTCAAAATCGTGTTTTCCACGATTTTCTGATCAAAATCGTGTTTTCCACGATTTTATGTCCAAAATCGTGTTTTCCACGATTTTGTGCTCAAAATCGTGTTTTCCACGATTTTGTTTCCAGACAATCGTGATTGCTCACAATTGTAAATAACACGATTTTCTTATGAAAATCGTGTTCTGGAAATCGCGATTTTGTTCTGTTTCAGGGAATCGCGATTTTGTGTCTGACTACAGAATCGCGATTCTGTTAATTTTTTGAAAATTTTTCAAGTGTTGATTTTCAAATTTTTATTTCTTCTATAGAATCACCTTAACTATTTTCTGACATGCAATAAAAGGGTTTTGTAAAGTCTATCAACTTTTCTCAGAAAATTCAGAAATAAAAAAAAATTGCGATTCCGTGTTTTTTGGTGTTTTTGCTTATTTTTGTGCTTATTTGTGCTTAATGACAATGTGAATGTAAAGAAAAAACAAAGAAATTCAGGTCATGGCTCCTTACCTTACTTGCTTTGTCCCAGAAATCTCAAAAAGCTTTGCTCTGCAGAAAATCGCGATTCTGACCCTGCTCTCACTCTCTCTCTTACTCAAAAAATGACTTTTCTTTGAAATTCCCAACTTTTATAGTGTTCACAAAATCGCGATTTTGTGCAGTTTCCACTAATTTTCACATTATCACTTGTGCAATTTCATTTTCCACAACTTTATGGTTTTAATTCTCATTTGTTCATTCTTTTCATGATTAGTCACTCTCATTAGCTCTTGGTGAAAGTCACGATTTTGTATTTTTTCCACTTCACTCACTTAATACTCAATCTTTACTGAGTCTTTGGAATTTAACTTTCTTACTTTCTCAATGTAAATGAAATTTTTTACAATTACCTTTCTCAAAAAACCCAATTATACTCAAATTTCCTCAAAAATCATTTTCTTACAGAAAATCGCGATTTTGTGCAGAGAATCATGATTCTTCTATATTTCCTATTTTTTGCAATTTTGAGCATTCTTTTCTCTTGTCTCCTTTTAATCCCCTTTACCAATTCTAGTTCAACTATCAATGATAATTTTACATCAAAATCACAAAATTATCCAGAAAATCGCGATCCTGTGTAGAGAATTGTGTTTTTTTTTTATTTTCTAGTTTTTGGCAAGTTTTTTGCTTTCTTACCACCAGGTCTCTTCCACACTTGTCAACAAAAACTTCAGTCCAACTTCCCAAGGAAAAAAGAAATTTGTTTGATTGTTTTAGTATTTTGCCCTAAGTTAAGGTAAACACTTCACTTAGAGTTTCTTGTTTGGTGATCTATTGATCTTGTGTTCCTTGATTGGTTATACTATCTTATGCTTTTGGCTATCAAAATAGTTCATGAGAAAACTTCCCAAAGAAAAATGTGCTAGGAAATGCAAGTATCAAATTTTTGCAAAGATAAACTCAAACATTTTTTCTTCAAGATGCAAATCAATTTTTTCAAGAATAATGCTTTGACTTGGTAAACAAATGGATCTTATCTACTTGCATCTAGCTACTTTACTTGACTTTTCCTTAATGCAACCATGTTATCTTCCCAAGATCAACAATTTTGCCTAGTACTTAGTCAAAAAGCACTCTAAAAATACAAGAATAGACACATGTTACCTTATCTTCAGCTTTCTTGATTCAAACTTTTCACACACCTGCACTTTTCTTCAAAAAATGAGATGAGCAACTATCAATTTACAAAAATTTCAGCACTTCCAATTCTCAAAAGATTATCTATTGCTTTCTTTTCCCAAAAGACAAACAAAGACATCTACCTTTTCATGTTCACATTTCTTGATTAAAGAGTATTACCTTTTCCATGTGTTCATTACCATCAACAATAGAAGATCTAGCAAGGTACAACTTCAATGAAGTTTTTGATATACTCCCCGGCAACGGCGCCAAAAAATGTTTGTTATTGATCTTTGGAGTTGTCCTCTCCAATCATTTAGCATAAAGAATTAACAATACATCTTTATTTTGTCAATCCTGGAAGTATTCAAGAGACCACAGCCCCTTCTAGATGATAGAATCCAAGAAATAAGAGAATAATGGTTGGATTTCTGGGAATGATGAAAATGAAGAGGAATTTCTAGGGTTTGGATTATCTTGAGCAAATCTCCACCATTTTCCACAATCTTGGTGTCTAATACATGCTATTTTCTCAGCAGAATACAATTATGAAGTCAAAATTCAAAAATATTACCTGTACCATACAAACGAGACAATCACGATTTTGTAAAAACAGACGATTTTCATCTCCAACACCATTCTTCATCAATTTCTCACTCAACACATCAATATTCAGCTCTCTTCATACACATTCAACAGAATTACACAATAGAAGCTCAGAAATCTCCATGGATACACAAAGAATAGACTCAACAAATCAATGAAACCACACAAAGAGGAGAAAACACGATTTTCAGCAGGAAACTCTCTCTATTCACTTGGATAGCATGTAAACAAATGATCAACCAACCACCTCATAATAGAGGAAATTGTCTTATATACATTTTCAAGTGTCCCTTTTCACACTTGAATTTTGGTCCTTTCCTCTATTATTCTAAAAATATGCTATCTAAGAGTTTCCAAAAATTCTAGAAAAATTACATAAAATTCTATTCTACATAAGGAAGACTCTTCCTTATTTTTACATCAGTTGCATAAATATTTTTACAAGTTTTTGTCATTTTACAATTATTTTTCATCCAAAATGCTTCAAAAAATACATCTTCTAACACTAACCATCACTCGAATCACATAAGCACCCATCGATGCTGTCTCATGAAACCCATCTCTGTGATCCCATCTAATTGGTTTCCTTAGTAGTATAGCAGAAATGCTTCACTACTTGGTCAAGTGATGTGTATGAGTGAAGCTAGTCACTCTTTGGGTATTCTTGATAATACCTATAGTCTTTTAATCCTAATGTGAGAATCTTGTGAAGATAAATAAATCTTCACTACCTTGGAGACTATCATTAATGTACCTCTTGTGCCTGTATGCAACTTCCTAAAACCTATAGGATTGCTTGTGCACATTGCTAATGGTGAAGGTGTAGCTACTTCCCTTAGCAATGCTATGGTCTAAATCCATAAGGACTATGTGTAGGGATCCTATTTCTAATGAAGTTGCCTTATGTATAATAGTCTGATGGTATTAAGTCCATCAATTACATGCTTATAAGCATGCCTAAAACTTATTGATGTTTGCAGAACACGCATGTTACCATGCCATAAAATTCTTACCTAAAGGCAAGTGCGTATATATCGCCATGAGGTGGGAAATTTTTCAACAGCATTTCCCTTAAGAAATGGAATCCCAAAAAATTTTACAATAATCTCAGTGGCACACAGGCCACCCAACAACATAGGGCTTGACAGGCCCATGGCATGCACGCCATAAACTTATATATGGACTCCATAACCTGCAAAAACATAAAAGCAATTGCTAGCAACCATTCTTTGTGTTGCATAGCCATATGGATTCTACAATCCTATTTCCTGCAAACAATAAAAAAGTATACTTCTTGCCTGTTGATCCATACTTTTAGAAATCAAACAATGATCAACATTTTACGTATGCAATCCAATCTATGCATGTACATACAGAACATGCCATAACATAAAGTAAAATGCCTGAAACATAAAGCATACGTTCCTGAATAGATTGATTTTGGAGTTGCATGCATCGAATCATTCTCAACAAGCTTCAAGACCTCTACACCTTCCTCCTCTGGTCCTAACATAAACTTTGAAGTGTCCGAAAACATCGGAGCACTCTCCAAAACATAAAGCATGGTCAAATGATTACTAAAATAATGCAAAATTAGTCAAAAAGTGCCTTAGTAATCCTTCTTTAGACCTGCAAAAACCACTTTAGGACCTAAAAATGTTCAAAACAGAAATATATAGCATGTGCAAAGAGCTCAAAGTGAAATTACTCAAATCGCCTTCCCGGTTTGAAAGATATGGCTCCTGGAAGGTAGTCGCCAAAAACTGTTCAGACTTTGCAGAGCTGTACAGACCTGCAAAAATATTTATTTTCCAAAATTTCTTTTCACAAACTGAAAGTAGACCTTGTGCTCTATGAAACGAGCCATAGCACGTCCAATTTGGAGTTTTCTAGCCCAAGATATGGCTATTCCAAGCGGGGCATGCTAAACTAGTGGACTGTTGGAGGGGCTAGAAAAAGTGTGAAAATGTGATTTTTGGGGTGCCCAATAGCATTCTTCCATCATGTAAATCCTAAAATTCTCTCTATAATCTCAGAGAGAAACATATGAAGATTTCTTTGGACTATTTTCGACTTTCCAAATCCTCCCTTCGTGCATGCTAATTTCCTCCCCAAAAGAGGCCTAAATCAAGATTTTTACTTTCATGTAAAAACTTAAATGGGAGCTCTTAGCAAGCTTCTAATCCACTCTAAATGTGGATTTCTCTTGGATTTTATACAATAATCCATGGGAAGCCTCTTAAATGATCTTTATTTTTACTCCAAGAAGTGGAGTTTGGCCAAATTTAACATCTAAATTTTTTCCAAAAAGTGTGGGAAGGAGGTCTTTGAGGAAGTACAATTCCTCCTTAACTTATCTTTTTGATGAATATAATGATTCGCCTAAGAAGTACATAAACCATACTCTCAGTATATATACTTTCTTCCATCCATCCGTAGCTATCGCACCTCTTTTTCCCTCTTCCAAACTGGGAATTTCTTAGATTCAGGTGCTGAAATTTTTTTCTCAAACAGTCATGGCAGTGGGTTTTGTGGGGCTTCAAACTCCCATCATACTGAGATATTTTGGATTTCTTGATGGTATATGAAATTAAATACATTAGCTATAGGTATGCATGATTTTTCCGACTAAACTAAGAAAAATAAGATGACCAAAGTGTCATTGCTGATTGTTAAAGGCACAAAAAGGAGAACTTTGCATTGCTTGCATGGAAAGGCCTTTTCTATCAAATTCATTGCATTGGCTTGGATTAATTCTCATATGGAATTGTGGCATAAAAGACTTGGCCATATAAGTCAAAACGGTCTATCCAAACTTTGTAACCTGAAGAAGCTTGATGTTAAAGGCACTAAGCTAGATTTTTTTAATGATTGTCAATATGGAAAGCTAGTGAAAAGTTCCTATTACTCTGTTATTTCTCGTAAGTCTTGTATATTAGATCTTGTCCATTTTGATATATGTAGCTTGCCCACCAAATCTATGGGAGGTGCTTCATATTTTATTTCTTTTGTTGATGATTTTTCTAGGAAAATTTGGGTGCAACTACTCAAATAAAAAGATGAAGCCTTTGTTGTGTTTAAGATTTCATGCATTTGTGACTACAAAAATAGGTAGAAGGCGGAAATGCTTAAGTACGGACAATGGGGGTGAGTTCACAAGTGTAAATTCAATAACTTTTGTGAAAATTTGGCCATAAAGAGGGAGCTTACTGTTCCATACAACACCTCTTCTAATAGTGTGTCTGAAAGGTATAATCGTACTCTTTGTGATGATGTCCACAACTAATCTTCCTCATGTTTTTTGGGGAGAGGCTCTTAAAACTACAATACATATATGCAATCAATCCCCTCACATGTCCTTGAAAGGTGACATCCCTAAAGAGGTTTGGTTTGGAAGACTTGCTTCATATGATCACTTATGCATCTTTGGCTATGAAGCTTTTGTACACATAAGGCCTGAGTTGAGGAGTAAACTTAATGCCAAATCCATTAAAGGCCTCTTCATGGGATATGGTGAAGAAGGTGAAA
Source organism: Ceratopteris richardii (assembly GCA_020310875.1). NCBI lineage: Eukaryota > Viridiplantae > Streptophyta > Polypodiopsida > Polypodiales > Pteridaceae > Ceratopteris > Ceratopteris richardii. The sequence goes on from CM035435.1 coordinate 52,735,631, forward strand.
TGGGCTATATAATATGGTTACCTCAGCTGAAAGGGGTCATACATAGATGGGATGTAGTTTGTAATGAGGCAAGGCTGCTATAAAACAATGTTTTCTCGAAACATGACCATAAAACGGCCACATTTTAGCAAGACCAGGCACATGTTTGGACTATTTGAGACCCTCATGATGCACCAGATATGGCTGAAAATATAGATAATCCAGTGGTTTTTGAGCCAGATGATGTTGTATAGCAAGAAGAGGCTCCTCATGGGGCATATGCATCCACCTATTCATGCTGAAAATAGGGCTAGAAATGATAACAAGCCATTAACAATGAAGAAGTTAATGTACCTCCTGATGTAGATCCATTATTGGGTAATGTGGATCGTTGGGTAATAAGATCTACACATCCTAGGAGGCCAGTGAATAAATATGACCCCTCTATACATTACATTATGTTATCAAATGAGGGTGAGCCTCTTACTTATAAAGAGGCAAAGTTATGTGATTACAAGAAGAAGTGAGAGTCAGCCATGCATGAAGAAATAAAGGCCTTGCACGCAAATGATACTTGGGATTTGGTTGAGTTGCCTAAAGGAAGGAAGGAAATTCCCAACAAGTGGGTGCACAAAATCAAAACTGTTGATGGCAAATCCAAGTATAAGGCAATGCTAGTTGCTAAGGAATATGCCCAAAAGTAGGGTATTGATTTCCAAGAGGTGTTCTCTCTAGTGGTTACAATGGCCATATTACGTGTGTTGTTTGCTCTCATAGCCGCCTTGGATTTGGATTTATTCCAAATGGATGTTAAAATAGCCTTTTTGCATGGTGATGTAGACGAAGAACTGTACATGAAATAACCAAAAGGATATGCCATTCGTGGAAAAGAGCATCTGGTATGCAAGCTAAAAAGGAGCTCATATGGGCTGAAATAGGCCCCAGACAATGGTATACGAAGTTTGATGCATTTATGCTCAAACATGGGCTCAAAAGAGGCCATGCAAACCATTCTTTGTACACTAAAAAGGATGAAGATGGAAGCCCAATTATTGTTGTACTATATGTAGATGATATGCTATTGGTTGGGAAGAAAAAGAGCACATTGAATGCTCTAAAACAATAGCTAAACTCTGAATTCTCAATGAAAGACCTTGGAGAAGCTCAACATATTCTTGGTATGGGAATAAGAAGGGATAGGCAGCAACATACTTTGCATTTATCCCAAGAAAAGTACATTGAAAAAGTGCTGGATATATATAATGTGGCTGATGCTAAGCCTCTTGGAGTACCATTGCAGCCACATGTTAAGCTTTCCAAGGATGACTGTCCCAAAGATGATTGTTAGAGGAAGTATTTCTTGGAGAAATTATTTGTAATTTGTCAAAATTTGTAGATATATTTATGCAAATGATGTAAAATCTAGGAAGAGTCTTCCTCATGTAAAGAAGGATCATATGTATTTTTCTTAGAATTTTTGGAAGCTCTTTGATAGCATATTTTTAGATTAGAAGGTGGAAAGGACCGAAATTTCAAGTGTGAAAAAGGACACTTGAAAAAGTATAAAAGATAATTTCTTCTATTTTGAAGAGGTTGGTTGTATTATTTTGATGCGACCCAAGTAATGAGAAGAGCTTTCTTGCCGAAAATCATGTTTCTCCTTTCATGATCAATTTCTTTATTTGTTGAGTCTTCTCATTGTGTGATCCATGGAATTTGTGAGCTTTCCTTGAGTATTTCTGAGTGAGATGAATGAAGATAGGTGAATCTTATTGTATTGAGCAAGATACCACAAAGGAACAAAGCTGGAATTAGAAATTCTCAGTTTTTACAGAATCATGATTGTCTCGTCTGTGTGATACAGGTACTGTTTTGGAGATTTGACTTCATATTTGTACTCTATTATGAAAATGGCACACTTAAGGCACAAAAATCATTGAAAATGCTGTTGTAGAACTCAAGATAATCAAAACCCTTGTTATTTCCTTTTTTCTTCATAAATCTCTCAGAAAACAGTCACTTTAACTCTTATTCTTGGATTCCATTAACTAGAAGGGGCTGTGGTCTTTGCATACTTCCCGGATTGACAATTTAAAGATGTGTAGTTGATCTTTTGTTCTATAATGATTGGACAAGACAACTCCAAAGGTTAACAACAAATATTTTTTGGCACCGTTGTCGAGGAACAACACAAAAGCTTCATTGAAGTCTTGGACCTTGCTAGATCTTCCATTGTTGATAGTATTTGAACACATTGGAAAGGTACTACTCTATAATCAAGTAAGAAAATTGGAAAGGTAGGATGTTTTGGCTTGTCTTTTGGGAAAAGAAAGCATGAATTAACCTTTTGAGATAAAGAAGTTTGTGAAATTTATGCAAATTGGTAATTGCTCATACTTTTTAAGAGTAAAGTGCAGGTGTGTGAAAAAAAGAAATGAATTAATTTGCTGAAGGAAAAGTAAAATGTGATTATCTTTGCATAAGTAGATTGCTTTTTGACAAAGTGCCAAGCAAAATTTGTCAAATCTTGGAAAAGATGACATAGTTGCAATGAGGAATGTCAAGTAAAGTAGCTATGTGCAAATTGATTGTTCCATTTGCTTATCCAAAGTGAAGTAATAGTCTTTAGGAAAGATTGATTAATCACTTAAAAAAAAAAGTGTTGAGTTTATCTTTGCATGAATTGATACTTGTACTTCTTAACACATATTTTCTTGAAAAGCTCTACTTCCAAACTGTTAGATTGCAAGCATAAAAGAGTATGGCCAATCATGAGATAAAAGATCAATGGATCTTGAAACAAGAAAAGCCTAAGTGAAGTGTTTTCCTTGATTTAGGGATTAAAATACTAAAAAAATTCATAAAATCTATTAAGAATCCAATCAAATTTCTTTTTACTAAGGAAGTTTTGCAGGAGGTTTGGCATTGAATGGTGGAAGAGGAAAAGGGAAAGAAAATTTCAGAAATTGAAAGAAAAAAACAAAAAAAGAAAAACAAAAAATATATAGAGTAAAGTTGTCTATTTAATTAAAAAAATTGAGTTGGGTGGTGTATAATTGTAGGTGACAATTGATTTGGAGTTGCTGGGGCACATTGGAGAAGGCTAGGTGGAGAGAATAGTAAAAAATTGAAAAAACAAGAAAGTTAAAAAAAACACGATTCTCATCACAGAATCGTGATTTTTCAGTAAGATAATGAAAATGATTCAAGGATATTGAGGTAAGCCATTTTAATGTTTCAATAGTTGCACAATCAGAGGTAAGCAGAATTTCAATAAGAATTGAGCATCAAGTGATCATGTTTGGGAATTGGACACAAAATCGCAATTCTCATTAGTAATGGAGAAGTATGAAAATTTTGTATGAGGGAATGAGATTTTATGAAAAGAACAATTAACTTGCACAAGAACAATACTCATGAAAATGAGAATTCAAAATTGTTAAAAATCAGTCATAATCGCGATTGTCTGAAGTCTATAAAAGCATAAATTCACAAAAAATCACGCATTTGAGTGAGAAAGAGTGAGTGAAGAGAGGTGACAGAATCGTGATTTTCTGTATCCACAAAGCATTTGGGAATTTTTTGAATCAAGCAACAAGGTAATTTTCTTCACATTAAGTATTTACATAATTTTAAGTTGAAAATTCTGGGAAAAGCTCAAAAACACAGAAAATTGTTGAAAACACAAAATCGTGATTTTCAGTTTTTTTGAATTTTTTGTAGGAAAAATTATCATTTTGTTGAAAGTTCTTTATTGCATGTTAATATTTTGATAAGGCGCTTCTAATAGTGTGATAAGAACTCAAAAAATCAAAAACCAAAAAATTACAAGAATCTGCATAGAATCGCGATTCTGTGACCAAACTCAAAATCGCCATATTAGAATACGATTTTTATCAGAAAATCATGTTTTTTAACGATTGTGAGCAATCACGATTGTCATAGAATCGTGAAAAACACGATTCTCATCAAAGAATCGTGGAAAACACGATTTTCACTAGAAAGTCATGAAAAATACGATTCTTACCACAGAATCGTGAAAAACACAATTCTCACCAAAGAAGCGTGGAAAACATGATTTTCACCAAAAAATCGTGAAAAATACGATTCTTACCACAGAATCGTGAAAAACATGATAACACGATTTTCACTAGAAAATCGTGAAAAACACGATTCTCACCACAGAATCGTCAAAAACATGATTCTCACCAAAGAATCGTGAAAAACACGATTCTTACCATAGAATCGTGAAAAACACGATTCTCATCAAATAATCGTGAAAAACACGATTTTCATCAGAAAATTGTAAAAAATACGATTCTCACCAGGGAATCGTGAAAAACACGATTCTCATCAAAGAATCATGAAAAACACAATTCTCACCACAGAATTGTGAAAACATGATTCTCACAAAGTTTAGTTCATAAAAATAAATTTTTTTCAGTTGGCCCAATCAAATAAAAGTTAAATCTTGAAAGAAATTTAATACAAGTGAATGAATGATTTTGAGATCTGGTAATAAACTGTCTATTCCGGATAAACAAGAGTTAAAAAGGAAAGAGAAAGTGTTAGGTGAACTACAAGAAAGGGATTTAGGACAGAAAAAAAACATGGAAAATTTAAACGAGACAAATGAAGCACCTGAAACTAGTGACTTTAGAAATATCCTCAAGTACATGTATACAAATAGGTTTGGAGCCTATGTGTATCAAGATGGTATGCATAAGTTTCTCATTAGGATGAGAAACTTAGAAATTCCACTAAATATAATGCCAGTGGCACAATTTAGGGATGGTAGATATGAGGATAGATAGGGATCTGTGTACATTTTTTCACAAGATCCTGAAAATTCTAATGAATTAAGGCAATGTGCAGACAAGAGACCTTGGGAACAAAACCTAGGGCAAATAGACTTGCCAAGACAAAATGAAAATCACATTTCTACTGAACAACAAGGGAGGAGATTACACACTTCTCCAAATCCTTTTGAAAGAGAAGCAGAAGGAATACCTGATTTTCCCATCAGAAGGAGACAATAGTGGCAAAACCAGGGAAGAATGCTTAGGCCCTATCAAGTAGCTAAATGCATGACGAATCAATATGAAGGGTATTCTGATCCTCATGCTCATGCTATAGAATTTAGAAAATTAATTAGGGCAGAAGAAGTAGAGGACTACAAAGTACAATTTGAAGAATTTGGCCTAACCCTAAATGGACCTGCATTATCTTGGTTCATTCCATTGAGAAAGGAAATGTACCCAGATATTGAATCCTTCCTTGAAGCCTTCATAGGAGAATTCTCCAAAACTGGAATTAAACATAGTACAACAACCTTGATACATAGTTTTAAACAACAAAAAGATGAAAATGTTAGAGAGGTTGCGAGGAGATTCAAGCAATACATTGATAGATGTCCAAGAGAAGAAGTACCTTCAATGGCAAGACAAGTGTCTTTGTTCATAGAAGGCTTGAGAAGTGCACAATTAAGAACTTTGGTGTATTATAGGAGATGTCCTGATCTAGGGGCCTATGTGAAAGAGGCAATAGACTTAGAGGATAACAAAGGACAAGATTTATTAGCATTTGATCAACCAAGAACAAATGAAGATAAAATTCCACCAGCAGAGGAATTAGCACAAGCCATTGCTAAAGCCCTAGAAGTTAACACCAAAACAAATTTGATGAACGCCAGATTATCAACCAATAAGAAGTGCTATAATTGTGGGGAGAATCATTTGGTTCAACAATGTCCTTATCATAAACCACAACATTTGCAAGACAGGAAAACACTCAAATATTGTACCTTAGAAAGAAAATGGACAAACCATACTAGAGAAGAGTGTTTCTACAATAAACAACCCATTAAAGAAAGGGAATTTATGAACCAACACAATGTGCAATGGGAATCTGGATTTTCTGAACAACCAAGACCTGTATTGGGGCAACAACCACCATTACCAACAAATGTAGTACCAGTAAAATACACACCAATAGAAGAGGAAAGTACAAGGCCTAGATCATTATATAAGGAGGATTACCAATTGTGGGATGGATGTCAGGAAGATGGGGAAGGATATGAGATTAGAGAACCAAAATTGCAAGCCCTAGACTTGGGAAATGGAAGAATTGAAATGGACACAGCCACATTCATGTACATAACTAATAATTACATGTCCAATCAGAAACCCCAATTCAAGGGAGGCAAAAAGATAACCTGTTATAGATGTGGGGGGGAACATTTTAGTAGAGACTGTCCACAACCTCCAACATTAAGAATAGAAGGAGCCTATTGTAAGGATTGTGGTAGGGAACATTTAATAAGAGAGTGCCCAAGAAACCCTCAAAAACAACAAAACACATCTAGTAACATACCATTAAAAACAGTTAATATAATGGAGCAAGAAGAATTAAGTGATCATGATCAGGTAACTGTAAATGCCATAACAAGAGCCCAAGCTAAACAAGAAGGAATAACCAATGAGACACACACCGAGGACAAGAAGAAAAATTCATTAACAAGAGAAAAGAAGAACAAACAAAAAGGGAGATGGGGAAAAAAGATGAAGATAGGAAAAAACCTAGAAGAGGAAACTAAAGGGGACTCAAATAATAGCCAACAACAAATTTCACAAACACAAAAAGAGGCAAGAAATTCACAAAGCTTGGAGACTCTGATAAAAGCATATAAAGGAAGAATTCTAGAGGGACCAAACCCTACATATCATGTGATGGCATATCCTATGCCGGATATAGAGAATGAAAGAATGCAAAGATGTAAAAAAATCATACAGGAAGCACAACTCAAGATTGAGGAAATAGACAATCATCAAAAAACAATTGAAGAGTCAGATGAAACAGAAACCAGGAAACATATTGCTCAGGAAGAAAATCTATAGGTAACCTTCCAAATCAATCTAGACAGACACTGTACAATTCTATATCAAACCACAATGGAAGAGTTAGTAAAACAAAATCCTCATTTACAACATAATATGAAAAATTAGGAAACAAAGTCAAAGAGCCTAGATCCACAGCAACATGAATTGGAAGAATTGTTGTACATACCTATTGATAAAATAGGAGGATACTGTGAAGAAGAAGAAGGGAACTCAACTTTGAGAATACAATTTGGTGATAACCATGCCAAGGCTATATTAGATAGTGGATCTAGAGTGGCAATCAGGACTAAACAAACTTGGGAAAAATGGGGAAAGAATGAGTTAATACCTACCAAAATGAGATTACAACTTGCAGACGGACACATAGAAAAACCTCTAGGAATTTGGGAAAAGGTGATTGTGGAAATATGTGGAATAGAGATAGAGCACACTTTTGCCATAGTTGAATTTCCACAATCTAACTCATATGAAATCATCCTAGGAAGACCATTTATGAGAAAAATGCAAATTGTGCAAGACTGGGGTAAAGATTGCCTATATCTTCAAAGCAAAGGAAGGGTAACTAGAGTAAATTTAAGAAATGGGTAGAATTGTTATATGTCCCGTTCAAAGTGAATCAAAATCAAGAATCAAGTGAAGAATCTCGAAGTGAAGATCAGAATGAGAAAGAATCATCAATTTGGAAGTGTAATGTGATAAGAAACCACATATATAAAAAAGGGATGTTAAAAAAAGAAGATTGTCAAGGAGAAAGGAAGTCACAAGATGAGAGTTACATACCACAGAAATTTGAAGACGAAGAATTTGAGCCTTATGGATGGAATCAGATTTTGACCACAATGGATTTGGCCAATGATAAATATGTGGTAGTAAAATTTCAAAATGAAGAAGGATATGATATTTTTCATATAGGAATACAAATGATAAAGGTGTCAAAAGCAAAAGAAGACTTGAAGGAAGAAATGATTTTAAAAACTAGAAAAACACAATTCCTGGAAGAAGTGGAAGCTACAGATGCTATAAAAGACAAAATCTCAGGAACTTATAGAAAATGTAAACACAAATAAATAGAAAAAGAACAAAAAGTTGAAAAAAAAATAAAAGAAGAGGACCAACAATTTGATGTACCTTCAAACTTCAAGACTTATGGAGTAGAAGATAGATTACTTTTAAAAATGAAACCAAAAAGGGATAAGAAAAAGGGGGAGGCATATGACAATGAGGAACAGACTAAGAAAGTGGTGATCACTCAAGAAGAGGAGGAAGATAGGCACATTGTCATAGCTGATGACATGACAAATCAAGAGGAGGAGGCATTGATGAAATTGGCTAAAAATTATAGGGATGTGTTTGCTTACAATTATAAGGATTTGAAAGGAATTGATCTTAAAATTTGTGAACATAAGATTCCTATTACTCCTGATGCAAAACCTAGCAAACAAAGACACTATACATTTAATGACAAATACTCTGCTAAAATAAAGGAAGAAATTGACAAACTATTGGTTGCCAATTTCATCTATGAAATTGAGTATACTAAATGGATATCTCCTATAGTTGTGGTACCCAAGAAAAATGGGAAAAACAGGGTATGTATTAATTTGAAAAAAGTTAATGCAGCAACTATAAAAGATAGCTATCCATTACCAATAACAGACCATCTCTTGGAAAGAGTTACAGGTAAGGAGGTCTATAGTTTTTTGGATGGTTTTTCAAGATATAACCAAGTGCCAATAGCTTTGGAAGACCAACATAAAACTGTTTTTTCCACGGAATGGGGAATTTATGCATTTAGGGTTATGCCTTTTGGTTTAACCAATGCTCCAACAACCTTTAAAAGGTTAATGTGCCATATATTCAAAGAATTCCACATAATGGAAATCTATGTTGATTGCCTTTGCACTTTTTCAAAAAAAAAGAGAAGATCATTTGAAAGATGTAGAAAATATATTCAAGAAATGTAGAACATACAAAGTATGTTTAAATCCTGAGAAATGTGTGTTCTTTGTGCGGCAAGGGAGAATGTTGGGTCACATAGTTTCTAGAAATGGAATTTCAATTGATGAGAGGAAAATAAAAGCCATAGTGGATTTACGAAAACCAACAAATATAAAAGAACTTCAAACTTTCATGGGACATTGTGGATATTATAGAAAATTCATACACAAATTTGCAGATATTGCAAAGCCTCTATATATATGCATTAATTACACAATTTGAGTGGACCATGGATTGTGATCAAGCCTTTGAGACTTTAAAAACTTGTTTGGTGACATCACCTATTTTAAAAACCCTACAATGGGATACAATTTTTCATGTTCATGTTGATGCTTCAAATTTTGCTTTGGGATGTGTTTTGGCACAACCAATAGAAGGAAGAAAATTAGACTTTCCAATTGCTTATGCTAGTAGGCAATTGAATTCAGCAGAAAGAAATTATACAACCACTGAAAGGGAAGGATTGGGAGTGGTATTTGCTATAAACAAATATAGAAATTATCTTTTAGCCAACAAGTTCAAGTTTTTTGTGGATCACCAAGCCTTACTCTACTTGGTAAACAAACCGTGCCACATAGGGAGGATAGTCAGATGGTTCCTACTATTGATGGAATTAGAGTTCGAGGTAGTGGTCAGACAAGGGAACACTCATTTAAGAGCAGATCATTTGTCCAAGATACAAACTAAGGAGCCAAACTCACTATTGGATGATGAACTACCAGATGCATATTTATTCAAAATAGAAAGCATCCCTGATTGGGCCATGACTTTGGTACCTTTGCTAACCATGGGACCTTGTAGAACACATGAAAACAACACACACTTGGTATTACAAAGTAAGAACTTTTTATTAGTAGCTGGGCACGTATACCATATAAATCATATTGGTATACTAGAATATTGTACTCTAGAAGATGAGCAACAAGAATATATAAGGAAAGCTCATTGTTGGAATCCATGTACTCATGCTTCAATGATGGTTACTTTAAATAATCTCAATAGAATGGGGGTACATTGGCCTACAAAGAGTCAAGATGTGGAGAAATATGTTTCTAATTGTTTTAAATGTCAATCTTTGCAAAATTCAAAAATCACAACTTTGTACTGGTTCTAGAAAATCCCAGATTGGAGTGCAAACATAGTTGAGGAGTTAAGAAGTAACAAACCATTAGAGCCAATAAAAGTTGGTGCAGACTCTAGAAATTTACAGACAACTGATAGGAGACCAATTGTACAAGAAAGGAATGGATGGATATCTAAGAATATGTGTTCCTGAAGAGAAATATATGGAAATGTTAGAGATGGCACATTCAAGAGTAGCAGGAGGTCATTTTTCAAGTGAAAGAACTGCTAAACTTATTTTATGTTCTAGTTTTTGGTGGCCAACTCTCTTTCCTGATGCAAGAATATATGTGAAAAGATGTGAAATTTTTCAAAGAGTTAAGCAACCAAGTAAAAGAGATGATATGCCATTAATACCACTTATTTCAGCAAGAGCATTCAACAAATGGGGGTTGGATTTTATTGGACCTATCCATCCTCCTGCAAAAGAGTCTCATGCTGAATATATACTTGTAGCCACAAATTACTTGACCAAATAGGCAGAGGCTAAGGCTACAAGAAGAAATGATGCTCAAACCACTGCACGATTTCTTTATGAAAATCTTATCATCCGATTTGGGTTACCAATTGAATTGGTAAGTGATAGGGGGACTCATTTTTTAAACCAAGTAATTGAAAATATAAATGAGTATTTCATGATTAATCATAGAAAGGCAGACCCTTATCATCCACAAGCAAATGGATTAGCAAAAAGTACTAATGAAGTACTTTGTAGTGTTTTGACAAAATTGGTAAACACAAATAGGACTGATTGGGATTTACAACTTAATCACGTCCTATGGGCCTATAGAGTGGCATACAAAACTGCTAGTGGTACAACACCATTTAATTTGGTATATGGACAAAATGCAGTATTACCTTTAGAATTTCTCATATCAACATTGAAGGTGGGAAATCAATTCAAGTGGAGTGGACATGAATTATCTGAAAGAGTGGTGGAATTGGAAAAACTTGGAGCTTCCAGACTTCAAGCAATTATGAGCATATATGCAGATAAAAGGAGACAAAAAGCATATCATGATGTTCATATTAAAGAAAAAGATTTGCAAGTGGGAGATCTAGTTTTGGCATATACTATGAAAGAACATAGAAAAAAATTTCAGAAGAAAGGACATGGACCTTACATTATTAACCAAATCAGTAACAGTGGAGCTGTCCAATTAGCTAATATAGATGGAGAAATCGTGCCCAATTTCATAAGTGGGTGTAGGATAAAAAGATATGATTTTCCATCAACCACTCTGGAATGGAGAAGAATACATCAAGCTCAAAATAGGAAAAAAAAAAGAGGAAAAAATCAGGTATGAAGCTCAACAAGAAGCAAAAGAAAGAATAAGAAAGACTAAGGAGGTTAGAGAAGTTTTCTTATGTGAAACACCTTCAAGGGTGGTGAGGGAGCATTTGCCTGTTATAACGATGAATTTTCATAATGAGAAAATCAAAGGTTTTGATAGATTTAGGTGCACAAGTTAATTTGATAAGTTCAGGATTGTTGGATAAATTTAAATATAAAAGGAATAAGAGCAACACATTTATCAAAACACTGGATGACCAGAGAATACAAAGTTTGTCTTCACCATCTATTGAAGTTAAGTTCAATGAAGAAAATATGAAAATAGACTGTAAAGAATGGCATGATAATATGATGACTGAGAAACTGATTTTAGGACAACCATGGCTGAGGCAAGGTAAACTAATTTTGGATTTTGAAAGTATGAAGCTTAAATCGACAATAAATGACAAAAGGTTTTTAATGTTTTTATTGAGAAATGAAGAACAGGTGATTCAACAGGAAATATATGACTTGAATTTGGAAAGATTTACCTTTCCGATAGAAGATACAAAGGAAGCACAGAAAGAACTACTCCATGATCCATCCCAATTCAGAAGAAAACAGAAAGGAATTGAGGAAACCATACTTGCTGGAAAAACAATTGAAAGGTGCGAAGTAAGAAATAATAAAAAAAATCAAGTCATCAAGACAAAATGGGTGTGGAAACCAAAAACATCCAAGCACTGTTCATCAAAAGGAGTCATTAAGACAAAATGGGTGTGGAAACTAAAGACATTCAGGCACTGTTCATTTTTAGACAGTGAAGCCGTGGTGGAAGATGTGGAGTTAGAATCTGATGAAGAAGAGGATATCCCAGAAGCTTAGCAGATAGCCAAGGAGCCGAGGGAAACAATCAATATCATTGGTCAACATATCTTTACAGTAGGGGTTGGAGGTTACAAATATACCATGCTATGTCAAGAATTCTACAAATTCCAAAAAATGGCTGCCAATTATAAAAGATGGAAGGCAGTGGGATTACATAGACTATTGGATGAACCTCTCTTCTTTATAGACTTTGAGAGAGTATCACAGGTCATGTCTAGTCTGTTGGCATTCGGTAAAGCCAATGATGCATACTTCAGATGCTCAGTTAAGGATAAGGAGAATAAAGAGGTACAGATAACCATCAAAGCAGAACACATCAGGGTAGCTCTTCAACTCTATACCATAGGAACCAAATTGGATGGTATCTTTGTCAAGAGAAATGCAGCAACATATGCTGGATATTCAAAATTTGTGGACTTCAAAGGAAGAGAGAATGAAGAATTTGCCACCAGGATGTTTCTTCAATATTTGTGTTTTCCGAAATTGCCAAGATATACAATGCCACATAAACTAGTTACTTTGATTATGTTCAACAATAAAGACAGGACTAAACCATTTGGAGTAATGGATGTAACTCCCTACATTCATGAACAATTAAAGGAAGTAGCAAAGTATTGGCAGCATAGAAAGTTTATGAATGGAGCACAGTTTCTAACCAGAATCATATATCATGTTTTAGATATGGAGGATCAGTTGAAATTGGCTCCAGAAGCTCAGTATTTTAGAAGTTTGATGGCAGGAATTAAAAGTCCTTCAAAGCTGATGACCTAGAAATGTAGTCTTGGAGCAGGAAGGAGTAACAAAAGAGGAACATGAAGCAGCCCTGAAAGAAGTCCAAGCTTCAAAGGAACCCCATCCACCTCAAACAAGCAAGGAACAAATTTATTCATATTTGACTCAAGGTAATGATAAGAGGGCAGTCTATGAAGCTCAATATCAGAAAATGTTGGAAAATTATTCATGTAAAGCAACTGATTGGATACAAGATGAGGTGGAACATTATGAAGAATTACATGATCAGATGATGGCTGCAGAAACGGAAGAAGTATTTGTCAGAAAAGAAGTGGCATTATTGGCTTATTTTAAGGAATTACAAGGACCTCTAGAGACTAGAACTATAGTGGTGTTGAAAAAGGAAGTCCAGAAAAAGCCTGCTCAGAAAAAAAAGCCAACCAAGAAGGATAAGGGTAAGGCAGTTGAACATGTACAGGTGGAAGAGTCAATAAGAATATCATCAGAAGAAAAGAAGAAAAAAAATCAATTGAAAAAGAAAAGCACAAAATGGACAAACAAGGAGTAGCTGCTTCTTCACAATTTTCATCAGACTCAGAGATTGATATTGAGAATTTTCTTCTGAACAATTTAAATCTCTCAGTACCCAGCACACCAGTAAAAACAGTACAAGCTTCTGTAAAGAATGAAACACCAGAAGAATTGAGCTAGAAGTCAAAAGGGATACAAGTCTGTGAAGAATCAACAAAACAAGATAGTACTGGTGAAGAAAGAAGGAGATTGAAAGGTAAAGAACTAATGATGGAAGAAGTGGAGGAAACAATAAAAGAATTCAGTAGTGGACTGGTGGACACAGGAGTCAAAACTATATGGTCAAAGCCCTCACAACAACCTCATTATCAACCATATGAGGAAAAGCAGGAATTGGAAAGAAAATCAAATACATGTAGTCAGTTGTATAGTCAAAAGGATAAAGGTGAAGTAGAAGAAAAGGTTGAAATGCCAGAGAAGGCGGATATCAAGGAATATAAAGAAGGAAAAACAAAAACAGAAATAAATCAAAGTATAGAGGAGGTACTCTTTGATCTAGGTCATAATGAAGAGTCCACACATACAGGTAATCAGGCAAAGGAAGAAGAAATATATTTTATGGACATAGATGAACAAGAAGTGGAACAAAAAGAGCAGCAGCGGAATGACCTAATGAGGAATCCAGTAGAGGATGAATCAACCTTATTACAGGAAAACAAAGTCCAGGAAAAGGAAATTGATAAAGAAGAGGCAGAAATAGTGGAAGAAGAAAAAGACTATGAGAAGGAAGAAAACCTGGTGACAGAATATGAGGAAGAGGATGTAGAAAAAGATGAATATAAGGAGGAAAAGCAAATAGAAGTAAAACAAATAGAATTGGAAACTAGTCTTGAAAGGATACCTAAGGACATTAGATCTGCTTGTAAGATCATTATGAGCAACATAGAACAATTCAGACCTTCTAGCAGAAATATGATCATATCAGGGATGGTGGCTAAATCAGAATTTGTAAAAGGTAGCAGAATCATTATTGAGCAGAAAAAAGAAAAGGAGCAGCTAGAAGACCAGATAAGAGTTGTACAGGAGAAGAATGAAAGCTTGATCAAAAGAATAATTTCCCTAGAAGAACAGGAGGTTCAAAGCCAAAACAAAATCCAATTTCTTGAGCACAAATGTACTAGGCAATTGGAGCATAGCAATAAATTAGAAATGGAATTGAAGAAATTAGAGCAAAGATTTGGAACACTTCAGAGTTCATATCAGATAATGGTCAAAGCTAATGAGGACATAAACAGATTATTGATGGAGGAAGGTCAATTGAAAGGAGAGAGTCAGACTGAACAAATAACTCAGGAAGAGAAAGAAAAATTGAATAAGGAAATTCAGAGGTTGCAGGAAGAATTGAAAGAAGTCAAGGAAATGGAAAAACAAGCTAGTGTGCATGCTGCTAGTGCAGTGAGAGGATATAACAATTTACATTTGGATGTAGCAAAAGAAAGGAGTGAATGGAGATCAGAAAGGGAACTGTTGGTATCTCAGAATCAAGGATTATTGCTGATGGTGGAAAAATTACAGAAAAATTTGGAATGTCCACAAAAAGTCGAAGAACAAGCAGTAAGCACACAAGCAGAGGAACAGGAAGGGGGAGAAGATAATAGTTTCCAAAATTTTAGTGGGCAAGAAGACAAAACAGTTGAAGAATATTCAGATGAATTTGTTCAAAAGCTTCTAACAACCAGCGAATCAAGAATGGAATTTATAAGGAAAATGCATGATGAGTATGAGGAACAAATTGTAAATTTTGCTCTAAATAAGGAAGTAAATCCAGATCAACATCATTGGGCAGCTGATGGTTTAGGAATACCATTCTGTATGATTTTGGAAAGTGTCAGAAATTTTCAGATTGCAAGGGTAGGATTACCACCAAACAAATATTTGGAATATGAAGAAGATATTAATGTCACTAAGGAGTTATTTGAAAAGGCTAACCCTAAATGGAGGAACAGATGGTTGGATGCCAACAAGGAATGCAGGAAGATCTGGAAAGAGGCACCTTTGCAATTAAAGATAAATCCAGCCTATTGTCGAGTAGCTAGAAGAAGAGAACGGTCAATATTTTGGGAAAGAAGAAATGCAGGACAATTTCCAACAAAATGACTGAATTTTCCAAAGATAGCAGGACCAAAATCAAGAACTTGGCCAACCAAGAAGTACATGATTGACACAGCAGAATCCGTTATATCCACATACAAAGATGTAAATGATCTAGCTTGTATTCTATTAGTAAGGATAATGCGACTTATGGTGGCATGCATAGAAACATTCACAGACACAGAAGTGAGGACTCTTAATTACATTGGATTCAACTCACCTACAGATGCTCTACTCTTTGATTTAAGTGAAACCCCTAGATAGAATTTGTTTAATGGCATATTACAGCAGAGTTGTATTTTTGGGAAGCCATTATCTTCAAATCTTTGAAGATGCTTTTGACTATGGATTCTTTGAAAGGGAGTCAGAAATTTTTGGGAATCTATCAGTAGTCACTAAATCAAGACTCACTGCATATGAAGCTTCTTATATAGAATATTTGAAAAAAGATGTGATAGATAGACCAGAGGCAGCAGTTCAATGGAGAAAAGCCTTGTTTGAAATGGTGAACAATTTGAATATTACAGAGAGAAGAAGTCATGATTTGTTATCTCAAGTGTATCAAAGAAAGAAGAAATAAAGGAAGCTCTCATTACTCTTCTGTCAGAATATTTTTGTCAGGAACCAAAAATTCTAGGAGGGGAAGGATGTTAGAGGAAGTATTTCTTGGAGAAATTATTTGTAATTTTTCAAAATTTGTAAATATATTTATGCAAATGATGTAAAATTTAGGAAGAGTCTTCCTCATGTAAAGAAGGATCATATGTATTTTTCTTAGAATTTTTGGAAGCTCTTTGATAGCATATTTTTAGATTAGAAGGTGGAAAGGACCAAAATTTCAAGTGTGAAAAAGCTTGAAAAAGTATAAAAGATAATTTCTTCTATTTTGAAGAGGTTGGTTGTATTATTTTGATGCTATGCAAGTAATGAGAAGAGCTTTCCTGCAGAAAATCGTGTTTCTCCTTTCATGATCAATTTCTTGATTTGTTGAGTCTTCTCATTGTGTGATCCATGTAATTTGTGAGCTTTCCTTGAGTATTTCTGAGTGAGATGAATGAAGATAGGTGAATCTTATTGTATTGAGCAAGATAACACAGAAGAACAAAGCTAGAATTAGAAATTCTCAGTTTTTACAAAATCACGATTGTCTTGTCTGTGTGATGCAGGTACTGTTTTGGAGAGTTGACTTCATATTTGTACTCTACTGTCAAAATGGCACACTTTAGGCACAAAAATAATTGAAAATGGTGTTGTAGAACTCAAGATAATCAAAACCCTAGTCATTTCCTTTCTTCTTCATAAATCTCTCAAAAAACAGTCACTTTAACTCTTATTCTTGGATTCCATTAACTAGAAGGGGCTATGGTCTTTGCATACTTCCTGGATTGACAATTTAAAGATGTGTAGTTGATCTTTCATGCTATAATGATTGGAGAGGACAACTCCAAAGGTTAACAACAAACAATGATGATGCAACCAATTACATGAAGAGTGTTCTATATGCATTAGCTTTTGGTTCACTTATGTATACTATGGTTGACACTTGCCCATACATTGCTCATGCAGTGGGAGTTGTTAGTAGGTTCATGGCTAATCCTCATAGAGCTCATTGGGAGGCAGTCAAATCTACCTTGAGATATTTGAAAGGAACTAAAAGCAAATGCCTCAATTATGGAAAGGACCCATTAGAGATGAAGGGATTCTATGTTTTCGACATGGCAAGTGATATGGATACATGCAAATCCACAAGTGGCTATGTTTTCACTCTTCCAGGTGGTGTTGTATCATGGTGCAGTAGACTGCAAAAGATTGTTGCTTTATCTATTACTGAGGCTAAATATATTTCATCCACTGAGGATTCCAAGGAAGCAATATGGTTAGCACATTTTTGCAGTGAGTTTGGTTTGCCTGACAGAGCACCTATGCTTGGTTGTGATAGCTAGAACACCATATGTTTGGCAAAGAATGCCATGTTTCATGCACGCACAAAACATATTGATGTGCGATATCACTTCATTCAAGAAGTGCTTGAGGATGGTCTTATCACATTGGTTAAGGTCCATACATCACAAAACCCTGTAGATTTTCTCACTAAGTGCTTACCCAAAGCACAACATCAGTTATGTATACAGACAGTGTGAGTCACTTAGCTTAAAGGCGCCATTTATGCTTTTAAGTGGGAGGTTGTTGGGGTAAAGTCCTAAATGACCCCTTTATAGTCTATACATGTGTATAGTTCTATTTATAAAGGCTATGTCACTTATTCTTTATTTTTGGGCCAAGTTCAATGTGAACTTGGCCAACCCTAAAAAGTCCTATATAACATAACTCAATAAGACTTTGGGGCTCTCACTTCATTTGTAGCCCCTCCAAAAAGCTAGTTGCCTCTCTCTCTCTCTCTCTTCCAAGTAGTTGTGCCTCATCTACTTGCTATCACCTCCACTTCTAAGGCACACACATGCATCCTCTACCCCTTCAACACCACATCTAAACCCTTTCAAATCATGATCTTGTGCCAACTTAAGTGTGGGTATTAAAAAGTCTAATGGAAGCACAAGATTCTAGCCAAACACCATTTGAAAGGGAGTGTCTTTGGTACCATTTTGTAGGCAACTTGATAGGCCTAGACAGCATGATGGAGCTATTTGTCCCAATCAAAACATTTGTTGTTAACAAGCTTAGTCAACATTGTACACAAGATCTTGTTCATGATCTCAACTTGAACATTTTCTTGTGGGTGATATGGGGTAGACTTCTTGTGAATGACCATGAGATCTTGTAAGAGATATTCAATGACCTCATTCACGAAGTGAGTGCCATGATCACTTACCAACTCTATTGGTCATCCATATCATGCAAACACATTTTCAAATAAGAACTTAACTATTGTTTGTGCATCATTCTTTCTTGTTGCTTTTACTTGTACCCATTTGGTTAGATAATCTATTGTGACAATAATATACTCACCACTTTTAATGTTGATTTTGTTCTCTTGATTTTGCTCTTGTCATTGCTTGTATGGGAGCTATTGGATTTTGTTCTTCCTTTATGTTCTCAAGAATTTCTACTGATTTCAAAGGGATGTTGGAATTAGTGGTTTGTTTCTGATGATTTCTAGGGAAATTCTTTATTAAGTGATCCCTACCACAATCTTTATAGTAGGCTCCCTCTATCCTTGATGTAGGTGGTTGAGTACAATCTCTGACAAAATGATCTCCTCCACACCTATAATAGTTTACCTTTTGAGTTGTCTTGAATTGAGGTTTTGTATTGACATGTAGTTGTTAGTTTTATACATAAAAGTTGTTGCATCCATTTCAATTCTCCCATTGCCTAAATCCAATGCTTGCAGATCTAGTTCCTTATTATAGGTGTTATCCCAATCATGTGATTCAGAATAACCTTTGTAATGACTATGATGATCTTTTAAGGATTCTTTGGATGATCCCATTTTTTCTTCCAAATTATCCATTGTTGGAGTATACTTTACTGGAACTACATTGGTGGGTAGAGGTGTTTGTTGTCCTAGAACTAGTCTAGGTTTTTCCCCATAGTCTCTATTCCTAAGTTTTTAACTTTCTAATCCCTTTCCATCATTGGTTAATTGTTGTAGAAACACTCTGTCACTCTAGCACAATGGCAAGTACCGACGTGAGGAGCTCCACCTCATAAATGTCAATCCGTGGAGACGTGAGGACCGGTATGAAGACCAAGAGCAAGTGAAGTGCACAAGTGAGTGAGTGAAAGCATACAAACATGCACACACATACACACACACGCACAAGGTAAGAGAAAAGAGTGGAACAATGGAAGGACTTCAATTACAAAAGAACTCTATTACAAAAGCTGAAATCTACAACAAGCTAACCCCCAAAAATGAGCTCTCCAGCCCTTTTTATAGTTTTTTGAGTAGTTTTGGCCTTGTTTGATGGAGAGTGTTAATCTCCAAAAGAACAAGCTCCTCTTGAAATTAGAGCACCTCTATATCAAGAGTAACTCAAAACCTTTCCCAATTTGGAGGATTAATTATCAATTATAAAGATTTTGGATAAACTGTGAAGAAGATGATTCTACAGAAAGTCTGCTGCACATATCTCTCTCATTGACTTATCAAATGTGTAAAGGTTTTTATAAAAATTTGCACAAGGTGTCATCTATTGTTTGCGCACCTCCTCCAAGTTAAAACACTTCAAAAGACTCAGTAGATCTTGAGAAATGAATTTAACAAGTCACCTATGTCTAAAATTGTTCTTGTGAGAAGTCGATTCAGACACCTATAACTTCTAACACTTGGTTCTCTCAATCTAGAACCCGTTTATGCAAATTCTTTTAGCCACATGCTTACCTTCCAACTTAAAGATTCAGTGCTTGCTTGCTCAAAACTTTACACTGTGGAAGGAGAACTGACCAAAACATTAGCATCAAATTTTGTGCATGTTTCAGGAAACAGTGAACACTTCTTCACATATGAATGTTCCTACACATAATTCTCACAGCCTGTTTACAATTAGGCTCTCAAACTTTAACCATAGACTCATTAACTATGGAATTAGACATCTACAAAAGGATTCTTGAAATGATCAAGCACAGAAGGAGAATGCATAGAAACATCGGGCGCAATATTTCTTCCATTACTAGAAATCTTTACATCTGGATGAGAGAGTTAATCTTCACCCTTCTCAAGTGTCTAAAAACACCTAATTCTTCTGAATTCTTGTAGTCTATACTCTCATACATTTGCCCCGACATTTTTCCTTTGTATATATAGTCAAATATTTACAAACTCATAACTAATCAAAGGCATAAGTGAGCTAACTTCAAAATAATGTACATATGTGTACACATCTTCATCTTCTGAATATGCACTTCCTTCATGCTTCATAACTTGGTCTTTTCTTCAGTCCTTGACTTCAATTCTTCACCAAAACTTCAATAGTTGATTGCCCTGCACCAAGAGCTCCCCCTCAATCATCAATCAAGGTTTTCTCTATCTTCTTTATGCCTGCCATGTCTTTAAATCTCTGTAGCTTTGGTCCATCCAAGCTTTTGGTTAGCATATCATCTATCTGATCTTTTGTTGAAGTATGTATTACTTCAATCTCTTTATCCATCACCTTCTCTCTTAGAAAGTGATACTGAATCTCAATATGTTTAGTCCTGGCATGAAAAACAAGATTAGCAGCTAGATACAATGAACTCATGTTATCTCCATGAATAGTGGGTATACTCTGAATGATGTCAAAACTCTTCATAAGAGTCTTAAGCCATATCACTTCCTTTGCAGCTTCAACCATACCTTTGTACTCTGCTTCTATAGATGACAAAGCAACTGTGTGTTGCTTCTTTGAACACCAAGAAATTAACTTGTCTCCCACATAACATAAGTATCCATAGGTTGATCTTCTATCATCAGGATTACCTGCCCAATCTGTATCACTATGGATCTTGATGTTTGTATCTAATGTAAAACCATAATACAAACCTTCTTTGAGTGTACCCTTAATGTACCTCAACACTCTTTGTCCTGCAATCCAATGTTCTTTCCTAGGACAATGCATGAATTGAGACAATACTCCAACTGCATATGACAAGTCAGGCCTAGTTAAAGTAGCATAGATCAGACTACCAACCAAACTTTGATATAGCTTCATGTCCTTGAACTCTTCTCCTCCATATCTGCTCAATTTGCGATTCACCTCCATTGGACTAGGTGCTACCCAACAATCATTCATCTTAAACTTGATCAACAAGTTTTTTAAATACCTTTCTTGAGTTACATACACTCCATGTTGAGTGTATGAGATCTCCATGCCCAAGAAATATGACAAATCTCCCAAGTCACTGATCTTGAACTCTTTCTCCATTTGCTTCTTTAGGCTTTGAATGCCTTTCTCATCTGTACCCATAAGAATTATATCATCAACATATATGCACATGTAAATGAACCCATCATCACTTGCTTTAACAAGCAAGCTAATATCTGCTTTAGATACTTGGAAACCAAGTTCTTTCAAGAACTTCACAAGTCTATAATTCCATGCCCTTGGGGCCTGCTTCAAGCCATACAAAGCTCTCTTAAGCTTGCACACATGATCTGGATATCTTTCATCTCTGAATCCTTGTGGTTGCTCCATGAAAACATCATCTGAAATATAACCATTTAGAAAAGCATTCTTCACATCTAATTGACATAATTTCCAACTATTACATGCAGCAATGGCTATGAGTGTCTTGATAGTTTTCATCTTTGCCATAGGAATATAGGTCTCATCATAATCTATACCATATGTCTGAGCAAACCATTTCACAACAAGCCTAGCTTTATACCTAGACACACTTCCATCTGCAAACCTCTTTGTCTTGTAGACCCATTTACATCCAATGATCTTCTGGCTATTTGGTTTAAGAACCAAATCCCATGTCTGATTCTCTATCAATGCATCATACTCTTCCTGCATAGCTTTCTCCCAATTTTCCTTACCTTTTGCCTCTTCATATGTAGAAGGGTCTTCATCTATCTTTACCATATAAGCATA
Organism: Ceratopteris richardii; assembly: GCA_020310875.1. NCBI lineage: Eukaryota > Viridiplantae > Streptophyta > Polypodiopsida > Polypodiales > Pteridaceae > Ceratopteris > Ceratopteris richardii. Next base: position 52,757,740 of record CM035435.1, read on the forward strand.
ATCTTTGGTAGCCAAAAAAGAAGTGTCATAGCTATACCTTGTAGGTTGCCATTTGTGTCTTGATGACCTTCTAAGTTCTCCACTCCTTGAGGTTTCTGGTTCATCACACTCTGGATCAAATCTTGGCACTTCTTCAACTTCAACCTGTACTTCATTGTTCTCCTCTTCATCAAATATCTAGACCTTTGATTTACCTTTCTTTTGATTCACAACTTCTTCATCACCTGCATAAATATTGATTGTACCTGCATACGAAGTACCTTGCTCATCAAATGTAACATCCTTTGACACTAGGAATTGTTTTGTGGATGGACTCCACAACCTATATCCCATCTGCTTATCATCATATCCAATAAACACATACTTTTCAGCTTTAGGTTCCAATTTGTGCCTTAATTGAGATGGCACATATGCATATGCCAAACATCTAAATAGTTTGCAATGATCTAGAGTAGGTCTCTTACCCCACCATGCCTCATATGGTATCATACCCTGCAAAGCTTTACATGGTAACCTATTAACCAAATATGTGGCTGTATTCACAGCCTCAGCCCACAAATAATTTGGGCAATTTTTCTCCTTCATCATGGATCTTGCAAACTCAACAAGTGTTCTATTCCTCCTTTCTGCTACACCATTTTGTTGAGGAGAGTACCTGCAAGTAATTTCCCTTTTTATAGCTGTATTCCATAAGTAATCACTGAACTCATTAGAGAAATACTCTCCCCCTCCATCTGACCTAAGTCTCTTCAACTTATGACCTGTAATTCTCTCTACATACACATGATAATGTTTGAATGTATTGAATACCTCTGACTTATCTTTGATCACATAGATAGTGATCCATCTGGTAGCATCATCAACATAAATCACATAATACCTTGAGCCATTGATACTGAAATCCTTTGATGGTCCCCACACATTTGTGTGTACCAATTCAAGCTTCTCTGAATACATAAAACCATGCTTGGGATAAGATTGCTTATGAGCCTTACCTAATTGACATGCCTCACATCTGTATGTCATATGTTGACCTGCAATATTAGGCAATCCAAGCACTGAACCATTATTAACCATATCTTTGATACCTCTTTCATTAAAATGTCCAAGCCTTTTGTGCCAAAGATCTAACTCAGAGATCTTATGTCCTCCATAAGTGAACAAGGCATGAACAACATTGCCTTGGATCTTCAATGTGAACAATCTTCCTTCTTTCTTCCCTGAAACAATTTGTTTATACCCATTGCTAGGGTCTTCCACAAACACTCCTTCATTAGTGAACCTAAGTTCATAACTTTTTTCAACAATTTGGCCTACACTTATCAGATTCTTAGGAATTGTAGGAACATACAAAACCTTACTCAAGAGAGTACTACCATCCTTGGACTTCACTGATCCAATCGACTTCACATTGTGCTTTGTATTGTCACCTGTTTGAACTACATGATTAGTTATCTTATTCTCCAAATCAGTCATCAAAGCTATCTTACCACTCAGGTGATTGCTACACCCTAAGTCAATGTAGAAGACTCTTTGGTCTTCACTTTGCCTTTCACAAGTTGCATTCATTATCAATGTTGAATCCTCCTTCTGATCTTAAGCATAATTGTAGTAGGTATTCTTGTATTGTTGACTTTGGAATCCTCTACCTGCATTTCTTCCAAAGTAACCTCTACTACCTCTACCTCTGAAATTACCTCTTTGATTTCTGCCACCTCTTCCTCTTGAATTAAAATTCTGATTATATCCACCATTATTCCGAGTATTATGCCAACAATCATTAGCTAAGTGATTTGTCTTACCACAAATCTAGCAAGCTTTGACTCCATCTGTATTACTCTTGCCTCTTCCTCTACCTTTGCCACCTCCTCTTCCTCTTAGGAAGTTACCTTGGCTAGTTGTACCTTCATCTTCATTTGCTTGTTGCTTCCCTTTGATGTTCTTCTTCTTATCCTTTGAATACATTGCATGACCTGTACTCTTATCACTTTCACCTTTGACATCTTGCTCAAAGGTTAGCATATGTCCTAGCAACTGATTTAAATCAGGAGTGAAATGATCAAGTGATAATTCAGTAGACAAAATGAATGGCTTCCATTTGTCATCACCTCTCAAACCTGTGAGGATTTGTCTTACCAATTTATCCTCCTCAATATCTTCATCAACTGCTCCTAATGCATATGCAATGTCCTTCATCCTTGTTACATAATCTGAGATGGATTGAGAAGCGTTCTTCTTGAATGTGGTAAATTCTTCCCACAAAGATGCCTTCCTAGACTTTGTGGTGTTTTGGAAATGCTCCTCCAAAGCATTCCATATACCACTTGCACTTTCAAGACCTCTAATGTGAGGTAGCAAGTAGTCATTAACTGCCATGTAGATAATGCTCCTAGCTTGAGCATCTTTCTTCATCCAAGTCTTCAAATCTGATAATTCCTCCCTAGTTGGAACACTAGGATCTCTGAACTGAGGCTTTTCTTCTTCACCTGTGATATAACCTATCAAGTCTTTGCTCATAAGATGAGCTTCCATCCTCATTGACCATGCTGGATAGTTCTCTCTATCCAACTTCTCTATTTGAAGAGAATCTTCCATCCTTTCTTCACTTGTGTATTGAATTCTTCAAACTTTATGAGTAATAGATGTACCTTTACTTCCAATGATACTCCTTTTGTCTTCCTTGATGTCGTTTGGCCTCCTTCTCAAGCTTTGCTCTCAAGCTTTCACCTTTTGAATCTTCAGATATTGAATTCTTTATGGCTGCAACAATCGGAATCCTCCTTTCTTCAATTTTGATGCATCCTGCTCTGATACCGCCAATGGAGAGTGTTAATCTCCAAAAGAACAAGATACTCTTGAAATTAGATCACCTCTATATCAAGAGTAACTCAAAACCTTTCTCAATTTGGAGGGTTAATGATCAATTATAAAGATTTTGGATAAACTGTGAAGAAGATGATTCTACAGAAAGTCTGCTGCACATATCTCTCTCATTGACTTATCAAATGTGTAAAGTTTTTTATAAAACTTTGCACAAGGTGTCATCTATAGTTTGCACACCTCCTCCAAGTTAAAACACTTCAAAGGCTTAATGGATCTTGAGAAATGAATTTAACAAGTCACCTATGTCTAAAACTGTTCTTGTGAGAAGTTGATTCAGACACCTATAACTTCTAACACTTGGTTCTCTCAATCTAGAACCCGTTTATGCAAATGCTTTTAGCGACAGGTAGCTTACCTTCCAGCTTAAAGATTGAGTGCTTGCTTTCTCAAAAATTTACACTATAGAAGGAGAACTGACCAAAACATTAGCATCGAATTTTGTGCCTGTTTCAGGAAACAATGAACACTTCTTCACATATGAATGTTCCTACTCATAATTCTCATAGTGTGTTTACAATTAGGCTCTCAAACTTTAACCATAGACGCATTAACTATGAACTTAGACATCTACAAAGGGATTCTTGAAATGATCAAGCAGAGAAGGAGAATGCACAGAAACATCGGGCGCAATATTTCCTCCATTACTAGAAATCTTTACATCTGGATGAGAGAGTTATACCCTTCTCAAGTGTCTAAAAACACCTAATTCTTTTGAATTCTTGTAGTCTATACTCTCATACATTTGCCCCGATATTTTTCCTTTGTATATATAGTCAAATATTTACAAACTCATAACTAATCAAAGGCATACGTGAGCTAACTTCAAAATAATGTACATATGTGTACACATCTTCATCTTCTGAATATGCACTTCCTTCATGCTTCATAACTTGGTCTTTTCTTGAGTCCTTGACTTCAATTCTTCACCAAAACTTCAATTGTTGATTGCCCTGCACCAACATTGTCCAAACCTAGTGTCCAACCTAGTTGAAAAAAAGGTTCCAAGGCTTATTTGGGGGCTCAAACAAAGTCTAAAAATTATGAAAGCTGGTAGGATGATACTTCTAATACTCCTCAAGCTCAAAGACTTCTTGGCTTGAACAAAATGGAGTCATAAAAATGGAAAATGGTATTTACAATGGTTTTTAGTGATAAAAATCACTATTTTTATAGGGATTTCTTTTGAAAATTTGACATGTGCTTCTTGGAGCTCCCTACATGCTCCTTCTTCTTGTGTGTCCTCTTTCATTGATGTGCTTCCATGCTTGTGTGTGACCTTGACTGTCAACACTTCCCCCCCTCTAGAGTTTGTCGTCCCTGACAAACCCTTGTTATAGTGGTTGTTCCGTGTAGTGCTTGGAGAGATAGTGTCCATCATGTATCCACAAGAGCGATCCATCTTCCAATTGTAGCTTGGGCAGTTATCTGGTTCCTCATTTTGTCACTACTACCTTTGTATGTACATCTTCCTTGTATTCCCGCTTGATGGTGTCATTGTGAGCTTCAACAATTGTGAGCTACTCGAAAGAGCTTGTCAATGTTGGGTATGAGCAACTCTCGTGGTGGATGGCTTCCTTGCCTTGTTGTTGTCCCCTTGATGTCCTCTGGTTCTTCCAAAGATGGCTTTCCTCGTTTTCATGTCAAGTACTTGTAACCCATAATGGATGATGGGTCAGTGCATTAGTGCATGGGTTGGACAAGATATGTGCCTTGTGCATGGCCTTGTAATATAGCCCTATGCATGCATACTTGGGAAATGCATTGGAAAAGTTATGCTGCAAGAAGTTGGGTCTTGAGCTAGGTGCTCAAGGGTATGCTGACGAAGAGGTTTCCTAATCGACCATGGTTATGTTGTCGAAGCACACAATTCTTACCATGGTGAAAGTTCTGTCGATCGTCACTCTTCATGTTGTATGCCCGTCATGATGATTGACCACTGGCTTGTCTCTCGTGTTGATGGATGTCCGTGTTGACGGTTCTCATTAGAGATTGTTCAAGCATGCACTCCTGTCCTGTCGCTCTCTTTGTTTCTTTTTCTTTTCATATCTCCTTGTTTTTTCTTTCTTTCTTTCTTTCCCTTTTTTTTTTGGAACAATGGAGTAAAACAAAAAGAGAGGTGTTAGCATCAATAAAATATTTTACATATATCAGATGTGTATCATGTGCCTCGGATTCTCAATTGTGTCTATGCACGGCCGTGTAAGGAGGCCCTATATTAATGCATATGTTAACAGAGAATTGATCTCTCTGCAACAGTGGAGGAGGGGAGGCCCTTTGAGCGGACCATAACTGCCGAAGGCCATTGGAAGGCGGAGCCACCGTTCCATTAGCATCTGAAACATACTTAGGTAGCGGCCCCAAGCCAGGCATGCTCAGCTAACCGTGCTGAAGCTCGCTCCGGGTATCAGAGAATCAGTAGCTCACCTCTGCAAAATACCACCTACGTCAGGACAACAAGTGACCCATGGGCAAGCTCAAACGTGAGAAAAGAACCACAATCAGCGCCAGCCCCTCGGACTCAGGACGCCTCGAAGGTATCAGCAGAATGCTCAAGGCAGACTATGAGTAGCCGACTCAAGCGAAGAAAATAACCAGCACGCCATAGCTACAGACCTGATCGAACAAAAAACACACTACAAAAAACACACTACAGCAGACATACAATCGTAAAAAAAGAGAGGTCCAGAGGTCGCCATAGCCACTCGACAAACAACGCTACACTACAGTAAGTGCGCAAAACTAAAAGAGAAACCCTAAAGAAGCTAGAAACAAGAAGAACAAGGACTTTAAAAACACATCTAAAGCCATATTAGCGCCGAAAATTCTGAGAGAGAGTGTCGAAAAAATTTGAGAATGAGTGTCTCTTTTCATTAACCAAAATGTTCTATATATACAAAAGATGTGTCCTTAAAAGTCTCTTCCCACTCAGTCTTCTCCCAACCCTTCAATAAACCTTAGTACGCAGTTATGCCTTTAACACTGGCACGCACGGTGGACTCGAACCCGCAAGTGCAATACTGTAGATGATGTCCTTTTGCCTGGGCTATCTACCTCCTCAGCAAGATAAAAATTACATGGGAACCATTTATAGGCTGGGAACCTTTATACAACATGTTATACAACCATAGGAATATCTCAATTTTGAAGAATGTTTCAATCTGCGAACCTCCACATATGAAAATATGTATCCCATATCCAACATCATCCATCACTCAGAACATACCAAAAAAGAAAATCAGTGAATGCTTCTGCCGAATCAACGCTACCTCACATTCACTATCTACATGGAGTGTTTCTGCCGACTTAACGCTACCTCACACTCGCTCATTACCGAAAAAGAACACAAAGAGTGCTTCTGCCGACTTAACGCTACCTCGCACTCACATCATACTACCTCATTCAGACTGACCATATTTCATGCAACAAGCAAAATATAGGATACTACTTTTCATGTGATAGAGTTTCCATAACTCATGCCCAGAGACACCGGTTCCATCAAGTCAAGTCCTCACATCAAGGTCAACACAAATCCAACCCAAGTCTAAAGATAAGAACCCAACCCATATACAATCCTCATATACATTTTCTAATACCAAAGTGGTAGTACCGTTCTTGGAATAGAATAATCCAATGTCATAGCAACCTCTCAATCCAAAGTTGTATGTGCTCACACAATTATGCTCTACCCTTATGAACAATACTTGTAAACCAAAGTGCATGGTTAGACCATGGTATGGAATGCAAGTAGGGCTCATAATAATTCCAAAATCAAGAGCAATGTGAGAGGCAAAGTGAAGTGCTTGGAACTTAATCCAAGGTTCACAAATACCATTCACATAACCCATGATCTTGCCCTTCCTATATGCATACAAGTGAAATGCAGGTGTAGCTCATTTAGACTATACCATCAAGGGACTGCAGCATTTGTTTAAACAGGTAAAGGACTTCTTTGTAGTAACCAAGCCCATCATATGCTTTCAGCAGAAAGTTCCAAGTGAAGAGAGTTCGAAAATTAAATAGAATCAAAGCATAAGCGTGCATCATTCAAATCTCCACATCGGAGATACAGTTGTACAAGCAAATTCCAAAGGGGTCCCTATCATGACCATGCCGCACTATATGGTCGTGTACCTGCTGTCCAGCTAACCAGGAACGCGAAATTACAGGCGAACGCAGGAGAGGCGCATTGACCACTATGTTGCAGTAACAAGTTGAAAATATCGACGCAAGAACCAGGACAATAGACAATAGACACCACAATAGCACCGTAATAGCACCGAAATAGCACGGAAATAGCACCTATATCGCACCGTAATCGCACCGTAATCACACCGAAATAGTACCTAAATAGCACCGAAAAAATCGGAGTGTGGTGGTAACACCGGAGGGAATATTGAAGCGATAACATTGTTGTGATTGGAAGGGATCATATAAGCGCAGCTGGTCACCGGACAACTACCGGACGGGTTCAGAATCGGCACTGCTTGCTTTAATTTGGTGCAGCATCGGAATGCGCATGGCAACCGTGATCAGCACCAGTGTGCGAGGAGCGAAGCCATAGATTCCGGTGAGTACTTGTCGAATTTCAGTGGTGTGGGATATCGTCAGGCGTGATGGGTGAACAGAGATTCTGGGAACGGTTAGCATTCGTCAGAACAAAGAACCCATAAAATCAATGCACCTTCATCTCTTCAAGACCTACAAAAATTACCCATCAACACCACCGAAAATGCCCCTGAATCACTTATGGTGCTAGGACATGCAGATAATCAAACACAGATTTCAAGCAAAATACTGAATAAGCTTCGATGGTCGGGATACGCTCATCGTAAGGCCGAGGAGCCTCCCATATGGAGCTTGGAACCAAAATACTCCAACCCCGACAAGACGCACCCGGGATGTCATCAGGCCCCCATTTCACAGCTCATCCGAAAACAAAATAATGAGCGGCACACACATCCGTCAAGTGATCAAGACAAGTGGAGAGAAACCAGAACAAATGACGCTACTTTTGAGATGAAGACGATAAGAAAGCTAACGGCAGTGGAGCTTGCACTATTCGGAGATGGAGCAGGACTATCAGAAATCTGCGGTGGAAACTGCAGAGGTGAAACCATCGAGCTCACGTCGGGCGGAGATGGAGAGACGTTACCAACATTATCCTGGCTGGTCGGATACACGCAGTTTCCGTTACTAGGATTCTGAGGGGTCAGAGTAGCAAGGCCATGGAAATCACACGCCTGGGATGCAGCGTCGCGATGAAGGGTATAGTAGAGTGTAAATGCATACGACGCATGATCAGCTCCGGTGTTCGGCTCGTAACAGGCGCCACCAGATTGTATGGCGGAGCAGTCAACACTACCCATGTTGTTACCTTTCCGACAGACCCAATCCAGTGCCTCCGGTAGCTTCTGCACGTCAGCGCCATGCCGCGCAACACAGAAGACCGCTTGAGACGCGGTCCTTCTCACGCCTCGCAGCTAAGCGCAGTTACAACAGAAAATGCAAATCAGCGAAGAAGTTATAAGCTTGCGGTTTCGACGTTGCTCAATCGCCTAATGTTCCATGACCAGAACGACAGAAGTTGCCTGGTCACGTCTGCAGGCGCACCAAGGATGGGGTCGATGTCGGTAGGGCGTGCCAGTGTTAACAGAGAATTGATCTCTCTGCAACAGTGGAGGAGGGGAGGCCCTTTGAGCGGACCATAACTGCCGAAGGCCATTGGAAGGCCGAGCCACTGTTCCATTAGCATCTGAAACATACTTAGGTAGCGGCCCCAAGCCAGGCATGCTCAGCTAACCGTGCTGAAGCTCGCTCCGGGTATCAGAGAATCAGTAGCTCACCTCTGCAAAATACCACCTACGTCAGGACAACAAGTGACCCATGGGCAAGCTCAAACGTGAGAAAAGAACCACAATCAGCGCCAGCCCCTCGGACTCAGGACGCCTCGAAGGTATCAGCAGAATGCTCAAGGCAGACTATGAGTAGCCGACTCAAGCGAAGAAAATAACCAGCACGCCATAGCTACAGACCTGATCGAACAAAAAACACACTACAAAAAACACACTACAGCAGACATACAATCGTAAAAAAAGAGAGGTCCAGAGGTCGCCATAGCCACTCGACAAACAACGCTACACTACAGTAAGTGCGCAAAACTAAAAGAGAAACCCTAAAGAAGCTAGAAACAAGAAGAACAAGGACTTTAAAAACACATCTGAAGCCATATTAGCGCCGAAAATTCTGAGAGAGAGTGTCGAAAAAATCTGAGAATGAGTGTCTCTTTTCATTAACCAAAATGTTCTATATATACAAAAGATGTGTCCTTAAAAGTCTCTTCCCACTCAGTCTTCTCCCAACCCTTCAATAAACCTTAGTACGCAGTTATGCCTTTAACACATACTTTGGAAATGCATGACCTGAATGGTGAAAAAGACAAGGTTATGCCAAAGGCACATGGTTGTTGCTGGTCGAGGCTTTGGATGTTACTTGCAGACTTGATGCACTCTTTGTTTGGAGGTGTCACTTGGATCTTGAAATGATGTAATCCTCCTTCTAGGGATCCATTTGAGAATGGTATGTGGCCCTGTGAAGATCACTTCTGGCCCCTTTGTCTTTGGATGGTTTCTAAACTTTGGTATTCAGTGTGGTTGGCTCTTTGATTTTGTGGAAGTTGTTGGTACTTTTGGCTTCCAAACCCATATTCTTGATGATTGTCTTTTTATTTTTTGCGAAGAGGTGAGTTTATCTTCCCTTGGTATCCATGCTCGGTCCTTACCCATTTCTCTCCTTGGCTTCTGTGTTGAAACTTTTCTTGTGAGGGAGATCAGTGGTGTTTGTGCATGTAGGAGTGCCTTGGGTACCCAAATGTGTAATTGTCCTTGTTGAGCTACCACTAATTTCTTAGGCACCCAAATTGGTAGGTTATTATGGTCAGCCTTCATCAATTGCTTAGGTACCCAAATTTGTCGAAGACCTTGGGATTGAGCTTGTCCTCGTTTCTTGGTGCTTCTTCTAGCATGATTAGCTTGCTTTGATGGGAATGGTTGTGGCAAAGCTAGTGGTTGCTCTCCTTTTCATACCCAAATTTGTTTTCTGCCCTGAGCTTCCTTCTTTTTGCACTTGGTTTGTCTGTTTGATGTAGCCGTGTGTGTGTACTGTTTTACGTGCCTCTTTGGTTGCGTTGTTGCGGCTGCAGGAGTCTTTAAAAAAGAAGAGGGGTCCTCTCTCCTTTGAGATCGCCCTTTCATGATTGAGTCCGACTGGATCACATCTTGCTTGTCACATACAACATCTTCTTTGCTCATATTAGGTCTAGAAGAACTAAGAGAATGTGTGCTACTTGGCTTTGTGCTCATGTAATTCTCTAATTCTAATGTGATGCATTGTTCATGTACCCAAACTTGAAGAAGGAGTCGTTTAAGGTTTAAGTTGACGGAATGGTCATAGATCGAGTCTTGACCCAAGACAAGTGGTTCTGTAAGGTCCGCATCTTCACACACTAGCATTTTGACACTCATTGAAACATCTTCAAGATAGATGGGAAGCTCCAACTCACCCAAACAAGGGGTTTCCACACCTCCCAAACCTATGAGATAGGCCTCTATGGGCTTGATGTTCAATTGTAGGTCTTGGCAGTATGAAAGTCTAATTGCACTAGCTGCTGCACCTGAGTCAATCAATGCTCTCATAGTGCTTGCATTCTTCCCTTGTCCTACCATGATGTTCACAAATGGGCGTCGGTCAATTATTTGAGAAGCCTTTGCACTTGATGTTTGACACATGGCCATGTGGTATCTTGGGGCCTCATGTTTGACATCTAGGCCTAGGCGTCTTAACTTATTTCTCCTAATGCGTTCTCTAGCCTCTACCTGTGCTTCTTCTCTAACCCTTAAATCTTCTTCTTTTCGCTTCTTAGTAGTGTTAAGTCTCTTTAGCATATCCTCTATAAGAGGTTCTTGATATAGCTTGACTCGACAACCACTGATATAGTTGGGCAAGATACCACCTTCTAGTGTGGCCAATTGAACTGCGCCGCTAGTGGAAATTCTATTAATGATCATGGGTCCATATCCTCTCTTTTCCAATTTATGGGCATGTTGCTTTAGTGTATAAACCAACACTAGGTCTCCCTCTTTCAAGCCTTTATCTTTGATGTGTGCATCGAAGTATGCCTTTTGTCGTTTCTTAGCAGCATAGATGCCTACCGCTGCTCGTAGCCTTGTCTCACCTAAGTGTTCTGGATCAAAGATCCTAGAGGATAACTCATGTCCCTTCCACTCATGCTCTTGTGCTACTTTTAAAGTTGGGATTAGGAAGTCCAATGGGTAGCACATCATTTTGTCCGAAGACCATATGAAATGCGGTGGCATTGAGTACCGTTTTATAGGAAACTCGATAGGCCCAAACAACATGATGAAGTTGTTTGTCCCAATCAGAGCGTTTGTTATTTACTAGTTTTGTCAGTACATTACATAGGATCTTGTTTGTGCTCTCGGCTTGTCCATTAGCGTGTGGATGATAGGGGGCAAACTTCTTATGTATCACCAAGAATTCTTGGAGAAGATTTTCAATGACTTCATTCAAGAAGTGTGTGCCTCTATCACTTACTAACTCTATTGGTAATCCATATCTTGTGAACACATTCTCAAATAAGAACTTGGCCATTGTTTGAGCATCGGTGACTACAATAATGTACGCTACATGGGAGTTTCTAGCTGGGGGATTAATAGGACCGACAAAGTCTATACCCCACTTCAAAAATGCACGTCCTCCCATCATTGGTCTCAAAGGCATCTCATCTTTTCTAATTGGGTACTAGGCACGTTGGCATGTGTCACATTTCTTCACATAGGTATGTGCATCCATATGAAGAGTGGGCCACCAAAGTCCTAAGAATAGAATAGTCTTAATTACTCTATCAGGGCCAAAATGTCCGCCTGCAACATTGCTATGGGCAATTTCTAAGATTTTCAAATAGTCTGATTCATGAACGCACAATCTTAAGTAACCATCTTTGCCCTTTCGGTATAGGTTATTGCCTATGAGGGCGTAGTCTTGAGCCTCTTGCTCCATGCTTCGTTTTCTTGTGAGACTAGCCTCGCTAGGTAGTGTTCTTGATCTCATAAATTCTACCAATGGAGCACTCCAATCTGGAATTAGTGACACGTGATAAAGGGTGGCATGCTCCACTGGGGGTCTCTCTTTGCATGTTGGACAATTCTTAATCCACTCATGAACTTCTTTGTCCATACTAGGCCAATACACTCCTAAACGCTTTAGATTTTGCAATGTTCGTTGTTTAGAAAAATAGTGATTCCCTAGAAATCCTTCATGGGATTGTTGCAACCAACTACTATGTTCATTGTCCTTGACACAACAAGCTAATACACCTTCTGTATCTTGTTTGTACATGCTTCTTGCCAATATTTGATATTTTTGTGATTTTACAATTTCTTCCTTGTTCGTCGTCACATTCTTATTTGGAGGTCCAAAGGTTAGGACTGGTACCAACTTATTTGCCCATTTAGGAACAACTTCTAGATTGAACAGATAAGCATCGAGCAATTCATCAGACACTCCTTGCGGTGACTCACCTGAAGTGATGCGAGAAAGGTGATCCGCTCTGAGGTGGGTCTTACCTTTCCTAACAACCACTTCAAAGTCATATTCCATTAGTAAGAGGAACCATCTTACTAAACGTCCTGTATTGCAAGGTTTATTGACCAAGTATAATAAAGCTTGATGATCGGTGAAAAATTTGAACTTGTTGGCCAATAGATAGTGTCTAAAATTCTTCACCGCATATACCATGCCTAAACCTTCTCTTTCGGTTGTGGTGTAGTTCCGTTCAGCAGCATTCAATTGCCTACTAGCATATGCTATAGGCAAATCTAAATTTCCTTCACCTGTTGGTTGTGACATCACACATCCTATTGCATAATTGGATGCATCCACGTGGACATGGAATGGTTTATTCCAATCGGGAGTGGCCAGTATTGGTGCTGTGCACAAGGATCTTTTCAGCTCATTGAAGGACTTCTCGCATTCGTCCTTCCGCTCAAAATTTGTCAACAAGGCATAAAGAGGCTTGGCTATAATTGCATGCATGTGAATAAAACTACGGTAATATCCACAATGGCCCATAAAGGCTTGTACCTCTTTAACATTCCTTGGCCTCGGCAACTCCGCTATGGCTTTTACTTTGTCCTCATCTGTTGATATTCCATTCTTAGAGACAATATGACCTAAGATTTTACCTTGACGTACCATGAATACACACTTCTCTGGGTTCATACACACTTGGTAGTCTCTACACTTGTTGAAGATCTGTCTGAGCTCCAGAATGTGACATCTCCTTTCTTGGGAATGAGCACATAAATTGTCCACATATACTTCTAAGCTCTTTCGCAAGAACTCTTTGAAGACATGACACATGAGCCTTTGGAATGTTGCAGGTGCATTTGTGAGCCCAAATGGCATCACACGAAATGCAAAGACTCCCCACTTTGTGGCAAAGGCCGTTTTATGTTGATCTTCTGTGGCAATGGCTACTTGGTTGTAACCCGAAAATCCATCAAGGAAGCTATAAACTTCCTTGCCTGCAACACGCTCCAATAAATGATCAGTGATTGGAAGCGGATAACTATCTCTTACTGTGGCATCATTAAATTTTTTAAGGTTAATACATACACGCAACTTTCCATTCTTCTTGGGTACCACTACAATGGGGGACACCCATTCTGTATGCTCAATCTCATAGATAAATCCAGCTTCAATCAATCTATCAATTTCTTCTTTTATTTTGGCTGCATAAGTGTCATTATATGTGTAGGGCTTTTGTTTGGTGGGCTTGGCATCAGTGGTCATGGGGATCGTATGAGAGAAAATTTTTGGATCTACTCCCTTCAAGTCTCTATAGTGCCATGCAAACACGTCCCTATATTCCCTTAACAAAGCTACCAACTCTACTTCCTTTTCTTTACTTAGGTCATCTCCTATGTATGTACATCTCTCTTCATTTTCTTCAATGGTGACTACGACTTTTTTGGTCTTTTCTTTGTTATCATATGCTTCTCCTATGGTGGCCTCTCTCTTAGGCATTTGTACCAAAATTTTTCGGTCCTCAACTTCGTATTTCTTTAAATTCTCTGGTACTTCGAACAATGATTCCTTCTCTTCTTGTTTCACTCCTTGTCTTTTCTTTTTCTTTTGACCTCGCTCACTTCCATCCTTTGAATTGATAGTTTTAATGCTTGTGAGAGGTTCTTCTTCCTTTTGGGTAAATACTCCTATGTCTTCTAGACAATGCTCCTCTGAAATAAAGCAACTATCCATCACAATGGACTCTAGTACGTCATCATTCTCTTCTTTTTCTACGAAGTCACTAGGGTCACATTCTTCTAGCAAGGGCTGACACATGAACACTGAAATATCATAACCCTCCTCATCACAATGAGGTGTCCACAGTTCTTCATTGATAGCAATGTCCATGGTGTCTAAGATTTCCGCCCAACCATGAGGCTCAAATTCCTCATCTGGAAAGACCATCGATGTATAGGCTGGGTCTCTAACTGTTCTATCTCCTGGGGAAGTTCCTTTTTCCCTTGCCTTTAAGCGTTTTTCCTCTTCCTTTGCGACCTTACACATCCACAAATGAGTATCCTCATGCATCCAGGATGTATCAGATGAACTTTTAGAATGCACAGAGATGGAATCTTCTTGCTCCTTGTGGATAGGATTCCACTATAGGGGTGGTACATCTCTGAAGGTGTAATCCTTCAAATTGACCTTGGTTGTGACCCTTAAGCACTGCAAGTATAAGGATTTGGTTCCGCAATCCTGTACAACTTGCAGTTGTCGTAGGAAGGGCCTTCCTAGGATCATTTCATAGGTAGTAGTTTTACCAAAGGTGTACTCAAACTCTACACCACACGTGGTTAGAGTTATCCCTTCTAGAAATCCTAGAGGTCTTTCCACATGGCCGTTAGCCATCTGAAGCTTCATTCTAGTTGGTCTTAATGCAGGTTTACCCCATTGCTTCCACAAGGAAGTGGTCGTAATAGCAACACCAGCACCAGAATCTATGATCGCTTTGGTTGTGTAACCTTGGTAGGTGATCAGAAGAGGTCTTCGCATATAGATGGAATGTCTTCTGGAAATTGTTCGTGACGGTCATCAATTTCAAGAATAGGAGGGGAAACATCCTTCTCCTTGGCCCATTTCTCTTCTTGTATTTCTCGCAAGAACTTTTGAGTGTGCTGTTGAATTAAAAGAGGTTCTCCATCATCTATGGAGTCAGGAACATAGACTTTCTTTGGTGATGAGCTTTCTCTTTCAACAGTTGGTTGAGCCTATGGAGGTAAAGAAACTTGAGGTTTATTTACCAACTGCTCTTATCTCTCTATTATGCCTTGGAAGTGCAAACCCGGTGTAATAGCATTCGTCTGATTGAATGATTGATTGACCTCGAACATAGCTTGAGCTAGTTCCACCATTTTTATGCACATTTTTGTCCGTTCAATCTCTAAATCTTCTCTAGGGTAGCTCTTGTCTAGGTTTGCAGGTGTTGGCCCTTCTTGAAGTCGATCCTGGTATGCCTTGAACATCATGTCCAAGTGTTTTGGTGTCGAGTCTGCAAGAACAAACCCGGGTTGTGGTCTATTTACAATGGTTGGTGGGTGAGGATGAGGTTGGGGATGAGGTGGTGTGGATAGAGTTTCAGCATGCGAGAGATTTTGAGAGGCAATATCTTCTATTTTTGTTTTTGCATCTTTCAGGCTTTCTTCTAGGTCCGATAACTTTTTGGTCCACTTACGATTGGCCTTCTCCCTAGTATCCTTCCATGTTCTTGTTTTTCTCTTATTAGGCTCTCTTCACTCACTTGGATCTGATTGCTCACCTAGTTTAGGTTTTTGTAAAGCTTGTGCGCTAGTAACTGCATGTATAGGAGGCACATTATCCCTACTAGAACTTGAATCCCCTACTAAGCCTACTACATTAATGGGTGTAACCTTTGGTGCAATAGAGGGATGTCCGAGACAATCTCTCGGGAGTTGTTCCTTGCCACACTCAAGACAAACGACTTGTATTGTGATATTCTTCCCTTGTGTCGGAGCTGGTGGGTGGGATAGTTGTTGACCTGGCATAGGTTGAGGTCGGCTATATCCTCCATGTTCATACGGTCTAGTTACTCATCGTGGTCTTAGACAGGGGTTATACCTAGGAACTTCTCCGCCTTGTTCTCTAGGGGGGCACCCGTATGGTCTACATTGGGGTGGTACAAAGGGTCGTGGCTGCCTATTCATTGGGTAGTTTTCGGTGTTGTAGTTGATGCACTTTTGCTCACTATAAGAGTACATGTTAGGCTCGTGAGTTGTTTGTCCATCGTAAGGGTAAGGTTGTGACACTGACAACCCTAATCCTCCTCTGGTGCACACATGAGATGGATGATCTCCATCGCAAAGTGTGCAACTTTCTAATATTGGCACTCTCAAGGAAGAGTTTTGGTAGTTCCTTTGTCCTTGTACCCCTAATTTCTAGGCCACTAATGCTGCCACTTCATCCACATAACTCGAACTAGAAGTCTCATTGCTCTTTGCATCCTTTGTTTTGGTAGGATCTTGTGTGATTTTGAGATCCTCAGCTAAGTTGTCTTCCAAATCTATGCATTCTTGAAGACACCCACTCAGAGTTTGCAACCGTTTTACGTATACCAAGATTCTCAATGTTCCATTCGTTAGACCTTCTAAGAATAGGGATATCATTTTCTGTTGAGAAGGTCTCTCTGTCATAGGGCATCGGTCTACATATTGACTAAATCTTCGTGCTGCATATTTTACTATCTCATTAGGAGCTTGTTTGAAACTATGCAGTAAGGATGACGAATTGTGCTTGATCCCCCGCTTAGTGAATTCCCAAGCAAATTCTTGAAAGAATTGTTCAATATGGCTAAAGCAACTTGGATCCAAGGATAGAAACCAAGTTCAGGCTATTCTTGTGAGGGTTAGCCCAAAGGATTCATATTGCATGAAAAAGTCATCCACTTGCTCCGCTCGCAACACCTGCTTGTATTATGCAATGTGGTCATAGGGATCTCCTGTGCGATCATAATGATTTCGCATACATTTGGCTAGTTGAATTGGTCTCAGTCTTCTATCGGGCTCTGGGGATCGAGTTATGATGGGAACACCTTGGGGCGGTTCTGTCCTAAAGGTAGGTCTATTCATATTTCCCATTCCTTGGCTAGTGTGGCCATGGGGGTCAATTCCTAGCATGGTGAATTGCTCATGCGGTCTATTGGGTATACTACCTTGGCTCGTTTGTCCCAACATCACATTTTCTGTTCTTTGTTGGGTCTCGAATGGGTTTTGTGAGGTAGTTTCCTGATCTCGAGCTAACTCTCCTCTTTCATTAATCTGATCAGGGTTTTTAGTTACTACATAGATCTCACCCATCTTGTCCATGTAGACTCCATCTTTGTACTTGACAGTTGGTCTTGGAACTATTTCTAATTCAGTAGTGTTTCTCATTCTTGCTACTGACCTGTATAGACCGTCGAGGTAGATGGGTATTCCTTGTAGGTTAGTGGATACGTATTGAAGAGACATCCTATATTCCCCTTCCACTATAGACATAAGACCTTCCCTAGGTATGGATCTATGCATGTCTTCAAAAGCCAAGAGTCTCTCCCAGTTAAATGACATTTTTGAGTCACTTGTCTATGAACTCAGCACGTAGTGTTAACCATTGAGTTGTGATTCCCTGACTTGGTTGTGTGGTTGACCTTAGTTTCAAGTGATTTGGTACTTTTCTATCTCTTCCTAAGTATCAATTTGAGCTTAGGTTCATAAGACTTGTCTAAAAGTCCAAAATTGTCCTTTGAATTGCTCAAAATCTTATGGAACCCCTTGCTTCCTAGTCCAACCTAAGGGTCAACTTCAAAATACCTTATCTAATAATCTATGTCTCAATCTTACTATAACGAGTAGAATTTTTGGTAGTACTCCCCACAAGCTTTCCAACGAACCAAGGATCACTCCGAACGGATTTCGTATGAGAAAGTTATGCCAGTTCAAGGTTCTGGGGGTTAAAACAGGGAAACAGGATCTCTCAGGGAGTGCCTTAGGACAGGCAATACGATACCATATTTTCACGACACGATACCACTATGGACGATACCACCTTTAGACGATACGATACCCTCGAGAAAAACAAGATCGCAATACCAAATTCCACGATACGATACTGCTATCCACACGATACGATATTGGACATGGTCACGATACGATACCAGAATTTACACGATACGATACCTCTACATTCGACGATATGATACCAAGGTAAGGGACGATATGATACTTGTCTATAGATGATACGATACCAACAATTACGATATGATACTGAAAATATGGACGATACGATACCACTTTTTTGCACGATACGATACTAGAATAGGAACGCGATACGATACCACTCGATCGACGATACGATACCAAAACAGGAGGCGATAGGATATTGAGTTGGCGATACGATACCATTCAGTCGACGATACGATACCACCGGGGTGACCGTGATCGCGATACCAGCACTTGACGATACGATACCAGAATGGTATCACGATACCTCAAGTGGGCGTGCACGATATGATACCTCGACAAGTATCGCGATACTCGGGATTTTTGGTATCGCGATACCAAAACTCAACTGGACACGATACTTGGAGATTTTTAAGCCCAAATTCAAAAATTTTTGCAAATATTTGTACCTTGGGTTCTCCTTATCACTCCTATGTGCTTGTATCTGCAATGTCACCCTTTAGAGTTGCGATATGACACTCACGATACCAGACGCAGCTCTTGTCACTCCACGATACCACTACTCAGATTTTTGTTGTTTTAGTGGTGCAAATCTATGTATTTCAAGGGCGCCTAAGCTCTGAACCATCTCTGAACTCCTCGCATAACCAAGAAGGAAGAAAAAGAGACAAAATGGGGAGTGTACAGTCAAAAAAGCAAAAAAATCAGAGAAGGTGAAGATGAGAGGAGATGTTGGTGATGATGATGATGAAGAAGAAGGAAAACTCAGAAACTGAACTGAAAATGGTGATTTTTTTACCTTCCAACGTTGCTACTCTACGTCTTACCATCACACGCTCGTCCTCCAAGCTCTCTCCTTGACAACGGTGCCAAATTTGATGTCACTCTAGCACAATGGCAAGTACCAATGTGAGGAGCTCCACCTCATAAATGTCAATCCGTGGAGATGTGAGGACCGGTATGAAGACCAAGAGCAAGTGAAGTGCACAAGTGTGTGAGTCAAAGCATACAAACATGCACACACATACACACACACGCGCACAAGGTAAGAGCAAAGAGTGGAACAATGGAAGGACTTCAATTACAAAAGAACTCTATTACAAAAGCTGAAATCTACAATAAGCTAACCCCCAAAAATGAGCTCTCTAGCCCTTTTTATAGTTTTTTGAGTAGTTTTGGCCTTGTCCAAACCTAGTGTCCAGCCTAGTTAAAAAATAGGTTCCAAGGCTTATTTGGGGGCTCAAACGGAGTCTAAAAATTATGAAAACTGGTAGGATGATACTTCTAATACTCCTCAAGCTCAAGAACTCCTTGGCTTGAACAAAATGGAGTTACAAAAATGGAAAATGGTATTTACAATGGCTTTTAGTGATAAAAATCACTATTTTTATAGGGATTTCTTCTAAAAATTTGACATGTGCTTCTTGGAGCTCCCTACATGCTCCTTCTTCTTGTGTGTCCTCTTCATTGATGCACTTCCATGATTGTGTGTGACCTTGACTGTCAACACACTCATACCTTGTATGATTAGTACATTTTTTTCTAAGGTATAATACTTGAGAGTTCTCCTATCCTGCAAGTGTTGTGGTTTTTGATAAGAGCACGTATGTGTAGGATGACTTTCTCCACATACATAGCATTTCCTATTTTGTGTCAATCTAGAATTGGGTAGGTTTGTTCTAGTTGTTGACCTCAAGGCCTTTGCTATGGCATTGGACAATTCTTTTGTTGGGGTTAACTTTGTTTCATTGTGTTTTTTATGTTCAAACATTTGAAGATCATTTCCCCTATTGTCTTCCACATCAATGGCTTCTTTCATACATGAGTCTAGGTCATGACATCTTCTAAAGTAGACCATAGTCCTCAATTGTGCATTATTCAATCCTTCTATGAATAGAGATATTTCTTTGGGCATTGATGGCTTCTCCTCTCTAAGACATTTGTCTAAATATTATTTGAATCTTCTTGCCGCTTCTCTTTCACTCTCACTCTCATTTTGCTTGAATGTGTGAATTAAAGTAGTAGTGCTATGTTTAATTCTAGGGATATCATATTGTTCTAGGTTTTGTTCCCAAGTTCCTATCGTGCTTTCAAAGGATCGTGTTTTTTCATGAGCTTGACTCAAAATCATGAAATTTTGAGGTCAAAATTGTGTTTGTGGCTGAGAATCATGTTTTCAGGGGATTGTGTTTTTTCATGATCTTGATTCAAAATCGTGATATTTTGAGGCCAGAATCGCATTTTTTGGCTGAGAATCGTGTTTTTAGGGGATCGTGTTTTCTCTCTCTCTCTCTCACTCTTCACAAAATGGTAAAAATTATTCTAAGGTCCTCTTTTTATATTCCCTATTTAGAATCATGATTTTCACTTTTTTCTAAAAAATTTGCTAATTTCTTTATTGACTTGCCCCTAATCTCACGATTATTCCTTTAATACACATAATTTCTTGTTTTTTTTTTAATTGAACAGTTCTTAACCTTCTCTGAGAATCGTGATTTTCTATAGAGAATTGTGTTTTTTTCAATTTCATCAGAACTTGCAGATTCTTTAGTTATTCTGGTTCAATGTGTTTCTTTAATTGTTCAGAATCTCTTCTCTTTCCCTTTGTTTTTTATTTTATTTTTTTACTATTTCTTAATTTTTTTATTCCCCAAAGAAAAAGTAAACAAATTATTTAGGGATTTTTATGTATGTGCTTATTCACTAATGAAAATGGTTGGAAATTTTGCAACTTGAACTTAAAGAAAACATGCAACTCTTTACTTCTCAATCCAAATGAAGTGAATGAAGTAATCTTATAAAAATAGACAACACACTCACCTTTCTATTCTTGCACACATGATGACTCAAAATGAATTTGAAAAAATGTTTGTTAACATCAACTTGGAAGATCTAGCTAAGGTCCAAAGCTCTAATAAATGAAAGCTTTGCTTACATCCTCGGCAACAATGCCAAAAGATGTTTATTGTTCTTTGGAACTGGCCTCTCCAATCATCATAATATAGAAGGTTAACAACTTAAACACCTTTATTTTCTCAATACAAGAAGTATACTAAGAACACAACCCCTTTTTGATCAATGGAGTCTAAGGCATGTCAACAAAATCAGCTTAAACAGAGAATTCATGAAAAGTTTATGTGAAATATCAGGTTTTTAATTAACTTGAGCTAGGAATAAGCTTTTGAGATGATTCTGTGCCTAATTCATGCCATTTCCATGTAGATTACCAATATGAAGTCAAAACTTAATTTTAGTACATGTATCATCAAGACAAGAAAATCATGATTATGATGGATTGCACATAGTCAACTTTTACAGCAAATATCAAGATAATGGAGATTGATTATGAAGAGAGGAACTTCTCATAGCATGGAATAATCAAAGAACAACTGATTAGCAAGACAAATACAAGGAAAACACTCATAAAATCATCAACAAATGACCATGAAAGATAATATGATGAGATTTAGAAAGGAAGATAAGAGCTCTCAATTTCTCATTCAAGAAAATCAAGTACAAAATGAATCCTCCTCAAAATAAGTCACAAATTGACTTATATACTTTTCCAAGTGTCCCATTTCACACTTGAAAATTAGGTCCTCTAGATTTTCAAGCTATTTTTCTATACATTTGAGAGCTCTAATAAATATAAAAAAATTACATAATTTAATTATTCTCCTAAAGAATACTCTTCTTTACTTTTACATCCATTCAATCTTTCTATAATACAAAAACATACTTTTATAATTTTTCTTGTGTCCACAAAGTGTCTTCTAACAAATATGGTGAAGGAAGAATGAATGAAGGACCAGACAAGATCAATTCTAGCGGATCCTATGCTTGAAATCTTACAAGGATGGTTGAAAGCTGCTATTAGTCTCGAATGGAGGGCGGACCTAGTCTAAGACAACATGACTAGTGTTACCCCTAGAGGAGATTAGGAGAAAGAGATACTAGAATTATGCAAGAAGCCTATTGAAGTTACTCAAACTATGCTAGAAGAACCTATCCCAACCATTCCTTAGACGAGAATTCTAGAGAAGAAATTCTATGAATACTTAGAAATTTTAACTCAAAGAAAGCAAAACAAGAACTATTCAACGTGGTTGAAGAGGAATTAGGGCTAGAAACCATGGTGATTCCTTGATTCTTGAGGTAGAAGCAAATTGGCCATAAGACCTGTGGGCCAAAGTCCAAGAAGATAGATTGAAGAAGACCAAAGGAGAGATCTCTCCCTTGATTGAATTAGATGATTCTATAGACCAATCTATGACTGAGAGAGAAATAGAAATACAGAATATTTTTTATCAAGACATTGAGATAGAGAATGTGATTAGCCTTACGACGCTTTGAAACTAATGGCTAAGGATGAACATAAATTAGATTTCTTCCACGCTTCCATATTGATATGCAAAGAAAAGAGATCCCCTAAGGAAGTGTTAGACACTCTCCAAGAGTTGAAGAAGGCTAGAGTCCATTGTTCCTCGATCCTAAAGGAACTGGTACAAGTCAAGCCCCAATTATGGAATAAGTTAGCCACACAAATCTTAAAGAAAAAATTATCTTAGACAAGGAGAAAGGTAATGAAGAAACCCTATTGTGAAAATAATCGTGGGTACAATAGGAGATTTTAGTGAAGGTGATGAAGGAAAAACTTTCCTTCCAATCACATTTAGAGGATACATGACTAAAGCCATACAAGACACTGGTGCACGAGAAAAGTGCGATTGGCAGATGATCATGTAGAGCATCCCTTAGGACTCCTAGAAAATGTGATCTTGACTACATGTGGAGTAGATTTTGAACACATATTAGCCATATGTCAAATTGGCAAGGTAGAAAAGTATGAGTTGATTTTGGGATAACCATTTATGAGACAATTAAAAGTAGTTCAAGATTTGGGAAGAGATGCCTTGTACCTTCAACACAACACAAAAACTAAAATAAATCTCCAAAACTTCTCTTATAGGGATGTCTCACCTCTTGAATGGAATCCCATCCATAAAGAGGAAGATGATGTATCAATCCATAGTGTGAGATCTAGTTAACAATGTTGGATGAATGAGGATATTCAAATATGGATTTGTAAAGCTACCCACAAAGAAGAGAAAAGGATCCAATGTTGGAAAGGAGAGCGACCAATAGAAGACCCAGTTTACATGTCTCAAATATTTCCTAATGAAGCATTTGAACCGCATGGCTAGATGAAAATATTAGCAACCTTAGATGTTTGTGTAAATGAAGAAGTTCTTACCATGATAGAGTGTGTGGATGCAGAAGGATATGATTTAAGTCTATTCAAGGTAATGATAAGGGAAGAAAGAGAAAATAAAAAAGAAAGTGAGGAAGATGGCGATTATGAACATATAATAATGGAACCCTAATTTGATTAAGAAGAACAATATTTGAAGGAAATTGGAATAAATAACAAGGAATAAAATTGCAACATCTTCTCCATAGAACAATACCTAGAAAAGCCTAGTAAAGAGAATGATGAGGAAGAGGAAGAAGACCAACAACAAGAATATTTTAAAGTTCCCAAACACTTCAAGTGATATGAGGTGGAAGAAATACAAATTTCTATTAAAATGCTTAAGAGAGAGGCACAAGAATACCATATGACACCAACAAGCAAACCAAGAAAGTCATAGTGAATTGAGAAAATGATAAGGATAGATGTAGTTTCATAGGCAAACATGTCTCTATGGAAGAAGAGCAAGATTTAGTAGAGTTACTATGAAAGTATCAAGATGTTTTAGCTTGGACTTATAAGGATTTGAAGGGACTAGACCCAAATATTTGTTCTCATAGGATTCCTATGACTTGAATCAAAGCCTTCAAAACAGAGACCTTAGACTTACCATAATGTCTACTCATCCAAGATCAAAGAAAATATAGAAAAACTATTAGCAATTGGATTCATGTATGAAATTGAGCATATAGAATGGGTTTCTCCATTAGTGGTAGTACCCAAGAAAAATGGGAAACTTAGGGTTTGTATTAACTTGGAGAAAGTTAATGTTGCCACTATCAGAGATAGTTACCCACTACATATCACTGATCAAATTTTGAAAAGACTAGCAGGGAAGGAAGTGTATAGCTTCCTTGATGGTTTTTTAGGTTACAATTAAGTAACTATTGCTATCAAGGATCAACATAAAACTACTTTTGCTATTGAATGAGGAGTATACACTTTTAGGGTTACTCCTTTTGGCCGAACTAATGCCCCAACAACTTTCCAGAGACTGATGTGACATGTTATTGAGGAATTCCTAAGGAAGAGATGGAAGTATATGTGGATGACTTGTGTACTTAATCTTCCCAAATATCTACTCATGAGATTCATATTTGACAAGTGCATACAATATCGATATGCTTGAATCCTCAAAAGTGTGTCTTTATGGTAAGGCAAGGCAAAATACTTGGACACATAGTGTGTAAAAATGGTATCTCTATAGATGAAGATAAAATCAAAGTAATCTTAGAGTTCCCAGACCTAAGAACATAAAGGATGTGTAAGCCGTTATGGGCCATTGTGGATATAATTGTTGATTTATCCATATGTATGCAATCATAGCTAAACCCACATATGGGTTACTAACTCAATTCAAGTGGAGTAATTAATGTGAACAAGCATTCAATGAGTTAAAAAGAAGATTGAGTTCAACATCTATATTAAGAGTGCCTAATTAGAATACTTGATTCCATATCCGTGTTGATGCTTCTATTTTTTCTATTGGATACATACTGGAACAACTAGTTGATGATGGAAAACTAGATCACCCAATTGCTTATGATAGTAGATAATTGGACCAAGTTGAACAAAATTGCACTACAACTGAAAGAGAAGGACTAGGGATGGTTCATGCAGTAAAGAAATTTTGACACTACTTGCAAGCCAATGAATACAAGTTTTTCATTGATCATCGAGCTTTATTGTACTTGGTCAATAAACCTTGCAACATATGTAGGCTAGTCAGATGGTTTCTTTTGTTTATGGAATTTGATTTTGAGGTAGTCATAAATAAAGGAAATACACACATTAGAGCTAATCATCTATCTAAAATGAAACATGGTGAACTACCAATAGGAGTAGCTGATGAATTGCCAAATACTTACCTATTCATCTTGGAAGTATGTCCATCATGGGCTGAAATATTGGTGCCTATGCTTAATCATTATTGTGGCATAGAATCAACTTTGTAAAAGGCAAAGAGCTTTGGAGAATAAGAAACCTTTACATTGTGGTAGACAACTTATATTTCAAAGATTCTAATGGAGTACTTTTAAGATGTGTAGAAGATGAGCAGAAAAAAACTTGATGCAAAAAGCTCATGAAAATACATTGAAAGTTCATAAAGGAGCAAATGGAACGACTCAAGAATTGGTGGGATTGCAAAAGGATGTACATGAGTACGTGTCTAATTGCAATTTATGCCAAGTCTCTTTAGTAAAAGAACATTCATCTTTGAGCTTTTCTAACACCTAACTGGAGCGAGTTCTTGAAATCACAAACATATCTAGAAAGTTCAAGTCTAGCTAGAAAGATAGCCTTAGAAGAGCATATTGAGGCTGGATAACAAGAAAACAATTTGTCAAGTAAGGGAAAGATAACCAGTTACAAATATGTGTTCATGAAGGAGAGTATCTTCCTATATTGGAAAATGGTGCATGTTGGAGTAGTTGGAGGCTATTTCTCAGCTGATAAGACTGTAAAGATGATCCTCTTTGTAGGATTATGGTGGCCAACTCTCCACATGGATCAAAAACCTATGTAAGAAGTTGCGATGTGTGCTAGAGAACCAAGGACCCAATTAGAAGACATGATGTGCCCTATGGTATGTGCACGAGCTTTCTCAAGATGGGGAATTGATTGTATTGGACCTACTAATCCCCCTGCTAGAGGCAATCATATTGAATATATCATAGTGGCTACATAATACTTAACAAAGTGCATAGAAGCCAAATCCACTAAGAAAAGTGATGCCCATACAAAAGTGAAATCCTTATTGAAAACATACTCACAAGGTTTGGACTACCTATTAAGATAGTTAGTGGTAGAGGTTCACACTTTATAAATGACTTCATGAAAGTTCAAATAAGTTATTACACACAATTTTGACAAAAATGGTTAATAATGAGAGATTAGATTGGGAAAAACAATTGCATCATGCAATTTGGGCTTTGAAAGTGGTTTACAAGATAGCTATTGGAACTACACTGTTTAAACTAGTCTATGGACAAAATGCCATACTTCCATTTGACTTTTTAATTCCTACTCTTCGAGAAGCTAAGAAGTATGAATGAACAGGAAATGGTTTTTTTAAACAATTGGATCAAATCGAAGTTGCACAAAACTAGGTTACAACCAGTGTCATGAATATATGTTGCCAAGAGAAGGCAGAAAACATATTACAACTTGCTCACATAAAGGATAAAGGTCTTACACTATGAGATTAAGACTAGTGTACACTTCAAAGCAACATGCAAAGAAACTCCAACTTATGTTGGAGCAAGTCTATGACAAGCCAAAGTATTGGCTTGATTCTCACAAGCTCATAGGAGAAGCTTTAAGGTGAAGACTATGTATGAAAACTGAAGAGTTCACTTGTGAACTCCCTCTTGTAATTTTTAAGTCTTTACTTAATATAAAAGTGAAAGAATCTCAAGTGGTTGAGTCCACTTAACCAAAGGAGGAAAGAAAAGCCACGAATTTGTGATTGAAAGTAG
Organism: Ceratopteris richardii; assembly: GCA_020310875.1. Classification (NCBI taxonomy): domain Eukaryota; kingdom Viridiplantae; phylum Streptophyta; class Polypodiopsida; order Polypodiales; family Pteridaceae; genus Ceratopteris; species Ceratopteris richardii. Next base: position 52,784,670 of record CM035435.1, read on the forward strand.
TTGGAGAATCAAATCTATCTCTAATAGATTGGAGAGTGATTGTAGGAAGTTAGGCTCCCAAGATCAACTATAAATGCATGGCAGTTTTAGTCGTGGTTAAGAGAAGACCTCAAAGAGCTGAGCTTTATGCCATATCAAGGTGTGGTTTCAAGGCACATATACATATATATCCTTAAGTCCATTCTATTGTATAATCAATATACTTTCATTTTCATGATCATTTGAGTTCATATTTTCATGTTCTTGTGAAGTGTTCTGTATACTGCCATATCTCTCAGTTTTGTTAGACAGATTGCAGAGATGATTTCTCTAAGCTTGGTGCATCATTTTCCATGCTTGAACTTGGTAACTAACGTTAGTTCTATAAATCTACTGTATGGTCACCAAGTTTCATTGTATTTGGATGTTTCAATCTTCAGTTATGATAATTTGAAGCCAACTGTATCACCTCATTTGCTTCTTCTCTACCAACACTCTCTCAAAACAATCATTTTGTTAGAGTTGTTTCTCATTGTGTACATTATTTTCCATGATTTAAAGCTTGTTAGAATCCTCATACTGTTTAGTATATGCCTACCAATTTCCATGAGCATTAGAGTCTTTAATGGTGAGATATCCCTATTTTACTGCGCACGGGTTTGTGTACTGTTGCAGCCCGGGAAAATCGGGGTCATCCTATCACTTGCTAAACTTCTTTCTCCTTGTGTAATCCATAATTTTGGTTGAAATAGCTCTTTATTGTTATCTTAATAAGCTAGTAAGAGTTCCCCAAAAGGAATTAAGTTAATTGCTACTGTGGCCAGAGAATTGTTCAAAACTTTGGATAGGTGTATGAACATAAATAGCAAGTTTTTGGCTCTTGAATCTACTCCAACTTATCTATTTTGTTTCAACTTTTTGAGATTGATCTTCCAGGGTACATAGGGTATCTAATACATCCCTTGGCAAGCTAAAAGGGCCCACAACATATATCTGGAGTCCATTTGGCTAGTGTAGTGCAAAGTTTTTGCAGCACCACTTCATCTTCATCAACTACAAATCCATCTCTTCACAGTGGTATTAGAGCAAGGTTGGACAACATGGCAGATGGATTTCCTTCATCAATTGACAAAATTGTATAGAGGTAACTACTCAGCTGGTCATTAAGGATGGAAGCTTATCTTCAAGGAAGGAATTTATATGGTTATATAGCTGGAGATGAAGTTATGCCAAGTTTCAGGAACAAAAGTCAACCAACACAAGAAGAGCAAGAAAGATTGAGCACATGGTGCTCCAAGGATGCACTTGCCAGGTCTTATCTCCTCAACTCTATCTCAGATTTTTTGTTGCCTCACATTAGAAGTCGTAAAACATCTCAAGAAGTGTGGAATGCACTTGAAGACTTCTTCTCTTCAAGTACAAAGGCCAGGAAGCATCAACTATGGCTAGATTTCACAACTCTCAAGAAAGCTCCCAAACAAAATGTGACTGATTTTGTCACAAAGCTAAAGGACATAGCAGATCAGTTGGGAAGCATTGGAGAGGTAATAGATGAAGAGAAAATTTTAAGGTAGGTCATCAATGGCTTGAAAGCAGATGAAAAGTGGGAAGCATTCACCACAACTATGGATCTATACATGGAAATACAACTTTCATAGACATATTTACTAGGTGCCTCAAGTTTGGGAAAAGAGGACACTATTTTAGATTTCTGTAGGTGTAGTAAACTAGCAAATTTAGATGACTAAATTGTGCATGCCAAAGCTTTGCATCTGACATAGCCTGAGAATCTTGAACTGCACATGCTGAATCATTCATAGATTTTTCATAATCTATGAGCTTATATAGTGCACAACATAAAATGCCAGAAGCAATAATTTGTCATCAACAAATTTCACAACCAAGCTGACCTTGGCTAATGCTAAAATTGATGATATATTTTTCTTGATCCATGGCACAAATAGAGCATCTGACAATGTAAAAGAATTACCATCAGCAGTGGTCAGAATGATCTTACCAACTCCCATGATAGGATAAGAGGAGTTGGCACATGTGATAGTATTCCAAATAGGGGAAAGCTCAACTAAAGTGAAGAAACTACGTTGCGAGGTAATATGTTTGGTTGCCCCACTATCAAAGTACCAACATCTGAGTCTACTATAGACATACACTATTCATGAGAAGATGGGTAATAATTGCAAATAGTAGTAAATGCTTGTTCTTCATTCTGCACAAGATTAGCAAGCTCTGTTTTGGGTGTAGAGGCCTCTGCAATAACCATTCCAACCTCCTTCTTTGCCTGTTTTGCAACTTGTTTTGGACAAATCTTTATGACATGATCATTTCCTTTAGAATATTTGCAAAACAATTTATACTTTTTTGTTTTCTTCTTGTCCCTGTCATCCTTCTTTGATTGTGTAGAGTTAGCAAATTTCTACTTACTAGTAGATGAGCTCCATTTACCTTTGCCCTTCTTACTAGCTAGGAAAGCTTGATCTGCAACACGCATAACGGGCATGTTCTGCCTAGATTGATCTTCCTACAACAAAATAGAGACTAGCTCCTCAAATGTTAAGTCATTTGGATTGCCTTTTATCATCAATGGAAGAGTAGAAGCAAAACTCTAGTATGAATCTAGAAGACCATTCAGAACAGTCTGCACAAGTGAATTGTTAGGCAAGACTTCATCAGCAGAAATCAATTGCTCCTTCAAATCTTTCATCTTTGTCAAAAATCTATACATGGAATCTTCTTAATTCATGTCCTCACTCTCCAACTCTTTTTGGAGTTAAGCAACAAGAGCCTCATTCCTTGCCTGGTATAAAGGGGTAAAAGTATCCCAAACATCCTTTGCTATCTTGTAGGAGTGAATGTGAGGGATAATGGCATGTTTGATAGACAAGGCTATCAATGCATGTGCCTGAGCATCTCTTCCATCTCAATAAAGTTGCTCTATAGTAGGTGCAATAGGAACCACAACACAAACAAGAACTTGAAGAATACCACCATCTTCAATGCCATTTGCACCAGCTTCAGTAATTATATTTGCAAGTGTAATATGATGTTTTTCAACATCAAGCACAATATTCCACAAACCTTTTGCAACCAATACATGATGCATCATATAAGCCCATAATGGGTAATTGGTACTATCCAACTTATCCTCAATATCCAACAGATGAAATACATCACTGCTTTCAGCCATGGCCACTGATTAAAATACCTTAATGCAAAAAAATGACTGTATCTCAAAGAGTTGAACAAAGATACCCTGTCGAGTCCTACTAAACCTGTAGCTGACTTGGAGGCACTTATATTGGTGAACCGAAACATGTATATATCTTTGGCACAAAAAGACAATCCTCCACAAGCACTATGGTAATGCATTCGAAGGCCGAAACAAACTCCTAATCACCCTAATTATGCTCACCAATTTTTGTATGGTTCTGAGACTATGACAGGAAGGGTGTTGAGGATGCCCTAAATGAAGCAACAACCTGCTCTGATACCAATTGTTGGAGTTTGAGGTCTGCACAAGCACGCTAATAGTACACGGAAGAAGAAGAAGCTTGGAGCACAACTGTTATGAAGGGAGTCCCTATAGAAGAGATGGTGTGAACCATCTCTTGGGCTCCACTAGAAGGGCACACACATGAGTGCCATGTGGCACTCATGTGAGATGCCACATTAGTTACTCCAATTAAGGAGTATGAAATCGAGAGAGGTACGCGGCTGGGCGGCAGTACGAAGCAACGGATCTCCGTGTGACCTCGGGGCGCGAACTGTAGAGAGAATCAACCTCTGAGCAGGACACGACAAAAAAACTGGGGAGCTCATCGGAGCTTGACATTGGTATCCGAGCGGTAACGGTCACTTGCTAACGGAGTCACGCACACATGATAGCGACGGGCGACAGCAGAGCCGATTGAGCAATAGAGTCGCAGAACCGACAGAGGACAGAGCAATCACTCAAGCCCGCAGGCGTCCGCCAGCCCACGGGGGGCCTTGCTCCTCCTTCCCCACTCCTGGATGGCCAAAGCTCTTTGGAGCCTTCTACTTATACCCCTAAAAAGACAGCAGCGCGTGCCCATGTGGGATAAAGCTTCATCTTCGTCGACTGTCATGCTCATGGACTGAGTTTTTCGAAAGCAAAGTGTAAGCAATTTCAAAATCGAAGTTTTCTTGATTTTACAGGAATAAAAAGAGACCTTTTGAATCAAGATATTGGCTAAATGAGGATACACGTATGTAATACGGGCTGTGGAGAAGGGTTTTGGGTCTTGGGTTTTCATTGAAAAGCTTCAGTCCTTCAGTTTGGAGCTCTTCAAAGTCTCTACTTCAAGAAGGTTACCATTTTACCTCCCATCAGTGACATACCCGACTTCTCCGCACCATATCTTCTTCATACCATATCGGATTTCAAAAATCTTGGTCACGTTTCAAAGCTACATTTCCAAGCTTCGCTGAGAGACCATCGGTGTTGGATTTGGACAAGATTTGCCCCATCAAAATCTCTCTGCAGCGCTTCAGCAGGAACTAGGCGGCCACTCCCGGGCCTAGTTTTTCATCATCTGGACTCCAAATCCAATTTTTTCACTTGGGATAGTCTCAAATTCTTGAAGTACAGGTGATGGGCAGCAATTTGTGGACTGGCAAGGATTGGAATATCTCTGAAATTATTCAGTTGCACTCAATTTGCCCGTTTGGGGCTTTTCCTACGCACTTTTGGTGTTGTTTTGGATGGTTTATGGTGTTGAGAACCTCCCCGGACCAAGCGGACATTTCCAATTTTTTTTTGGGACTGGCGAGGATTCAAAATCAGCGGCTTGAAGCATCAAGGACCACTTGGATTACGCTTCCGCAACTCTACTTTGTATCAGGGAAGTGCTCTTGTGTTATATTTCTCTTCTTCTTGCATATTTAAACTCTACTTCCATTCATTTTCATATACTCTAGTTAGCAAACGGGGGAAGGGTACTTAAACATGGAAACTAAAGGCAAACAAATAGTTGAGACCACTTCTACACCTAGAGAGCAACTAGAGGATCCAGATGCTAGGATGGAAGAAGTAGAGTTAGGGCAAGAAATAGAAGAGAATTTAGAAGAAAAAGAGCCTTCACAGCAAGAGTATACTTATGAAGAGCTTATAGATGAATTTGTCACTCGTGACCAATTCATTGATTTGAAAGAACAAACCCTTAAGTTAGAAAAAGATTTGGGTAGCATCACATCTCTTATACAGCAACTTAAGTCTCAAATGATCTCCCTTGAGACTAGTGTCACCTCTTTCCTAGCTAGGAAGGAAAGAGAGACTCCTACCATTCCTCTAGAGATTACTAGGAAAGAGACTTCTCTTCCTAGTAAGCATAAAGGAGAGAGCTCTAGGGAAGCTCCCCTCCTGAAAGACTTGAAGCCACCTACCTTCACGGGGGATGACCGAGACAGGAATAAGGATGCAATCTACACTTTTTTACAAAAGTGGCATGATTTGCATCAATTGAAGGGCACCCCACCTGAGTATCGTGTGCTAGAGGCAAGTCTTTCCCTCGGCCCACGTGCTTATAAGTGGTGGATGAGTCTTAAGGAGGCGAACTCTATCCCTAGTGACTGGACTCAGTTTGAGACTCTTTTCCTAAAAGAGTTTCTTCCTGAAAATGAAGAGGAGAGGAATTGGGATGAGTGGGATAGGATTACTCAAAGAGGCAGGCCTCTTTCAGTCTATCTATCCCACTATAGAGAGATCACTTTGAAGCTTAAGGGTCTAGATGATTTTCAGAAGACCAGAGGGTTTGTTAGGGGCTTGGATAAAGCCATAAAGAGGGAAGTTAGGAGGAATGCGCCTAAGATGTTTGAGGAGGCGATCAAATATGCACAGATATATGAGGACCATAACCGTCCTCAGTATACTCCTATGGAGACGGATCAGCCCCTCAAACCTCTTAGTACCACTAAATTTAACAAAAATTGCCTTTTGGGAAAAACAAAGTTTTTATTAAAAAACAAAGATCACAAGGGCCTAAGCTATCCACAGACCAGTTTGAGAAGGCCAAAAGAGAGAACCTGTGTTTTAGGTGCCTATCCCCTAGACATTCGCAGTGGAACTGTCCACTCAAGAAGGGGGAAGAAAAGAAGAAAGGACCAGAGTCTAGTACGGCTCCTGAAAGGGGCAAAAAGGCGGTCCACCTAGTGCAGACCCTTCCCATTCATGGCAGCTCTAGCTGCAAGGGAGTGGAGGTGATGCACGAGGATATAGAGCACACGTGTTGTTTGACTCAGTCATTGTGGACACCGCAGTTTGGACCACATGACTTGGTCAAGCTACATGGTAGTGTATACGGGACCAGGGTGCGAGTCATGATAGATGACTCTGCAACTCATAATTTCATAAACTATGCTTTGGTCAAGAAATTGAAGATTCCCCAGCAGCCTAGTGCACATAAATACATTGTATCTATGATGCAAGGGCAAGATAAAAGAATATGGGATACTATGGTATCCAATTTGGAAGTCAAGATGCAGGATTATACAGATCATATGGACTTCCAAATTATGAACATGGAAAGGACAGATCTAGTCTTAGGAAGAGAGTGGCTATGGGGGTTGGGAGATACACTTAAACGCAGCTATCAAAATAACACACTCGAGTTTGAAAAGAATGGAAGTAAAGTTTGTATTCAGGGAGAGAGAGATGTACCTAGTGCACCTCTCATCTCATCATTAGAGCTGTATAGTCTCTGTTGTTCACAGCATGTACAGGATATGTTTTTATTGTATAGTCATGATATGGAGCATTGTACAGACGGCTCATCTGATGTATATTTTCATGCTTTGAATGTAAATATGAACAGGACTTTTTACTATTCTTTTTTGCAACAGTGTGTAGTTAAAAGTTTTAAGGATCTTATGTTTGAGTACAGAGATGTTTTTCCCACTGACTTACCTAGAGGGCTACCACCTGAGAGAGGGGACATTGACCATGCCATAGAGGTTGTTACTAACACTAACCCTATTTGTAGACCACCTTATAGGCTTAGTGTTTCTCAGCATGAGGAGGTTGAGAAGCAATTGCAGGATTATTTAGATAAAGGCTTCATCAAACCTAGTAACTCACCATGGGCATCGCCAATGCTCCTAGTTAAAAAGAAAGATGGCTCTATGAGACTATGTATAGATTATAGAGCACTTAATAAGGTAACTATTAAAAATAGATTTCCAATGCCTAGGTTGGAAGATCTATTTGATCAGTTACATCAAGCTAGGTATTTTACCAAGCTTGACCTTAGATCAGGATATCATCAGATTAGGATTCGGACAGAGGATGTCCCTAAGACTGCATTTAGGACTAGATATGGGCACTATGAGTTTTTGGTGATGCCTTTTGGTCTCACCAATGCTCCTGCCACTTTCATGAAACTCATGAATAGTGTTTTACGGCCTTATCTAGGACACTTTGTAGTAGACTTTTTAGATGACATTCTGATCTATAGTGCATCAGAAGAGGAGCACTTGGAACACTTGAGAAAAGTATTTCAAGTGTTAAGGGAAAATTCGCTCTTTGCTAAGGAGTCAAAGTGTGAATTTTTCAAGAAAGAGGTTAGATACCTTGGGCATATAGTCTCCCAGGATGGAATCCAGATGGATCCTGAAAAAGTAAGGGCTATTATGGAATGGCCACATCCACGGAACCTGGAGGAGCTGCAGATCTTCCTAGGTTTATCAGGTTTCTATCGAAGATTCATTAAAAACTATGCCAAAATTGCTGTCCCGATGACGGAACAGCTTAAAGGGAAAGGGAAAGCCTTTCATTGGGGAGACGAACAGAAGCAAAGTATGGAAAAGTTGAAGGTAGCAATTGCTACAGCTCCACTTTTACATATAGCAGATCCCAATAAACCATTTGTGGTTGAGACTGACGCGAGTGATTTTGCTATAAGAGCGGTTTTAGTACAGGATGGTCGACCAGTAGCTTTTGAAAGCAAGAAACTAGAACCGGCTCAAAAGAATTACTCCGTCTATGAGAAGGAGTTGTATGCAATAGTCCATGCTTTGAAGAGGTGGCGTCATTATTTATATGGTGCCAAAGTTACGATAGTGTTTGATCAAGAGAGCATTAAGTGGCTCTCTAATCAAACAGACCTTAAAGGTCGTAAGGCCCGATGGGCAGAGACCCTTCAAGAGTTTGATTATGAGCTTAGGTATAGGAAGGGAAAGTTTAATGTGGTGGCTGATTCACTTAGCCGCATGCCTATGCTCAATGGACTGAGTTTTACTCAGATCACTAGTGAGCTACTTGAGTCTCTTAGAGGGAAATGTAGACTTGATCCTGCATATTTCGAGATTTGGGAAGCCATAGAGAATGGGGATCGTGATATACGGGTTTCCCGTGAGGATGGAGTATCGACGGGTACTCAAGAAGGATTCAAGTGGAAGAATTACAGTGTCCATGATGGATATCTATTATATAAAGGTAAGGTGTGTGTCCCTAGAGATACTGAGATGAGACGGCATATTTTGTATGAGTGTCATGACACACCTAGTGCGGGACACCCAGGAGTTAACAAGACTTATGATCTTGTTAAGAGGCAATTTTATTGGCCTGGACTTCATAAGGACGTCCTAGAGTATGTGCTTAAGTGCAATAAATGCCAGGTCAACAAAGCTGAGAGGTTGAGGATTGGAGGACTACTCCACCCATTGGATATTCCTAATGGGAAGTGGGAGAGTATCTCCATGGACTTTATAGTCGGATTACCTAAGACACAGAAAGGGCACGACTCGGTCTGGGTAATTGTGGATAGGTTAACCAAAATGGCTAGGTTTATTCCGACACGTACTACAGTGAAGACACCAGAGTTGGATAGACTCTTTGTTGAGAACCTATACCGGTTATATGGTCTTCCTTTAGACATAGTTTCTGATCGGGATAGGAAGTTTACTAGCCACTTTTGGAGAGCGGTCTTCAAAAGGCTGGATACAAAGCTTAGCATGAGTACGGCCGAGCATCCACAGTCGGATGGGCAAACAGAAAGGGTTAACCAAATCCTAGAAGATATGCTTCGAGCATATGTAAATGAAAGGCAAACTAATTGGGAAGAGTACTTACCTATAGTAGAGTTTGCATATAATAGTGCCAAGCACTCTTCCACTGGGCATAGTCCATTTATGCTTATGTATGGGTTTCAGCCAAGGGCTCCTTATGCAGTTGGCTTGCAGAATGAAAAAGTTCAAGCTGCAAAGGACTTCTTGGAAGAAATGAATGATATGCTTAGGCTTGCTAAGGACAGCATTAGGAGAGCTCAGGATAGATCTAGAGCTTATGCTAACCCTCAAAGAAGAGATATCAACTTTGAGGTAGGAGAGCAAGTCTATCTTAGAGTTCCATCTAGGTCTGAAACCATGAAGACGAGACCTTGTCCAAAATTATCTCCTAGGTATTGTGGACCTTTCCGAATACTTAAGAGAATAGAAAACATGGCTTACCAGCTCCAACTTCCAAAGAATAGTCATATCCATCCAGTTTTTCATGTTAGCCGGCTTAAGAAAAGGCTGGGTGAATCTGACAACCTCATTCCAGATAGTGAGGTAGTAGAGCCTATTTCTGTGCAATCTATTCCACATGAGCCAGAGAGCATACTACACACTCGAGAGAAACGGACGAGGAGTCACTTGTATAAAGAGTGTCTAGTAAAGTGGAAAGATAGTTCAGAAGATAGTGCCACATGGGAGCGGGTTAGCACCCTACAGAGACGGTTTCCCAATTTCAGTTTACCTTCCCAAGAGTTTTCTTAAGGGGAAGGATATGGGGAAACAACACGGAGACAGGACCATGTATTTATATACATGGGGATATAGTGGGAGTACCACCCTCTTGATTTCTAGACCTTCCAATACCATTTTTGAGGACAAAAATGGAGTTAAGGGGAAGGAAATGTTATGAAGGGAGTCCCTATAGAAGAGATGGTGTGAACCATCTCTTGGGCTCCACTAGAAGGGCACACACATGAGTGCCATGTGGCACTCATGTGAGATGCCACATTAGTTACTCCAATTAAGGAGTATGAAATCTCCGTGTGTCCTCGGGGCGCGAACTGTAGAGAGAATCAACCTCTGAGCAGGACACGACAAAAAAACTGGGGAGCTCATCGGAGCTTGACAACAACACTAAATACTGAATGTATTACCAAGAGAATGTACACAGATCCATGAATCGTTAGGGTTATAGGCATATATACAAGCCAAGGGGAAAAAACCTCCTAAAGAGGGAAAAAAAGTGCCCCAATAGGCTTTGTGTGTTCACACACATCTTTACCTAAATATATCAACAAGACCACCCTTTCCTTAGAGTCCTCTTGGAGGTCAAGTCCAAGGTGTTCATCCTAATGTTCAAGTGATACCTAGACCCCTAGATATGGGCAGAAGAGTAAGACTCTCACAAGTAGCGAAATGTATGAAAAACCACTATGGCAGATTACGTGATCCTTATGATCATATGGTTAAATTTCAAACAAGTCCAAAGGACAGAACAAGCTAAAAAGTTCTTTGTTCAATATGAATCTTTTGGATTAATATTGGTAGGATCTTCTTTGGTTTGGTTTTAGCCTTTGAATAAGAATGGATTCTCCACCATTCAACAATTGTTAGATGAATTAATAGGGGATTTTCCAAAGAGGGGAGTTAGAATATACCTCCTCTCTAATCCATAGCTTCTAACAAGTGAGCCTTGAGTCATTGAGATTGGAAGCCAAGATATTCAAACAATATGTGGACAGATGTCTAGAAGCAGAGAGGCCACGCTTTTGAGTGGAGGATTGAGAGCTTTAGTGAATGTGAAGAGGTTAGAATCATTAGATGCTTGTCTAAAGGAATGCATAGATATTGAGGATAATTTGGACAATGATTTGAAGATTCATTGGACTCATTCAAGGTTTCAAGACTCCTAAAATGTTACATCTTCCACACTCCATTAGTGGAGGAATGGGTTGAGTTAGTGGCAAGGAAAATAGGAGTCTAGATTCAATCTATCCCTAAGCAGTACCGGCCTAAACAAGTGAGGGTACCTATGCTAAAGAGATGTTTGTAATTTGGAGGAGACCATCCAACTCATGCTTGTGCAAGACGGGAACCTTCTAAACCACATCAATACTCCTATGGAAGGCCACCTATGCAAGGGCCGACATGCTACTACTACATAGAGCAAAACTACACCAACCATACCATAGACAACTACCTTATAATAAACAACAAGTGAGACAATCTCAAACATACCAATATAGTCTGTAGCCCAAGCATAAGCACCACCTCCTTTACTTGTCAATCCATGGAGAGGTGAGGAGGATATGAAGATCCCGAGCAATTGCGGCAAGCAAATATGAGTGATAAGCACATACATGCATGCACACACACACACACAAGGCAGGATAACAAAGATAGGAACAATGGAAGTTTTGATTGTCAATAACATGATTACAGTCTTCTAGAAGCTCTTTTTCTAACTTGCTAACCCCAAAAATGATCTTTCTTGCTCTTCTTATAGTTTTTCACTAGCTCTAATTGTGTTTAGACCTAGTATTTGGTCTAGTTAAAAATAAGTTCCATGGCTTATTTGAGGCTCAAATGGAGTCTAAAAATCATGAAAACTGGTATGTAGATACTTCTAATACTCCTCAAGCTTCAGGACTCCTTGGCTTGAACAAAATAGAGTTGCAAAAATATGAAATGATATTTACAATGGTTTTTAGTGATCAAAATCATTGTTTTCATAAAGGTCTCTTCTTAAAATTTGACATATACTTCTTGGAGCTCCCTACATGCTCCCTTTTCTTGTGTGTCCACTTCTTCTTTGATGCATTTGTGTGCCTCATTCTTAACCTTGAGTGCCAACATAGTCCATACACCTATACCCCAAGGGATCAAGCTAGAGAATTGAGCTTTACTAGATTCATCTATCGAGAGTGATGACACATTTTTTCCTTGCACATAATCATTTTTGAATTAAAAAATACACATATTCTAGAACTAGTAAGAGCCTTGATGGCAGAGAGAAATATGCCTCATTTTTTTGGCCAAAAGTTGTGCATGTTGTTGTATACATAATCAATGGAACTCTGACTACTGTTGTACATCAAGTTACACCTTGTGTACCTAAGTCGTGAAGCCTTAGGGACTTGTGTCGATGAGATTGTACCTCAATCATCCCACAAGTGCATATAGTGGTGGTTTAATACATGTTTAATTATCAATTCGAAAGATTAGATATACCAAGTGTATGAAGACATGTGCACATGTAATGATGAGTGAAGTGCCTAAGCTATCATGCAAGTGTTTTGTCTCAGTTACCTCTCCAACTCACTACTTCTCTGAAACTGCACATCGTGATACTAGTTATATCAGTAAGCACAAATTGGAACTTTTCTCTTAGCTCAAAACTCCAAACCTGGTCAGTAGGGGTTCGTTTTGAACTTCTCAATAAGATGCATCTAATGGTTTATTTTTGTTCGAATATGACAAACATACATCAAGTTATGAGCAAAATAGTGAATGGTGGGAAACACCAACACCTGCTCCACAACTCCTCAAGGCTCACACACACACTACAATAGTTCAAAAGTGAAGGAAAGGGGTAAAAAATAGTTCCACACACACAATTGAAGCATGAAACACACACAAAAGCTCTCGGAGAAGAAGATAATCAACAGGAAGGAGGCAATTAGAAAATTCTGCTTCAATTCCCACAATGGCAAAACGTTCTTTACAAGAGTCACCAAGTGAATCATATACATGTGCCCTAAAATTGGTCCTTTCACACAAGAGATCGACACTTTTATTGAAAAACACTAATTTTCTACTATGTTACAAGGATTATGTTACAATAACTAGAGTTTATGCATCTAGAGAACTCCTCTAGTGCATTTACATGGCTTCATGAGGTTTTCATAAAAATTTGAAGAAGAAATTTTATGCCTCTAATTTGAAAATTTTTGGGGCTCCCTTTTCTGTGCTTCTTTATTTTGTAACACTCTCCCCCTCTTTGTCTTTATTGTCCCTTGATAGGCTTTGGTTCTTTTCCGAGGCTTGCTTAGCTTCCATTCTTCCCTTGGTATTCCTTACATTCATATATCTGCGTTGATGTGATAATTCGGGCTGCCACACATGCATCTAGTGACTAAGAATGTGATTGCATTAGTCACCCATTTCAACTTCTCAACCTCTGCCTCTTTCTAACTTTTGGCCCTCAAATAAGTCTTTGTTCTCACACGTCCCCTATTGTATTGTTTTAAGCCTGTTTATTTCTTCTCACTGCATGCACCTAATGGCTAAGAATGTGATTATCTTAGTCACCCTCCTCAACTTTTCAGCCTCTACCCCTTTCTAACTTTTGGTCTTTGAATAAATCTTTGCTTTCACTCTTCAACACCTCCTTCTTTTGCGTTGTGGTCTGATGCATGCCCTTGCAGGGCTTTGGGCAGAGGGTGGGTTTTATTCATTGGACATTTTTTCTTTTTTATTTTCTTCTTCTTCTTCTTCTCTTACTTGATTCTCCCTCCACACGTCCCTCCTCTTGAACTCTTTCATCCCCGATAGGATTTGGTTGGTGACGTGAGTATGTTTGAATGACTTTTTGCTCTCTTTGATTCAGCAGATTAGCTTCACGTATCATTAGTTCTTTTCAAAGGGCTGATTTTAATCCATCATTGGGTGCTTGTCTATGATCTATAGAGAAGCTTAATTCATAGGCTAGCAATTGAGCATTTAAATTGGAAGTGATTTTGACAAAAATTTCCAAGTCCATTTCAAAAAATCCTGTGAAAAGTGCTTCTTCGAATGTCTGCATGTATTGACTCAATAAGAACATCAAGCATGAGTATATAGCCATGATACTAAGTCTGCTCGACGTGATAGAGAGATAAAAAATAAGGGTGTATGTGCCTTGATTAATGCCGATAAAGTTCAAGAATGTATATTGAGCATGTTTGAAGACTTTTAAAACTATGAGGAGCATGCTTAACACTTTATTTGTCATCTTTATTGCTATGTCCCGGATTGTAGCATATCATGAGAGCCAAAATTCTATTGTACGTACCATATATTCTTCGGTGGGTAAGTAGTTATGTGATGGGCTTGGTAATAATGGATAGTTCAGCCACTAATTATTGATAGTGCCCTGGCGCCGTGCTTCCCAAAATTGTGTCTAGGATCTTCTTCTCAATACTGGGAAAAAAGATGGATTTATTTGTAGTAAGTATGGTGCAGACTCCCAGCACCCATAGAGTCAGATTCTTTTCCAAAAATTTTCATCGCCACATTGGATCAGCTTTGTCAAATTCTTCTTGCGTATAAGAGAATGTATCTATTTTGAACTGTAGGTCTTGATCTGGTTCTTTTGTTGTAGTCCTCTTCATATATTGCCTGGTTTCTTCTTTCAATAGGCCATATGGTACACTGAAAGGCTTCAAAATTTGCTCTAAATTCTTGCTTTTGATTTTTGCTTCTTTCATTACTTTCATGACTTGATCTTCAAAATGTTCCGTAAGTTGGAACACTAGTAATGCCCACTCATTTCAGCTTAGTTCGACAATAGGTTGTGCATGCCTATCAACACCCTTCTCCGCTTCTTCCTCGTGTATTGGTAAACTATATATGGGGGGAGAAGGAGGACATACCTCAATCTCCACAGTAGCTGCTTGAGAGCTTTGAACTACTGGTGTCCCCATATTATTTTGCCTTGTGATTTGGTCTTGTAGGATTTTTATAACTTCATCTTTCTCTTTTATCTGTTCTTTTGCTGCTACAAGCTCCATATCACTTTGCTTCTTGCTTTCTCCTGAGATTGCCATTTGGTCCACATCTTCATTGCATTGTTCTGTATATCGTGCTTTAGCTGTTTTCCATTTCTTTCTCAATTCATTTGTGTCATACATGTATTTCCTTTGCCACTCTTCTCTTATTTCTTGATCTTGCTTTAGCTGGCCTGCATACTTAGCTATCTCAGCTTCTAACTCCTATGTATTATTTTGTTGACTTTCGGGCACCTCCACAAGTTGATTGTGCAGGATTGCATTCATTAATTCTTTATTCCTATTTCTCAGGTTGTCTGCCTCATCCATGTATACTTTTATTTGAGCTTATAAAATTTTGCTTCTATTTGATAAGTGTACCTTTTCAGCTTCATTACCTACAGATTTGTTTTGAAGTTCCTGAAGCTGATATTGCATCTTTTGATTTTCTTCCGTCAATAGTGTACATCTTTCCATAGCTTCTTTGGTCTCCTGTTCTTTATTTGGAAGGGCCTGTTTAGCATGTAAAACTCTATCCAATAGCTCTTCACTCAACAACTTAAATTGATTTCTGTCCATTAATATTTTTTCATAATTGCTATCTACTTCCATGAGCTGGTGTTGTGTATCCATGGCTGTCTGGATCATTTGTTTTACCACTGGCTTGAGCTATGCTATGTCCACATTGAGCCATGTTTTTGGTATGCCCAGTTCTTCGCTTGTTAGTACATCTTTTCCCTTTTCAACATGTACTGTCTCGATGTGGTTGTCTCATTTGTAACTGGATTTGAGGTTCTTCTTCTTTATGTGAAGTAGGCTTAGTAGCACTTCTTTGAAATGTTACATCCAACGGTGAAGGCTCTGCTACTATCCTTATAGGGGTGAATGGTTCTTGTTCCCCAATATCTTCTTGTCTTTTATCTTCCTTAGGCATCTTCGTTGTAGACTGACTATCCAAGTGGGCCTCTGTGACTTGAAGCTTTGTTCTGTCATTCATTTTTAATGTATGTTCATTTGCCTTGGTTGGCCCTTCCTTTGGCCCCTCTTTGAATGTATCCTCCCATCTTTGATCCGATTTTTTGCTTTCTACTTCAAGGGAATCCTTGAATTGATTTATTTCATTGCACTTGCCATCGTCATGTGATTCACTTTGGATATCAACATTCAAAGTTGACGGTTCATGTTCTTCTTGGCCTTCAGATGTCGGGATGGAATTAATCAATCCCAATTCTCTATATCTATGGAACTTTGTGAGTCTCTTCCCTGACATAGTTGTGGTGTGAGCTTGATGGTAGTGATGTCCTTGAACTGGTAGATTGATTTGTCCTTCCATGAATTTGTGAGTCTCCTCCATGGTTTCTTGCAATTCTACTTCAGTAATAGGAGTGGATTGCTCTATTTTGGTTCTAGGGAGTACATGTGTCCTCTTTGATGGTGGAGTTGCTTCTTCCGCTTTTAGTACTTCCCTTAGCTTTTTTTCTCCTTGCATCATCAGTCATGAGCTTGTTCCTGCTTCTTCGGTTATCTTCACTCCTTTTCTCTTTTTTGGTACTATGGTTGGCTTCACATACTTAGCCATTTCAATAGAGGATGGCATCTCTTTGAGGTATTCTCGAATACCTAATGTGTGGTATATCAATATTGTCAGAGCCACACTTGCATTCAAAAATTTCTTATGACCCCATTGCTTTTTGGCTTCAAGTAGTCATTCCTAAATATAGGGTGTCAAGTTTATTTGGTTGCCGATTTGTTTGGTGGCATGAGATAGTAATTGAACTATTATCTTTTGTGGTATTGTATATCTGTGCATATTAGGAAATAAAAAATATTGATGCACCAATCTCACTTCTTCCTCAATATCCACACAATTAATATCCATGAATGTTCTGGTTTTAGTGCCATGAACTTCATCCTTGAGATCCGTGGTCCCATCATTGATCTATCCAAATGCTTCTTTAATGAGCTTGTGCGTGAATTGTATCATTGCCCATTCACCTTCTACATCAGAATTTTGGCTTCTAGCAGTGATGGCTTGTCTAAGGCTAGATGGATGGTGTTCATGACCTTAGTGCATCTCTAGAAATCTGGCTTATAGATTGGTAACTCAAAATACTTATGGATTCCAGCTTTTGTCATCACATCCATTGTAGATGGAAGCTCCTGTAAGACCTTGACGTCTTGGGAGATCACCGGAAATTGATGGTCTATATCCATGATCTTAACAATCACCAAGAACAAATGTTCTCCTGTTGGTCGGGCTTCTTGGAAACAATGTCCTTTTTTGTTACACTCTACATTGGAAATTCTAGCACTTCCTCTTGAATCGTTGCATCAAAATCTTTGGAAGCCATCTGCACTCATAATGTAGTAGAGAATTAGTTTAAGAAAGAAACCAATTCTACATGTTTATGTGTGGATCATTAATAAGTCATTCTCTACGCTCTGTACCCCTTGCATAAGTAGAAACATCTAAGGTACCTCACCATATTTTTCTTTAAAAAAATATTTTTAGTCCTGAAAGAAAACAAGGGATTAGTTGATAGCCGAAGCATTTATTTATTTACAATGTATGGTCGTTCCTACGCTGTAAAAGATAAGTCCTATTCCGGTTGTGGAAATATGCATTACTACTTTTATTGAAGAAGCTATGTGCTGAATGCATGGCCCTAGCATGCATACTTTGGATGCATTGGATTCTTCATGAGTGCAAGAAGAGCTTTCTTGATTCTCTTGGTCGATTCCTTGTCGCTTCTTGGGTCTCCATATTAACTTTGTAGCCTATGCTTGTAGCATGATCCTCTTCTGCATTTGTTTTTTGCTGCTCTTGAATGTGGTCTTTGACTTATTCCTGTTTTTGGATTGGGTTTCACGTGTCATGGTCCTTTGGGGTTTTCTACGATTCGTGAAAGTTTCCCTTGCTTTATATTGCTAGTATGACATCTCTTTGAGTTTTTCTATCTCTTGATTTGCTACACTTTGGACTACTTTCAGGACCCATATGTGTTGCTAAGATTTTTGGGCCTCCACCAATGATTTTGGAAGCCATACATGGAGAATTCTCAGTTGATCCTCTTGCGATTTTGAATAGTGGTTGTTTTGCTATGTTTTTGCCGGATTCTCGGCCTAGTCCTACATTGTACTAACATGTTGAGGTAGTTGGTCATTGCATACCCATTGTACCCACACATTCTTTGAATTGGTGCTTTGACAATCAATATCCATGTCAAATTCCTTCTTATAGTGGTAATAGGTTGAGAAGAGATGTCCTCACTATTTCTCTCAAGCTCATGTCTTACACCAAGAGTGGTCACACAATCATGCAATATTTCCTTGCTCGTAGGCAAATCTAGATTAGGGCACTCTTGATACACATCCTTTCTTGAATCTTCTTCTTCCTCCTTCTTCGAGTTCTCTTCCTTAGGTCTAACGACATAGCTTCCAACAAACTAAAGACCTCTTCAAGCCCTATTTTGGCAGATATGTATCCTTGTGTAAGGTGTATGCAAACTTCATTCTCAAAGATCCAGTCCTATACGAGGATCAGATTTTCAATTAGTTCCTCATCCTTGCATACTAAGAATCTTTGCTCCATAGTGGAATTTCCTAGATGAAGGGACATTCAGACTTCACCTACACCATCGATGATTTGTCCTCCGATTTCTATCATATATGCCTTAGTAGGACTCATGGTCATTTTGAGGCGAGTCATTAACAACACTCGCATGCAACTTAGTGTTGCTTCTCTATCAATGAGAGCATCCACTAGTTGATATTCAGTCATTCTGATTTCTAGGTTTAAGTATGGTCGGGAAATATTATTGCTTGCACTGTTTTCATTTCCTACTTGGTAGTTTGCCATAGGTATAGTTCCTCTCCCTGTATATCGTTCGTCTCATTGCCTCATCTGCTCCATCTCTGGTGTCTAAGATAGATTTGTTCATATATCCATTAAAGGTGATGGGTAGACATGTATTACATTCATCTACCTCACTAAATTCTCCAACTTTATCGATTGGGATTTGAGTGGTTGATGGAGCGTTCACTTCTTTCTTCTCATTCATGGGTTCTCAAGTGTCTATTCTCAAGTGTCCAGCTCATTGCTTCCACAATTGGGGCTTGCCTCATAGTAATTCTTCTATTTTCAATAAGCATTGTATATTGGTCTTCTTGAGTTCTACTAAATTGTGCGATGTCTTATCTTGAGACCTATCTTCCTTGTCCCGGATCATGGGAGCATGGAATAATACTAACCTTCTCTTGTATTCTCCCATATAATTTGGTAACGTAGGAATGTTGTGCGATTCTTCCCTGTTTCTATCTAAAATGCACATTTCTTCGTACGCTTCCTCTAAATTTGGTATAGGTTGATGTTCCGAAGTGTCTAGTTCTTCGAAGGGTGGTGGTGAAATCTCATTCTTTTTCCATTGTTCTTCTTGGATCTTTGCCCACAAGTCTTGTGGCCAACTGTCTTGTATTTCTAGAATTACAAAAATCTATTTGGCCTTGTTACTCTGCTAGTCTTTTTCACTATTCTCCTCTTGTGGTATCTTTACTTGTTTTCAATTGTTATTTTCTAGACATTCATTGAACTCTTTTCCAGGTATCCTCATCTCAGGAAGGACTGGGGTAGCACGTTCTAGTGTTGAGCTATTTCTATAAGTTTCTTGCATATCGCCAATCTCTCCTTCTCTAACTCTCCTTGTGGGTAGAGTTTCTCATGTTGCTCTATGCTTGGTCCGATCGTGATTCTAGATTGATAAGCCTTCAACCACATGTCCAAGTCTTCTAGCATTGGGTCTACTAGCATTGTTCCTGGTTCACCTACCTTCGGTGCTTGGATCCTCTGATGATCATTTCCTTGCACTTCTACCTGTTGAGGTTTCTTACTTTCCTTTGCAGCTTTCTCATTCTCTTCATTTTTCTTCTTCAACCATTTATTCCTGAGTTTTTCTCTTCTAGTCTTCCACCTTTGCATCTTCTTTGTTTGGTTAGTTTCTCTGAGATCTTATGAATCCTCCACTATCTAGATCTTAGGCCCTAAACTTTTATCCATTTCAGGTTCAGAGTCCGTTTCTTTTACTCCTTGTCCATTGGCTTGGCTCAAGTAATGGCTTTTTGTGGCACTCTGTATTCTTTATCACTTCCAAATGATTTGATAACTTCTATTATGTTAATCTGGGTAGTGTTATGAACCTTATTAGGGTTTTTGGGAATTCTCTAAACAGATGCCCCTTTCCACAATCATTGCAATTTACTTCCCATGTTCTGAAGTATTTCGATGGCGATGCACCATATTGCACTCTCCTTCTTGTGCTCTCCACGATGATATCCTCGGAGTAGAAAACCAAGCTCCTAAGGCTGCATAGGGTACTCTACACAGAGATTGCAGAATACACAGAAAAACACAGTACATAGGAAGCATGTAGACAGACTTCTTAGGTCTTATAAATGCGATCGAACTTGCAGTCTATGACTAACCAGGCCACTATATGTTTTATTAAAGAACATATAGAAAGAAGTGTCCAGTGGCCATTTTGCCTTTCACATGGACACTAACGGTAACAATCTCCCACTAAAGGCCAATATGGCCAAAGTAACTATGGGAGAAAAATAATGAATGATAAAGATTACCTGAGTGTAAGTATACAAACTATACCTCCCACATGATGGGCATGTTACACAATATACAAGTGACTATGTAAGATCATGAATCAAGTAACCCCCATCAAGTGACAACAGTGTCGAAAGATATCCTATGGTAGAGCTTTAGTCAAAGCATCTGCAACATTATCTCGAGTGTGAACGTTCTCAAGAATAATGCGCTCAGTGGCTAAGCAATCTCGAATGGAGTGATACCTCACCTCAATGTGCTTTGTCTTTGCATGATAGACTGGATTCTTAGCCAAAGCAATGGCACTTTGACTATCACTGAGCAAACGAGGTACATTCTGAGGTAAACCCATATCACAAGCAAGACGAGAAAGCCACAACGCTTCCATACATGCCTCACTTGCTACAACATACTCTGCTTCTGTGGTGGAAACAACTGTACATTCTTGAAGACGAGATCTCCAAGAGATAGCACCTCTAGCAAAATGAAAAATGTACCCTGATGTAGACTTACGATTATCTACACAACTAGCATAGTCAGAATCTGTGTAACCAATAATGGATGCTTTCCCTCTACCTAAGCATAGACACTTGTCCTTAGTGCCACTTAGATATCTTAAAATCATCTTGACCGCTTCCCAATGTTTCTTGCCAAGATTAGACATATGTCTGCTCACAACTCCCACTGCAAATGCAATGTCTGGTCTTGTAGCTACCATAGCATACATGAGACTACCAAGAGCAGATTGATAGGGAATTTTGGTCATGAATTCCTTTTCCTCACGTGATTTGGGGCAATCATCCTTTCTCAATTCACATATGTGGGTAAAGGTGTACTCAATGCCTTTCCACCCTGCATATTGAACCTGTGACGTACTTTGGATATGTACTCACTTTGAGACAAGTATATGCATCTTTTGCTCCTATCACGAGTAATGTGCATGCAAAGAATATGTTTGGAATCTCCCAAATCCTTCATATCAAATGTCTGACTCAACTTCTTTTTGAGAATTGACATATCATATGAGGACTTCCTAGCAATCAGCATATCATCGACATAAAGTATCAAGCATATCAAGCTGCCATCTGAGCATCTCTTTGTGTAGAGACAGTTATCCTCATTGCTTCGAGAATAGCCTTGAGACTTCATAAAAGCATCAAACTTTTGGTACCATTGTCTAGGAGACTGTTTAAGTCCATACAAGCTCTTCTTAAGCTTACAAACTAGACTTTCCTTGCCAAGAACTACATAACCCTTTGGTTGTTCCATATAGATCTCATCTGTAAGATCTCCATGCAAGAAAGCAGTTTTCACATCCATTTGGACTAGCTCTAAGTCCTCCATTGCAACGAATCCAAGCAACATGTGCAGGGTAGTCATCTTGACCACTGGAGAGAAGATTTCCTCGAAATCAACACCATGTTGTTGCTTAAAAACCTTTGCAACAAGTCGTGCTTTATACTTTGGAGAAGCACTATCTGATGTGAATTTCGGCTTATATACCCATTTACATGGTAAAGCTTTCCTGCCGTTTGGGAAAGGTAGCGAGTCCCAAGTACCATTCTTGTGAATGGAATCCAAATCACTCCTCATGGCATGCTCCCACTTGACATGATCCTCTGTCTGCATAGCCTCTTTGTAGCAAGAGGACTCACCGGCATCTGTTAGCATAACAAAATCTAAACCTGGAACATATCTATCAGGTGGATGTGAGACACGTGCAAAACGTCTCAATGGTTGCTGAACATGAATATGTGCACATTGATCCAAATTCTTGAACATCCCTATGTGCAACATTTTTATGCATGCTAACCGGAGGACTAGTATCCTCAAACACGACTCTCCTCACTTCAACCTCCTTAATAGGTTGTTTATGCATCTTAGACTCATTGAAAGAATGACATCACTACTTTTGATCACTAAGCATGTTTCAGGATCCCATAAGCAATATCCAAATTGTCCTTCTCGACCATATCCAAGAAAAATGCATTTCTTTGACTTATGATCCACCTTTTGTCTAAGATTCTTTGGTATATGAACATATGCTTCACACCCAAAAACTTGAAGATGATCATAATATGGTGGCTTCCCTGTCCATAACTCTTGTGCCACTTTCAAAACTTTGGCAGTACTATGTGAAAGGTTAATCATATGAACTGCAATCAATACTGCTTCTGCCCAAAAACCTTGTGAGAGGTTTGCATGATACAACATAGAGATTACTCTATCATGAATAGTTCTATTCATCCTCTCACCTACACCATTCTATACTGGGGTATAAGGAGCTGTAAACTCTCTACGAATCCCTCTAGACTAACAAAAAAGGCTGAATTCATGTGAGGTATACTCACCCCCATTATCTGAACGTAAAGCCTTAAGCTTAGTTCCTTTTTCAGTGTCAACTGAAGCAAACCATTTTTTGAAAGTAGGGAATACATCATCCTTCGATTTGATAGGATATACCCAAACTTTTCTAGTAGCATCATCTATGAAAGTGACAAAGTAAAGAGAACCACCTAAGGACCTAGTCGGCATAGGACCACACACATCTGTATGAACAAGATCTAAAGGCTGAATTGAAGATTCAATGTGCGTTCTATGCACATTTCTAGTTTGCTTTCCATATTGACAATGCTCACAAAATGAAAAATCAGAGAAAGATAACACAGGTAAGTAGCTAGAATGAAAAATATTTTCCATTCCACTACGAGATATATGGCCCAAATGACCATGCCAAATACAAGACATAGGCTGCTCAGTAACAGCTAACAAGTGTTCTTTATGTGATACAAATAAAGGATAAAGTGAGACAACTTTGCTTCCTTTTGCAATAACCATATTGCCCTTTGATATGCGAAAGGACAGAGCATAGAAGGCCACCTTGTAACCAAGGTCATCAAGTTGATGAACTAACATCAAACTGCATGATAACTGAGGTACATGGTGTACATTATGCATAGTAATTTTTGAACCATCAATGAATTGCACAACCACATCTCCAATCCGCACAACATCACACTGGTAAGAATCACCAAGTCTCACTGTACCAAGAGACTTTGCTGCATAATTAGAGAACCATTCTCTATGTGGTGTCACATGGAATAATGAATCAGTGACTCCACTGCATATAATCAGATTCCCAATAGAAGCCAATTAGGCTTATCAAGCACCTATGAACAACTATCATAGATCTCCTATGGCAAGGCTCGATAAGTCTTCCACCTGCATCACCAAAGAGACCCCAACATCTAGGTGTCTTCCAGTTAAGAAAACCTCACCACGACCCTCTTTATCAAACATAAAAGGCTTTATGCAAAGAACGTAACTGCTATATCAATGACCACATGGACGTACATAAGCGGTATCCACAAAAGCATACATAATGTGTATGTGCTCAATATATGTAGTAAAATGACACTAAAAGGCTAAATGCATAGCCCAAAAACTAACCAATAACACCTGCAAGTGTCTATCAACTCTAACGTTTTTGTCTCAAAAAAACCTGCATAAATTTGCAGTGGCTGCTCTTACCAAAACTAAAATCTTTCAAGAAACTTGTAGTTTTGTGAGTGTGGCTGAAAACACAGCCCCAAAGGTTGATATTTAATGTCGGAGAAGTACAAAGAACACTCTTCTTGATGTTCTTGGACCTGTGTGAAGAGAACTATGTTCGGAAGTATTCCAAAAGACACCCCAAAAATGCTTCAGAAATAGGCTTCAAAAGTAAATAATGAAGCTTTGAGGGACCAGAACATGTTCAAGGTAATGTCAACTTTAGTCTTTCCCCTTCTTCAGACACCACAAGAGTGTAGGTTAGTGGCAAGAGATTGCCACGGTTAAGCGAGCTTCGGGGGGAACAGTACTGGGATGGGTGACCTCTTGAGAAGTACCGGGAACCTCTATATTCCTTGATCATTGAGTTCCTCCCTTGCATGCAGCCAATGGCACCAATGGTGACTTCGGTGACTCGAATGACAAGGTCTATGCCTTGGTTGCCGCCTTAGTCGTAAGCCTTGGAGAAAGCCGGGGGCTGGGTGCTCGCTTTGCTCACACAAAAGGAACAAAGCTTTTGCATCGAACTGCTCTGATACCAGTGAAGTATTTCGATGGTGATGCACCTTTAGTACACTCTCCTTCTCGTGCTCTCCAAGACGATATCCTCGGAGTAGAAAATCGAGCTCCGAAGGCCGCACATGGTACTCCGCACAGAGACTACAGAATACTAAAAAGAACATAGTACACAGGGAGCACGTAGACATACATCTTAGGTCTTAAAAATGCGGTCGAACTTGCAGTCTGTGACTGACCAGGTGACTATATGTTTTATTAAAGAGCATATACAAAGAAGTGTCCAGTGGCCATTTGACCTTTCACATGGACACTAACGTTAACATGTTCTAGGGGGTGGTGGACTGTAAGGCAACGTACATTCCCATATGAAGTGATCTTTGCTGCATCTATAGCATGGTCCCCTTAGCGCAGGTGGTATAGTAGGTGGTCTCATTGGGGCTTGTGCTTTAGGTGTGGTATACATCAGGTTCGCATATTCTGATCCATAAGAATTTTGTACCCTTCAAAACCATAGTATTGTTGCTCATAGGTTTGGTCTTACTCTATCATACTATCATCATAAGGATAATGTTCTCTTGGGGTTTGCTCATATCCTTGATTTGTCATTCTGCACTAGCTAAAGGTGTAGCTAGTACTATAGCTCTTTCCAAATTTTCCTCCGATTGAGTGTACTTGACTGGCACTACATTCTGTGGATGGGGTGGTTGTTGTCCTAACACAGGTTGTGGTTGTCCATATCCTCCTTGCTCATATGGCATGGGTGCTCCCTCTGGTCTTGGATAAGGGTTGTATCTAGGAACCTCTCTGCCTTGTTCCCTAGGAGGGTATCTGAAAGGTCTAAATTGGGGTTGAGTTACTGGCCTTAGTTGTCTGCTAAATGGGAAATTTTCAGTAGTGTGGGTGTATTTTTGCTTGATATGACAATACAGGTTGGGACCGGTCCTTGAGGTGGCTTCTTGTTGTATGGGTAAGGTTGTTGCAGACCTAAACCTCCTCTCGTGCAGGCGTGGGACGGATGGTCTCCACCACATATAGTGCATCTTCTCAACATTGGTATTCTCATTGGCGGCTTCTGATAGTTTCTTTGTCCGTGAACTCCTAATTTTTTAGTGACCAATTCTACTAATTCCTCCACATTACTTGAACTAGGCATCACAGTACTCCTAGTGTCTTTTGATTTAGTGAAGCTTTGTGTATTTCTGAGATCATATGCTAAACTGTCTTCTAAGTCAATGCATTCTTGAAGACGCTCACTCAATGTCCGCAAACCTTTTACGTAGACTAAGGTTCTCAGTGTCCCATTAGTCAATCCATCTAGAAATAGGGATATCATCTTTTGTTGTGAGGGCCTCTCCATTATTGGACATCTATCAACATATTGGTTAAATCTTCAGGTCGTAGTTTTTACCATTTCATTTGGGGCTTGTTTGAAACTATGAATCAACGATGATGAGTTGTGCTTAATCCCTCGCTTGGTGAATTCCCCAATAAACTCCTGGAAGAACTGTTCAATATTACTGAAGCAATTTGGATCCAAAGGTTGGAACCAAGTTAAGGCTGTTCCCATGAGGGTTAGCCCAAAGGATTTGTATTGCACAAAAAATTCATCAACTTGTTCCGCTCACAACACTTGCTTGAATTTTGCTAAATGATCATAAGGCTCTCCCATGCCATCATAATGATTTCTCATGCACTTAGCAACTTCTATTGGTATCAGCCTTCTTATTGGCTCTGGGGGTCTAATCATTATAGGAATTGCTGGTCTAACTAGATGCATTCACGATCCTACACCTGGTTGTGGTCTTGGCCTAATGGGTGTTCTATTAATATTTCGTATTCTTGGGTTCATTTGGTCATACGAATTCATCCTTGGCATAGTGAATTGAACATGTGTTCGGGTGGGGATACTACGTTGACTAGTTTGACCTGATGTAGTGTTCTCTGTTCCTTGATAGGATCCAAAAGGGTTTTGCGAGGTAGTTGCTTGCTCTCGAGGAGGGAATAGAAGCAACCCCATGTATTTCAAGCTAGACCTATCAACTTCATCTACGGGCCAATATCTCCTTTGATTTCGGTCTAGGTACATGACTCTAGACTCATCCTCCGGACCCGTCAGCTCATATATAGTTATTGGGCTTTACCCTTCTCCTTGTGTGGGTGAATTGGTTTGTAAAAGTAGATCTGACCATGGATCAAATATACATCCATCAAATACTCATCTTGAGGTATTAGATCCCCTCTCAAGACTTGAGTCACTATAGAGTTGGCCCATGGGGTAGTCATAGTGTCTCCGTTATGAGGTCTTCCTAAAGTTCCTTGTCCTTCTAGTTCCCCTCTGTCATTGATTTGATCAGGATTTTGAGTCACTACATATATCTTACCCTCTTTGTCCATATAAAATCCTCCTTCATATTTGACGGTGGGCCTCAAAACTATTTCTGAATCCATAGAGTTTACCATTCGTGCTATAGACCTATTTATGTCATCCAAGTAAATGGGGACTCCTTGTAGGTTGGTGGACACATACTGCAAAGAGGTCCGGTATTCTCCCTCTATGGTGGACATAAAGCTCTCCCTCGGAATTGAATCATGCATGTCCTCTAAGGCCATGGGTAGTTTCTCCTCTGAGTCACTTGATGTGTCTGAGTAGACTAAGTGATGGCTTGCTTGGGCTGCACTTCCTATCGATGAAATGACACTTCTTCGACTGCCTAGTACCTGTCCTGACCTTAAGTTCATTCACCTCTTAAGTCTATTTCTTCCTTCTTCTTTTCCCCGAGTTTTCTCTTACTCCTCTCAATGTTTATGTTCAAGTTGTTTGGATCCCACAATACATGATACTACTTTGGACGATACCAATGATGGGCGATACGATACTAGATAGGCACGATAGGATACCTCTGTTTTCCACGATGCAATATTTCTACAGGCAATACCACCTCAGACGATATGATACTGCAAAAGGGATACCAACTTGAGCAATAGGATACTACTGAACAAGGCGATACAATACTAGAACTGGTCACTATATGATACTGCTATCACAACGATATGATACCATGAGATCTATAAATGATACGATACCAAGTTCTACATGATACGATACCTCTTGCCTGATGATACCTCACTTCTCACAATATGATACCGTTTTGTGGATCGCGATATGATACCACAAGGTGCATGATATGATACCACTTAAGAGTAGCGATAGTGATACCTCAACTTGGCGATACACGATACCTTGAGGGTATCACGATACCTCAAGGGAGGCACCCACGATACAATACTTTGGCAAGTATCGTGATACTAGGGAATTTTGGTATCACAATACCAAAACTTGATCAATCGTGATATTGTAGCCAAATGTGGTTTTAATTTAAGAATATCTTGTGCAATGTGTTTCCCCCTCACTCCTCTTCACTCTTAACCATTGTAGATAACAAAATCCCCACTCAAATCCCTTTGTCCTACCCCGTGATACTGGTTTTGTGCTATGTCATGCCTGTGAGTGTGTTTTTTATTTTCCAAGATTACTGGGCTATAATGCTCACCTTCAAGAGTATATCTTCCAAATTTTGCCCTTAACTAACAGATACACTCCAAGTTCTCTGTGATATTTCCTCTACAACACCGATGACTAATGCTCTCCATGATACTTGCTTCAGACAAATAATTGAGAGCTCAATTGATTTTGGTTTTTATAGCCTTGGATGGCCACATGCCTAAACTAAAAGGAACTAATTTTTTTTTCTTTTTCTTTTCTAGAATTTTTTGATGGAAACTTATCTATCCTAATCCTACCTCTCTCTTACCTAACCCCAACTCTTTCTCATTCCCTCACTCCTAAACCTAAAAATGCATTACGCACACTCCTAAAGTGTGATGTAAAAAGTGCTGAAATATTTGATGACTTGCCACTAGCTGAAATCACCTCTACAAGTACGAATCATTCACTCCATAGTTATAACCATCACGAAGGAACCTTGGTCAAGATATCCCCGGCAACGGTGCCAAAAACATGTGTTACATAAGTCGTGAAGCCTTAGGGAATTGTGCCAATGAGACTATACCTCAATCACCCCACAAGTGCATATAGTGGGGGATTAATGTTACACTTGTGTTCCTCGAGTAGCTTTGATGTGAACCTTTTCCCTATACATGGGCACTTTTTACTCTAGTGCTGGCTAGAGGCTTTTTCCCCATGTTACCACATACTTGATACTCTCATATGTGGTGGTACTTTGTACTTAGGGATATTATTCAGCTCTTACTTCAGTTCAGTTCATCGATCAATAGAGAGAGCTATTCCAGCCATCGTCTTCTCCGTGTGTCTTGCAGCGTTTGTGCTCTTTGTGTGTGCTTCTCATGTGTCTCTTGCACTTCTACACACACCCAACAGTGGTATCGGAACAGGTTCAGCTTCTTCTCAAGTTTCAGTTTTTCGCGTCGTGGTGCGCGTGAACTTTAACAGTGCAAATCGACTTCGGAGCATAGAACTGTGAATTTCAGCTGCCCGGAAACATTTCCACCAGGTGCGCTGGGGTTTTACCCCTATTTCAAAGCCATTCGTGCAGTCAAAATTGCCATCAGAGTGACGGTTTGTGAGCTGAAATTTCAGCACTTATTTCAGCTTTCGTCGAAGTGAATATTTTGTCAAATTCTTGTTCCTTAGTGAAATGGCGGGCAGCAATGACTTGTTTGGCATGATTCAAGCTGAAGATAAGCTTGATGGGACCAACTATCCGATGTGGTCTTACATGATGAAGCATGTTCTTGTTGCAAAACAACTTTGGAACATAGTGGCAGATGTAGATCGAAGACCGGCAGGTGCTTCTACTTCACAGTCTACTGTCACAGATGGAGCTTCTTCTTCGAGTACAGTGGTTTCTCCTTCTCCACCTACACAGGAGCAGCTTAGATGGGATGGAAAAGATAATCAAGCTCATGCTTTGATTGCGCTTTCAGTGAAGCTTCATATAGTTCCACACATTCGGTCATGTTCTACATCGAGACAGGCATGGGACACTCTTGCTTCTTTGTATGCCATGCGTAATGAAGCATGTGTTGCATACTTGAGGAAGCAACCTGAGGATGTATGTATGGCTGAAAATGAGTCAGTGGATGTGTATGTGACACTCATCAAGGATTTGAAAGAGCAATTGGCAAACATAGATGAGATCATTCCAGATGCATCACTCATTTCTACATTGTTGAAAGGATTACCGGAATCTTTTCAAAGCTTTGCTACTACACTTCGTTTGGTTGCAAAAGGAAATCCTAATATGTATGCATTTGATGAGGTTGTGTCTCTTCTTTTGCAAGAAGAGCAATCTAGAGTGAATAGGAGTGGTTTGATTGAGGGAACGCAAGCACTTGCTATCTCACAAAAGGGGAAAAGCAAGTATGGTTCAGCTTTGGGTTCATCAAAACCAAAGCCTCAAGCTTCCTCTTCCACTCATTCCTCTAATGATGGTGATTTGCAAAAGAAGAAGAGATGCAAATATTGCCGGAAGGCTGGTGTAGCTCTATGATGAGTAGCACCTCCTTTAATGTCAATCCGGGAAGACGTGAGGATGGTATGATGACCTTGAGCAAGTGAAGGCACAAGTGCGTGAGTGAGAAGCACACAAACATGCACACACATAGACACACACGCGCACACAAGGTAAGACAAAGAGAGAGAAGCAATGGAGTTCTTTTAGATTACTTCAAGAGTGTAAGAGGTGATGGTAGGAGACACTCAGAAGATGGAGTTGGAGCTGCTAAACCTGCTTGACTCCAGCCACCCTTTGCTTCAGATATGTGTTGTAGACTTGTTTAGATCTCAAATGATGCAAAGAAATCACATATGTACTTTGTAAACTCTTTGAGCAATGATCAAATCAAAACAGATGGTTGAGACTTCAAAAAATCTGAAAAAACTTGCTAAATTTGTCTTGACACCTGCTCAGTCTAATGCTCAGTGTGTTCAGCACACTTACAATCGGCCAAATTCCTTTTGAGGGTATTAAATTAACTTAACAAGCTATTGATTGCAAGTTAAATCACTTCAATTGACAAACTATGCATTGAGAATTATCTTTAGCAAAATCAGAGATGATCCCGATATTTTAGGAGCTACACACAGAAATACCAGTGACTGCTTCGATTGACCTTTCTCACAATTGGCTGAATGAAAGTTCTTCAAACTTTGTAGTGTTGTAGAAGACCTTGAGCTGATTCCAACAAGCTTTGAATCATTGAATTTGGTTCAGTAAATCTTGAGATATGCCTCTCTGAAGTTGACTGACTTGAAGAAGATGATACAGAGAAAAACCAGAAGTACAAAATGTATATGTTCTATTGATATGAATGATTTTACAATCTCATTAGCTTGATAATCAAGGCTAATTGAGATGATAAGGTGTTGGCTATGGCTTAGCTCAATCACACATAGAATTACAACTGAATTTCTGCCTCGGGAGTTGTGTCAAAAAGGTGGTGGACTCAGGACTAGTGACCCGCGAGTTTTTTCTTTATTTTATAAAAGGTTGATTGATGATTGGCTGCCACTTTCCTACAATCAAGTACCTAAAAGGTTATTGATTGAGATATTCCTTCAATCATTCACCTCCTCTACATATGGGGAGATATTCTCTCCACCTCTCAATCAGACTTATCAATCAATTTCCACGACTTTTACAAGTCGGTTTGATTACACAAATCATGCCAAGTCATATTGACTTTTACAATGAGTGAAGAGTTAAAAACTCATAGACTTTAGTTCCTATGGTTCTTTCTTCAAATAAAATAAATCCAAGTTGAAACTCCATGTTCCAAGCTTTATGTAAAATCATCCTTCAAAGGTCCATGCCAAGTGTTGAGGCTTGATAAGCACCAACAGCTCCCCCTCAAGCCAAACACTTGCTTGAGTCTTCATCTTTGGTCTTCAATGATGTCCTGTAATCCTATCATGGATTTAAACCTGCATAGTTTAATAGTGGTAATGAACTTCTATGTGTTTTGTCCTAGCATGATAAACAGGATTAGCTGCAAGGTGTAAAGAACTTGTGTTGTCACCAAATATGGTTGGTGACCTTGTGAATAGTCCTAGCTCTGAATATAGTAGCTTCAACCAAATTGCTTCTTGGGTAGCAATTGCCAAACCTCTGTACTCTGCCTCAGTAGATGATAAGGCTACTGTAGGCTGTTTCTTGGATGACCAAGAAATGGCTTTATCATCTGCAAAACAAATATACCCTGAGGTGCTTCTCCTGTCATCCTTGCAACCTGCCCAATCTGCATCTGAGTAAACCTTAAGGTCAATATCTGATGTATATGGATAATACAAACCATGGTTCAGAGTTCCCTTGAGATATTTAATGATCTTTTTAGCTGCCTCAAGATGAGGTGCCCTAGGTTTGTGCATGTATTGGCTAAGTACACTAACACCATAAGATATATCAAGTCTTGTCAAGGTAGCATAGTTGAGACTTCCTACCATGCTTTGGTAACCTGTAATGTCCTTGATTTCTTCTCCTTCATGTGTACTGAGCTTGTGATTGACTTCCATTGGAATACTTGATACTTTAGCTTCCTGCAAACCAAATTTTTTGACCATATCCTGAATATACTTCTTTTGGGTAATATATATACCTGTATCTGTATAAATCAACTCAAGTCCTAAGAAATATTTTAATAATCCAAGATCATTGATCTTGAATTCCTTCATCATTTGTGCCTTGATATGTCTGATTCCTTGAACATCATTCCCTGTAACAATGATGTCATCAACATAGACACACAAATAGATTACCTCTGAATTTGTCTTTTTGATGAACAAAGATGTATCTGCTTTACTCATTACAAATCCTTGGTCTTGTAGGTAGGTGGTCAATCTGTAATTCCATGCTCTAGGTGCCTGCTTCAAACCATATAGAGCTTTCTTCAATTTGCAAACATGATTTACCTTAATTGGGTCTTCATATCCAGGTGGTTGTGACATGTAGACTTCCTCTGAAATCCATCCATTCAGAAATGCATTCTTCACATCCAATTGGTACATGTTCCAATTCTTGGATGCAGCTACACTCACCATAACTCTGATAGTTGGCATCTTGGCCACAGGAGAAAATGTTTCCTCATAATCTATGCCTTGGGTTTGTGCAAAACCCTTGGCTACCAACCTGGCTTTATACCTATTTATGGTTCCATCTGAATTCCTCTTTACCTTGTAGATCCATCTGGATCCTATCACCTTCATGGATTCTTTCTTGGGTACTAAGTCCCAAGTATCACTCTCCTCAAGAGCTTCCATCTCTTCATCCATTGCTTCCTTCCATTCTGGTTTTTTGATTGCTTCCTCATAGGTACCTGGTTCTTCACTCAAGAGATCCTTTGCAAGATATACTGAATGCTTTGTAACAAGAGAAGTATCATAACCATACCTAATTGGTTTCTTACTTTCTCTTTGAGATCTCCTCATAGCCTGAGTTGAAGATTCTGGAATATCCTTCATCTTTAGCTTTCCTTTTGATTTCCAAGCTTTGAACTCCTCAAGATTGATGGAGTCTTCATCATCTGATTCTGAATCTTCTTCTTTGATTGATTCCTGCTTGATTAGCTTTGGAAAGTCTTCATC
This sequence comes from Ceratopteris richardii, assembly GCA_020310875.1. Lineage (NCBI taxonomy): Eukaryota > Viridiplantae > Streptophyta > Polypodiopsida > Polypodiales > Pteridaceae > Ceratopteris > Ceratopteris richardii. The sequence continues at coordinate 52,817,725 of CM035435.1, forward strand.
TATATCATATGGTAGACTTACCTTCCTGCACTCATTTTCATACCATGAATCATTCTCATCAAAGATGACATCTCTGCTTACCTTGAAGCCTTTGTTTGTGGGGTTGTAGAATCTGTACCCTTTCTGGTTTAAATCATAACCAATGAAGATACACTTTTCAGCTTTAGGGTCTAATTTCCCTCTTACCTGTGAGGGTATATGCACATATGCTATGCAACCAAAAATTTTACAATGATCCAGAGATGGTCTCTTACCATGCCAAGCCTCATAAGGTGTCATACCATTAAGTGTTTTGGATGGCAATCTGTTTATGAGATAGGTTGCAGTAGAAACTCCTTCTGCCCATAAATAATTTGGTAGCTTCTTCTCATTGAGCATAGCCCTAGCTGTTTCCACAATAAGTCTATTTCTTCTTTCTGCCACACCATTTTGTTCAGGTGAGTATCTGGTTGTAATCTCCCTTTTGATGCCTTTTTCCTGCAAGAATTCTTCAAAGTCATTGGAGAAATACTCTCCTCCACCATCTGACCTTAACTTCTTTAGTCTTCTACCTGTCTGGTTTTCAACAAGTGCAAGATACTTTTTGAAACAATTAAATACTTCATCTTTACCCTTCATAAAGTATAAAATTGTCCATCTGCTATAGTCATCAATAAAAGATACATAGTACCTTGATCCTGATATTGAAGGGTCCTTGCTAGGTCCCCAAACATCTGTGTGTACCAAGTCTAGGTAGTCTTGGTGCATGAATCCTCTCTTTGAATAAGGCAACCTGTGTGACTTACCAAATTGACATGCTTCACACTTATATATCATGTGTTGCTTGGATACATTAGGTATCCCAAGCACACATTGATCCCTGCACATTTGCTTGATGGTTCTCTCACCTATGTGTCCAAGTCTTTTGTGCCAAATCTCTAATTCTGATAAGGTTTGATCCTTGTAGTTGAACAAAGCAATATTTTTTGTATCTTCAAGTTCAAAGGTAAATAACCTACCTGATTTTTCTCCCTTTGCTATCCTCTTGAAACTATTCTTTGGGTCCTCCACATAAACTCCATGTTGTGTGAATCTGACCTGCAATCCCTTCTCTACAATCTGACCAACACTCATAAGATTTTTTGTGATTGTAGGTACATAGAGTACTCTACTCAGAAGATTCTGTTTGCCATCACATGTCTTCACATTACCAATTTTTATAACAGAGTGTTTAGTATCATCACCTGTTTGTACCTGATGCTTTCCTTTAGGTTCTTCCAAATCAGAGAGCAATGCAACATTTCCAGCTACATGGTTAGAGCAACCTGAATCAATATAAAATAAGTTGTCATCATTTGTACTTTCCTTGGAGGTCATGTTCATAATCAGTAAGGAGTCATCTTGCTCCTCTGTGTAATTATTGTAATCCCTTCTATTTCTGTATCCACCATTGTTGTTGTGATTGTAGTTGTTGTTGTATTGGTTGTTGTATCCATTGTAGCCTTGGTGATGTTGATTGAATCTGCCTCTTCCTTGAGAGTAGCCTCCTCTTTGGTAACCTCTTCCTCTTTGGTTCTTGTAGTTTTTGTAGCACTCATCTGTAGTATGGTTAGACAAACCACATATATTGCAAGGTGATGAGTTGTAGGGTCTCCCCCTACCTGACTTACCTCCTCTGCCTCTTCCTCTTGAAGATCTACCTCTCCCTGCAAAGTTTGCTTGAGAGGTGGATCCTTCTTCATCAAGCTTTTTACCTTTACCCTTATCCTTGGACTTCTTATCAGTATAAAGAGCAGAGGAATTGTTACCTTTTGATTCTCCTGATTTTGTAAACTTGGCTTCATGTGTGAAGAGTTGGCCCATAAGAGTTGTAAGATCAGGGGTATGCATATCCATGTATAAGTCCATTGCAGTGGTGAAACTCTCCCACTTGTCATCTGCTTTGAGTCCATTTGTCACTTGCCTGACTATTTGCTCCTCTTCAATTTCTTCTCCAATGCTTGCTAGTTGGTCTGCCACATCTTTGATCTTTGTCACATACTCTGAGACTGATTGCTTGGGCTGCTTCCTCATGGTTGTAAACTCTATCCAGAGTTGATTCTTCCTAGCCCTTGTGTTGGAAGAGAAATAATTGGACAAGGTTTCCCAAGTCTCTTGGGAAGTCTTACAATTCCTTATATGTGGTAAAAGGAAATCAGAGATAGAGTTTAGAAGGTATGACCTTGCCAAGGCATCTTTTGCACACCATTGATTGAGTCTCTCTTGCTCATCCTTGGTGGGTAGACCTCTAGCTTTGAATGTAGGTAGCTCTTCATCTCCTGATATGAATCCAAACAGACTTCTTCCTTGTAGATAGGTCTTCATTCTCAGAGACCATGCTTGGTAATTGTTCCTGTCTAATTTGTCAATAAAAGAAGGAAAACCATCACCCATGATTACCTTATTTGTTTTGCTCTGATACCACTGTAAGAGGTGATGGTAGGAGACACTCAGAAGATGGAGTTGGAGCTGCTAAACCTGCTTGACTCCAGCCACCCTTTGCTTCAGATATGTGTTGTAGACTTGTTTAGATCTCAAATGATGCAAAGAAATCACATATGTACTTTGTAAACTCTTTGAGCAATGATCAAATCAAAACAGATGGTTGAGACTTCAAAAAATCTGAAAAAACTTGCTAAATTTGTCTTGACACCTGCTCAGTCTAATGCTCAGTGTGTTCAGCACACTTACAATCGGCCAAATTCCTTTTGAGGGTATTAAATTAACTTAACAAGCTATTGATTGCAAGTTAAATCACTTCAATTGACAAACTATGCATTGAGAATTATCTTTAGCAAAATCAGAGATGATCCCGATATTTTAGGAGCTACACACAGAAATACCAGTGACTGCTTCGATTGACCTTTCTCACAATTGGCTGAATGAAAGTTCTTCAAACGTTGTAGTGTTGTAGAAGACCTTGAGCTGATTCCAACAAGCTTTGAATCATTGAATTTGGTTCAGTAAATCTTGAGATATGCCTCTCTGAAGTTGACTGACTTGAAGAAGATGATACAGAGAAAAACCAGAAGTACAAAATGTATATGTTCTATTGATATGAATGATTTTACAATCTCATTAGCTTGATAAGCAAGGCTAATTGAGATGATAAGGTGTTGGCTATGGCTTAGCTCAATCACACATAGAATTACAACTGAATTTCTGCCTCGGGAGTTGTGTCAAAAAGGTGGTGGACTCAGGACTAGTGACCCGCGAGTTTTTTCTTTATTTTATAAAAGGTTGATTGATGATTGGCTGCCACTTTCCTACAATCAAGTACCTAAAAGGTTATTGATTGAGATATTCCTTCAATCATTCACCTCCTCTACATATGGGGAGATATTCTCTCCACCTCTCAATCAGACTTATCAATCAATTTCCACGACTTTTACAAGTCGGTTTGATTACACAAATCATGCCAAGTCATATTGACTTTTACAATGAGTGAAGAGTTAAAAACTCATAGACTTTAGTTCCTATGGTTCTTTCTTCAAATAAAATAAATCCAAGTTGAAACTCCATGTTCCAAGCTTTATGTAAAATCATCCTTCAAAGGTCCATGCCAAGTGTTGAGGCTTGATAAGCACCAACAAAGAGTGCTCATACAAGTTCAATTCTATTACAAGCTAACCTCAAAAAGGAGCTCTCTAGCTCTATTTATAGTTTTTGACTAGGTTTTAGCCGTGTCCAGACCTAGTGTCCCGCCTAGTTAAAAATTAGGTTCTAGGCCCCATTTGAAGGCTTAAATGGAGTCTAAAAATTATGAAAACTGGTAGGTAGCTACTTCTAATGCTCCTCAAGCTCAAGGACTCCTTGGCGTGCACAAAATGGAGCTACAAAAATATGAAATGGTATTTACAATGGCTTTTAGTGATGAAAATCACTATTTTGGTAGGGATTTCCTCTAACGATTTGACATACACATCTTTGAGCTCCCTACTTGCTCCTTCTCCTTATGTGTCCACCTCTTTGATATGCTTTAGCTTCCTAAAAAAATAATGGCCTACTTGCCCGATCTTCTTTGACTACTCTGTCTGCTTGTACCTTCTTTTCGCTCCGAGTCCCTTCGTTGGCTTCCTTGTCTTGTTAGTCCTTCAGTTCCTTGACTACTGCTAACACCCCCCCTCTCTCGCGTCTGTCGTCCCTGACAAACCCTTGTTGGGTGGGTCGTTGGATGTAGTACTCCACAACGTCTTTTGCTAAATGATGTTCCGCAATTCTCAACCCTTTGGCCAAGTCAGTGAGTAGAGCATCCCAATCTACAGGCCCGGGAACCTCTGGATGTGGTATACATAGCTTTTCTGAATGGAGAGCTTGTTCCACGGCAAATAACTGTAATAGATGAGATGTTCTGGGAATGAATATCTGTGAATGATATTCCCAGAACTCCGTGATAAACATTTCTTCAAACGTCTGTTTGAAGCAAGCAGGTAGATACTTTATACAGGCATGCCAGGCATAGATGACGTTAATGGAGGGCGTGGTGCTCATGTCATAGACAAGGTCCTGATTCCCTTCATTAAATCCAATAGCCGAAAGATGAGGTTCTTTGATGTTCTTAAATGTCATGAATGTAATCAGCATGAGCTCAAAAATTTTTAGGCACATTTGTGCCATGACATCTGGGACATTCTTGAATCGGATTGCCCAGTGTCGGATGGTTGAAATCATGTAGTTGACTGTGGCTTGGCCATTAGGAGGTGCTAGGTACACATAATTTAACCACTTTTCACATCCTTTAACCGTCAAAACTGTTTTTGTGTACTATGGCCAAGACCTTCTTCGAAAGACAGGGCAGTAGCAGGGATTATATTTGATATATAGAGGCATGTTATTCCACGTGCGTACCATCTTAGGGTAGGTTTCAAGCAAGCGGATCCTCCAAGTAGGTTGATGTATATTCCCTTTCTTGGCACTTGCAAGGATATCATCTGTTGCAAACTGTGTCACCGAGGTTGGTTCTTTTGTTGTGCGTTGCTTGATTTCAGCATTGTAATCTGCCATTAATACACAGAGTGGAACTGTAATAAAGTAAGTCTATGATCTAGGGATCCGATGGCTTCAGACAGATCTGAAATCGGATACCGTTTGGTCACTCGTCTGTAGGACCAAAGATCTCAAGAGTAGACTCAAGCATAAGTCATGTGCTCTCATATTCAAGTAATCCACTTAGCCTAGTGGTTAAGTCTCATGGTTGTGAAGGAAGAGGTCTTGGGTTCAACTCCCATGGGGAGCATGGGAAGAGAGTTTTGCCCAAAGAGCTCTAGAGCCTTCTAACTCAAGTTAACGTGAGTTAACTTGAGTCCAGTGGACTTAACTCAAGAGGTGAGTACAACAACCACTAGTGGACTCTAGTGGAAGGTACTAAAGTAGTGGTCGAGATCACTCCAGCCACTAATAGACTCTAGTGGTGGATATGAAAGGAGTGGAGGAGATTGCACATGCACTTGTGGACTCTAGTTACATTTGTGGTCCTCATTAGTTCAAGCAGCTATATATACAGGCATAAGGTTGGGAGGAGAGTCATTCATTCATGAGCATTTGCAGTCGTTACGTTGTTGCATTGGTATCAGAGCTTGATTCTCTCCATAGCTCTCATCCTCATTATTTTGCTCATCTTGTGCTCTCCTATTTGTGTGTGTATTGCTCCTTCGACGAAATCAAAGCATTCTGCTCGCAGCTGAACGGAGAAGTGCGCCGATTTCCTCGCGTTAGCATCATCGAGTTTGAAGCATACTCCAAAAAGAAGGACATCACTACAGTGCAGAAGACAGGATTTGAACCCCCGTTTCTCCTTTAAGAGGGCGCCGCTCTAACCACAAAGCCAAACGGTCGCGCACGTTCTGATCTGCAGGCCACATCATCTTGTTACTTTCTCGGCGCTGTAGAAGACTATTATTAAGGCGAAAAAAAAGACGATTTCTGTAGTGCACTGTTAGGGATTTGAACCCTCGTCCCCCCAGCTGGAGCGACTTCTTCTATCCACACAACCTAAACGTTGTTCGTGGCCTGCTAGACCGGCAGAAAGCTTGTGTTCTGAATCCCGCGGTGCAGACGGTCTCAATTAGGAGCCACGAAGAAAAAAAGAAAAGAACATCGAGTGCGCCGCTGCGTTCCAAGGGATTCAAACCTGCGTGGGTGGTTCGAGAGACGATTGCCTTACCCAAGGCGCACCATCATTTTGATTGCCTTCTAATGCAGAAGAGACTTTACTAAAACAGTGATCAGAGCTGAAGTGCAAGCCAAATTCTCTCCATCCAAGGAAGCAAGTTCTCTCAACCATCCAAGGAGCCAAATCAGTTCTTGCAGCGTGGAACCAAAGGATTATTTTGCTTTTAGCCAAAGAAACAAACAAGGAGAACCAAAGATTGAGCAAAGCTTGAAGGAAGTGGAGCTGTGGAGTGAAGATCCGGAGGCCTAACTTCGTCATAATTCTAGCACTTTCGGCTAGAATCAAGTCGACCTCAACGGACCAAATCATCAGGGACTATTTCTTGTGATATTCTTGCATAGCTCTTTTGATTTTGTTGCACACACTACTTGCGTTAGGAATACTTAGTAAGTTTAATAACGCTTTGTGTGCGATGGAGGGGACTTCTAGCCACGTTTCGCTTACGAGTACTACTAGTACGTCAGTGTTTGTTTCTGTTCCTATTTTAGTAACATCCTCATTCATGCCTAGACCACCAATAGTTGCACGTGCATTGCATTCATCTGCACCTATGGTTTCAAATACTAGTCATGCGTCTGATGCATCTAAAATAGAATCAGCGACGATTGTAGCATTAGACGTTGAGGAATTTGCGAGTAAAGGGGAAACAATCACTACTCTAAACGAGAGGAAAGATATGGAGAGTAGGATGTTGCTAGTTGAGCAAAAGCTTGGACGGTTGTCCAGTGTTCCGGATGAGGTTGCAGTACTCCGTCAATCTGTTGATGGAATCCAGGATCACCTTAAGGCCATTCTGAACTTATTTCAGACGCCTAAGGATTTCAGTAAGACTATTTTAGGTAGTCACACAGATACGATCGCAACTTCACCGATGTCTGTTAGGATGGAAAAGGATAAGGAATTATCCTCTCCCCAAATAGACATGTTTCCTTTAGCGGGAAGTATGAGCCGTTTGAGTCTAGCGTCTTCTACTCCCTTGTGCGTTGCTTCGGTAGGTATGTTAGAAACTCATAACCGCCCTGTGGATCTTTCCTTGGGAAAGGAGATCCGTCCTCCTTATTTCTCTGGAGAGGATAAGGATAGGAATAAGGACGCGGTTTTGACTTTCTTAGAGAAATGGAAAGATGTCCATGAACTCAAACATACCCCGGATCATGTGAGGGTAGTAGAAGCCAGTTTATCGCTAGGACCGAAAGCTTATACATGGTGGATGAGTCTCTCTGAGACTCACAAGAAACCCACCACTTGGAATGAATTTTCCCATCTTTTCAAGAAAGAGTTTCTCCCCGAGAATGAGGAGGAACGCAATTGGGAAGCTTGGGATAAAATTCAGCAGAAGGGTAGACCGCTATTGGTGTATATTTCAGAATACAGAGATGTAATTCTGAAGTTAAAGAATTTAGATGACTTCCATCGACTTCGCGGTTTTGTCAGAGGACTTAACCAGCGAATTCGAAGTGAAGTTAAGAGGCATGCGCCTAAATCCCTTGAAGAGGCGATTAAGGTCGCACAAATTTATGAGGACAATTCACGTTTGGATGTCCCGCAGGAAAGCAGTTATTCCCAGAAGAATAACTTTAAGCGTAAGGGCAAAGGGACTAGATCTAATGAAAGAGTGTCTAAGAAACCTCGTATTTTTAGACACATCCTTTCTCCAGAAGATCATGATAAAGCGAAAAAAGAAAACTTGTGCTTTAAATGTCTCAAGCCTGGACATCGAAGCCGTGCCTGTCCAGTCGGAAGGGAAAGTAAGGGAAAGGGTAAGCAGCAAATCAATCTGATTCAATCTTTGAACTTGGATGCAAATTCAAGTGCAAAGAAGGTTCAGATTATGCACTGCGACAGTACCCATTCATGCCAAATTTCCAAAAACATGTGGCAACCTCAAGAGTTTGGTCCACATGATTTGGTCAAGTTGCATGGATCAGTAAAAGGACACACCATTCGGATAATGGTGGATGATTCTGCTACGCATAATTTTATCAATTATGCGTTAGTAAAAAAACTGGCTCTTCCTCAGGAACCATCTCCTCATAAATACATTGTCTCCATGATGCACGGTCAAGACACCCGTGTTTGGGACACAATGATATGTAATTTGGAACTAGAAATCCAAGGATTTCAAGATACCTTGGACTTCCAAATCATGAACATGGATCGGGTAGATCTTGTTTTAGGGAGAGAGTGGCTATGGAGTCTAGGTCCTTCATTGACCAGGTGTTATTTTACAAATACTTTGGAATTCCAGCGTGACGGTGTCGTGTATAAGATCAAGGGTGAGCATGATGTTCCAAGTATCCCTTTGATTTCATACACTGCATTGAAGAAACTTGTAAACACTGAAGCTAGGACTCAAGCTTTTCTTGTCCTTGGCACCGATGTAATAGATTCTGATAATATAAATCAAGTTTCTTATGTCTCGTCCTTTATTCCTCGAGAAGTTCATGTTAAATTTAACAATTTAATGAAGGAATTTAAAGATGTGTTCCCTAAGGAACTCCCCTACGGCTTGCCACCCTCTCGTGGAAACATTGATCACAGTATCGATCTGTTTCTGGGTACCAAGCCAAAATCTCAAAACCCATACCGCCTCCCTTATGTCCAGAATCAAGAAGTAGAAAATCAAATCCAAGAGTATTTGGATAAAGGATTTATCCGCCCAAGCCAGTCTCCATGGGCAGCACCCATCCTTCTAGTGAAAAAGAAAGATGGAACTATGAGGCTGTGCGTAGATTATAGGGCGTTAAACAATCTTACGATAAAGAACAAGTATCCCATGCCACTAGTCGAAGATCTTTTCGATAGTTTAAAAGGGGCTACAGTCTTTTCTAAGATTGATTTACGCCAAGGTTATCATCAGATCAGGATCAAAGATGATGATATTCCTAAAACAGCTTTTCGAACAAAGTTTGGTCACTACGAGTTTTTAGTGATGCCGTTCGGGTTGACAAATGCACCCGCAACATTTATGACTTTGATGAATCAAGTGCTGAAGCCGTATCTGGGAAAATTTGTTGTAGATTTTCTCGATGATATTCTGATCTACAGTAAAGATCATGAAAGTCACTTAGAGCACTTGAAAAAAGTTTTTCAACTTCTTCGTGATAATAAACTTTACGGTAAAGAGTCAAAATGTGAATTCTTTACCCTAGAAGTAAAGTATTTAGGTCATATTATTTCCGCGGAAGGAATCAAAGTTGACCCGGAAAAGGTCCAAGCGATTCTTGAATGGCCTGAGCCCAAGACGGTTCGAGAATTACAAAGTTTTCTCGGATTGGCAGGATATTATCGGAAGTTTGTGGCTAGATATGCCAAGATTGCAGTACCTTTGACTGATCAACTCAAAGGGAAGCATCAGAAGTTAAATTGGAAAGAAGAGCAAGCAAAGAGTTTTCAAGAACTGAAACTTGCTTTAGCCTCGGCCCCGGTTCTACAAATTGTAGATCCGAACAAGCCTTTCCAATTAGAGACAGATGCAAGTTCATCTGCAGTAGGAGCAGTACTAAGCCAAGATGGTCGACCAATAGCTTTCGAGAGTAGAAAGCTAAGTCCTGCTCAGCAAAATTACTCTACCTATGAGCGAGAGATGTTTGCTATTATCAATGCTCTGAAGAAATGGCGCCATTATCTATATGGATCAAAGCTGACCATAGTTTTTGATCAAGAGAGCATAAAGTGGTTTGCAAACCAATCTGACCTTAGAGGTAGAAAAGCTAGATGGGCCGAACAGTTGCAAGAGTTCGATTATGAACTCAGGTACAGAAAAGGAAAGTTCAATGCAGTCGCAGACGCCTTAAGTCGGATGCCTATGTTGAACAATCTAAGTTTTGTACAAATTCAAAGTGAATTTATTTCAACTTTGAAAGGAAGCTGCAAAGAAGATCCAAGCTTCAGTCAAGCTTGGAAAGCAGCTGAGCAAGCTGAACAAAATGAAGCAAGTACTTCTGAAAGAAAGTTTAAACACTATTCTCTCCAAGATGAATATTTGCTTTATAAAGGTAAGGTTTGTGTTCCAAGTACCTTGGACATACGAAATCAAGTACTTTTCGAATGCCATGATGCTCCAAGTGCAGGACATCCTGGTATTAACAGAACCTATGAGTTAGTAAAAAGACATTTTTATTGGCCTAGTTTACATCGAGATGTGCAAAACTATGTATCTAAGTGCCATAAATGTCAAGTAAATAAATTTGAACGACTTAAAGTTGGAGGATTGCTGCATCCATTGGAAATTCCCAAAGGAAAGTGGGAAAGTATTTCCATGGATTTCATTTCTGGATTACCCCGCACTCAGAAGGGCTTTGATTCCGTTTGGGTTGTAGTTGATCGATTGACTAAACTTACTCAGTTTATTCCAGTCAAGACTACTTATAAGACTCCAGAACTTGCAAAAATATTTGTAAATCAACTTTATAGACTCTATGGTCTTCCAGTAGACATAGTTTCTGATAGAGATGCTCGATTTACAAGTCATTTTTGGCGAGCAGTCTTTAGTAGACTTGAAACTAAACTAAGTTTAAGTACAGCTGAACATCCCCAGACGGATGGACAGACAGAGAAAGTCAATCAGATTTTGGAAGACATACTCAGAGCTTATGTTACTTCCAAACAGACTGACTGGGAAGATTATCTTCCATTAGCTGAATTTGCCTATAATAGTGCCAAGAATTCATCAACTGAATTTAGCCCATTCATGTTGATGTATGGTTTCCAGCCTAGATCTCCTTATGCAGTAGGACTTCATAATGAACGAGTTCAAGCAGCTCAAGAGTTCCTTCAAGACATGAACTTTAAGCTCAAGTTAGCTAAAGAAAACCTAAAGAAAGCTCAAGATCGTGCAAAGGCTTATGCCGATCCGAAGCGTAGAGATGTTAGTTTTCAGGTTGGTGATCAAGTTTATCTTCGTATTCCTGAAAGATCGGAAAAATTCAAGACTGGTCAATGTGCCAAGTTGTCACCTAGGTATTGTGGTCCTTTTCCAATCACCAAGAAAGTTGGTTTGTGGGCTTATGAACTACAACTTCCAAATGATAGTTGGATTCATCCAGTGTTCCATGTTAGTCGACTTAGGAAGAGTCTAACAGATTCAGATAATCTAGTTGGACAACAGGTTATACTTCCTATTCCAGTAAATGAAACAGTTCCTCATGAACCTGAAAGGATACTTCGCACCCGAGATAAACGTACAAGAAGCCACTTGTATGAAGAGTGCTTAGTAAAATGGAAGGATGGAACTGAAGAAAATTCAACATGGGAAAAAGTTTCCACAATCCAACGACGTTTTCTAGCTTTCAAGTTTTAAGTTGGTCCCAATTAAAGAAGGTTTTTTACTTTCAAGTTTTTAAGTAAATAACCTAATTGAATGAATGCATGTTCTTCAAGTTTTAGAACATGAGGCTCGGGGGTTGCCTACAGTATGTATATAGCTCTATTTTCAAGGACGAAAATCTTTTCCAAGGGGGGAAGAATGTAATAAAGTAAGTCTATGATCTAGGGATCCGATGGCTTCAGACAGATCTGAAATCGGATACCGTTTGGTCACTCGTCTGTAGGACCAAAGATCTCAAGAGTAGACTCAAGCATAAGTCATGTGCTCTCATATTCAAGTAATCCACTTAGCCTAGTGGTTAAGTCTCATGGTTGTGAAGGAAGAGGTCTTGGGTTCAACTCCCATGGGGAGCATGGGAAGAGAGTTTTGCCCAAAGAGCTCTAGAGCCTTCTAACTCAAGTTAACGTGAGTTAACTTGAGTCCAGTGGACTTAACTCAAGAGGTGAGTACAACAACCACTAGTGGACTCTAGTGGAAGGTACTAAAGTAGTGGTCGAGATCACTCCAGCCACTAATAGACTCTAGTGGTGGATATGAAAGGAGTGGAGGAGATTGCACATGCACTTGTGGACTCTAGTTACATTTGTGGTCCTCATTAGTTCAAGCAGCTATATATACAGGCATAAGGTTGGGAGGAGAGTCATTCATTCATGAGCATTTGCAGTCGTTACGCTGTTGCAGGAACATATAGATCATCAGACGTGCCAATCCACCTATGATGGGAGAGGTTTCTAAAGTAATCCGATTTTATGATGACTTCTTCCAATCGTGACATAGATGCTATCTGAACTGCAACTCTCTCATCATGGGTTGTAGCAACCTTTTCCAACCTTTGCATCCATTCAGGCGCTTCAATCTCAATCGTGTCCATTCCTTCTTCTGTTTGCTTACCTCCGGGTGTTGGCATGGGAACATATGGGTCTTCAAAGATCTCCTCCACTTGAATTGGCACTAAGTCTTCAGGTTTTGGTTCCACCAGGGGAGAGGGTTGACGCTCGTATTGTAGAAATCTATTTCGTAGTTCTTCTAATTCTACTCTGAGTTTTCCGACTTCTTCAGATGTGTCGGCTTTAGTTGTGACTTTGCTTGGTGACTCTTGCTGGGTTGCCAGTTGCTTTAATAAGTCATATCTTTCTCTTTCTAATGCTGCGTGGGCTTCCAGGAGGTCGGCATGGGTTTCCAAGACGATTTGCATATTTTCAGATGGGATAGCCTTGAATTTCTCTAGGTCGATTTCCTGTGGTGAACCCTCCATTGCTGCTTCCAAGTTTTCTTCGTTCTGTCTCTGTAGTCGCTTATTTTCCTCAAGTGCTGTAGACATGTGTTTCCGTAATAGGGCCAGGTTGCGTCGAAGCTTGAGGTTCTCTGTTATCTGGGAGTGTAGCAGCTCATCAAGTTGTTGTTTTTCTTCCGCATCTGACTGGGGTGGATTGGCCACTAACTGTTCATGTTGTTCCTGTAAAGTGACATACTGTTGTTGTTGTAGTAGCCGCTTTTCCTTCTCTAAGTCAATGAATCATCCTTGTAATGTTTCATGGCTTCTGAACAGACTTGTATGCTGAGCATCTAGGTGCTGATAATGCTGTTGCAGCTAAGACATACACTGGTACATGTTATTAAATACATTATTAATGAGAGTGGATGCGGGAAAGGTGTTGAATGCAGAAGGGAAGGGAAAGGGGAATGGGAGTGTTGAAGCTCAAGGTTAAGGACAAAGCATGGAAGCACATCAAAGAAGTGGACATAGAAGAAGAGAGAGCAAGTAGGGAGCTCCAAGAAGTGTATGTCAAATTGTCAGAAGAATCCCCTACAAAAATAGTGATTTTCATCACTAGAAACCATTGTAAATACCATTATCTATTTTTAGTAACTCCATTTTGTTCAAGCCGAGGAGTCCTCGAGCTTGAGGAGTATTAGAAGTACCATCGTACCAATTTTCATAATTTTTAGACTTCGTTTGAGCCCTCAAATAAGCCCTGGAACCTAATTTTTAACTAGGCCGGACACTAGGTCTAGACAGGGCCAAAACTAGTCAAAAAACTATAAAAAGAGCTAGAGAGCTCATTTTAGGGGGTTAGCTTGTTAGAGAATAGAACTTTTGTAAGAGAACTCTTTTGCAATCTAAGCTTTCCATTGTTCCTCTCTTTGATCTTACTTTGTGCGCGTGTGTGTGTATGTGTGTGCATGTTTGTGTGCTTTCACTCACGCACTTGTGCCTTCACTTGCTCGTGGTCTTCATACCGGTCCTCACGTCTCCGCGGATTGACAAGTAAAGGAGGTGGTGCTTACGCTTGAGCTACACCAAATTTTGGCGCCGTTGCCGGGGAGAGAGCTTCGAGGACGAGCGTTGTGATGGTAAGATCGTAGATTTGCGACGTTGGAAGGTAAAAAAACTGTCATTTCAGTTCATTTTCTGTTTTTTCCTCTTCATCTTCATCATCATCATCATCTCCACCTTCTTCCATCTTCTTCTTCATAGAAAATTCTTGTTTTTTAGTGCATTTTCACCATTTTCATACCATTTTTCATGCATTATTGTGTGGGAAGGAGTTAGGAGGTGCAAGGGAGAGCAAGTGCTGCATTTTTTTCGTGATTTTCTGCTCATACGGAGCTCGCCATAGCCGGCGCTCAGAAATTTGAATTTCCCGCCAAAAAACGCGATTCTGTGATGAAAATCGCGATTCTGTGAAAATTCAAATTTTTTGAAAAATCACGATTTTCAGTTTTCCCGCCTAAAAATTGGTTGAAAAAAATCGCGATTCTATGTTTTTCTCAAAAAAAAACACGATTCTCTGCTCAAAATCGCGATTCTCAAAAAAAAAAAAACACGATTCTCTGCTTAAAATCGCGATTCTCACCAATCACGATTTTCAGCAAAAACACGATTTTGTGAAAAAGGCGATTCTGGGAAAACACGATTTTTTGCTCAAAATCGCGATTTTCAATTCACGATTTTGTGCTCAACATCGCGATTTTCATGTGAAAAATACGATTTTCAAAAAACACGATTCTCTGCTCAAAATCGCGATTCTCACCAATCACGATTTTCAGCAAAAAACACGATTTTGTGAAAAACACGACTTTCTGCTCAAAATCGCGATTCTCACAAATCACGATTTTCAACCAAAAATACGATTTTGAGAAAAACACGATTCTGTGGGACAAAATCGCGATTTTCAAGTCAAAAACACGATTTTGAGAAAACACGAATTTTTGCTCAAAATCGCGATTTTCAATTCACGATTTTCTGCTCAAAATTGCGATTTTCATGTCAAATACACGATTCTGAGAAAACACGATTTTCAGTCAAAAACACGATTTTGTGAATCACGATTCTCTGAGTCAAAATCGCGATTTTCAGAAACACGATTTTGTGATCAACATCGCGATTCTCTGAAACACGATTTTGTGATCAACATCGCGATTTTCAGAAACACGATTTTGTGATCAACATCGCGATTCTCTGAAACACGATTTTGTGATCAACATCGCGATTCTCTGAAACACGATTTTGTGATCAACATCGCGATTCTCTGAAACACGATTTTGTGATCAACATCGCGATTTTCAGAAACACGATTTTGTGATCAACATTGCGATTTTCAAATCACGATTTTCTGCTCAAAATCGCGATTTTCAAAAACACGATTTTGTGCTCAACATCGCGATTTTTTGACTTCACAGCATCGCGATTTTCAGAAAGTTCACAAAATCGCGATTTTCTCCAAAGGTCCTGTTTGCCTGTTTTGACCCCCAGGAGCCTGAATTGGCATAACTTTCTCATCCAAAGTCCATTTTTTGAGCTCTATAGCTTGTTGGAAAGCTCGTTTCAAATCCTACATGATCTCAACTGTTTTTTTCAAGAACAATGCGTTGATTTTGAGATAGGATAATTTGAAGTTGACCCTCAGGTGGGACTAGGGAACCAAGGGGGCTCTAAAGAATTTTGAACCATACCAAAGGGAAAATTTGGATTCTTGACTAAAGCTAATGAACCTGAGATCTGGTAGACACTTAGGTAAGGATAAACAAAGCATTAGATCTTCTGAGGCTAGTGTCAACCATACATCCAAGTCTTGGGCACAACAACTAAGTGGTCATCTTTTACTAAGTTCAGACACAAGTGATTCAGAAATGTCTTTTAGCATGGGAAAACCTGCAGGTGGCTCAGGGACTGCCCATCTACAAACATCGGAAGGTCCCTATAAGACACAGTTGGAATATATTCGGACCAACCAATTAGGTGCTCGCATCTATGAGGATGGTCTGAGGCGATCAGTGGTCCAACTCAAAAATCCAGATCAATCCTTTGGACTTGAACACCCGGTGGTCAAGTTCGAAGAGGGTTCATACATTGATAAGGAAGGAACCATGTATGTGGTTACCAACCAACCCGATAGGACCGATGAGTTTGGAAATATCATTCATGAGAATGAGATAGGAGACCTAGAACAAGGAAATATAGGACAAGGACCCCAGACTCCTAGAGGCAAGTCAGTTTTGACCCGAGTGATCACTCCAGACTGGATCCCTCAAGACAACAAAAGCATAGAACTATTTTTGAATAGAGAAACAGAGGAAGCCTTTTGGAGATTCAAGCCAGAACAACCTAGCCAATTGGGCATAGTCATCATCTACGAGTTCAAGGATCCAGAGATACCAGGAAAGGTTGTCTACCTGGATAACACATCAGAGAAAATTTTCTTGATAACAGAACATGATAGACATGCATATACTTGGAAGAATGAATTGATTTTCCCCCCACCAAGATCCAATGTTTCCCACGGCCTCCAAGGAGTAGGGTCATCCCAAGCTCAGGAAGCCCAGAGAGAAAGAACTAGAGAGAGACCGGAGGTAAGTTTTGCACACACAGTGGGCAGGAATAGGTCAGGATTTGAAAATGAAAGACCTGAAAGAGAGAGATATCAAGCACATAGGCAACAAAGAAATGAACATGAATTTCCATTGCCTAGAACCCGAGAGCACCCAAGAACCCTCAGACCCACTCAAGTGATCAAGGCAATGAAGAATTATTTTGACGGGTCAGGAGATCCTTATGATCATGTGGCTGAGTTCAAACAAGTGTTAAGAGCTGAACAGGTTGAGGATTTGTTCACCCAATACGAGGCATTTGGTCTGACTCTTAAGGGCACTGCCTTAGCTTGGTTTCAACCATTGAGTAGTCGCAACTATCACAATATAGGTCAACTGCTAGACGAATTCATTGTAGAATTTTCCAAGAGTGGTATCAGGCATAACACTTCATCTTTGATCCACAGCTTCAAGCAGACACCCCAAGAAACAGTGCGACTAGCAGGTAGAAGGTTTAGACAGTACCTAGAAAGATGCCCTGCTCCAGAGCTACCCACACCAGCCAAACAAGTGGCTTTGTTTTTAGATGGCTTACTGAGCACAAAGTTAAGATCCTATGTATACTTGAAAGATCCTAGATCCATAGAAGAGTGTGTGCGGACGTGCATAGACATAGAAGATAACTTGGGTGAGGAGTTAGGGTTGTCCAAACTCTACAAAGATTCGGATAGTTCCACTAGTCATACTTCAAAGATCTCCACAGAAATAGAAGAGATAGCTGAGCAAGTTGCCAAGAAGCTGGGAGTCCAAAATAAACAAACACAGAGAGTCACTCCAGTGAATCGGTGTTATACTTGTGGGGGCGACCACATGGCTAATGTATGCCTAATGCAAAACCAAAACATTAGAGAAAGGAATGCTCCATATTGCACTATTGAGAGAAAATACACAAACCACACGGCTCAAGATTGTCCCTACAATAGGCAAGCTGTTAGACAGAATTATCAGCAACCTTACCCACAAGGTAGGTATCAGAACCAATACCAACAGCCATATTATAGACCACAACAGCAATATCAGGCACCATATAGGCCACAACCTGTCTTGGGAAACCAACCACCAGCTCCAGCCAACGTGATTCCAGTCAAATATGTTGTGGGAGAGGAAAATCCAAATAGAGCTTTGGTGCCACTAACCCCATTGATACCAGATAATGACTCTCATGCTCATAGTTCAGACTACTCCCATGAAGGTAGTCCACATGCTTATTACACAGAGTCACCTGAACATAGTGAGATTTACTCGTATCAATATGAGGCACCGCCTATGGAGCAAAATTGGGAGCCAGAATACTCCAATGTCATGTACACAAATCCTAACCCTAGGCCCCAGTTGAGACAAATGAGACCACAAGCCCCTAGAGGATCTTGTTTCAGATGTCATGGTGACCATTTCATTCGTGACTGTCCCCACCCACCATCTCCGAGCCAAGGACAGGCTATCACAATACAGGCTTTTTGTCCTGATTGTGGCAAAGACCATCTCCCCAGAGATTGTCCAAGAAACCCCTCTAGTGCACCCAAGATTACACCCATTAATGTGGTAGGCTTAGTGGCAGATCCAAGTTCAAGTAGTAGCAATGTGGCTCCTATACAAGCTGTTACTAGAGCACAAGCCTTAAAACAGGATAAACCAGTAGAACAATCAGAGTCGAGTGAATCGGGAGAGCCTAGTAAGAGGAAAACAAGAACATGGAAGGATACCAGAGAGAAGGCCAATCGCAAGTGGAATAAAAAGTTATCGGAACTAGAAGAAAGCTTAAAAGAAGCGAAAACAAAAATAGAAGACATTGCATCTCAAAGCCCCTCGCATGCCGAAACTCCATCCACTCCACCTCATCCCACCCCACCACCCATTGTAAATAGACCGCAACCAGGGTCTGTTCTTGCAGATCCAACCCCAGCAGGCTTGGACATGATGTTCAAGGCCTACCAGGCTCGACTTCAAGAAGGGCCTACAGCGGCAAACCTAGACAAGAGTTACCCTAGAGCAGATTTAGAGATTGAACGGATGAAAATGTGCATGAAAATGGTAGAACAAGCTCAAGCCATACTTGAGACTAGTCAAAAGTTCAATCAGACGAACTCTATCAAATCAGATTTGCATTTCCAGGGCTTACTAGAAAGATTAGAGCAGTTGGTAAACAAACCACAAGTTTCTTTACCTCCTCAGGCTCAACCAGTTATTGAAAGAGGAAGCTCACCACCAATGGGAGCTTATGTTCCTAATTCCACGGATCCAGGAATACCTCCTTCAATTCAACAGTACTCTCAAGAATTCTTGCGGGAAATACAAGAAGAGAAATGGGCCAAGGAGAAGGGTAATTCCCCTCCTATTCCTGAGATTGATGATCTTCATGATCAATTTCCCCAAGACATCCCATCTATTTATGAAGATGAAGCAGAACAACAAGAGGACGAAAGGTTAGATTTTGAATCTAATACCTTAGAAGAACTGCCTCAATTTCCAGGCCCATGGGAATCTGAATCACTCCAGATTAGAGCTCCCACAATACTAGTAAGAAATGAAGACTCAGTGGTTCCAAGGAACACGGATGTCGTGAAGAACACTAAGGTTCAGTGTCATCTCACTGTAGAAGAGTTGCTCAAAGCAAAACCTGAGTTATGGAATCATGTGAAGGATCAGGTCCCAGAACTTGAGTCCAATATGCCAAAAGCAGGCTCTAAGCAAAGGGTACCAGAGATACCTCTAGACAAAATAGGGGACATGTGTGAGGGTGAAGAAGGTAATACTTATCTTCCAATCACCTACCAAGGTTACACAACCAAAGCAATCATAGATTCAGGTGCTGGTGTTGCTATTGCGACCACCTCCTTGTGGAAGCAATGGGGCAAGCCCACATTAAGACCAACTAGAATGAAGCTTCAAATGGCTGATGGTCATTTTGAAAGACCTCTAGGGTTGCTAGAAGGGATCACTCTAACCACTTGTGGTGTAGAGTTTGAGCACACATTTGCTATATGTGACTTTGAGAAAAATAATGTCTATGAGATGATCCTAGGAAGACCCTTCCTACGACAATTGCAAATAGTACAGGATTGGGGAACTAACTCCTTGTACTTACAGCACTTAGGGGTTACCACCATGTTGGCATACAAAGCAACAAAGGAGTCATGCACAATACGGCAACAAGGCCAGATCATTTTTTCCCATAGATTATGTACAACCCAAGTGAT
The DNA here is from genome assembly GCA_020310875.1 of Ceratopteris richardii. Classification (NCBI taxonomy): domain Eukaryota; kingdom Viridiplantae; phylum Streptophyta; class Polypodiopsida; order Polypodiales; family Pteridaceae; genus Ceratopteris; species Ceratopteris richardii. Next base: position 52,837,313 of record CM035435.1, read on the forward strand.
TTTAATCACTACACAAACATTGTAAATCCCGTTTTTGGTAGATTAGACTCCATTTTGTGCAAGCCGAGGAGTCCTCGAGCTTGAGGAGTATTAGAAGTACCATCGTACCAAATTTCATAATTTTTAGACTTCGTTTGAGCCCTCAAATAAGCCCTGGAACCTAATTTTTAACTAGGCCGGACACTAGGTCTGGACAGGGCCAAAAGCTAGTCAAAAACTATAAAAAGAGCTAGAGAGCTCATTTTTGAGTGTAGATTGTAATTGAAACGAACTTGTAAGAGCATTTTGAAAGTAATCTAAAAGCTCCATTGATTCTCACTCTTTGTCTTGCCTTGTGTGCGCGTGTGTGTGTATGTGTGTGCATGCTTGTGTGCTTCTCACTCACGCACTTGTGCCGCCACTTGCTCGAGGTCTTCATACCATCCTCACGTCTTCCCGGATTGACATTAAAGGAGGTGCTACTCATCACTGAGCTACACCAAATTTTGGCGCCATTGCCGGGGATCGAGCTTCGAGGACGAGCGTGTGATGGTAAGACGTAGAGTTGACGCGTTGGAGTTGTAGGTATTTTCTTCACTCTCATCGGTTTTCTTTTACTTTCTTCACCATCTTTGATGATCATCATCATCACCATTTCCCACCTCCATCTCCATCATCGCAAAAATTTCAGTTTTTTGACTATATCCCCATCTCCACCTCATTTCCCTCATTTCACTTGTGAGAGAGGGCGAGAGAGCGAATTTGCATGCGCTGTTTTTGCATGTTTCTTGAGCTATTTTGCAGGTTTTTTGCTGTACCATCATCCCCAGCAGTGTGCGCAGGTACGACAGGCTCTGCACAGTTCCCGAGACGACGATCTCTGTCTATCGCGACAGACAGAAAATCTTAACATTTTGTGAATGCATGAGTAGCACTGTAACCTACACCTTGAGGGCATTCTAGATCACTAGAAGTTTTTCAAAAATTTGCGTTTTTTCTGTCTATCGCGACAGACACCATCTATCGCGACAGACACTGTCTATCGCGACAGACACCGTCTATCGCGACAGACAGAAATCCGCGACAGACACTGTCTATCGCGACAGACACCGTCTATCGCGACAGACAGAGACCCACGACAGATAGCGTCTATCGCGACAGACACCGTCTATCGCAACAGACAAAAATCCGCGACAGACACTGTCTATCGCGACAGACACCGTCTATCGCGACAGACAGAGACCCACTACAGATAGCGTCTATCGCGACAGACACCGTCTATCGCGACAGACAGAAATCCGCGACAGATACCGTCTATCGCGACAGACACCGTCTATCGCGACAGACAGAAATCCGCGACAGATACCGTCTATCGCGACAGACACCGTCTATCGCGACAGACAGAAATCCGCGACAGATACCGTCTATCGCGACAGACACCGTCTATCGCGACAGACAGAAATCTGCGACAGATACCGTCTATCGCGACAGACAGAAATCCGCGACAGACACTGTCTATCGCGACAGACACCGTCTATCGCGACAGACAGAATTTCACGATAGACACTGTCTATCGCGACAGACACCGTCTATCGCGACAGACAGCCCCCACGATAGATTGTGTCTATCGCGACAGACACCGTCTATCGCGATAGACAGACATTTTCGGCAAAAAATTTAAGGAGTAAATTTTTGGGAATTTAGGCTAAAATTTTGGCTATATTTGCACTCTCAAGTACTCATGTACTTACAAAGCCTTAGAAGTTGCATTAAAACCCTGAGAGGATCTGTTTGTCTAGTAACCCCCTAAACCCTGAACGGTCATAACTTTTTCATATGAAATCCATTTTCTGAGCTCTAGGGCTTGTCGGAAAGCTCCTGACATATACTACACACCCTCAACTGTTTTTTATAAGAATATCGCGTTGATTTTCAGATAGGATATTTGGAAGTTGACACACAGAAGGGTAGAAACACCAAGGGAGCTCTAGAGGAAATTTTTAGCAATAAAAAAGGGGGAACAAGGGTCATTAAAAAAGTGTCTGAAATAAATTGTCTGTCAATTGAAAGGTCTACTTGGAGCTAATCTTGGGATTTATGCAGGCCTGTTGAGAAGCAAGTGAGAGTATCCAAGCAAGGGTGTGGCGCACGCTTGAGAATCAACTTCTCGAGCACTAAAGAGCAAGGTTCGGCAAGAAAGGTCGGAATATTCTCAACTCCTCTTCGTCAATTCCTAGCTTAGGCTAAGAACGATTAGAAGTAGGAGTAAGTCAGGGCGACAATAGGCCACTATCAAGTTGAAGACTGCCTAAAAACTCAAGTTCAAGCTAAAAACTTAATCTCTGTACTGTCGACAACATAAAGGAAAGAACCTAACGTGGAACGATCAACCTGAAAGTACGAAGAACATTCAAGTATTCCGGACGACGTAATAGCAGATAAGACTTTAAACACGAGGAATAACTAAAAAGAATCAAGTGACTGGTACCAAGTGATCGGCAACGAGGTTGTACTCTGAAAAAAAAAAAGGGTTTGGGCTAATCCGTTGGGCATATGAACCTTAGATCAGGACGACACCTAGTAAGAGAGAGACAAAGCCTTAGGTCTTCAGAGGCTAGTGTCAATCACACTGCGAGGTCTTGGGCCCAGCAGTTGAGTCGCCACTCTCATTACCCTAGCTCTGATACCAGTGAGTCAGAGATGTCTCAAGGCATGGACAGACCTACGGGAAGTTCAGGTGTGCCTTACTTGTACAGGGTAGAAGGCCCTTACAAAACACAGTTGGAATACCTTAGGACCAACCGATTAGGTGCTAGCATCTATGAGGACGGCCTAGGAAGATCTGTGGTCTAGATTAAAAACCCTGACCAATCCATAGGACTAGAGCACCCAGCTGTCAAGTTTGAAAACGGTGCATACCTGGACAAGGAAGGAACCATATACGTAGTCACCAGTCATCCAGATAGGACAGATGAATTTGGAAATGTAATTTCAGAAGCGGACTTAGGTGACTTGGAACAAGGAAACATGGGAGTGGAACCTAGAACCCCTCGAGGTAAATCAGTTCTCACTAGGATTATCACGCCTGAATGGGTACCCCAAGACAACAAGAGCATAGAGTTGCTCATCCATCGAGAAACTGATGAAGCCTTTTGGAGGTATAAGTCTAATCAGCCGACAGATATAGGAAATATCATGATCTATGAATTTAAGGATCCAGATAGCCCAGGTAGAGTGACCTACTTAGATCACACTTCAGAACGGATCTTTGTGGTGACAGAAAATGATAGGCATGCCTACACTTGGAAGGGTGAATTTATTTTCCCCCAACCAAGATCAAATGTATCCTATGGTCACCCTGGGGCTGGAACTTCCCAAGCTCATGGTACGCAAAGAGATAGAAGTAGGGATAGACCAGAAGTAAGTTTCGCCAACCCCGTGGGCAGAGAAAGAACGAGAACAGAGACGAATAGCGTAGAACCTGAAATGCATAGAGCCCACAGGAACCAAAGAAATGTAGATGGATTTCCTCTGCCGAGGCCTAGAGAGCACACAAGAACTTTGAGACCCACCCAGCTAGTTAAGTCCATGAAGAACTACTTTGACGGCACAGGAGATCCCTATGATCATGTGGCGGAGTTCAAGCAAGTCTTGAGAGCTGAACAAGTGGAGGATCTGTTCACGCAGTACAATGCCTTCGGTCTAACCCTTAGGAACACAGCACTTACGTGGTTTCAGCCATTAGATGAACGCCAGTTCAGGAGCATAGACCAACTCCTAGAGGCTTTCATTGTAGAGTTCTCTAAGAGTGGCATAAGACACAATACATCCTCATTGATTCACAGCTTCAAACAGACCCCCCAAGAGACTGTCAGATTGGCCGGAAGAAGATTTAGACAATATCTTGAAAGGTGCCCTATTTCGGAGCTACCCACATCTGCTAAACAAGTAGCCTTATTCCTTGATGGATTGCTGAGTACGAAATTGAGATCCTATGTGTATCTAAAGGACCCTAGGACCATAGAAGAATGTGTACGCATGTGCATTGACATTGAAGATAACCTAGGGGAAGAGCTAGAGCTTTCCAAAATCTACAAAGATTCAGATAGTGCATCTAGCCACTCTTCCACGCAATCTACATCAATTGAGGAACTCGCTGAGAAGGTAGCTCAAAAATTAGGTGTAAATAGCAAACAAATCCCAAGGTTTGCCCCTGTGAAAAGATGCTATACATGCGGTGGTGACCATATGGCGAACGTCTGCCCTATTATGGCCCAACCCCAGGTTAACCCTAGTAGCCAGTACTGCACCATAGAACGGAAGCACACAAACCACACTGCGCAAGATTGCCCATACAACAAGCAGGCAGTTAGGCAACCCTACCCTCAACCCTACCAACAAGGCAGATACCAGAACCAGTATCCTCCCCCACCACAATATGCTAGACCCCAACAAACCTACCAACCACAATATCAGGCCCAACAGAGACCCCAACCGGTGCTAGCTCAACAGCCTCCAAACCCCTCTAACGTGATTCCAGTAAAGTATGCTGTTGCAGAAGAAAACCTGAATAGAGCTATAGTCCCTGTAACATCCTTGATCTCTGAAAATGACCCAAGTGATCATAGCTTTGATTCTACCCATGTGGATAGCCCCCAGGCTTACTACATGCAGTCTCCAGAACATGGTGAGTCCTACTATAGTGAAGAGCCGAATGAACCTAGTTGGGAGTCAGATTACACGAACGTCATGTATGCAAACCCCAACCCTAGGCCTCAACCTAGGCAAGTAAGACCTCCATTCCCAAGAGGACCGTGCTACAGATGCCAAGGAGATCACCTCATTCGTGATTGTCCCTTGCCTCCACCTACACAAACCCAGTCCGTGACTATCCAAGGCTTTTGCCAAGACTGCGGAAAAGAGCATCTCTTACGAGATTGCCCAAAGAACCCCAATAGCATGCCAAAAATCACCCCTATTAACGTTGTTGGGTTAGTGGTAGACTCCTCAGGAAGTGTCACTTCCACTGCACCAGTACAGGTAGTCACTAGGGCTCAGGCATTGCAGCAAAACCAAGGGGTAGGCCAGGAAAAGAGCCCAGATGCTAGCGATACTGAGAGCCAAAATAAAAAGAGAACAAGAGCTTGGAGAGATAGCCGCGAACGCATGAAAAGGCAATGGGCAAAGAAGATGAGTGAACTTGAGGAAAGTCTACGAGAAACCAAGGCTAAAATCATAGAGATCACATCTCAACCGCACTCTCACACATTCCCACCGCTACCATCCCCATCACCCTCCATCCCTTCACCCTCTAAGACAGCCCACGTAACCCACCCACCACCCCAAACAGGATCGGTATTAGCTGATCCCACTCCCGAAGACATAGACATGATGCTTAAAGCATATCAGGCCAGAATCCAAGAAGGGCCAAACGTCACGGATCATGACAAGTGCTATCCTAGAGCTGACCTAGAGATAGAAAGAACCAAACTATGCGCGAAAATGGTCGCATTGGCTCAGACTATGTTTGAAGCCAGTCGCCTTTTCAATTACTCAGGCTCAGCCAAAACGCAATTACACTTGGATGGATTCCTAGAGAAGTTAGAGAGGATAATTGCAAGATCTGACAAGGAAGAGAAAAATCAAGACCAAGAAAAAGCAAGCAAAAACATGAATCATTCCCAATCGGAAGTTTATGTGGCCAATTCCACTAAACCAGACAGTTTCCCCTCCTTAGAAAGAATAGAGCGGCTAATTGCACAGTCAGAAAAGGAACTTACCCCTCAAAGAAAGGAAAGGGCAAGAGAACGGATAAGCCAGCCTCTTCAGGAAGCCCATGTGCCTCCTTGAGAAGCTTATCTTCCCACCCAAAAGGCAGATGAGCCTCCCTCGGAAGCTCACGTACCTCCACAGTCTGCCTACATTCCTTCTCAGGGAGTGTATGAGCCTGCTCGGAAGAGTAATAGAATAAGCAATCCTCCCCAAGAAGCTTGTGCTCCAGCCATTTATGAGAGCAAGGAGAGAGCCAACGATAGAACAAGCCCTCCTTCCCAGGTTGCTTATGTGCCCAATTCCACGGAGCCAGACACTTCTTCTTCTATGAATCGGTTTGCACCAGACTTCCTACGAGAGATTCAAGAAGACAAATGGGATAACGAAAGCGAGGTCGCCCCTCCTTTTGAACTTGTGGACGATGCACACGACCAATTCCCACAAGACATCCCATCTATTTACGGGGAACATGAGAGTGCTCAGTCTCATGAGAGATTGGACTTTGAGTCTAATTCCATACAAGAGTTACCCCACTTCACAGGCCCATGGGAAGCAAAGTCCACATGTATGAGAGCACCCACAGTCATGGTAAGGAACGACGACTCAGTCATACCAAGGAACACGGAGGTAGTAACGAACACCAAGGTGCAACGCGATCTCACTTTGGAAGAACTGCCTGAGGATAGACTAAACGCGCAGAAATGTGCAGCCAGTCGAGTAACTGAAGTTGCAAAACCTCATTCCCGGGCAGGATCCCATAGGACAGTGCCAGAAATTCCCTTGGATAAGATAGGAGATATGTGTGAAGGCGAAGAAGGGAACACCTATCTTCCCATTACCTACCAGGAGTACACTACCAAGGCAATTTTGGACTCAGGTGCAGGAGTTGCAATTGCCACCACCTCCTTATGGAAGCGTTGGGGCAAGCCAGCACTCAGGCCAACGAGGATGAAATTGCAGATGGCCGATGGTCACATAGAGAGACCCCTAGGATTGCTAGAAGGAATAACTCTCACCACTTGTGGTGTTGAGTTCGAGCATAGTTTTGCTATATGTGACTTCAGCAAAAATCATGCCTATGAGATGATTTTGGGAAGACCATTCATGCGACAGTTGCAAGTGGTACAGGATTGGGGAACCAATTCTTTGTATCTGCAACACTTGGGTGTTACAACCAAAGTCAATCTCAAGGATTTTTCTCACAGGGACGTCCCTCCTATCCAATGGAATCCCATCCATAGAGCTAAAGATGACACAGAATCGGTGCGTTCCATAGGGTCTGGATCCTCATGGATGCATGAAGACACCCACTTATGGATGTGCAAGGTAGCAGTAGAAGAAGAGAAGAGAGAGAAAGCCAGAGAGGTAGGTGCAAAAGAAACCCATAGATCAATCCAAGACCCAGCCTATGCACGTGTAGTTTTTCCACACGAAGAATTTGAACCTCACGGTTGGGCAGAAATCTTAGCAACAATGGACGTAGCCATCAACGAAGAACAATGGACACCTCACTGTGATGAGGATGGCTATGATATTTCAGTCTTCTCCATAGAGCCAATCATGGGAGAGGCAGTTCTAGAAGAATGCGAACCTAGCCCTGATGCATTTGAGGATGCAAGCGACTCCGATCTAGAGTCAATCATTATGGACCCACCATTTGCATCAGATGAAGAATACTTCCATGAGGTAAAATTTCAAACCCAGAGGCATGGAGAGCTGACAAATGACGTAAGATTAGCAACACATGTGAGCCCGAAGGAAGAAGGGAAGAAACGAAAGAAGAGAGAAGCCTCACCAGAAGAGGAAGAATCTTTGTTTGAGGTCCCCGAAAATTTTAAGAAGTATGAGATAGATGACAGGAGAGTCATGATAAGAATGCCTAAACGGGAGGCACAATCAGGAGAGGCCTATGATAACAAAGAAACCACCAAGAAAATAGTAGCGGCCATAGAAGAAGGAGAGGAGAGATGCACGTATATAGGCCATGACCTGACAGAAGAAGAAGAGCACGAATTGATTGCCTTGCTAAGAGAATACAGAGATGTATTCGCTTGGAGTTACAAAGATTTGAAAGGCGTAGACCCCGAGATATGCTCACACACCATTCCCATGACCTCAGATGCTAAACCCTCTAAGCAAAAGCCTTATACATATAACGATAATTATGCTGCTAAGATCAAGGAAGAGATAGATAGACTGGTTGAAGCTGGATTTATCTACGAAATTGAGCACACTGAATGGGTATCCCCCATCGTAGTGGTGCCCAAGAAGAATGGCAAGCTGCGTGTGTGCATTAACTTGAAAAAGGTTAATGCCGCCACGATTCGAGATAACTATCCGCTTCCCATCACAGAGCATCTCTTAGAAAGAGTGGCAGGCAAGGAAGTGTACAGCTTCCTTGATGGATTTTCAGGCTACAATCAAGTAGCCATAGCTCCAGAGGATCAGCATAAGACAGCCTTTGCCACAGAATGGGGCATTTTTGCTTTTAGAGTAATGCCATTTGGGCTTACCAACGCACCAGCTACCTTCCAGAGGCTGATGTGCCATGTGTTTAAGGAGTTCCTAAGGAAGAGTTTAGAAGTCTATGTTGATGATCTTTGTGCTCATTCCAACGTTAGACAAACCCATATTCCTGAACTCAGACAAATCTTTGACAAATGTAGAGAATATCAAGTCTGCCTAAACCCAGAAAAGTGCGTTTTTATGGTCAGGCAAGGCAAGATTCTAGGACACATAGTGTCGAAGAATGGCATATCTACCGATGAAGAAAAAGTGAGAGCCATAGCAGAGCTACCTAGGCCAAAGAATGTCAAGGAAGTACAAGCTTTCATGGGGCATTGTGGTTATTATCGACGATTTATACACATGTATGCTGTCATTGCAAAGCCCATGTACGGACTTCTGACAAACTTTGAGTGGACGGATGAATGTGAGAACTCCTTCCAAGAGCTTAAACGAAGATTATGTTCAGCACCAATCTTGACCACACCAGATTGGAATAAGCCATTCCATGTTCATGTTGATGCATCCAATTATGCTATTGGATGTGTGCTTGCACAACCTACTGGTGAAGGTAATATGGATCTTCCAATTGCCTATGCCAGTAGACAATTGAATGCGGCTGAACGGAATTACACCACTACAGAGAGAGAAGGCTTAGGCATGGTATATGCAGTTAAGAAATTTAGACACTATTTGCTTGCAAATAAGTTTAAATTTTTTACTGATCATCAGGCATTGTTATATCTCGTAAACAAGCCATGCAATACAGGAAGATTAGTAAGATGGTTTCTCTTGCTAATGGAATATGACTTTGAGGTTGTGGTAAGAAAAGGTAGGACTCACTTGAGAGCAGATCATCTCTCTAGGCTCACATCGGGAGAAGCCCCACAAGGAGTGTCAGATGACCTTCCGGATGCTTACTTGTTTAATTTGGAAGTTATACCGCAGTGGGATAAGCCATTGGTACCAGTATTGACCTACGGGCCTAATCATCCAGTCGTAAACACACGGAATAGAGAGGTTGTAAAAGCCCAGAAGTACCACATCATGGCAGGAAGCATGTACAAGCACACAGATCAAGGGATCTTGGCTTGTTGCGTAGAAGAGGATGAGTACGCTAAATGGTTGCAATTAGCACATGTAGGTGCGTTAGAGCAACACCATTCAAAGCAACGAACTTTACAGACTCTAAAGAGACTCGGAGTGCATTGGCCAACTATGGAAGCTGATGTCCAAAAGTTGTGCAAGGAATGCCCAATCTGTTGCACTAAACCACCAGTGGAACATGCCACTCTTTATCAAGTATCCATTGCGCCAGATTGGAGCGAACCACTAGTATCATTCCTGAGGACAAACACATTCCCTCCAGACATGACTCTGGCTAGGAAAAGGAGTTTAGAACAAGAAGCCCTGGATTACTCACTCATTGGTGATAATCTATATAAGCGCGGTAAAGATGGTTACCTGAGGTTATGTGTCCATGAAAGTGAATATCTCAAGATCTTGGAAACTGCTCACCAAGGCGTAGCAGGAGGACACTTTGGACCAGATCGGGTAATCAAGGCAATATTATTTGCGGGCTTCTGGTGGCCTACACTTCACATGGATGCACATACCTATGTGAAACGGTGTGATGTCTGTCAAAGGACTCAGTATCCTATACGCAAAGATGAAATGCCACTGAAACCTATGATGGGTGGACGTGCATTCTCTAAGTGGGGAATAGACTTCGTAGGTCCTATTAATCCCCCAGCTAAGGGTTCTCATGCAGAATACATCATTGTTGTGACAGACTATCTCACCAAGTGGGTAGAGGTAAAGGCTACGACAAAGAACGATGCTCAAACAACGGCCAAATTCTTGTTTGAGAATGTATTCACGAGATATGGGCTACCCATAGAGCTTGTAAGTGATAGAGGCACCCATTTCTTGAACGAAGTGATTGAAAATCTACTCCAAGAATTCTTGGTAATACACAAGAAGTCTGCCCCTTATCACCCTCAAGCTAATGGACAAGCTGAGAGCACTAATAAGATTTTATGCAATGTACTGACGAAATTGGTGAACACTAAACGCTCTGATTGGGACAAACAGCTACACCATGCTGTTTGGGCATACCGAGTTGCCTACAAAACGGTACTCCAAGCCACCCCCTTTCAGATGGTATTCGGTCAAAACGCTGTGTTACCTTTGGACTTCTTGATCCCTACATTGAAAGTAGCACAAGAGCACGAATGGACAGGTCATGAGCTCTCCTCTAGGATCTTTGACCTTGAACGATTAGGGGAAACAAGACTGAGAGCCGCTGCAGGAATATATGCAGCCAAGAAGAGACAGAAGGCATATTTCGATGCCCATGTGAAGGATAAGGGCTTGAAAGCAGGAGATTTAGTTTTAGTTTATACACTAAAACAACACGCCAGGAAGCTAGAAAAGAGAGGCTACGGACCTATGATCATCAATAGGATCTCCACGAGCGGAGCAGTACAACTAGCCACGTTAGAGGGTGACGTTCTCCCAAACTATATTAGCGGTTGCAGAGTCAAGTTGTATCAGGAACCCCTCACGGAGGAAATGCTCAGCCGACTCAACACTGCTAAGAAACGCAAAGAGGAAGAAAAGCGCATTCGAGAAGAGGCTCAAGCAGAGGCTTTAGAACGCATCAGAAGGATGAAGTTACGCAGACAAGGCCGAGATATGACTACAACAGTCGACCATGCAGATCAAGGATATCCCATGGCCATGTGTGAAGTTGCAGGAACAAGCTCGAGTAGAATAATTGATAGACGTCCTTTCATAACCATAGATATAGGACAAGGACAGAGTGCAAGGACCGTAAGAGCCTTGATTGACTCAGGTGCCGCCACTAGCGCTGTTAAATTGTCTTACTGTCAAGAGTTGCAGTTAACTGTCAATCCTGTGGAAGCATATCTCATAGGATTGGGAGGCGTGGAAACCCCTTGCATGGGCGAGGTGGAACTTCCCCTCTACATTCACGATGAGGCAATGACCGTTAAAGTACTAGTGTGTCAAGATGAGGATCTCACTGAACCTCTCGTCTTGGGTCAGGATTGGATCTATGACCGAGCAGTCAATCTAAACCTAAGAAGTGGACTTCTCCAGGTTTGGGTCAGTCATAGTCGAGTTACAGTAGAATTAGACAATGGAGCACTCAAGGAACTAGGAAAGGCACAGACTCTTGGTCCTTCCAGGGGTACACATGAAGATGACCATGCTGTTCTTGTTCAAAACCCTGTGTTGCAGAGGAATGACATTTGCAAAAAAGGAGTCAGGGATGCAACGGATCTCCCTTCTTTTCCAAAGGCCCGAAGGAGGCAGCAACCAAAGGCGGATCACAAGCAGAAGAAGCAGAGTACTACCTATGTCCGAGATCAAAAATACCTGCGCAGCAGAATGTCCCAGAAAATAATCCAGGTGTGGGTGCGGAAAGGCGAACGACCGGGTGCACCACCGTCAACTACACGGGCAAAGCTTCTTATTAGTAACCAACAATACGACGCTAATAAGAAGTCTTTCAAAAATTCTTCTGCTAAAGTAAAATCTATTTGGGTGCCCAAGAAGTCGATGAAGGCAAGCCCACAATCTAGACAAATTTGGGTGCCTAAGGCTTGCTTGAGGGCACAAGTAGTTACGCCAAGGCCACAACCTATGCAGCATAACCCTTCTACGAGTACAACCAGAATTCCCTCGTGCTCAACACTTAGGAACACACCAAGACCCATGAGCATGCACGTAATCACTTATAAGTGGGTCCCTAAAAGGCCCCATTCCCAAACGGCGACACCGACACAGCTCTCTAGAGTCTCTACGAAACCGAAAGCAAAGCCCATCCACTGCATTTGGCAGTCTAAGATCTGTAATAAACCCCCCGACCCCGATTTGTAAATTCACTCCACTTACTAACGGCATTAGTCTCCTAGGAATACACAAACGTTAACTACACTCACTGTCTTCGTGCACTTACTAACCACTAACTCATCATCTGCCTCATGTTAATGTTGTAACGGGGACAGCAACGGATTTATTCTGTCCATTACGATGTTAACACATGCTTCTATATTCTCACAGAATCAAAAGGCAAGCAGTAAAATGGCAGAAGCGACAGGTTCGGGCTCACAAGTAGGGATACTTACTGCAGGAATTGATGTGGATAGCCTACCTGTGGACGTGCCCCCGACGGAAAGACCAATGGAGATGCAACACCTTCAGCAACTCTCGGTGCCAGATCCACCTACAGGCATCACGGAAAGAGTTCATGCCAATTCTCATTGGTTCAATGGCATGCCCGGTCCATTAGGAGAGGCCAAGTATATCTGGGAGTCTAAATGCGAGTATGACAGATCATGGGTGCGATTCCAATTTTTCTCCAAAGAGTTCGAGACTTTACAGAACACCGAAGATCTCCAGACCATATGGCAACGGTTGGCGGAATATTTTGAAGCCCCACTACCTAAACCCGATCTCCTCCGCTGTTACTATCTGGTTTCCACATTACAAGCTAATGAAGATAAGGACCAACCCGGATCATTTGTTCTCCCCTCATTGCTGGGCAACAACGAGTTGAAGAGGTTTGAACTTACGGTGGAGCTGGTGAGTGATGCTTTAAATATGCATGGCACGCATGTACCCTCCGAAAAGGATGCTCTTGTTCCCACCAACATGAAGGACAGGAAACTAGTGAAGCTGAAGGACATGGCAGCACTCACCCCAAATGTGTCCATCCCTCTCCGAATGTGCATGCAACATTTCGCCTTCCCCGGTCAAGACCGATTCACGCAACTGCACAAGAAGATCTGGTTTGCTCTCTACTTGGCGGAAGCAGGTGCGTTACCTATTAAGCTACCAGTGTGGATTATAGATCAGCTGTATGAAGCAAACAAACGGGCATCTAGGAAATTAGTGGTGAACGGATGCTGTGCACTCACACGCATCATTTACCGATGCTTGGCATATGATGTCCCCATTGAGCGTGCCTTAACTTGGGCACAATTACAAATGTTTAAAAGGCTCAAGACATCCACACATCAGTCCAAGCGCATGAGGGGCGCGATCCCGTGTGTCCAGACAAGGGAAGTCTTGACTACTCCTGAGGCATCACCATTAAGAGAGGGCACTGTACCTCCCTTTACCATTAGGATACCCAGGTCGGAATCTGACACTACGACACAACCCACCCCATCGGCTCCTCCTGTTACACCTGAATTCGAATTTGCTGCCACTGGAGAGGCTGAAGGACTGGACCCCCAGGATTTCGAAGCATTCCTACAAAGCACACAATTCTTTGATGTGGAGTTTTATTCAGAGGCAGAGGAGCAGGGCACATCCTCACGAAGAAGAAGAAAGTCTACAGATGGTAGACATGTCCATTGGAGTGACGCTCAGCAAAGTCAACAACACGGACATCCGGAAGAAGAAGAAGCGTATGAAGAGGACACCACTGAAGCCCCAGCATATACAGCAGAACTCCGAAGGCTGTATCAGATTATGGAAAGAGTGCGATCGCAGCAATTACTCACTGAACAAAGCAGCAGAGTACTTATGACTCAGTTGTTGGAAGAAGCGGGAGTTGACTCAGAGTACAGGGAGGGTCTCTTATTGATGGCAGAAACATATGGAGTTGTAGAAGCTGTGCGCACTGCCATTCAGAGGCCTTCAGTTCAATATGACCCACGAAGGTTCCAGACACGACCTCGCTCAGGTAAAAATATCCAAATTCCCGTTACAGTTGCAGAAGAGCCGCCTACTACACCTGAAACTATCAGGACAACCTCCCAAACAGCTAGCCAACAGCACCCAGCCACCCATGAGGAGTCCACCGAACCACTACCACCTACTCCCCCACCATCACCTCCTAGAACAGAGACAGCGGAAATCCCATCGACCACTCAACCCACTGACCCAACCTTCATCTTTCGTACTCCCATCTCTAGTGCCACCCTATTCTCTACCATTGATAACCCGATCTTTGACGCAAACCCCATCACTACACAACCCACTGAAACCCTTCCCGAGCCTGCCCTAGGACAACCATCCCCAATGCCTTCAGCCACGGGCCACCCTGACCCCAGATCCACATTCATGGGCTTCCCTACTACCACGCAACCCTTTCCACCCTTCTCAAATTTACGACCCCAACCCCCGATATCCCTTTCTCCATTTCTACAATCCCTCCAGGACATTTTTGCTAGAGCTTTTCAACCAGGCTCTCAACCATTCCCTGCCTTTTCAGCTCCCCACCCCACTTCGCATCTATTCACCACTTCCACACACACACCACCTACCATACCAATGTATATGGCAGGCCCCACACTAACACCCACTCCGGAAGGCATGGACATTTCACCACCCACGGCACCTCCACCCACGGTTTCACCTCCTCCCATTCCCCCTCCACCAATTTCACCCACACACACAACTTTCGTAGACACATCATTCATTGTCTCCCTTCCCCAATTCCCTTCCCATGCATCTTCCACGGTAAACACCCCCCACTCATCTATAGGTAATGCATTGGACACCATGTTGGCTTGTATATCAAATTTAAGAATAGATTACATTCAGCTCCAGCAACAAAACGCACGCCTGCAAGAGCACTCAGCGACACTACAGCTCCGCCTTGCGGTACTAGAAGAGGAGAACGCTCGCCTCCACACACAGTTCCAAACCCTCCAAGACGCCCATAATATATTGGAGGTACAGCTACAGAACGTAGATCAGGAAGCGGTGCAGGTGGTAGAAGGTCACCTACGGACACAGCTGGAACGCAACTCAAAACTTCAGCGAAATATGGCGCTACTTAAACGCCATCTTGCGGCTGCTCAGGAAGAGAACAGACGTCTGCAAATACAAAATCAAGAGAACCTGGAGGCAGCTATTGAGAGCACACCGGGGGCACCCATCAGCCCATCCAAGTTTCAAGCAGTGACCCCCAATAACATCAAGATTATATTGGAAGATTATGCCATGCTGCTCGAAGCACATGATAAGCTATCGGAGGAGCTAGGACAACTGAAGCAGGAACACCAACAAGGACCAACAGCTGCCCCTCCAACCACCCCCTCTGCGGCTTCACTTCTCAACGCAGAGGCCATAAAAGATCTCCAGGAACAGGTAACTGAATTGCAAACACGCCTACTACAATATGAGAGGCCATCTTCCCCTCCGGAGGCTCCCACGGACGAAGAAGTTGTGCAAATTCCTGTGGAACAAACGTTTGATGAAGAATATGATCCGCAACCATTCCCAGGAGGCCAACAAACAGAAGAAGCGCAGGACACGTTCGAGGCACCACGGCCGCCATGGTTACGACAAGTGGAGGAAATAGGGACCTCGCATGAAGAGCGCACCGTAGTGCAAAATCAGGCTATGAGAGTAATAGAGGAGACTGTTTTACAATCAGATTACTTCAAGAACTTGTCATCGAGACGCCTGATTCTCTCATCGGAACTCCAGTACATGCCATATTATATTATCTTGGCTGATTATAATGCAGAAATACAAAGAGTCACGGGTCAGATTCCTACTTTTGCGACCCAATTTCAACCCGAAGACCTTCCTCCAGAGGTGCGAAAAGGCAAGATTCGTCAACCAACATGGCGTCAGAAACTTTTAGAGACCTATCCAGAAATGCTACGCACATGGAACAACGCGCCGTTGCACCTCCTGTACAACCCATGCTACGGTCCAGTCCCCCGCCGCAGGTCGTGGAAGGCATTTAATATCAAGGTACAGAACAATGCGCAATGCAAGGAATGGCTGAACTACCCGTACATCGCGCCACCACAAGGACCACCATCGGTAGCATATATGATGGGGACCATTCGCCACTGGATGCCGCGCTTGAAGCCCATGCAAGATGTAGCAGCGCAAATGATGCTTAAAATCTTAGATATGATGCAAGTAGTGCTGAAGACCTTTAGAAATGCAGCCGCACCACAGGTACGTCTTCCGGGGTTTAGCAATGGAAATTACGACTTGGTGTATGACATGAGCACCACCCCTAGTATCCGTGTGGCTTACGCTTGGCATGCACGCATCAAGTACCTCCCCGCCTGCTACAAACAGACCTTCGAAGAAATGTTCAGATCAGGTTTCTGGGAGTACCACTCGGAGATTTTCGCACCAAAGCTGACACATCTGCTTCAACTGTTTGCTTGTGAACAAGCAATGTATTCAGAGTACTACACCACCCCGCAACCAGAAACCCCCGGTGCAATAAATTGGGAGGCATTGGAAGCCGATCTAGCAAGAGGCTTAAGGATAGGAGAACATGAACTGGCCACCAATGTTATCCAATATTACATCGACCACCCACGAGAACAAAGGTCTGTCAGGGGCGACAGACGCTAGGAAGGGGGGAGTGTTGGCATACAAAGCAACAAAGGAGTCATGCACAATACGGCAACAAGGCCAGATCATTTTTTCCCATAGATTATGTACAACCCAAGTGATTTTAATCACTACACAAACATTGTAAATCCCGTTTTTGGTAGATTAGACTCCATTTTGTGCAAGCCGAGGAGTCCTCGAGCTTGAGGAGTATTAGAAGTACCATCGTACCAAATTTCATAATTTTTAGACTTCGTTTGAGCCCTCAAATAAGCCCTGGAACCTAATTTTTAACTAGGCCGGACACTAGGTCTGGACAGGGCCAAAAGCTAGTCAAAAACTATAAAAAGAGCTAGAGAGCTCATTTTTGAGGGTAGATTGTAATTGAAACGAACTTGTAAGAGCATTTTGAAAGTAATCTAAAAGCTCCATTGATTCTCACTCTTTGTCTTGCCTTGTGTGCGCGTGTGTGTGTATGTGTGTGCATGCTTGTGTGCTTCTCACTCACGCACTTGTGCCGCCACTTGCTCGAGGTCTTCATACCATCCTCACGTCTTCCCGGATTGACATTAAAGGAGGTGCTACTCATCACTGAGCTACACACCAAGGTCAATTTGAAGGATTACACCTTCAGAGATGTACCACCCCTACAGTGGAATTCTATCCACAAAGTGAAAGAAGATTCCATCTCTGTGCATTCTGAAAGTTCACCTGATCCATCATGGCTGCATGAAGATACTCATTTGTGGATGTGCAAAGTCGCAAAGGAAGAGGAAAAACGTTTAAAGGCAAGGGAAGAAGGAACTTCACTAGGAGATAGACCAGTTAGAGACCCAGCCTACACACCGATGATCTTTCCAGATGAGGAGTTTGAGCCTCATGGCTGGCCAGAAATCTTAGCCACCATGGACATTGCTGTCAATGAGGAACAGTGGACACCCCATTGTGATGAGGAAGGTTATGATATCTCAGTGTTCATGTGTCAGCCCTTGCTAGAAGAATGTGACCCTAGTGATGTCATAAAAGAAGAAGAGAATGACGATGATATAGAGTCCATTGTGATGGATAGTTGCTTTAACTCAGAGCAGCACTATCTAGAAGATATAGGAGTGTTCACCCAGAAAGAAGAAGAACCTCTCACAAGTATTAAAACAGTAAACTCAAAGGATGGAAGTGAGAGTAGTCAAAAGAAAAAGAAAAGAAAAGCATTGAAACAAGAAGAGGAGGAATCATTGTTTGAAGTACCAGAAAACTTCAAGAAATATGAAGTTGACGACCGCAAAATTTTGGTACGAATGCCTAAGAGAGAGGCCATCATAGGAGAATCATATGATAATAAAGAAAAGACCAAGAAGATTGTAGTGACTATTGAAGAGAACGAAGAGAGATGCACATATATAGGAGATGACCTAAGTGCAAGAGAAGAAATGGAGCTCATAGCTCTATTAAGGGAATATAGGGATGTGTTTGCATGGCACTATAGAGACTTGAAAGGAGTAGATCCAAGAATTTGCTCTCATACTATCCCCATGACTGCTGATGCTAAGCCCACCAAACAGAAGCCCTACACATATAATGATACCTATGCAGCCAAAATAAAAGAAGAAATTGATAGGTTGATTGAAGCTGGATTCATCTATGAGATTGAGCATACCGAATGGGTGTCCCCCATTGTTGTGGTACCCAAGAAGAACGAGAAGTTGCGAGTGTGTATTAACCTTAAAAAAGTTAATGCCACTACGATTAGAGATAGTTATCCGCTTCCAATCACCGAACATTTATTGGAGCGTGTTGCAGGCAAGGAAGTTTATAGCTTTCTTGATGGATTTTCAGGTTACAACCAAGTAGCCATTGCCCCAGAAGATCAACACAAGACGGCTTTTGCCACCGAATGGGGAATCTTTGCGTTTCGTGTGATGCCATTTGGGCTCACCAATGCACCTGCAACATTCCAAAGGCTCATGTGTCATGTCTTCAAAGAGTTCTTACGAAAGAGCTTAGAAGTGTATGTGGATGATTTATGTGCTCATTCCCAAGAAAGAAGATTTCACATCCCTGAGCTCAGACAGATCTTCAACAAGTGTAGAGAATATCGAGTGTGTCTGAACCCAGAAAAGTGTGTGTTCATGGTGCGTCAAGGTAAAATCCTCGGTCATATTGTTTCTAAGAATGGAATCTCAACGGATGAAGATAAGGTACGAGCCATAGCGGAGCTGCCAAGGCCAAGGAATGTTAAAGAGGTACAAGCCTTTATGGGCCATTGTGGATATTACCGTAGGTTTATCCACATGTACGCGATCATAGCTAGACCCCTTTATGCCTTGTTGTCTAATTTTGAGTGGAACGATGAATGCGAGAATTCTTTCAATGAACTGAAGAAACGTTTGTGCACAGCACCAATATTGACCACTCCTGATTGGAATAAGCCATTCCATGTCCATGTGGATGCATCCAATCATGCCATAGGATGTGTGCTAGCACAACCCACCGGTGAAGGGAATTTAGATTTGCCCATAGCATATGCTAGTAGACAACTAAACCCAGCCGAAAGAAATTATACCACAACCGAGCGAGAAGGGTTAGGCATGGTATATGCTGTTAAGAAGTTTAGACACTATTTATTGGCCAACAAGTTCAAGTTTTTCACTGATCATCAAGCCTTGTTATATTTGGTCAATAAACCTTGCAATACTGGACGCTTGGTAAGATGGTTCCTCTTACTAATGGAATATGACTTTGAAGTTGTTGTCAGGAAAGGTAGAACCCACCTTCGGGCAGATCACCTTTCTCGCATCACTTCAGGAGAGTCACCGCAAGGAGTGTCTGACGAATTACCCGATGCTTATCTGTTCAATTTAGAAGTTGTTCCTAAATGGGCAAATAAGTTGGTACCAGTCCTAACCTTTGGCCCTGCAAATAAGAATGTGAAAACATCACAAGAAGAAATTGTAAAATCACAAAAATATCACATATTAGCAGGAAGCATGTACAAACAAGATACTGAGGGTGTATTAGCTTGTTGTGTCGAGGATGATGAACATAGTAGTTGGTTGCAGCAAGCTCATGAGGGATTGCTAGGAAATCACTATTCTAAACAACGAACATTGCAGAATTTGAAACGTTTAGGAGTGTATTGGCCTAGCATGGACAAAGAAATACATGAGTGGATCAAGAATTGTCCAATGTGCAGAGAGAGACCACCAGTGGAGCATGCGACCCTTTATCAAGTATCATTAATTCCAGATTGGAGTGCTCCATTGGTAGAGTTTATGAGATCGGGAAGATTACCCAAAGAGGCCAGTCTAGCAAGAAGACGAAATATGGAGCAAGAGGCTCAAGGCTATGCCTTAGTAGGAGAGAACCTATACCGAAGAGGTAAAGATGGTTACTTAAGACTGTGCGTTCATGAATCAGACTATTTAAGGGTCTTAGAGACTGCACACAGTGGTGTTGCAGGTGGACATTTTGGCCCTGACCGAGTGATTAAGACCATTCTATTCTCAGGACTTTGGTGGCCCACTCTTCATATGGATGCACATACCTATGTGAAGAAATGTGACACATGCCAACGTGCACAATATCCAGTGAGAAAAGACGAGATGCCCTTGAGGCCAATGATGGGAGGACGTGCATTTTCGAAGTGGGGCATAGACTTCATAGGTCCTATTAACCCCCCAGCTAGAAACTCCCATGCAGAGTACATCATTGTAGCCACAGATTACCTTACAAAGTGGGTAGAAGTCAAAGCCACAACAAAGAATGATGCTCAGACTACGGCTAAGTTCTTATTCGAGAATGTGTTCACGAGATATGGACTACCAATAGAGTTGGTGAGCGATAGAGGCACACACTTCTTGAATGAAGTCATTGAAAATCTTCTCCAAGAATTCTTGGTGATACATAAGAAATCCGCCCCCTATCATCCACAAGCCAACGGACAAGCCGAGAGTACCAATAAGATCCTCTGTAACGTATTGACAAAACTGGTGAATAATAAACGCTCTGATTGGGACAAACAACTTCATCATGCTGTTTGGGCTTATCGAGTTGCCTACAAAACGGTACTCAACGCCACCCCATTTCAGATGGTCTTCGGACAGAACGCTGTGCTACCATTAGATTTCTTAATCCCTGCCTTAAAAGTAGCACAAGAGTATGAGTGGAATGGGCATGAATTGTCCTCTAGGATCTTTGATCTCGAACGCTTGGGTGAAACGAGGCTACGAGCGGCAGCAGGCATCTACGCTGCAAAGAAGAGGCAAAAGGCATACTTTGATGCACACATCAAGGATAAGGGATTGAAAGAGGGAGATCTAGTGTTGGTATACACACTAAAACAACATGCCCGTAAGTTGGAAAAAAGAGGATATGGACCCATGATCATTAATAGAATTTCCACTAGTGGTGCAGTTCAGTTGGCCACTCTAGAAGGAGATATCTTGCCAAACTATATTAGTGGCTGTAGAGTCAAGCTATATCAAGAACCTCTTACTGAGGATATGCTAATGAGACTCAACACTGCGAAGAAGCGAAAAGAAGAAGAGTTAAGAGTGAGAGAAGAAGCACAGGTAGAGGCCAGAGAGCGTATTAGGCGAAATAAGTTAAGGCGATTAGGCCTAGATGTCAACTCAAAAGCCCCAAAATATCACATGGATATGTGTCAAAAGTCAGGCATTGCGACTTCTCAGGTCATTGACCGAAGACCCTTTGTGACCATAAAGATAGGACAAGGGAAGGGCGCAAGGACGGTGAAAGCATTGATTGACTCAGGTGCAGCAAGTAGTGCAGTTAAACTTTCCTACTGCCAAGACTTGGGGTTGAACATCAATCCCATAGAAGCTTATCTCATAGGATTGGGAGGTGTGGAAACCCCTTGTTTGGGCGAGGTGGAACTTCCCATCTACCTTCAAGATGTTCCAATGAAAGTCAAAGCGCTAGTATGTCAAGATGAGAACCTTACAGAACCACTTGTCTTGGGTCAAGATTGGATCTATGACCATGCAGTCAACTTAAACCTAAGAAGTCAAATTCTTCAAGTTTGGGTACATGAACAATGCATTACATTAGAATTAGAGAACTGCATGCTCCTAGATCATGGCACCACACACTCTCTTAGTTCTTCCAAGACTAATCATATGAAAGAAGATGTTGTATGTGTCAAAAGCTCTATGATGCAGAAGGAGTCAATCGTGGAAGACCAGGTTCGAAGGCGGGTGGATCTTTCTTCTTCTCCAAAGACTCAAGTAGCCACAGTAGTGAGCCCACCACACAAGCAAACACAACCGTTCACGACAACTGCTACATCAAATAGAAAGACACCATTCGATAAAAAAGCGGTTCTGGGCATGAAGCAGATCTGGGTACGCAAAGGAGAGCAACCACCAGCCTTACCCCCACAAATCCCATCCATGCACACTAACCAAGCCAGAAGACGAAGGAAGCAGCTCAGACAAG
The DNA here is from genome assembly GCA_020310875.1 of Ceratopteris richardii. NCBI lineage: Eukaryota > Viridiplantae > Streptophyta > Polypodiopsida > Polypodiales > Pteridaceae > Ceratopteris > Ceratopteris richardii. The sequence goes on from CM035435.1 coordinate 52,859,372, forward strand.
CTCCATCACACGATATCCAACAAGTTTGGGTGCCTAAGAAGTTAGCTGCAGCTCAACAAGGGCAATTACAGATGTGGGTACCTAAGAAGATCCTACACCCACAACAACCTTTGTTCTCCCACATGCAAAAGGTTTCAACAAAGAGGCCAAAAAGAGAAAAGGGTAAGAACCACGTACAGAGACCAAAGGAAGATCAAATCAGCTCTTCAACATTAGTAGGAAGACATGCAAAAAGGATATGGGTTTGGAAGCCAAAAGTGCAAGTAGCCTCCACCGAACCAAAGCATCAACCACACTAGATACCACAGTTCAGAAAGCATCCAAAGAGAAAGACGCCTGAAGTGACCTCTATAGTGCCAAATGATGTTCTAAAATGGACTCCAATAAGGAGGATTACATCAGTTCGAGACTCAATGGATACCTCCACTAAGGCCGGCATCAACCTCCACAAATAACATCGAAAGCCTCGAACGAGCAACAACCATGTGCTCCTTGCACAACCCTGTCTTTTGCACCATTTAGGTCATGCATTTCCAAAGTATGCATTAATATAGGGCCACATTACACGGCCGTGCATAGACACACTTGAGAATCCCATGCACAAGAGCACAGTGACATATGTCGAACATTTCTATTGATACTAATTTTTGTGTTCTTGTTTTGTGATATCCGGTTCCTCAAAAAAAAAAAAAAAAAAAAAAAGAGAAGTGGGAGAGAGCTTGTTCCCAGTGTGTCTCGGCCAGCAGTGAGATTATTGCTGCCTTATCTGGTAGAGGACAAGCATTTGGCATGAACATGGCATCTACAACTATGATTTTCTCTTACCATGGTAGGAATGAAGAGCTTGAAGGTCCGCAACTTGCGTGATGCTTAACTACTTCATGTACCAGAGCATCCAAGGAGATATCTGCAAAAGGTAGTTCTGGAGGAGAAGACTCCTGCATATGGTGAGCTAAAGAGCATATGTGAAACTCAGCTTGGTGTAGTTACCCGATGTTGCTTGCCAAGGAATATAAAGCAATTCAATTCTCAGTATTTCCTGAACCAATATGGAACAGTAGCACTGGTGAATGGTCTATGTCAATCAGCATGGTAATCTCTTAGAAACCGGCACGTGTCCAATATTCCTCTGAGTGTCAATATAGGGAAGTGAACGTGCATGAGCCCAAGCTCAGAGATGCACATTGTTAGTGACAAATGTTGCTTTGAAAAGAGGAGAGGGGATCCACCACTCAAAAGATCTCATCAGTGGACAATCAACATGGACATTCATCAACAAGGTTCCATCCCAAAGGCCGAGTGTACAACACGAAGAGGCAAACATCCATCAACCTTCGCCATGGTAAGTATCTTTACTCTGGAAACACCATAACCATGATAGTTTAGGAAACCTCTTCGTCAGCTTACCCTTGAGCACTTAGCTCAAGACCCGCAATTTTTGCACCATACTTCTTCCAATGCATTTTCCAAGTAAGCATGCGTAGGGCTACATTACAAGGCCGTGCACAAGGCACATACTTTTTTCAACCCATGCACGGACACACTTACCCATCACTCAATATGGGTTATGAGTACTTGGCATGACTACTATGAAGATCAACTTTGGAAGATCTAGAAAACATCAACGGAGACTCACAACGACACAGTCATGCTGGAATACAAGGCAGAAGCACATACCAAGAGACTACAACCTGCAAAGACTCACAGTGATAGATGAAGAACGTCGGACGACTTGTGTTCATACAGAAGGGACACTCCCTCTCAAGGCACTACTTGGAACAACCACTACAACAAGGGTCTGTCAGGGACGACAGACTCGAGAGGGGGGGGAGTGTTGAAGCTCAAGGTTAAGGACAAAGCATGGAAGCACATCAAAGAAGTGGACATAGAAGAAGAGAGAGCAAGTAGGGAGCTCCAAGAAGTGTATGTCAAATTGTCAGAAGAATCCCCTACAAAAATAGTGATTTTCATCACTAGAAACCATTGTAAATACCATTATCTATTTTTAGTAACTCCATTTTGTTCAAGCCGAGGAGTCCTCGAGCTTGAGGAGTATTAGAAGTACCATCGTACCAATTTTCATAATTTTTAGACTTCGTTTGAGCCCTCAAATAAGCCCTGGAACCTAATTTTTAACTAGGCCGGACACTAGGTCTGGACAGGGCCAAAACTAGTCAAAAAACTATAAAAAGAGCTAGAGAGCTCATTTTAGGGGGTTAGCTTGTTAGAGAATAGAACTTTTGTAAGAGAACTCTTTTGCAATCTAAGCTTTCCATTGTTCCTCTCTTTGATCTTACTTTGTGCGCGTGTGTGTGTATGTGTGTGCATGTTTGTGTGCTTTCACTCACGCACTTGTGCCTTCACTTGCTCGTGGTCTTCATACCGGTCCTCACGTCTCCGCGGATTGACAAGTAAAGGAGGTGGTGCTTACGCTTGAGCTACAGGGAGCGTGTATGCTGTGCTCGAAAAGGGTGAAGTTGGTGGTGGGGGAATGGGAGATTGTGGACGTATGGGGGGAGGGAGAGGTGCGGAGGTGGGTGATATGTCCATGAGGCCAAAAGTGGATGCAGTTGTGGGAGTGATTGTGAACATGGGAATTGTGGGTGCGGTGATGGTGGTGAAAGTGTAAAGTGGTGTGTGTAGTTGTGAATATGAACCGCCAGGAAGTGTGATCGGGGGAACGGGGTTTTCCGTGGTTGCAGTTAGAATTACAGTGTCAATGGTAGTGTATACAAGTGAGGTGGTGATAGGGTGTGTGGGTTGTGTAGGTTGATTGACAGTCTGTAATTTGGTATGGGCAGTGGACTCTGAGGCGGTGACAGTAGTGGTTACACTGGTAGTGGGAGGTGAAGTTGGTGGAGTTGGAGGTAGGGGTGGTAAAGGGGGTGATGGGGGTGCACTGGATGTATGGGCTTTCTTGGTTTCTTGAATTTCTGCCGTATCGTTGCTCCGATCTTCTCGAGTGTGCAAGAGCTGTATGCACCATCTCAGGTATCCCCAACGCATCAGAAATCATATCAAGGGTTGCTTGGTATTGCTCGTCCACACCTTCCTCTTCAAGGATTTGGTTCATGAGGGCTTTTCCTGCTGCTAGGGATAGTTTGTGTTGTTCTTGAACTCTGTTGATGGTATCATACAGCTTTTTCAATTCCTTCGTATAAGCCGGGGCACTCTCAAGTTCTTGTAGAACTTCTTGTTCATATTCCTGCTCTTCTTCTTTTGTTTGTCCACCTCGTTCCTCCTCTTGTTCTTCTTCTTCTTCATCCACTTCAACTACATCTGGTTGTCTAGGATGGGGTTGGTCTGTAGCAGTTTGTTGCCCACTAGCTTGCTCTACCTCGACTTCCGTGTTAACAGCCTCGATTATTCTGGCTACCTCCTCATCAGTTAGGTCTTCTAATGTGAAGCCGTGAGGAAACTCTAAGTCGGTTGGTACAGGTGGAAACACCAGATTCGGTCCATCAGTGCTGTGTCTTGGTAATCTGATAGTGATGGGTTGTACACGCCTTGGAAGTCGTGGAGTTGTCTCTAGTGTCAGTGTCGCACCGCGGGCTTGTGCATAGGGCATCTGAACTGCGCCTCTCATTTTCTTTGATGGCGGCCCTGCGGTTGATAGTCTACGTTGAAATTCCTGTACCTTGGTCCAAATTAATGCCCTTTGAACTGGCACATCATAAGCCAAACATCTATACACAATCCTGGTGAGGGCACAACATCCATACAGTACCGACTTTTGCTTTTTATACCACTGTTGATGTGCCAAGTGGATTTGGTCGATAATCCAATGCGGCATGTTGATTGTCAAATTGAAGGCATCTGCTAAATATAGACTGAACCATATTTTCTTGGGTGGCATTGTGAACCGCTCTTGAGCTGGGAATGCAAAATGTTGCATGACCATTCGCAAGTGAATGACGATTGTGGGTGTCATTGCCACCATGTCTTTGAGCTTAGTCAGGTTCCTGTTCTTCATGTTATCCGGGACCATCGTCTCTTTTTTGGTGGGGATATGCATGCCTTTCATGTCAAGCGCTTCCCTCACCAAATTGTTCATCTTGAAACGCTTTAATTCATTACCTCTAGTAAGTGATGGTAGAACGAAGGTACTATATCCCTTTTTCTCTTTACTCGGGGTCAGAGTGCTAATTAAGTAGGAACACCGTAGAAAGTCTGGTTTGGGTAACTGAGCCTTGAAGTAGTCATATAGTCCAGCCTTCTTCCACATGGGTTTCAAACCTTCATCATTTTGAAGCCTCTCAAATTCCCTGGTGAAAAAATGATATCTGCCCCATCGCTCGTTGAACTCTATCTCAGCCTCCCACATATAAGTGCCTTCACCCAGAGATCCGGCCACATCACTGAACCAATGTGAGTTTTTGCTGACCGACATTGTATGCCCCTGTGGAGGATTCTGAATCGGTATGGCATGTAATGCCCTCAATGCCACTGGGCATTCCTTCATTTCCTCTTCAATGGGAAGACTTTCAATGTCCACAATTTGGGGGCTGGTGCCTGCCTGGGAGCTAGTTCCTGCCTCGGCCATGGTGAAGAGGCTGATCACTGGTTCTGTGAGAATAGACAAATGAATGTTAACATTGCAAATGGACAACAAGCGTTCATGCGTCCCCATTACAACATTAACATGATTTTAGTGAGAGGTTAGTAGGTTAATAAGTGCTTGAGGATCGTGTGTGTAGTTAGTGAATGGATATTCCTAAGAGCTAAATGGAAAGATGCGGTGTATGAGTGATGTAATGAGTGGATATGAATTTACAAATGAGGGTCGGGTGGTTTGTTACACATTTTGGGCTTCCAAACAAACTGATTTGCTGTTGGTCTTGATTTTGTGGAGGCTCTGGAGGGCTTTTCAAGAGTGTCTACTTGGAAATGAGGCTTTTTAAGGACCCATTTACAAGTGATTCTGCTTGTGCTCCTGGACCAATGTGTGTCCATGCATGTTCAGAGAAACGAAAAACTGGTACGTGTCATCCTGGATCATCACATGTTGAGCTTGATATCTCAACACTCCCCCTCAAGCTCAATGCCATATCCTGTAATCCAAGCATCTTCTGAAACTTCTTCAACTTCTCAACTCCAAGTGCTTTGGTGAAAATATCAGCAACCTGCTCATCTGTTCTCACATAAACAAGATCAATATCACCTGCTAATACCTTCTCTCTGATGAAGTGATAATGTACCTCGATATGCTTTGTTCTAGCATGGAAAACAGGGTTCCGTGCTAACTGTATGCTGCTAAGATTATCACAATAGATAGTGATAGGCTTTTGCACTTCCACACCTAAATCTGCAAGTAACATCTCCAGCCATGATGCCTCACATGCTGCCATTGCAGCACCTCTATACTCAGCCTCTGTACTCGACAAAGCAACAGTGGGTTGCTTCTTACTGCTCCATGTAATAGCTACACCTCCAAATGAGAAAAGAAATCCACTAGTAGATCTTCTATCTGGAGTACTACCAGCCCAATCTGCATCGGTGTATCCATGAACCTGCAAATCTACACCAGCTTCATAAAACAATGCATAATCCAAAGTAGCACTCACATAACGTAGAGTGCGCCTCAGAGCATCCAAATCTGGCTTCCTGGGAACCTGCATAAACTGACTTTCAAGTCCAACAGTGTAGCTTAAATCAGGCCTTGTAATTGTAAGATATATATGACTTCCCACAATTTTCCTGTACATAGTAGCATTTTCCAATGCTTCACCTCATGTAGTATCCAATTTCAAATTCTGATCTAAAGGCATAGAAATTGGCTTTCAACCATACCATACTTTTGCAGCATATTCAAGGCGTATTGCCTTTGCGACATCCATATACCTGTTTCTGTATGTATAAACTTAATGCTCAAGAAATAGCGCAACACACCAAGATCTTTCATGTCGAATTCTTGCATAAGAAGTTTCTTTACTTCTTTGATGCTTTCTTCATTATCACCACCTACAATCAAATCATCAAAATAAATAGCCACAATAGTGATGCCATCATCAGCCTTCCTTGCATATAGTGAGTGATCTGCATCACACATAGAAAACCCAATGTTGGTTAAGTAATCAGCAATCCTTGCATGCCATGCACGCGGAGCCTGCTTCAGCCTATACAAAGCTTTTTGCAACCTGCAAACATATTCTAGATGCTTTGAATCTTCATATCCTTGTGGCTAGTCCATATATACTTCTTCCTGTAACTCACCATGTAGGAAAGCATTCTTCACATCCTTTTGCTATAGCTAATGCAACAAGTGTTCTGGCAGTAGACATTTTAGCTACAGGGCTGAATGTTTCCTCATAATCAATGCCATATGTCTGTGCATAACCTTTAGCTACCAATCGTGCTTTATACCTGCTTATGCTACCATCAGCATTATGCTTTACCTTGTAAACCCATTTGCAGCCTATGGATTTCTTTCCTTGCGGCAATGGAACCAGCTTCCATGTATCATTTCCATAAAGTGTAGCCATCTCCTCATCCATAGCTTTTTCCCAATCTGCATTACCAATTGCATCTTCAAAACAAGAAGGTTCAGCATCTTGTATTACCTTTGTCATGTAGGCACAATGGCGAGCCATGTAACTATCATATGTCAATCGTTGCACTGAATTACGCATCCTCCCAGATCTTCTTGGTCCTGGGTCACTTCTTCTTGTATCATCTGCATGTGCCCTTCTTACTTCTGGAGTCTTCACAGAGGGCAATCCAAGTTCCTCATCAAGACTCTTTTCTGAACCGCTTGAATCTCCATCAACGTCTTCAAAACCTGCACCTGTTTTACTACCAGCAGAAAGCTTTTCTTTACCTTTCTTGGATGTATTTGATGAATTTGCTGGACTGAAATTTCCACGCAATCTTCCACTCCATGGATTTGAGTTGGAACTATTGCTTGGTGATGCATCCGGTCCACTCAAAACTTGAGATTCTGCACTAGATTTTTCAGCATTTTCTTTGCCATTGGTTCAAGATTCAATCCTTCTTTGGCATCTGCATAGAAGCTTGACATTTCATCAAATACCACATCTCCGCTCACCTTCACCTGTCGTGTGAGTGGGTTATAACATTTGTACCCCTTTTGCTCAAGGGAATATCCAATGAAGACACATTTTTCTGCTTTCGGATCAAGCTTCGTCCTCAACTCATCTGGAACATGTACATATGCAATACAGCAAAAAACTTTTAGATATGATACGTTTGGCTTTTTACCTGTAAACTTCTCTTCAGGTGTAACTTGATGTACAGCAGTAGTCAGAGTTTTTTTCATGATGTATACAACAGTATGCACAACTTCTACCCAATAACAATGAGGCATATTCTTCTCAGCCATCAAGGCTCTTGCTATTTCTACAATATGTCTATTTTTGCATTCAGCAACACCATTCTATTGTGGTGTGTACCTGCATGAAAACTGACGTCGAATTCCATGATTTTTTAGAAAACTACTGAACTCATTTGACATGTATTCACCTCCTCCATTAGATCTTAATGTTTGAATGTACTTCCCTGTATTCTTTTCCACCATAACTTTAAAATTCTAGAAGTGAGTAAACACCTCGCTCTTCTCTTTCATGAAATATACCCATACTTTGCGTGTATGGTCATCAATGAAAGTAACATAAAACCTGCAACCGCCCATAGATGTGGTCTTTGCTGGACCCCAAACATCTGTATGTACTACTTCTAGTACATTCTCACTAACATGCTTGTCATGTGGAAATGATGCTCTTGATTGTTTACCAAATTGACATGCTGCACATACCTTTTGCATTTCTGCAACTTTGAAATTTGGTAGTCCATGGACAATCTCCTTTGACTGCATCAATTTCAACCTTTGCAAGTTTGCATGTCCAATCCGTTTGTGCCATATCTCTATATCTGCAATAACTCCTACACCTTTCGCAAACATGGTTGCATTCATTTCAGGAATCTTCACATTTAAGGTGAACATCCTAGCCACTTTGTTTCCTTTGGCAACCAATCATCCATCCTGCTTGTACTCTTCTACATATAATCCATCAGCATTGAACCTGACTTGTAATCCCTGGTCAACCATTTGTCCAACAGAAACCAGATTCTTCGTTATATTTGGAACATGCAGCACATCAGCGAGATGTTTTACCTTTCCGTCCTCCATAGACAATGCTATGTTTCTTGTATGCTCAATAGGATGTGATGTGTCATCACCTGTTTCAACATATCCAGGAACTGGCATTTTCTGCAAATTACTAAACCATTCTGCATGACTGGTCATGTGATTTGAAGCACCTGAATCAACATACCAGACATTATCATTCGATTTTGAAACACCAGCAGACATCGTATTCAGCATGTGATGTTGAACCATAAACAGCTTCTCAGAATCATCTGCACTTGTGGATGCATAGTTGTTTTTCTGCCTTCTGTTATTTTGATTCTTTAACCTACAATCATGTTCAAAGTGTCCAGGTTTACCACAATTCTAGCATCCTTTACTATCATTACCTGAATCATTTCTTTGGAAATTTCTGCGACCTCTTTGGCTCCCCCTGCCTCGAAACTGTCCTCTTCCTCCTGCATGATTCTGTTGTTGACCTTGGTCTTGGTTACTGTTTCCTCTTCCACTTCCAAAACCTCTACCTCTGCCTCTTCCTCTGCCAGAGTAGAATACCTGCTCAGAACTGGGCTTTCCTTGGGAGTTTGAATCCTCACCAAGATTCTTTTCTTCAATGATCAGCATAGAGACCAAATCAGCAAAATTCGGAATATTTTCCTTGGTCTGTATAGAAGTTCTGAACTGCTTATATGTAGCTCCTAAACCACGAAGGCACACTTCCACCTTATCATCATCATCTACATTCACGCCAATAGATGCAAGTGACTCACATATGCTTTTGATTTTTAGAGTGTAGTCACTTACCGACATGCTCTTTTTCTCCAATGTATGCAGCTCGTTCTTGAGTTGGAATTTCCGTGCCTTTGTATTGGTATCGTACAAAGTGACTAAACTATTCCAAGCCTCTTTTGGAGTCTTGGCATCCTGTATGTGTCCAATCATGTTATCCTGTATGCTAACACATAGCCAATACATTACCTTTCATGCTCCTTGATTCCATTCCTCATATGCTCTTAACTATTCTGCAGTCCGATTCCTTTCTGGTAACTACGGAGCATTTTCATTCTCTCCTTCGATGTACTTCCAGTAGCCTTTTCCCATTAGGAAATTCATCATTCTGAATCTCCAAGCATGGAAGTTGTTCTTGTCTAGCTTATCGCTCATAAGCTGACTCATTCCATCTGCGTTTGCCATTTCTGCAACAATTCACAACACCGCAACACACTACAAGTAGCACTTCTGCTTGAACACTGTCGCACTAGTTTTTCTGTGGGCCCCACCTTGCGGGCTTGAAACGGAGGTCGAGATGGCTCCGAAACTTTGATCTACCTTCACGGCGATTTTCGTAGCAAATGGAGGTCGTTTGTGAAATTGCGTTTTCTCCATGCCTTGCTGCGTAGTCTTCACCGTCGCCTTCTCCACGAGCTCTCTACAGCCATGCTGGCTCTAATACCATGTCACGAGGAAGGAGATAAGGAAGAGAGCTCACACACACACTCTGACTCTCAAGGAGAAGCACACACACAGATTGAGACAAGGAAGAATGATCTTCTTCTTCTATTACATAAAAGGAATGTACAAGAATGACCTAAAAACAAGAATACAACCAGTGCAATATATAAAGACCAGTACATAAGGAAAAACCTAATGTCCGCGAATGAGTGAGCTGGCAAGAAACAAATGTGCCATCACTCTCGGTAGATAAATCTAATAAAGCTCAATGAAGTATCCCTGACATATACCGGCGTGACCACTATACATGTCAGAGAAACGAAAAACTGGTACGTGTCATCCTGGATCATCACATGTTGAGCTTGATATCTCAACAGTCTTGACCCAAGACAAGAGGCTCCATGAGGTCCTCATCTTGACACACTAGCACTTTAACTGTCATTACTTCGTCTTGAATGTAGAGGGGAAGTTCCACCTCGCCCATGAAAGGGGTTTCCACACCTCCCCAAGAAAATTTAACAGCACTAGTGGCTGCACCTGAGTCAATCAAGGCTCTTACAGTCCTTGCACCCTTTCTTTGTCCTATCTCTAAGGTTACAAAAGGTCGTCTATCAATTATTCTATGAGAACTTATTCCTGAGACTTCACACATTGCCATATGATAACCTGGGTCCGCATAGTCATCTACCCTAGCCTGATCTCCACCCTATCGTCTCAACTTCATCCTTTTGATGCATTCTAAAGCTTCCGCTTGAGCTTCTTCTCGAATTCGCTTTTCTTCCTCCTTGCGTTTCTTGGCAGTGTTAAGTCGATCTAACATCTCTTCAGTTAGGGGTTCTTGATATAATTTGACTCTGCACCCACTAATGTAGCTCAGAAGAATATCACCTTCTAAGGTGGCCAGTTGTACTGTTCCACTCGTTGAGATCCTATTTATGATCATAGGTCCATAGCCTCTCTTCTCTAGTTTCCGTGCATGTTGTTTCAGGGTATACACCAAAACTAAGTCTCCGGCCTTCAATCCTTTATCCTTAACATGGGCATCAAAGTATGCCTTCTGTCTTTTCTTAGCTGCATATATTCCCGCTGCTGCTCTTAGTCTTGTTTCACCTAGTCATTACAGATCAAGAATCCTCGAAGAGAGTTCATGACCCGTCCATTCATGCTCTTGTGCTACTTTCAGTGTAGGTATCAAGAAGTCCAATGGTAGCACTGCATTTTGACCGAATACCATCTGAAAGGGAGTGGCTTGAAGTACCGTTTTATAGGCAACTCGGTATGCCCAAACAGCATGGTGTAGCTGTTTGTCCCAATCAGAGCGTTTATTATTCACTAATTTGGTCAATACATTACAGAGAATCTTATTTGTGCTTTCAGCTTGCCCATTAGCTTGTGGGTGATAGGGGGCAGACTTCTTGTGTATAACCAAGAATTCTTGGAGCAGATTTTCATTAACTTCATTCAAGAAGTGAGTGCCTCTATCACTTACCAGCTCTATAGGTAGCCCGTATCTTGTGAACACATTCTCAAATAGGAACTTAGCAGTTGTCTGAGCATCATTCTTTGTCGTAGCTTTTACCTCTACCCACTTTGTTAGATAGTCTGTGGCAACAATGATGTATTCAACATGTGAACCCTTGGCTGGGGGATTAATAGGACCTACAAAGTCTATTCCCCATTTAGAGAATGCACGTCCACCCATCATAGGCTTCAGTGGCATCTCTGTGAAGAGATGGATAGGTGTGTGCTTGAAGATGAAGAGGTGTTGCAAAATCCTTGATCTACACCAGCCAAATGAACTCCAGGAGTATATGGTGGGCCCTTTTAGCTTGCCAATGGATGTATTAGACACCCTATGTACCTTGGAAGATCACTCTCAAAAAGATAGATCAAAACAGATAAGTTGGAGTTAGCTCAGAGGTGAAAACTTGCTATTCTTGGTTCATACACCTGTCGAGTGTTTTACATAATTCTCTGAGCGCAACAACAATTAGCTTAATTCCTCTTGGTGAAGTTTAGGTAGCTTAAAGAGCTAACTTTCAAGAGAAATCTCATCAAAAATAATAAACCACACACTGAGAATGAGTTTTAACAAGTGATGACATCATCCCGATTTTCACGGGCTGCTATAGTTTGAGACCAGTGAGCAGAAAAATGAACATAACTCAAAATGTAGGAATCCAATGATTATGACAATTTGTATGGTTATACTAGACAGTAAGAAAAATCCAACAAGCTTTAAGTCATTGAATTTCGATAAGTAACCACTGAGAAATGGCTCTGACAAGATGAGTAAAAAAGTTGGGTACCTGACAGAGAAGTGAAGATGAACAGACCCTGTTGACTTCAAATGAACATAACGGAAGATTGCAATATCCAAATGACATGACAATTTGTGAGCACATAGAAGACTTAAAGAGCTAACTTTACCAAGTTAAATCACTGAAAATGATGCACTAAGCTCAGAGAAAACATCTCTGCAATCTGACTGCAAAAACTGAGAGTAATGGTAGTGAGTAGTACACTTCACAAGAACATGGAAATATGAACTCAAATAATCATGAAAATGAAAGTATATTGCTTGTACAATACAATGACTTACTGATACATATGTGTGCCTTGTAATCACACCTTGATATGGCATAAAGCTCAGCTCTTGGAGGTCTTCACATAGGTCTCTCTAACCACGACTAAAACTGCCATCTATTTATAGTTGAGTTTGGGAGGCTAACTTCCCTCAATCACTCTCCAATCAATCAATGATTGATTTGATTCTCTACCTACCACAAATCACGAATTCCTGGCTCCTCTTTCCATTCTTGATCAAGTGTACTCAACCACTTAAGATTCTTTCACTTTTACATTAACTAAACTCTTCAAAAGTTACAAGAGGTAGTTCACAAGTGAACTTTACATAGTCTTCATTTTAAAGATTTTTTCATGACTTTGTGGGACTCAAGCCAATACTTAGGCTTGTCATAGACTTGCTCCAACAGCTCCCCCTCAAGCCAAGTATGCTTGAGGTCTTCAATCTTCCAAGATTACCTGCAAACCAATCATAGCCTTGAATTTGCAAAGCTTTGTACCATCCAATGCTTTGGTTAGAATATCTGCACATTGTTGATGAGTGGACACATATGATATTTGAATCTCTTTGCTTAGAACCTTCTCTCGTACATAGTGATAATGAACTTCAATATGTTTAGTCCTTGTATGAGAAATAGGATTAGCAGCCAAGTGAATAGAACTCATATTGTCACAAAAAATAGTTGGAGTTCCAAACTCCAATCCAAGATCTTTGAATAATGTCTTCATACACATAGCTTCCTGAGTAGCTATGGCAAGACCTCTATATTCAACTTCGGTAGAAGAGAGAGCAACTGTGGGTTGCTTCTTGGATGACCATGAAATAAGCTTTGAACCTGCAAAGGTAAGATAACCTGAAGTGCTCCTTCTATCTTCCTTGGAGCCAGCCCAATCTGCATCAGAAAATAGCTTCAAACCTAAATCAGATACATAAAGATAATAAAGTCCTTCATTTATGGTTCCTTTGAGATACTTGAGAATCCTTTTGGCAGCATCCATATGTGGTTTTCTTGGTGTGTGCATAAATTGACTTAGCACACTCACACTGTAACATATATCCACTCTTGTCAATGTGGCATAGTTGAGACTACCCACTAAACTTTGATATGATGTGATGTCCTCTATGAGTTCACCTTCATGTGAGCTCAATTTGTGATTGACCTCCATTGGAGTACCTGCAATCTTACAATCTTGCATCTTGAATTTTGCCAACATGTCCTTAATGTACTTTCTTTGAGTGAGAAACAAACCATGATCTTTGTAGACCACTTTCAAACCTAGGAAGTAGGTAAGTGAACCCAAATCACTTATCTTGAACTCTTCTCTCATCTGATCTTTGATCTTCTTCATACCATCTGCATCATTTCCTGTCAATATAATATCATCTACATATACACATAGGTAGATGACCTCAGAGTTACTCTTTTTAATAAAGAGTGAAGGATCTGCCTTGCTTGGTTGAAAGCCTTTGTCATGCAAGAATGAAACAAGCCTGAAATTCCAAGCTCTTGGAGCTTGCTTGAGACCATACAATGCTTTGTTAAGTTTACACACATAATCAGGATAAACTTGATTCTCAAAACCAGGTGGTTGTGCCATATATACCTCTTCTGTTATCCAACCATTCAAGAATGCATTCTTTACATCTAGTTGAAGTATCTTCCGATTCTTGGAAGAGGCAATACTAAGCAAAACCCTAATAGTAGGCATCTTTGCCACAGGAGAGAAGGTCTCCTCATAATCAATTCCCTGAGTTTGTGCAAAGCCTTTTGCTACAAGCCTTGCCTTATACCTGTTAATGGAACCATCAGAATTCTTCTTGAGTTTATAGACCCATCTTGATCCTATTACCTTCATGAATGAAGTCTTGGGCACCAAATCCCAAGTGTTGTTTTCCTCAAGTGCTTCAATCTCTTCCTTCATTGCATGCTTCCATTCTGATTTTGCTTTGGCCTCTTCAAATGATGCTGGCTCCTCTCGGTTTATGTCCTGTGCTATGTAGATAGAATGACACCTCAGAGGATGATGAAGAATCTTAGATAGAAAAGATCAAAGCATGGAAGTCTAAACGTAAAGCAAAATTGCAGGAACTTGGACATGAGGCAGAATCATCACATCATGGCCTAAGAAGATCTATGAGGGAAAAGAAAAAACCAGAAAGGTATGGGTTTTCTACCAAGCTTTGGAAAATCTTCTTCAAGATTATATGGAAAATTGACCTTCCTGCATGAATCTTCATACCATGAGTTGTTCTCATCAAAAACTACATCTCTGCTTACCAAGAATCCTTTGTTGGTAGGGTTGTATAACCTGTAGCCCTTTTGATTGTTGTCATATCCAATAAATACACACCTTTCTGCCTTTGGATCCATCTTGCCTCTAACCTGTGAAGGAACATGAGCAAAAGCAATACATCCAAAAATTTTACAATGATCCAAGCTTGGTCTTCTTCCATTCCAAGCCTCATATGGAGTCATCCCATCAAGGGATTTTGAAGGCAACCTGTTAATCAAGTAAGTGGCTGTAGATACAGCCTCAGCCCATAAGTAATTAGGTAAATGCTTTTCATTCAACATAGACCTTTCAGCTTCATCAATTGTCCTATTCCTCCTTTCTCCCACTCCATTTTGCTCAGGAGTGTACCTTGTAGTTACCTCTCTTTTCATTCCTCTTTCTTGAAAAAAGAATCAAACTCATGGGAGAAGTATTCTCCCCCTCCATTTGACCTTAGCCTTTTTATTGATTTACCTGTTTGATTCTCCACAAGAGCCAAATATCTTTTGAAACCTGAAAAAACTTCATCTTTGTGTTTCATAAAGAATAGGATAGTCCATCTGCTGCAATCATCAATAAAGGAGACATAGTACCTTGATCCAGATATTGAAGCTTCCTTGCTAGGTCCCCATACATCTGTATGCACCAACTCCAAGAGATCTCCATGCATATAACCTTTCTTCATGAATGGTAACCTTTGAGACTTTCCAAATTGACATGCACTACACTTCTAAATCATATGTTGTTTTGACAAATTAGGGAGTCCAAGTACACTTTGGTCCCTGTAGATTTGCTTTAATGACCTTTCACCAATATGTGCTAACCTTTTGTGCCATACTTCCAATTATGTGAGTGTCTGACTACCATAATTAAAGAGAGCAATGTTTCTAGTGTCCTGTAATTCAAATGTGAACAATCTACCTGTCTTTTCACCTTTTGCAATTTTTCTGAATCCTTGACGTGGATCTTCAACAAATGCTCCTGCTTTTGTGAACCTGACTTGCAACCCTTTCTCTACTATCTGCCCAACACTTATCAAATTCTTTGTAATGGTAGGGACATACAGTACCTTACTGAGTAGATTGATGTTTCCATCAGGTGCTTTGACATTGCCTATTTTCTCCACAGGATGTTTTGTGTCATCTCCTGTTTGTACCTCATGCTTATTCCTTGGATCTTCTAAATCTGATAGGAGTGCCACATTTCATGCCACATGATTTGAACAACCTGAATCTATGTAGAAAACATGCTCATCAGATTTACCTTGTGGCATAGCCATGTTCATGATCAATAATGAATCCTCTTTGTTTGAGTCTTCTGTGTAGTTATTGTAGTCTCTCCTTCCTTTGTAGCTTCCTTGATAGTTTGAATGATTGTAGTTGTTGTAGTTGCCATGATAATTGTTGAACCTTCCTCTTGAGTAGCCATAACTTCCTCTATTGTATCCTCTCCCTCTTTGATTCCTGGAATTTCTAAAGCAATTTTCAGTTGTATGATTAGTTAATCCACAAATAGAACATGGGTTGGAGTCTTGGGATCTCCCCCTGCCTTGTCTACCTCCTCTTCCTCTACCTCTACCATGTCTTCCTCTACCTGCATAGTTAGCTTGATATGTACCTGCTTCATCATCCACTTTCTTTGCCTTTCCTTTGTTATCTTTGGACTTGCGTTTATCAGTGTATAAAGTTGAAGATTGATTACCTTTAGAGCTTTCTCCATTTTTTATAAGCTTTGCCTCTTGGGTAAGTAGTTGTCCAATGAGTGTATTGAAATCAGGTACATGCATGTCCATGTACAAATCCATAGCTACGGTGAATGCTTCCCACTTGTCATTTGCCTTCAAGCCATTGATGACCTGCCTTACAATTTGCTCTTCATCTATTACCTCTCCAATGCTTCCCAACTGATCTTCTATGTCCTTGAGCTTTGTGACAAAATCAGTCACATTTTGTTTGGGAGCCTTCTTGAGAGTTGTGAAATCCAGCCATAGTTGATGCTTCCTAGCTTTGGTATTTGAAGAAAAGAAAGCTTCAAGTGCATGCCACACTTCCTGAGATGTCTTGCAACTTCTAATGTGAGGCAACAAAAAATCTGAGATAGAGTTGAGGAGATAAGACCTTGCAAGTGCATCCTTGGAGCACCATGTGCTCAATCTTTCTTGCTCTTCTTGTGTTGGTTGACTTTTGTTCCTGGAACTTGGCATAACTTCATCTCCAGCCACATAACCATATAAACTTCTACCTTGGAGATAAGCTTCCATTCTTAATTATCAAGCTGAGTAATTACCTCTATCGAATTTGTCAATTGATGAAGGAAATCCATCTGCCATGTTGTCCAACCTTGCTCTGATACCACTGTGAAGAGATGGATAGGTGTGTGCTTGAAGATGAAGAGGTGTTGCAAAATCCTTGATCTACACCAGCCAAATGAACTCCAGGAGTATATGGTGGGCCTTTTAGCTTGCCAATGGATGTATTAGACACCCTATTTACCTTGGAAGATCACTCTCAAAGATAGATCAAAACAGATAAGTTGGAGTTAGCTCAGAGGTGAAAACTTGCTATTCTTGGTTCATACACCTGTCGGGTGTTTTACATAATTCTCTGAGCACAGTAGCAATTAGCTTAATTCCTCTTGGTGAAGTCTAGGTAGCTTAAAGAGCTAACTTTCAAGAGTAATCTAATAAAAAATAATAAACCACACACTTAGAATGAGTTTTAACAAGTGATGACATCATCCCGATTTTCACGGGCTGCTACAGTTTGAGACCAGTGAGCAGAAAAATGAACATAACTCAAAATGTAGGAATCCAATGATTATGAACATTTTTATGGTTATACTAGACAGTAGGCTGAGTCCAACAAGCTTTAAATCATTGAATTTCGTTAAGTAACCATTGAGAAATGGCTCTGACAAGATGAGTAAAAAATTCGGGTACCTAACAGAGAAGTGAAGATGAACAGATCCTGTTGACGTCAAATGAACATAACTGAAGATTGCAACATCCAAATGACATGAAAATTTGTGAGCATATAGTAGACTTATAGAGCTTACTTTACTAAGTTAAATCACTGAAAACGATGCACCAAGCTCAGAGAAAACATCTCTGCAATCTGACTGTGAAAACTGAGAGTAATGGCAGTGAGTAGTACACTTCACAAGAACATGGAAATATGAACTCAAATAATCATGAAAATGAAAGTATATTGCTTGTACAATACAATGACTTACTGATACATATGTGTGCCTTGTAATCACACCTTGATATGGCATAAAGCTCAGCTCTTGGAGGTCTTCACATAGGTCTCTCTAACCACAACTAAAACTGCCATCTATTTATAGTTGAGTTTGGGAGGCTAACTTCCCTCAATCACTCTCCAATCAATCAATGATTGATTTGATTCTCTACCTACCACAAATCATGAATTTGTGGCTCCTTTTTCCATTCTTGATCAAGTGGACTCAACCACTTAAGATTCTTTCACTTTTACATTAAGTAAACTCTTCAAAAGTTACAAGAGGTAGTTCACAAGTGAACTTTATATAGTCTTCATTTTAAAGCTTTTTTCATGACTTTGTGGGACTCAAGCCAATACTTAGGCTTGTCATAGACTTGCTCCAACAATCTCATCTTTGCGTATAGGATACTAAGTTCCCTTACAAACATCACACCTCTTCACAGAGGTATGTGCATCCATGTTAAGGGTCGGCCACCATAATCCTGCAAATAGGATTGCCTTGATCACCCGATCTGGTCCAAAGTGTCCTCCTGCTACACCTTGGTGAGCAGTTTCCAAGATCTTGAGATATTCACTCTCATGGACACATAGTCTCAGGTAACCATCTTTACCACGCTTGTATAGATTATCACCAATGAGTGAGTAGTCTAGGGCTTCTTGTTCTAGACTTCTTTGTCTGGCTAGTGTCATATCTTGAGGGAATGTTCTCGTCCTCAGGAAGGCTACTAATGGTTCACTCCCCTCTAGCACTATGGACACTTGATAAAGAGTGGCATGTTCCACAGGTGGTTTAGTGCAGAAGATTGGGCATTCCTTGCACAACTTTTGGACATCAGCTTCCATAGTCAGCCAATGCACTCCGAGTCTCCTTAGTGTCTGTAGGGTTCGTTGCTTTGAGTAGTGTTGCTCTAATGCACCTACATGTGCTAATTGCAACCATTTTGCGTACTCATCCTCTTCCACACAACAAGATAGGATCCCGTGATCTGTATGCTTGTACATACTTCCTGCCATGATATGGTACTTCTGGGCTTTTACTACCTCCCTATCTTGAGTGTTTATGATTGGGTGGTTAGGCCCGTATGTCAATACTGGGACTAATGGCTTAGCCCACTGAGGTACAACTTCCAAATTAAACAAATAAGCATCAGGAAGGTCATTTGATACTCCTTGTGGGGCTTCCCCAGATGTGAGCCTAGAGAGATGGTCTGGTCTCAAGTGAGTCTTCCCTTTCCTCACCACTACTTCAAAGTCGTATTCCATTAGTAAGAGAAACCATCTTACTAATCTACCTGTATTGCATGGTTTGTTTACCAAGTACAACAGTGCTTGATGATCAGTAAAAAATTTAAACTTATTTGCAAGCAAATAGTGTCTAAACTTCTTAACCGCATATACCATGCCTAATCCTTCTCGTTCAGTGGTGGTATAATTCCGTTCAGCTGCATTTAACTGTCTACTAGCATAGGCAATTGGAAGATCCATATTACCTTCGCCCGTAGGTTGTGCGAGTACACACCCAATAGCATAATTGGATGCATCTACATGAACATGAAAAGGCTTATTCCAATCTAGTGTGGTCAAGATTGGTGCTGAACATAATCGTCGTTTAAGCTCATTGAAGGAATTCTCACATTCATCAGTCCACTCAAAGTTGGTCAAAAGTCCGTATAGAGGCTTTGCTATGATGGCATAAATGTGTATAAACCGTTGGTAATAACCACAATGCCCCATGAAAGCTTGTACTTCCTTGACATTCTTTGGCCTAGGTAGCTCTGCGATGGCTCTTACTTTCTCTTCATTAGTGGATATGTCGTTCTTTGACACTATGTGTCCTAGAATCTTGCCTTGCCTGACCATGAAAACACACTTTTCTGGGTTCAAGAAGACTTGATATTCTCTACATTTGTCAAAGATTTGAGCTCAGGTATATGTGTTTGTCTAATGTTGGAATGAGCACAGAGATCATCAACATAGACCTCTAAACTCTTCCTTAGGAACTCTTTAAACATGTGACACATCAATCTTTGGAAGGTTGCAGGAGCATTGGTAAGCCCAAATGGCATTACTCGAAAGGCAAATATGCCCCATTCTGTGGCAAAAGCTGTCTTATGCTGGTCTTCCGGAGCAATGGCTACCTGATTGTAGCCCGAAAATCCATCAAGGAAGCTGTAGACTTCCTTGCCTGCTACCCTTTCTAATAGATGCTCGGTAATTGGAAGTGGATAGTTATCTTGAATTGTGGCTGCATTAACCTTCTTCAAGTTGATGCACACACATAGCTTTCCATTCTTCTTGGGCACAACTACAATGGGGGATACCCACTCGGTGTGTTCAATTTCATAGATAAATCCAACTTCTACCAGACGATCTATCTCTTCTTTGATCTTGGCAGCATAATTATCATTGTATGTGTATGGCTTTTGCTTAGAGGGTTTGGCCTCTGAGGTCGTGGGGATAGTGTGTGAGCATATGTCTGGGTCAACACCCTTCAAATCCTTGTAGCTCCAAGCGAATACATCTCTGTATTCTCTTAGCAAGGCTATCAATTCACGCTCTTCTTCTTCCGTCAGGTCATGTCCTATGTAAGTGCATCTCTCCTCTCCTTCTTCTAGGGCTACCACTATTTTCTTAGTGGTTTCTTTGTTATCATAGGCCTCTCCTGATTGTGCCTCTCTTTTAGGCATTCTTATCATGATTCTCCTGTCATCTATCTCATACTTTTTAAAGTTTTCAGGGACCTCAAACAAAGATTCTTCCTCTTCTGGTGTGAATTCTCTCTTCTTTCTTTTCTTTCCTTCATCCTTAGAGGTCACTTGTGTGGTTAGCCTCACATCATTAGTAAGCTCTTCGTGTCTCTGGGGTTGAAATTCTACTTCATAGAAGTATTCTTCATCTGATGCAAAAGGTGGGTCCATAATGATGGACTCTAGATCGGAGTCACTTGCATCCTCAACTGCATCAGGGCTAGGTTCACACTCTTCTAAAACTGCCTCTCCCATGATTGGCTCTATGGAGAAGACTGAAATGTCATAGCCATCCTCATCACAGTGGGGTGTCCATTGTTCTTCATTGATGGCTACATCCATTGTTGCTAAAATTTCTGCCCAGCCGTGAGGTTCAAATTCTTCATCCGGAAATACTACAGGTGCATAGGCTGGGTCTTGAGTTGGTCTATGAGTTTCCTTCGCACCAACCTCTATAGCTTTTTCTCTTTTCTCTTCTTCTACTGTTACTTTGCACATCCATAAGTGAGTGTCTTCATGCATCCATGAGGATCCTGATCCTATGGAATGCACAGACTCCATATCAGCTTTGGCTCTATGGATGGGATTCCATTGGATAGGAGGGACATCTCTATGAGAGTAATCTTTGAGGTTCACTTTGGTCGTAACAGCTAAGTGTTGCAAGTACAAGGAATTGGTTCCCCAATCATGTACTACTTGCAACTGTCGCATGAATGGACTTCCCAAAATCATCTCATAGGCATGGTTCTTGCTAAAATCACAAATAGCAAACGTGTGCTCAAACTCTACACCACATGTAGTGAGAGTTATTCCTTCTAGTAAACCTAGGGGTCTCTCTATGTGACCATCAGCCATCTGCAATTTCATCCTCGTTGGCCTGAGTGCTGGCTTGCCCCAACGCTTCCATAGGGAAGTGGTAGCAATTGCAACTCCAGCACCAGAGTCCAAAATTGCCTTGGTTGTGTATCCTTGATGGGTGATGGGGAGGTATGTGTTTCCTTCTTCTCCTTCACTCATGTCTCCTATCTTATCGAAAGGAATTTCTAGCACTGTCCTATGAGAACCTACTGTTGGAGAAACACTCACTAATTGGACATATATATATGAAGGTCAAAGCTTTAGAAGAAAACCACATGCCTATGTGAAGGGACAAATTCACAAGTGTATTATATTTGTAAAGTTAGTTCACTTTAGTTCTAGAAGTTTTTTAAAAATCACGAGAATAAGAAAATCTATATAAGTTAGTTTGTATCAACTGACACGAAGGGGAAGACAATAAGAGAGTGAGTTAGAACTCATTTTTGTATGACTGTGTATAGTCGGGCTTCTCTGAGCGACAAAAGCACTTGTAAGCTTCTGAGTTTTCACAGTTATGACAAGAACTAGTTAAAGTTCTGTGTATAAGTCTTCTTCCTTCATCTCCAGTGTTTGTCTTCTGTGTAATGATTTGAAAGGTTGAAGCTTTCCAAGCAAGTCGATGCCTGGCATCGAATGTATGTTGAAAGGTTGAGTTTTATGCGAGAAGTCGATGCATGGCATTGAATATATGTTGAAAAGTTGAGTTTTATGCGAGAAGTCGATGCATGGCATCGAATCCTAGCTGATAAGTCCTTATCTTCATATCTGACTTTTATCTACTGACGAAACTTCTTAAAATCATGAGGTTTGTGGAGCAACTCGATGCCTGGCATCGAGTTTCAGCATAAAGTCGATGCCCGGCATCAACTTCCTATATACAAGTGGTCTTCTTCATGTGTGTGTAAAAGAGGCTGATTCTAGTGCTGAAAAAGTGGCTGAAAAAGCTCAAAGTCGATGCCCGGCATCGGCTTTTGGTTGCAAGTCGATGTTAGGCATCAAATTTTTATTTTTAGACAACAAAATTTACTAAAACAGGCAAAATTTCCAGTTTTTGAAGGTCATACAGGGTCATCTTGTGAGGGCCATAACTTGAGTTCTAGAGATCCGTTTCATGCATATGATAGCTTGTTGGAAAGCTCTACTCTTCTAGTTTCACTCTATAAAAGATCTTGGAGAAATAATTGTTAGTATATGATCAATGTCTACCCCTCATGATTGTATGCACATTTTGTAAGGCCCCCTTTATGAGGAGAAGCCAAGCGTGCATTACCCAATTGATGGGAATCCCAACTTGAATGTTGGATGAAGGTCATATTGGACCATGTAAGATATTATAAGGAAAGGGAGTTACCAGGGTCCCCAATTGTGGGGTCCGGGGCAGCGGTGAGCAGCCCCGGCTGGGGGGTCCAAGGGGGCCAGCGGACCCCCTGGCTGGGGGGTCCCAGGGGGCCAGCGGGCCCCCTGGTGGGGGTCCGGGGGCAGCGCCCCCGGCGCGACGGTAAAGGGAATATTCCATGGAATATTCCCTGTCAGAGTCAGAAATCATTTATATTTGTTAGGTCGGTTCAACCAGTCTAAGCCGTGTATGGCAATTACGCGGGCGGTGGCCGCCCACGCTCTACCGCCCATGTATAGCCGTCCATGGCAGGCCACCCATGATCCTATATATACATGACTTCTGCACTTCCTAAGATACTGAGTTGAGCCAGCATACCTCTACCTTGTATCTCCCTATCTAGAGTTGTCTAGATCACCATTTAAGCTCTACCTTGAGAGCGCACGGGTGGACAACGCCATCATCTTTGTACTTGCTGCTAGTAGAAAATTGTTGAGATTCTCCTATATCTGTTATCTTCTCTGCTATTGCTCCTGTGTTATATTGCGTAACTATTGTCTTACATGGTATCAGAGCTGTAAGGTTCGAATAGCTTGAGAAGTATCATTATTTTAGCCTACTAGCAGACTAGAATATCAGTCGATTATTCGAGTGATTACATGATGGCTTCATCGTCGAACACTAGTCTTGGTGCTTCACCTAATGTTAATGCTGCACCTATTCGAATTCGTCCACCTGCATTCACTGAAGGGAAGCTGGATGGAACCAACTATACACTCTTGAAGTTCAAAATTTCTGCAATTTTGGACTCCTATGAATTACTTGACACTGTCATGGGACCGATGGGATTGGATCCAGAGCCTATACCAGTTGAAGATCCAGCAAATTCAAGATTGATGATTCAGCCAGATCCAGATCTTCTACGAGCTTGGAAGAGGCGGAATGCTGATGCATTATGTGCGATTGTCACTAGTGTAAGTGATTCTGTGCTTACTTTAGTTCAACATACTACTAAAGCACATGAGGCTTGGGGCATATTGGCTCGACAATATGAGACCAAGAACCACACTAGGATACAGAATTTAGAAAATCAGTTGGCAAATGAAAAGCATTCTGATTCTGAAAAGGCTGAAGATTTTATCAAACGGATAAAGCATCTTCAAGATCAATTGGCTGCAGTTGGTGTTGTTATAACACCAGAAGAGCTAGCTCGAAGATCTGTACGTGTTCTTCCAGCAAAGTATGATGGATTAGTAACAGCCCTTAACACTCAGGTAAGGCCAACTCCTCTTACATTTGAAGAGTTTTGTGCCATGCTTTTAGAAGAAGAGATGCGGCTGAAGAATCGGCAAAGTACAACTGATGCTGCATTCTCAGCAAATGCAAAAGGTAAAGGCTCTTCAGAGGGATCAAAGAAGAAGCCAAAGAAGAAAAAGTTCACAGGAAGTTGCTTCTATTGTGAAAAGAAAGGCCATGCCATCAAGGATTGCAGAAAGAAGCAAGCTGATGAACGGAATGGGACTGTAAAATCATCATGGAAGAACAAAGAGTCTGCAAACAACACAGAGCTGGAACTTTGGGTAGCTATTGAAGAGGTATGTTCATCTGCTCAAGCTCGTGTTGATGAGCCATGGATTTTAGATAGTGGAGCTTCTCGCCATATGACTAGTAAAAAGGATTGGTATAGTTCCCTAGTGCCTCTGCGGGAATCCATCAATGTAGTGGTGGGAAACGACTCCAAGTGTCCAGCTGAAGGAACTGGAACCATCTCTTTTATCACTTCTCCAGGTGTTGAGAAAAAGTTATCCGATGTTCTTTATGTACCTACACTCAAAAGAAATTTGTTGTCAGTTTCTGCAATAACAGATCGTGGACTCGAAGTTCACTTCAATAAGAGTGGTGCGGAAATCATGGATTCATCAGGTAATGTTGTAGGTAAAGGCACACGACGGGATAACTTGTATGAGTTAAGTGCTTTAACTGCTACAGAAGATAAAGATGTAAGCAGGTTATGGCACCAACGATTTGGGCATCTCGGATTTGCAGTTTTGAAGGAGATGCAACGAACAGGGATGGTTGCTCATTTGCCTGCATTTTCAGAGTTGCAGGAACCTTGTGAAGCTTGTATGATGGGCAAGCAACAACGAAAGGCATTTCCAAGAGAGACCAGCAATCGATCTCAAGCTCCTCTAGAGTTGGTACATGTTGATCTCTGCGGTAAAATGTCTACACCTGCTTTAGGAGGATCTTTCTACTTCTTGCTGTTAGTCGACGATTATAGTAGAAAGATGTGGGTTTATTTCATTCGAGAGAAGGCTGATGCTTTTGAAAAATTTAAAGCGTGGCATAAGTATGTAGAAAGTGAATCAGGAAGGAAACTGAAGAAATTTAGAACAGATAGAGGAGGTGAATTCTTGTCAACAGAATTCAACAATTACTGTAAGGAGCATGGTGTGAAAAGGCAACTTACCACAGCTCATACACCTCAACAAAATGGCGTTGTTGAGCGCAGGAACAGGACAGTAGTTGAAATGGCTCGTTGTATGTTAAAGGCTCAAGACATGCCTGATTCATTCTGGGCAGAAGCAGTCAATACAGCAGTTTACATCCTCAATCGAAGCTACACAAAAGCTCTGAAGGGGATGACTCCTCAAGAAGCATATTCTGGTAAAAAGCCTTCAGTTTTGCATTTCAGAATTTTTGGTTGTTTCTGTTATGCACATATTCCTGATTCAACAAGATCAAAGTTGGATTCAAAAAGCAAAAAGTGTGTCTTCCTAGGATATAGTGAAGAGTCTAAAGCATACAGGTTATGGGATCCTGAGGCAAGGAAGATTTTTGTCAGCCGAGATGTGGTGTTTGATGAACGACCACACTTAGTAGAAGATAAAGGTAAATCTACTATCTCATCAAGCGGAGAAATATCTCACCTTGTGCCTATCAAAAGACAGGTTAAAGTTGAGGAGGAGGAAACATCTAATGGAGAAATTTCCTCAATAAAAAGCCAACCAGTTGTAGCTGCACAGCGTAAGCCACTACCGAAGTGGGCACAACAGCTCTTTGATGATCACAATCCACATGTAGATGTACCAGAATCATCATCGGATGGATTACGAAGATCAAAGAGAATAGAGGAGCAAAGGAGAGCCTCAGAACACATTGTTAACATGGCTCTAATGGCAGATATCATGGGTTCGATAAAGGAACCTACCACCATTGAAGAAGCCCTTGATGATCCAGATTGGAGAGCGGCAATGCAGTCTGAGTATGATAGTATACTCAAAAATGATACATGGGATCTAGTCGACTTGCCGCCAAAGAAGAAGGTAATAGGTACTAAATGGATTTGGAAAGCTAAGTATAAAGCTGATGGAACATTAGAAAAGTATAAGGCACGATTAGTTGCACAGGGTTTTTCACAGATTGAAGGATTTGATGTTCAAGAAACTTTTGCACCAACAGCACGCATGACAACTATTCGGACGGTACTTGCAGTAGCTGCACAAAAGTCTTGGCCTATTTTCCAGATGGATGTCAAATCTGCATTTTTGAATGGTCACCTCAAGGAGGAGGTATATGTATCTCAACCACCAAGTTTTGAGGTGCCCAATTCAGAAAATAAAGTTTGCAGGTTGAAGAAAGCTTTGTATGGACTTAAGCAAGCTCCACGGGCTTGGTACCAACGAATAGATCATTTTTTCAAAAATATGGGTTTTGAAAGAAGTACTTCTGATGCTAACCTGTATGTAACGAAAAGGGATAGCAACCTAGTTGTTGTCATTGTATATGTAGATGATTTGATCATTACAGGAGATCATCAGGAACTCATCAATCAAACTCGGATCAGCTTGGGAACTGAGTTTGAAATGACAGACTTAGGTCTACTCCATTTTTGTCTGGGAATTGAAGTATGGCAAAGGAAGGATGGCATTTTCATCTCACAACAAAAATATTCCAAAGAAATTCTCAAGGCATTTGGAATGATGGACTGCAAACCAACTAGCACACCTATGGAGGTAAATCATAAGCTATCTATGGATGATAACATGCCTGATGTAGATGCTAAGAAGTATAGGAAGCTCGTTGGAAGTCTTATTTTTCTGTGCAACACTAGACCAGACATTTGCTATGCTGTTGGAGTGTTAAGCAGGTTTTCCAACAAACCTAAGGAGAGTCACTGGAATGCTGGAATGCGAATTCTAAGGTACATTGCAGGAACCTTGGATTTTGGTATTTTGTATACCATAGGTGATACACTCCAAGGATATTGTGATTCAGATTGGGCTGGAGATTGTGATTCTAGAAAATCAGTTTCTGGATATTGTTTCTCACTTGGTTCAGGAATATTTTCTTGGGTAAGTAGGAAGCAACCAACTCTCGCACTCTCCTCCACTGAAGCAGAGTACAAAGCAGCTTGTTTTGCTTCTTGTGAGGCAGTCTGGTTAAGGAGAATTCTTGCAGATATAGGCTTTCCATCAAATATGCCAATTGTACTCAAGTGTGATAATCAAAGTTGTATGGCTATTGCAAAGAACCCAGTATTTCATGCTCGCACCAAGCACATAGAAGTACAGTACCATTACATTCGTGAGCTAATTGAAGATGAAATTGTGGAGCTAGAATATTGCCCAACAGAGGCAAATTGTGCTGACATATTCACTAAAGCACTTGGAAGAGAGCAGCTCAACAAGCATCTTCAACAGATGGGCATAGGACCGAGACCTACTTGATTTATCATCGGTAAACATTGAGGGGGGGTGTTAGTATATGATCAATGTCTACCCCTCATGATTGTATGCACATTTTGTAAGGCCCCCTTTATGAGGAGAAGCCAAGCGTGCATTACCCAATTGATGGGAATCCCAACTTGAATGTTGGATGAAGGTCATATTGGACCATGTAAGATATTATAAGGAAAGGGAGTTACCAGGGTCCCCAATTGTGGGGTCCGGGGCAGCGGTGAGCAGCCCCGGCTGGGGGGTCCAAGGGGGCCAGCGGACCCCCTGGCTGGGGGGTCCCAGGGGGCCAGCGGGCCCCCTGGTGGGGGTCCGGGGGCAGCGCCCCCGGCGCGACGGTAAAGGGAATATTCCATGGAATATTCCCTGTCAGAGTCAGAAATCATTTATATTTGTTAGGTCGGTTCAACCAGTCTAAGCCGTGTATGGCAATTACGCGGGCGGTGGCCGCCCACGCTCTACCGCCCATGTATAGCCGTCCATGGCAGGCCACCCATGATCCTATATATACATGACTTCTGCACTTCCTAAGATACTGAGTTGAGCCAGCATACCTCTACCTTGTATCTCCCTATCTAGAGTTGTCTAGATCACCATTTAAGCTCTACCTTGAGAGCGCACGGGTGGACAACGCCATCATCTTTGTACTTGCTGCTAGTAGAAAATTGTTGAGATTCTCCTATATCTGTTATCTTCTCTGCTATTGCTCCTGTGTTATATTGCGTAACTATTGTCTTACAATAATATTTGAATAAGAGAAATTAGCAAAATACTGAAGGTATGTCAATTCAGTGACTAGAAAAATCTGAAGAAGCAAAGTTCTTGGTTTCGGCTATCATTTCTCAAAGTTTGGAGTGGCAGTGAGTTAATGGTGACCATAGAGGTGTTCTAGTGTCACATTAATTCATTTCTTGTGGTGTTTTACACATCAATAAGTGGTATCAGAGCAGAAAGGTCCTAAAGAGCAGAAGGCGGCAAAGGTACAAGAAGTTTTTGAAAAGTTTTTCAGTAAAGGTTGAAAGGTGAAGCATTTGAAGACACAAGGCATCAAAAGGTTACTTCAAAAGTATATTCTACACAAAGAACTTCAAAAGGTATTATCCTTTATCCTTTAAGCTCACAAGTTGCAGCAGAAGGGAAGGAGTATGGCAGATCATATCTCCATTGACAAACTAGACAGAGATAATTACCCCGCATGGGTAAATGAGAATGGAAGCCTTACTTATGAGTAAGGATCTCATGATATATGTTACAGGTGAAGAAGAGAAGCCAGTATTTGAAGATGAAAGTCGATCAAAGAAAGAGGAACTTGATGCTTTAAAGCATTGGCAGAAGAAGGATGCAAGTGCAAAAGCCTACATCTACAATACAATCTCTGATCATTTGCTACCACACATCAGAGGATTGGAATCATCTGAAGATATATGGAATGCATTGGAGTATCATTTCCAAAGTACTACAAAAGCAAGGAAAGCAAGTCTATGGTCAGAGTTTACAACATTCAAAAAGAAGCCAAGTCAAAGTATTAGTGATTATGTCACTAAGATGAAGGATCTAGCAGATAGTCTTGGATCCATAGATGAAGATGTTGAAGATCACAGATTGATTGCTCAACTACTTGCAGGTTTGAGAGGGGATGAAAGGTGGAAACCTTTTGTCTTATCAATAGAACTTTCATTAAATCATTATGTTCCAGATTTGAACTAGTTTCTTGGTTTGATGCTCACATATGAGCAAGACTTGAAGGGAGATGGAGATAAAGGACAAAGTTCTGCAATGTACATGAAGAACAAGAAGAAAGGAGATAAAGGTAATGCAAAGGATGAAGAAGAGTCAACTTCTCAAGTTTATTATGAAAGAGGTAAAGGCACAGGTAGAGGAAGAGCAAGAGGTTTTGGAAGAGGAAGAGGTAATCAAAATAACAACAAGAAGGCTTGTTGGATCTGTGGATTGAGTAATTAATTAGCTCATGACTGTTGGCACAACCAACAAGGATCAAACTAGAATCAAAACAACAATAGCAGAGGACGAGGTGGAAGATATCAAAGTAATTTTCAAAGAGGTGGAAGATATCAAAGTAATTTTCAAAGAGGTGGAAGATATCAAAGTAATTTTCAAAGTAATTTTCAAAGTAATTTTCGAAGAGGAGGCTATGGTAGAGGTGGAGGAAGAAGTTGGGGACATAATCAATCCTACAACACCACCTACTACAACTATGCAAATGACACACAGAATGAAGGTCATACATCATTGATGATGAACTCAATCAGCACATCAGATAAAGAAGATCTAAAGGTATTTTACATTGACTCTGGATGTTCTAATCATTTGTCAGGAAACATAGAATTGATGTCAGAATTGGAAAAAGGCATTTCTAGTCATATAGTTCAAACATGTGATAATACCAGACATACTATACATTCAATTGGAAAAGTGAAATGCAAGAGTGGAGCAGATTTGCTAACCAATGTTTTGTATGTTCCTACAATACCTAAAAACTTGATTAGTGTGGAACAGATAGTTGAAAGAGGTTTTCAAGTTAGGTTTACAAATGAAGGAGTATTTGTTGAAGATCGAGAGAATGGATATAATCAGATTGTCTCTGGTAAGAAAGAAGGTAGACTCTTTACTTTAAGAGTGCAAGGCAACATTGGTCAAGCTTTGCTCACACATGGTGAAGGAGTGATTACAGAACTTGATCTCTAGCATAAGAGATTAGGTCATTTCAATGAAAGAGGAATTAAAGCTATGGTTGCTAATCAGTTTGTACTAGGATTACCAAATGTGCAGAGTCAACATATGGTTTATACATGTGAAGCATCATATCATCTACATATACACATAAGTAGATGACCTCAGAATTACTCTTTTTAATAAATAGTGAAGGATCTGCCTTGCTTGGTTGAAAGCCTTTGTTATGCAAGAATGAAACAAGCCTGAAATTCCAAGCTCTTGGAGCTTGCTTGAGACCATACAATGCTTTGTTAAGTTTACACACATAATCAGGATAAACTTGATTCTCAAAACCAGGTGGTTGTGCCATATATACCTCTTCTGTTATCCAACCATTCAAGAATGCATTCTTTACATCTAGTTGAAGTATCTTCCAATTCTTGGAAGAGGCAATACTAAGCAAAACCCTAATAGTAGGCATCTTTGCCACAGGAGAGAAAGTCTCCTCATAATCAATTCCCTGAGTTTATGCAAAGCCTTTTGCTACAAGCCTTGCCTTATACCTATTAATGGAACCATCAGAATTCTTCTTGAGTTTATAGACCCATCTTGAGCCTATTACCTTCATGGATGAAGTCTTGGGCACCAAATCCCAAGTGTTGTTTTCCTCAAGTGCTTCAATCTCTTCCTTCATTGCATGCTTCCATTCTGTTTTTGCTTTGGCCTCTTCAAATGATGATGGCTCCTCTCGGTTTATGTCTTGTGCTATGTAGATAGAATGTTTAGTTACTAATGAGGTGCCAAACCCATACCTTTCTGGTTTTTTTCTTTCCCTCATAGATCTTCTTAGGCCATGATGTGATGATTTTGCCTCATGTCCAAGTTCCTGCAATTTTGCTTTACCTTTAGACATCCATGCTTTGATCTTTTCCATCTGAGATTCTTCATCATCCTCTGAGGTGTCTTGTTCTTCAATCTTTGGTTGTTCTCTACCAAGCTTTGGAAAATCTTCTTCAAGATTATATGGCAAATTCACCTTCCTGCATGAATCTTCATACCATGAATTGTTCTCATCAAAAACTACATCTCTGCTTACCAAGAATCCTTTGTTGGTAGGGTTGTATAACCTGTAGCCCTTTTGATTGTTGTCATATCCAATAAATACACACCTTTCTGCCTTTGGATCCATCTTGCCTCTAACCTGTGAAGGAACATGAGCAAAAGCAATACATCCAAAAATTTTACAATGATCTAAGCTTGGCCTTCTTCCATTCCAAGCCTCATATGGAGTCATCCCATCAAGGGATTTTGAAGGCAACCTGTTAATCAAGTAAGTGGCTGTAGATACAGCCTCAGCCCATAAGTAATTAGGTAAATGCTTTTCATTTAACATAGACCTTGCAGCTTCAACAATTGTCCTATTCCTCCTTTCTGCCACTCCATTTTGCTCAGGAGTGTACCTTGTAGTTACCTCTCTTTTGATTCCTCTTTCTTGTAGAAAAGAATCAAAATCATGGGAGAAGTATTCTCCCCCTCCATCTGACCTTAACCTTTTAAGTGATTTACCTGTTTGATTCTCCACAAGAGCCAAATATCTTTTGAAACATGAAAAAACTTCATCTTTGTGTTTCATAAAGAATAGGATAGTCCATGTGCTGCAATCATCAATAAAGGAGACATAATACCTTGATCCAAATATTGAAGCTTCCTTGCTAGGTCCCCATACATTTGTATGAACCAAGTCCAAGAGATCTCCATGCATATAACCTTTCTTCATGAATGGTAACCTGTGAGACTTTCCAAATTAACATGCACTACACTTATAAATCATATGTTGTTTTGACAAGTTAGGGAGTCCAAGTAGACTTTGGTCCCTGCAAATTTTCTTTAATGACCTTTCACCAATATGTGCTAACCTTTTGTGCCATACTTCCAATTCTGTGAGTGTCTGACTACCATAATTAAAGAGAGCAATGTTTCTAGCGTCCTGTAACTCAAATGTGAACAATCTACCTGTCTTTTCATCTTTTGCAATTTTTCTGAATCCTTGACTTGGATCTTGAACAAATGCTCGTGCCTTTGTGAACCTGACTTGCAATCCTTTCTCTACTATCTGCCCAACACTTATCAAATTCTTTGTAATGGTAGGGACATAGAGTACCTTACTGAGTAGGTTGATGTTTCCATCAGGTGCTTTGACATTGCCTATTTTCTCCACAGGATGTTTTGTATCATCTCCTGTTTGTACCTCATGCTTATTCCTTGGATCTTCTAAATCTGATAGGAGTGCCACATTTCCTGCCACATGATTTGAACAACCTGAATCTATGTAGAAAACATGCTCATCAGATTTACCTTGTGGCATAGCCATGTTCATGATCAATAATGAATCCTCTTTGTTTGAGTATTCTGCGTAGTTATTGTAATCTCTCCTTCCTTTGTATCCTCCTTGATAGTTTGAATGATTGTAGTTGTTGTAGTTGCCATGATAGTTGTTGAACCTTCCTCTTGAGTAGCCATAACTTCCTCTATTGTATCCTCTGCCTCTTTGATTCCTGGAATTCCTAAAGCAATTTTCAGTTGTATGATTAGTTAATCCACAAATAGAACATGGGTTGGAGTCTTGGGATCTCCCCTTGCCTTGTCTACCTCCTCTTCCTCTACCTCTGCCATGTCTTCCTCTACCTGCATAGTTAGCTTGATATGTACCTGCTTCATCATCCACTTTCTTTGCCTTTCCTTTGTTATCTTTGGACTTGCTTTTATCACTATATAAATCTGAAGATTGATTACCTTTAGAGCTTTCTCCATTTTTGATAAGCTTTGCCTCTTGAGTAAGTAGTTGTCCAATGAGTGTATTGAAATCAGGTACATGCATGTCCATGTACAAATCCATAGCTGTGGTGAATGCTTCCCACTTGTCATCTGCCTTCAAGCCATTGATGACCTGCCTTACAATTTGCTCTTCATTTATTACCTCGCTAATGCTTCCCAACTGATCTGCTATGTCCTTGAGCTTTGTGACAAAATCAGTCACATTTTGTTTGGGAGACTTCTTGAGAGTTGTGAAATCCAGCCATAGTCGATGCTTCCTAGCTTTGGTACTTGAAGAAAAGAAAGCTTCAAGTGCATCCCACACTTCCTGAGATGTCTTACAACTTCTAATGTGAGGCAACCAAAAATCTGAGATAGAGTTGAGGAGATAAGACCTTGCAAGTGCATCCTTGGAGCACCATGTGCTCAATCTTTCTTGCTCTTCTTGTGTTGGTTGGCTTTTGTTCTTGAAACTTGGCATAACTTCATCTCCAGCCACATAACCATATAAACTTCTACCTTGGAGATAAGCTTCCATTCTTAATGACCAAGCTGAGTAGTTACCTCTATCCAATTTGTCAATTGATGAAGGAAATCCATCTGCCATGTTGTCCAACCTTGCTCTGATACCACTGCGAAGAGATGGATAGGTATGTGCTTGAAGATGAAGAGGTGTTGCAAAATCCTTGATCTACACATGCCAAATGAACTCCAGGAGTATATGGTGGGCACTTTTAGCTTGCCAATGGATGTATTAGACACCCTATGTACCTTAGAAGATCACTCTCAAAAAGATAGATCAAAACAGATAAGTTGGAGTTAGCTCAAAGGTGAAAAACTTGCTAATTTGGTTCATAAACCTATCGAGTGTTTTGCATAATTCTGTGAGCACAGCAGCAATTAACTTAATTCCTCTTGGGGAAGTCTAGGTAGCTTAAAGAGCTAACTTTCAAGAGTGATCTCATCAAAAATAATAAACCACACACTGAGAATGAGTTTTAACAAGTGATGACATCATCCCGATTTTCACGGGCTGCTATAGTTTGAGACCAGTGAGCAGAAAAATGAACATAACTCAAAATGTAGGAATTCAATGATTATGAAAATTTGTATGGTTACACTAGACAGTTAGAGGACTTCAACAAGCTTTAAATCGCTGAATTTGGATAAGTTAACACTGAGAAATGGCTCTGACAAGATGAGTGAAAAAATAGGGTACCTGACAGAGAAGTGAAGATGAACAGACCGTGTTGACTTCAAATGAGCATAACTGAAGATTGCAACATCTAAATAACATGAAACTTTGTGAGCATATAGTGGGCTTATAGAGCTAACTTTACCAAGTTAAATTACTGCAAATGATGCACCAAGCTCAGAGAAATCAGCTCTGCAATCTGACTGAGAAAACTGAGAGTAATGGCAGTGAGTAGTACACTTCACAAGAACATGGAAATATGAACCCAAATGATCATGAAAATGAAAGTATATTGCTTGTACAATACAATGGACTTACTGATACATATGTGTGCCTTGTAATCACACCTTGATATGGCATAAAGCTCAGCTATTGGAGGTCTTCACATAGGTCTCTCTAACCACAACTAAAACTGTCATCTATTTATAGTTGAGTTTGGGAGGCTAACTTCCCTCAATCACTCTCCAATCAATCAATGATTGATTTGATTCTCTACCTACCACAAATCACGAATTCGTGGCTCCTCTTTCCCTTTTTGATCATGTGGACTCAACCACTTAAGATTCTTTCACTTTTACATTAAGTAAACTCTTCAAAAGTTACAAGAGGTAGTTCACAAGTGAACTTTACATAGTCTTCATTTTAAGACGTCTTCTATGACTTTGTGGGACTCAAGCCAATACTTAGGCTTGTCATAGACTTGCTTCAACAATCATGGCATATTTGTGTCACAAGAAAGGTATCCTCTGAATCTATTGAAGAAGTTTGATATGGAAAATTGCAGAGAAGCTTCAACTCCACTTGAAGTTAATCACAAACTCAGTAAATATGATGGTGCAGAATACAAAGATATGAGGAAGTATCAATCTCTTGTGGGTAGTTTGATTTATGCTACACTAACAAGACCTGATCTTAGTTATGCAGTGGGAGTTTTGTCACAATTCATGCATTGTCCAAAGGACCCACATTGGATTGCAGGTCAAAGAGTTCTCAGATATATCAAAGGAACTATAAAGGAAGGATTATATTATCCTTTTACATCAGATTTGAAGTTGAGAGCCTATAGTGATTCAGATTGGGCAGGTAACGAGGATGACAAAAGATCAACTCATGGCTACATGATATACATTGGTGATAAGCTTGTAAGTTGGTGTTCTAAGAAACAACATACAGTAGCATTATCATCAACTGAAGCAGAGTACAAAGGACTTGTGGAAGCAGCTAAGGAGGTCATATGGATGTAGACATTGTTCAAGAGCTTAGACATTGATCAAGGTACACCTACAATACATGGAGATAATATGAGTTCACTTTATCTTGCAGCAAATCCAGTATTTCATGCAAGGACAAAGCACATAGAGATACAATATCATTTTCTCAGAGAAAAGGTAATGGAGAAGGAGATTGAAGTGGAGTACATTTCTACTAAAGATCAGTTAGCAGACATAATGACAAAGAGCTTGGATGGTGTGAAGACCAACAGATTCAATAGCATGGCAGGAGTAAAAGAAAAGAAGATGATATGAAGAAACAGAGAATGTCAATTAGTGATTGAGGGGGAGCTTTTGGAGAAACACTCACTAATTGGACATATATATATGAAGGTCAAAGCTTTAGAAGAAAACCACATGCCTATGTGAAGGGACAAATTCACAAGTGTATTATATTTGTGAAGTTAGTTCACTTTAGTTCTAGAAGTTTTTTAAAAATCACGAGAATAAGAAAATCTATATAAGTTAGTTTGTATCAACTGACACGAAGGGGAAGACAATAAGAGAGTGAGTTAGAACTCATTTTTGTATGACTGTGTATAGTTGGGCTTCTCTGAGCGAGAAAGCACTTATAAGCTTCTGAGTTTTCATAGTTATGACAAGAACTAGTTAAAGTTCTGTGTATAAGTCTTCTTCCTTCATCTCCAGTGTTTCTCTTCTGTGTAATGATTTGAAAGGTTGAAGTTTTCCAAGCAAGTGGATGCCTGGCATCGAATGTATGTTGAAAGGTTGAGTTTTATACGAGAAGTCGATGCCTGGCATCGAATCCTAGCTGATAAGTCCTTATCTTCATATCTGACTTTTATCTACTGATGAAACTTCTTAAAATCATGAGGTTTGTGGAGCAACTCGATGCCTGGCATCGAGTTTCAGCATAAAGTCGATGCCTGGCATCGACTTCCTACATACAAGTGGTCTTCTTCATGTGTGTGTAAAAGAGGCTAATTCTGGTGCTGAAAAAGTGGTTGAAAAAGCTCAAAGTCGATGCCCGGCATCGACTTTTGGTTGCAAGTCGATGCTAGGCATCGAATTTTTATTTTTAGAGAGCGAAATTTACTAAAACAGGCAAAATTTCTAGTTTTGGAAGGTCATATAGGGTCATCTTGTGAGGGCCATAACTTGAGTTCTAGAGATCCGTTTCATGCATATCATAGCTTGTTGGAAAGCTCTACTCTTCTTGTTTCAGCCTATAAAAGATCTTGGAGAAATAATATTTGAGCTAAGAGAAATTAGCAAAATAATGAAGGTATGTCATTTCAATGACTAGAAAAATCTGAAGAAGCAAAGTTCTTGGTTTCGGCTATCATTTCTCAAAGTTTGGAGTGGCAATGAGTTAATGGTGACCATAGAGGTGTTCTAGTGTCACATTAGTTCATTTCTTGTGGTGTTTTACACATCAACACCTACCTGGGAATGAGGTTTTGCTATCTCTGGTACTTGTTTGGCTACATGTTTCCATAGCTCTGGCCTTACTTTGAGTAGCTCTTCTAAAGTGAGGTTGCACTGCACTTTAGTATTCTTTACTACCTCCGTATTCCTAGGTATGACTGAATCTTTGTTTCTTACCATGACCGTGGGTGCTCTCATACATGTGGAATTTGCTTCCCATGGGCCTGTGAAATGGGGTAGTTCTTGTATGGAATTATATTCGAAGTCTAATCTCTCCTGAGATTGAGTGCTCTCCTGCTCTTCATAAATGGATGGAATGTCTTGTGGGAATTGATCGTGTGCCTCATCCACAAGTTCAATGGGAGGAGGGACTTCACTTTCTTTAGCCCATTTGTCTTCTTGAATCTCTCGTAGGAATTTTGGTGTGAACCGATTCATAGAAGAAGATGTGTCTGGCTCCGTAGACTTAGGCACATAGGCTTCCTGGGCAGGAAGGCTTGCCCTCATACTTGCCTTACCCTTACTTGGAGGGGTGGGTTCCTTTTCTGATTGTGCAATTAACCTCTCCAATATTTCTAGCAATCCATCAAAGTGCAACTGCATCTTAGCTGAACTAGAGATGTTGAAGAGGCGACTGGCTTCAAACATGGTTTGAGCCAATTCCACCATCTTAGCACAAATTTTGGTTCGTTCAAGCTCTAGTTCTGCCCTAGGGTAACACTTTTCATGATCGGTTACATTTGGCCCTTCTTGGATTCTGGCCTGATATGCCTTAAGCATCATGTTAAGGTCCTCGGGGGTGGGATCTGCTAGGACTGATCCTACTCTAGGGGGTGGTGGAGTAGCATGAGGCGGGTTGGAAGGTGGTGGGTCGGATGGAGCTGGGAATGGTGGTGATGGAGTAGTGTGAGAGGGAGTTTGAGATGTAAGTTCAACTAACCTGGCTTTTGTTTCTCTTAGGCTTTCCTCGAGTTCACTCATTTTCTTAGCCCATTGCCTCTTCATTCTTTCTCTACTATCTCTCTAGGCTCTAGTTCTCTTCTTGGTTATGCTCTCAGTTTCACTAGCCTCTGAGCTCTTTTCCTGGCCTACCCCTTGGTTTTGCTGCAATGCCTGAGCTCTAGTGACTACCTGTACTGGTGCAGTGGACGTCACACTTCTTGTAGAGTCTACTACTAACCCAATAACATTGATAGGAGTAATTTTTGGCATATTATTGGGGTTCTTTGGACAATCTCGTAAGAGATGCTCCTTTCCACAATCTTGGCAAAAGCCTTGAATTGTCACTTACTGGGGTTGTGTAGGTGGAGGTAAGGGGCAATCACGAATGAGGTGATCTCCCTGACATCTGTAGCATGGTCCTCTAGGGAATGGGGGTCTTACCTGCCTAGGTTGAGGTCTAGAGTTTGGGTTTGCATACATGACATTCGTGTAATCTAGCTCCCAACTAGGTTCACTCGGTTCTTCACTATAGTAGGACTCACCATGTTCAGGAGATTGCATGTAGTAAGCCTGGGGACTATCAATATGTGTAGAATCAAAGCTATGGTCACTGGGATCACTTTTTGAAAGCGATGGTGTTACTGGCACTATAGCTCTATTCAAATTCTCTTCTGCAGCTGCATACTTTACCAGAATTACATTAGCTGGGGCAGGGGGCTGTTGTGCTAACACAGACTTTGTTGGTTTTGGTATTGTGGTTGGTAGGTTTTTTGAGGCCTAGCATACTACTGCGGTGGGTACTGGTTCTGGTATCTTCCTTGTTGAGGGTATGGTTGTGGGTACGTTTGCCTAACTGCTTGCTTATTGTAGGGGCAATCTTGCGCAGTGTGATTGGTGTACCTCCGTTCTATGGTGCAGTACTGGCTACTAGGATTTACTTGGGGTTGAGCCATAATGGGACATGCATTCGCCATGTGGTCACCACTGCTAGTATATCATCTCTTTACTGGGGCAAATCTTGGAATTTGTTTGCTAGAGACACCTAGTTTTTGAGCTACTTTCTCCGCAAGTTCCTCAATTGATGTGGATTGCGAGGAAGAGAGGCTAGAGGCACTATCAGAATCTCTATAGATTTTGGAAAGCTCTAACTCCTCCCCTAGGTTATCCTCGATGTCGATGCACATGCGTATACACTCTTCTATAGTCCTAGGGTCCTTCAAGTACACATATGACCTCAATTTGGTACTTAGCAATCCATCCAAGAATAAAGCCACTTGTTTGGCTGGTGTGGGTAACTCAGGGACAGGGCATCTCTCAAGATACTGCCTAAATCTTCTTCCTGCTGTCGTCCGGATCTAAGGTTCATATGCTTAGCTGAGCAATCCCAATTTTACCCAAGGTACAACCTTGTTGCTGAGTTCTTTTGTATCAGTCACTTGATTCTTTTTAGTTGATTATCATGTTTATGATCTTGTCTGATATCACGTCGTCAGGAACACTTGAGTTAATTTCCGCACTTGAATGTTGATCGTCTCACGTTAGGTTCTTTTCCTTTAAAGTTGTCGGTCACACACAGGTTATCTCTTGACTTGAACTTGATTTCTTAGATAGTCTTGACTTGTCTCGTGCCTATCATTGCCTTGACTTACTTCTAGCACTACTCGCACTTAGCCTAAGCTAGGGATTGACAGAGTGAGTTCAGAATCTTCCAACCTTGAGTTTCTCCCTTGGTTTCCCTTGTGTGCTCAGGAAGTGTGTTCCCAAGCTTACACTTACTCTTGCTCCGATCTCCCTTTGATGCTCTCACTGAACCTGTAAGAGTCCCAAAATTAGCTCAAGACTTAAATTCAAAAGACATAACCAAGCACTTTCATTCATGTAGCTCAGATGTCAATTAGCCTTTTGTCTTTATGGAAAACAATCTAGAGATCCATTGGCTTTGTTCCCCCTGAATATGGTCACTTTCAAAATACTATATCTAATAATCATAAATACTATGGTTGTACTCCCCACGAGCTTTCCAACAAGCCCAAGAACACCCCAAATGGATTTCGTATGAGAAAGTTATGACTGTTCAGGTTCTCAGTTTAAAATAGGGCTCAAACAGGCTGACAGTTCACAGGACTTTTTTCAAAACACAAGTGTAGGGACTTCACAAATCACTAATGGCTTGACAAGTATGCCCAAAAATTACCCCAACACTTGGTATAAAAACCCTAAAAATTTGGCCGAAAAAGCCTATCAATCGCGATCGACAGGTCTGTCAATCACGATTGACAGAGGTGTCCGTCGGGGCCTGTCGGTCGCGATCGACACGTTAGTCGCGATTGACAGTGTCAATCGCGATCGACAGAGTATCGATGGTTTCAATCGCGATGGACACGTTTTCTGGGATTTTCGCCATAATTTCAGTCGATCGGGGATGTGTCCGTCGCGATAGACACATGGCAACGCGAGAAATTCAGTTAATCGTCAAAATTCACTCGGTCGCGATCGACGGTGTCAATCGCGATCGACAGAGGTGTCGGTCGTGGCTGTCGGTCGCGATCAACGATGTCAATCATGATCGACAGAGGTGTTGGTCGTGGCTGTCGGTCGCGATCGACGGTGTCAATCGTGACTGACAGTGTCAGTCGGTCATCTCTATCGGTCGCCATCGATAGAATCCGTCGATCGTGGCTGTCGATCGCGATCGACGATGTCAATCGCGATTGATAAAAAAACGCAGAATTTTTTAGTTTTTTCTAGTGATTTGGAATGTGCTCCTTGTGCATGTCATGGTGGTGCACTTTGTTTTACCAAAAGGCAAAATTTTCTGTCGATCGCGATCGGCAATGAAAAGAAGAAGGAATCCAGCATGTCTAAATGCAAAGAATGATGAAGCTAACTTGGCTCAAGAT
This sequence comes from Ceratopteris richardii, assembly GCA_020310875.1. NCBI lineage: Eukaryota > Viridiplantae > Streptophyta > Polypodiopsida > Polypodiales > Pteridaceae > Ceratopteris > Ceratopteris richardii. The sequence continues at coordinate 52,899,888 of CM035435.1, forward strand.
TTTTGGGCATGTGTTGTTACATGTCATTATGATGCTTCTTTACATTCTAAATGTATGGTTGTGAGTGAGGCTGATTCGGATTGGTTCTTTGATAGTGGTGCTTCAAAGCACATAACATCATGCAAAAGATTTTTTGCCTCTTTGAAAGATGCACCTAAAGGAGGACATGTGGTGTGTGCAAACAATGCCTCTTATCCTATCATTGGAGTAGGAGAAATTGAGCTTACGACTGCAAATGGAGGTGTGATTCTCTTGAAAAATGCATTGTATGTGCCCGGTATCAAGAAGAACTTAATTTCAATTCCGTTGATTGCCAAAGCTGGACTTCATGTACACATTGTTGATGATAAGTGTATGGTTCATGATTTCAACAATGGCAATGTTATTGTGATGTCCGGTACATTATGTAATGGTTTGTATCGCATGGATACATACAAGAGGGCTGCCTTGAATGCCTTAGTTGCTCATACTTCTTCCATGGCTGAAATGGAGCTTTGGCATGCTCATTTTGGTTACTTGAACTTCAATAGTTTTCTCTACTTGCAAAAGAAGGACATGGTTATTGGCTTGCCTACACTTGAGTCCATTGAAAAGCATGCATGTGAAGGTTGCATTCTTGGAAAAATGCATCGTGCTTCTTTTCCAAAAGATAGTCATATACACACTACAAGAAAATTGCAACTTGTTCATAGTGATGTATGTGGTCCCGTTAGGACTCCATCTTTTGGGAAGCATGTATATTTTGTTACCTTCATTGATGATGCTACTCGCCATACATGGGTGTATCCTATGAAAGCAAAGAATGAGGTATTTTCTTGTTTCAAAGCATTTTTAGCTATGGCTGAAAATTTTTCTTCACAAAAGCTTTTGACTCTACGCACGGATCGTGGTGGTGAATACATGTCACATGAGTTTAATGCTTTTCTTCATGAAAGAGGTATTTCACACCAATGTACGGTGCCATATACACCTCAACAAAATGGTGTTGTCGAGCATAAAAATAGAACTTTACTTGAAATGGCACGATGTATGGTTAAAGGAAAGCATCTTCCTCATAAGTTTTGGATGGAAGCCGTCATGTGTGCAAACTATGTGTTGAATCGCTGCCCTACAAAAGCATTGAGAGTCATCACTCCTTATGAGGCTTGGAATGGTCATAAGCCTATGGTTAGTCATATGCGTGTGTTTGGTTGTTTGGCATATGCTCTTGTGCCATCACAACAACGTCACAAACTTGATAACAAGGCAAAAAAATGTATATTTGTTGGTTATAGTGCTGAAAGTAAGGGATATCGGTTGTACCATCCATTGACGAACACAATTATTGTGAGTCGAGATGTGGTATTTGCTGAAAATTCAGATTTCCCTCTACTTGAATGCAAAAAACTGCCAACAGTTAGCTCACAAGATGTGTTCGATACACTCATGCCTTTGTTCCAAAATGGTGCGCTTGACTATGGCCATGTAGACCAGCCAACTCAGGTTCAAAGGGCTGAGAAATTCCAGCCAAATAGGGCTGAAAATGCAGAGACTTTCCAGCCAAACATGGCTGAAAAAATTCAGCAAAAAATTGTCAAAACTATTGGAGATTTCCAGCCACATATGGGTGAGCATTTGCGTCAAAATATGGATGAAACTGAGCATGAAATTCAGCCCACGCATGATGTACATATTGAAGATGTTTTACATAATGAACGCATGTCTATCAAGAGTGCACAATCTATGCCAAAGTGGTTGAAACAAACTTTGCAGGACAGCAAATTGAGTGCACCTTTACTTGGTAGAACAAGCTCAAGCTCTCACCATGCATCAAGTAATTTTGCGGATTATTCTCTTATTGCTACGGCATGTAATGAAGAGCCACTTTCTTTTGAAGATGCATGTAACGATCCACAATGGATGAGTGCTATGCAATCACAAATGGATTCCATACATAGGAATGGTACTTGGAAGTTATGTGAATTGCCAAAAGGAAAGAATGCCATTGGTACAAAGTGGGTTTACAAGATTAAGAGAAAATCTGATGGTAGCATTGATCGCTACAAAGCTAGATTGGTTGCCAAAGGATATGCACAACAATATGGCATTGACTATGAGAAAACTTTTGCACCTACTTCACGCATGACTACCATTTGTATTGTGGTTGCATTGGCTGCCCATCGAGGTTGGAAAGTGCATCAATTGGACATAAAAACAGCCTTCTTGAATGGAGATTTGCAAGAAGAGGTCTATGTGAAGCAACCTCCTGGATTTGCTATGAAAGGGAAAGAGCATATGGTTTGTCGCTTGCATAAATCCTTGTATGGTCTCAAGCAAGCTCCACGTGCATGGTATGACAAAATACATAAGCACTTGATTGCTCTTGGCTTCACATGTAGTCCGATTGAAAGCATACTCTATGTACGCAAAAATGGGGCTGATCTTATAGTGCTTGTTCTTTTTGTCGATGACATACTCTTGACTGGGTCATGTGATGCAAAACTTGACATTCTTATGGCTGATTTGTTGCATACTTTGATGTCACTTATCTTGGTCTTTTGAGCTACTATCTTGGCATCCAGTTTGTATCCGTTGAGGGGGGAATTGTTATGCATCAAGCAAAGTATGTTGAAAAACTACTTCAGCGTTTTGATTTTGAGGATTGTAAGCCAGTTTCCACACCAGTTCAGACAGGATTCAGGTTCTTAGTTGAGGATTCTAGTGATGCATTTGACACTTCTCTTTATCAGCAAGCTGTGGGATGTCTTATATATGCATGCAACACAAGGCCGGATATATAGTATGCAGTTTCCTAGTTGAGTTGATTCATGCATAGCCCTGGCACTAAGCATTGGCAAGCGGTGAAACATGTGTTTAGATATCTCTGAGGCACTTTGAGCTTAGGTCTCTTTTATGGCAGAGATGTTCAGCCATGCTTGCATGCTTTTACAGATAGTGATTGGGCTGGTTGTTATGATACTCGCGTGTCCACTAGTGGTAATTGCTTTTTCCTTGGAGACTCATGCATATCTTGGTTGAGTAAGAAGCAACCTACAGTGGCAACATCGAGTTATGAAGCTGAGTATAGGGCAGTTTTCACAGAGACAGTGGAGTGTATATGGTTGAGACGCCTATTGATGGATCTTTGCATGGAGATTGATGCTGCTACGCATATTCTCACAGATAGTCAGAGTGCTTTGGCTGTTGCACGAAACCCAGTGTTTCATGCACGGACCAAACATATTGAGGTGCATTATCACTATGTGAGAGAGCGCCTTCATGCAGGAGATATTGATTTGGTATATGTGCCTACACAAGATAATGTGGCAGACATATTCACCAAAGCTCTTCCACAGGAAAAGTTTGAAGCTTTTCTCAAAGATTTAGGCTTGTTACCTTGTGGGGCCTGATCTGCCACTCCCTGTATGTGTTCACATCATTCGCTCTAGGGGGGTTTGTTACACTTATGTGTTCCTCGAGTAGCTTTGATGTGAACCTTTCCCTATACATGGGCACTTTTTACTCTAGTGCTTGCTAGAGGTTTTTTCCCCATGTTACCACATACTTGATACTCTCATATGTGGTGGTACTTTGTACTTAGGGATATTATTCAGCTCTTACTTCAGTTCAGTTCATCGATCAATAGAGAGATCTATTCCAGCCATCATCTTCTCCGTGTGTCTTGCTGCGTGTGTGCTCTTTGTGTGTACTTCTCGTGTGTCTCTCGCACTTCTACACACACCCAACAATTAATACACGTTTAATTATCAATCCAAGAGATTAGACATAGCAAGTGTATGAAGACATGTGCACATGTGATGATGAAAGAAGTGCCTAAGCTATCATGCAAGTGTTTTGTCTCAACTACCTCTCCAACTCACTATTTCTCTGAAAATGCACATCACAATACCAGTTACAATAGTAAGCACAAATTTGAACTTTTCTCTTATCAAAGAACTCCAAACATGGTCAATAGTAGTTTATTTTGAAGCTCTCGAAAGGATGCATCTAATGCTAGTATTTTTGTTTGAATCTGACAAAAGTATTTCAAGTTATGAGCAAAATAGTGGATGGCAGGAAATACCAACACCTGCTCCATAAATTTCCAAGGATCACACATGCACTATAGTAGTTCAAAAGTGAAGGGAAGTGGTAGACAACAATTCCACACACATTTTTCAAGCATGAAACACACACAAAAGCTCTTGGAGAAGAAGACAATCAACAAGAAGGAGGCAAATTTGAAAATTTAGCTTCAATTCTTACAATGGTAAAAAGTCCTTTACAAGATTCACCAAGTGACTTATAAACATGTGCCCTAAAATTGGTCCTTTCACACAAGAGACCGACACTTTTATTGAAAAACACTAATTTCCTACTATGTTACAAGGATTATGTTATTAATAATTGGGGTTTATGCATCTAGAGGGCTCCTCTAGTGCATTTACATGGATTCATGAGGTTTTCATAGAAATTTGAAGAAGAAAATTTATGCCCACAATTTGAAAATTTTTGGAGCTCCTGTTTTTGTGCTTCTTTATTCTACAACACACCTGATTAGAAGTTTATAGGAAGAAAGCCAAATTTACCATGTATGAAAGTATTTGGCTGTATTGCATATGTACATGTTCCAAATGACTTGAGGATGAAGCTTGATCCAAAAGTAGGAAAATGTATCTTCATTGGGTACTCCTTTGAGTGAATGGGATAGAAATGCTACAACCCACTTGCATGATAGGTGAAGGTCACTAGAGATGTGGTGTTTGATGAAATGTCAAGCTTCTATGCAGATTCCAAAGAAGGACTTAATCTTGACTCAAATAATAAAGGAAATGCATAAAAATCAAGTGCAAAATCTCGAGTTCTGAGTGGACAAGATGTGTCACCAAGCAATAGTTCCAACTCAAACCCATGGAGTGGAAGATTGCATGGAAATTTTAGCCCATCAAACTCATTGACTACATCCAAGAAAGGTAAAGAAAAGGTATTTGCTAGTAATAAAACATGTAGAGGTTTCGAAGATATTGATGGAGAATTAAGCTATTCACAAAAGAGTTGTTCGGGGATTCTTTAGTTCAAAGATGCTTAAGTGTTTGTAGGAGAAGAATGGAGAAGAAGAAGAAAAACAATTTCACTCGAAGCCTCTGTTTCTTGATTAACAATAAAGAATACAATAGCTTTTTCTAGAAATGATACAAATAATCTCTTTGCATAGCTATTAAGCCAAAGAGCACACACACAAGTATACAAATTATCACAATTACTTGTGCAATCAACCTCCTCTGTGCTAGTCCTTCACCTTGTCCAATATTTTTTCCCTTGTTGTTGAAGCTCAAGATCAAGGACAAAGAATGGAAGTGCATCAAGGAAGTGGACACACAAGAAGAAGGAGCAAGTAGGGAGCTCCAAGAAGCACCTGTCAAATTTTTAGAAGAAATCCCTACAAAAATAGTGATTTTTATCACTAAAAACCATTGTAAATACCATTTTCCATTTTTGTAACTCCATTTTGTTCAAGCCGAGGAGTCCTCGAGCTTGAGGAGTATTAGAACTACCATCCTACCAATTTTCATAATTTTTAGACTCCGTTTGAGCCCCCAAATAAGCCCTGGAACCTATTTTTTAACTAGGCCGGACACTAGGTCTGGACACGGCCAAAACCACTCAAAAACTATAAAAAGGGCTGGAGAGCTCATTTTTGAGGTTAGCTTGTTGTAGATTTCAGCTTTGTAAGAGAGCTCTTGTATAATCGAAGATCTTCCATCGTTCCACTCCTTGCTCTTACTTTGTGCGCGTGTGTGTGTATGTGTGTGTATACTTGTGTGCTTTCACTCACGCACTTGTGCCATCACTTGCTCACGGTCTTCATACCGGTCCTCACGTCTCCACGGATTGACATTTATGAGGTGTATCTCCTCACGTTGGTACTCACCATTGTGCTAGAGTGACACCAAATTTGGCGCCGTTGCCGGGGAGAGAGCTTGGAGGACGAGCGTGTGACGGTAAGACGTAGAAAAGAGACGTTGGAAGGTAAAAAATCACCATTTTCAGTTTAGTTTCTGAGTTTTTTCTTCTTCTTCATCTTCACCTTCATCATCATCTTCTTCCCTCTTCATATTCTCTGATTTTCTCCATTTTCTCCTATATCTTCACCTCGTTTTTCACTTGTGGCTATGAGGAACAAGTGCGGAGGCTGTTCAGAGCAGAAACGCTGAAGAAACATTCTTGGAAAACCTCTCAAAACTCCAAAAATTTGATTCAGTATCGCGCGGGCTGAAGCGACCTGCGTTTGGTATCGCGTAGGAGGTATCGCCAGTTTGGAGATAGATTTTTGCATGTACAGGCTGATAGGAGTGACAAGGAGGGCAGAATCAAAATTCCGGTTGGTATCGCGATATCAAAATTCCCGAGTATCGTGATACTTGTCGAGGTATCGTATCGTGCACGCCCACTTGAGGTATCGCGATACCATTTTGGTATCGTATCGTCAAGTGCTGGTATCGCGATCACGGTCGCCCCAGTGGTATCGCGATCACGGTCCACCTGGTATCGTATCGTGCCAGTCTTGGTATCGTATCGTCGATCATGCAGTATCGTATCGTCGGCCAAGTTGGTATCGCGATCGTCTAAATTTTGGTATCGTATCGCTCAAGAACTCAGTATCGTATCGTGTCATTACAGGTATCGTATCGCGAGGTTAAGTGGTATCGTATCGTGCAAATTAGAGATATCGTATCATGACCACTTTCAGTATCGCGATCGCGGTCGCCCCGGTGGTATCATATCGTGGTCCACCGGGTATCGTATCGTGTTAGTCTTGGTATCGTATCGCCTCCAATTTCAGTATCGTATCGTGTCATTACAGGTATCGTATCGCGAGGTTAAGTAGTATCGTATCGTGCAAATTAGAGATATCGTATCGTGACCACTTTCAGTATCGTATCGTCTAAGAGAGCAGTATCGTATCGTGAGGTTGGTATCGCGATCGCAGTTATCCTAGTGGTATCGTATCGTCTAGGTGGTATCGTCTGAAGGGGTATCGTGTAAGACAAAGGTATCGTATCGTGTTAATCTTGGTATCGTATCGCCTGTTCTGAGTTCCCAGAGAGATCCTGTTTCCCTCTTTAAAACCCCAGAACCCTGAACTGGCATAACTTTCTCATACGAAATCCGTTTGCTGTGATTTTGGTTTTGTTGGAAAGCTCGTGGGGAGTACTTTTGAAGTTGACCCTCAAGGAAACTAGAAAACCAAGGAGTTCCAAAGGATTTTGAGCAATATAAGAGAACTTTGGGACTAGAAGCCAAGGCTTATGAACCTGAGATCTGGCAGACACTTAGGCAAGGATAGACAAAGCATTAGGTCATCTGAGGCTAGTGTCAACCATACATCCAAGTCTTGGGCTCAACAGCTTAGTGGTTATCCTTACACACGAAGTTCAGAAACCAGTGACTCGGAAATGTCTTTTAGCATGGAAAGACCCACACGTAGCTCAGGCACTGCCTATTTACAGACACCAGAAGGTCCCTATAAGACCCAATTGGAGTATATCAGGACCAACCAATTAGGTGCTCGCATCTATGAGGATGGTCTAAGACAATCAGTGGTTCAACTCAAGAATCCTGACCAACCCTTTGGACTTGAACACCCAGTGGTCAAGTTTGAAGAGGGTGCTTACATTGATAAGGAAGGAACCATGTATGTGGTTACCAACTTACCAAATAGGACAGATGAGTTTGGAAATATCATTCCTGAGAATGAGATAGGAGACCTAGAGAAAGGGGACCTAGGAGGAGAACCCAAGACCCCTAGAGGTAAGTCAGTCTTGACTAGAGTGATCACTCCAGAATGGATTCCTCAAGATAACAAAAGCATAGAACTATTCGTGAATAGAGAAACGGAGGAAGCCTTTTGGAGATTTAGGCCAGATCAACCCAGCCTAGTAGTCACCATCTATGAATTCAAGGACCCAGAGACACCAGGGAAAGCTGTCTATCTAGATCACACATCTCAGAAATTATTCTTGGTATCAGATCATGACAGACATGCTTACACTTCGCAAGGTGAATCAATTTTCCCTCCACCAAGATCTAATGTTTCCCAGGGCCTCCAAGGAGCCGGATCATCCAAGGGTCATGAAACCCACAGGGAAAGAACTAGAGAGAGACCGGAGGTAAGCTTTGCAGACACTATGGGCAGAGACAGATCAGGATATGGAATGGAAAGACCTGAAAGGGAGAGACGTAGAGCTCATAGGCACCAAAGAGATGAACATGATTTTCCATTGCCTAGACCACGAGAGCACTCAAGAACACTTAGACCCTCTCAAGTGGTTAAGACAATGAAGAACTACTTTGATGGATTTGGAGATCCTTATGATCATGTGGCGGAGTTCAAACAAGTGCTAAGAGCTGAACAGGTTGAAGACTTATTCACCCAGTTCGAGGCATTTGGTTTGACTCTTAAGGGTACTGCCTTAGCTTGGTTTCAACCTCTAAACAGTCGCAACTATAGAGAGATAGGTCAGCTGCTAGAAGAATTCATTGTGGAATTTTCCAAAAGCGGTATCAGGCATAACACATCATCCTTGATCCACAGCTTCAAGCAGACACCCCAAGAAACAGTGCGATTTGCAGGAAGAAGGTTTAGACAGTACTTGGAAAGATGCCCTGTACCAGAATTACCCACATCAGCCAAACAGGTGGCACTGTTTTTAGATGGCCTATTGAGCACAAAGTTGAGATCATATGTATACTTGAAAGAGCCTAGATCCATAGAAGAGTGTGTACGGATATGCATTGACATAGAAGAAAACTTGGGTGAGGAGTTAGGACTATCCAAACTCTATAAGGACTCTGATAGTTCTACAAGTCATACCTCTAGAACCTCCACTGAGATAGATGAGATAGCTGAGCAAGTGGCCAAAAAGCTAGGAGTTCAAAATAGACAAATGCCAAGGGTCACTTCAGTGAAGCGATGTTATACATGTGGAGGAGATCACATGGCTAATGTTTGCCCGTTGATGACTCAACCCCAAGGAAACCCTAATGCTCTGTATTGCACCATTGAGAGGAAATATACAAATCATACGACCCAAGATTGTCCCTATAACAGGCAGGCTGTTAGACAAAATTATCAGCAACCTTACCAGCAGGGGGTAGGTATCAGAATCAGTACCAACAGCCATATTATAGGCCACAACAATATCAACCTCAATACCAGCAGCAATATCAGGCACCATATAGGCCACAACCAGTCCTTGGAAACCAACCGCCAGCTCCTGCCAATGTGATCCCAGTTAAGTATACAATGGCGGAGGAGAACCCTAATAGAGCATTAGTACCGCTAACCCCATTGATACCAGAAAATGACTCTCACGCTCATGGTTCAAACTACTTCCATGAAGATAGTCCACATGCTTATTACATAGAGTCACCTGAGCAAAGTGAGACTTCTCAGTATCAATATGAGGCACCACCTATGGAACAAAATTGGGAGCCAGAATACTCCAATGTCATGTATACAAATCCAAATACTAGGCCCCAAGTGAGACAAGTAAGACCACAAGCCCCTAGAAGACCATGCTTTAGATGTCTGGGCGATCATTTCATTCGTGAATGTCCCCACCAACCAGCTCTGGGACTAGGACAAAACATCACAATACAAGGCTTTTGTCCTGAGTGCGGCAAGGAACATCTTCCTAGAGAGTGTCCCAGGAATCCCTCTAGTGCACCCAAGGTCACACCCATCAACGTGGTAGGCTTAGTGGCAGATTCAAGTTCAAGTAGCAGTAATGTGGCTCCTGTACAGGTAGTTACTAGGGCACAGGCTGCACAACAAGCAAAACCATCTGAGCAATTGGGGTCAAGTGAGGCAGGAGAACCTAGTAAGAGGAAACCAAGAACATGGAAGGATACCAGAGAGAAGGCTAATCGCAAGTGGAACAAAAAGCTATCCGAGATAGAAGAAAGCCTAAGGGATACCAAAACAAAAATAGAAGACGTTGCATCTCAAAGCCCCTCACATACCGAAGCTCCATCCACTCCACCTCATTCCACCCCACCACCCATTGTAAATAACCCACAACCAGGGTCTGTTCTTGCAGATCCAACCCCAGAAGGCTTGGACATGATGTTCAAGGCCTACCAGGCTCGTCTTCAAGAAGGGCCAACAACTGCAAACTTGGACAAGAGTTACCCGAGAGCAGATTTAGAGATTGAACGGATGAAAATGTGCATGAAAATGGTAGAACAAGCTCAAGCTATACTTGAGACTAGTCAAAAGTTCAATCAGACAAACTCTGTTAAACCGGATTTGCATTTCCAGGGCTTACTAGAAAGATTAGAGCAGTTGGTAAACAAACCACAAGTTTCTTTACCTCCACAGGCTCAACCAGTTATTGAGAGAGGAAGCTCACCACCAATGGGAGCTTATGTTCCTAATTCCACGGATGCTGGAATACCTCCTTCAATTCAACAGTACTCTCAAGAGTTCTTGCGGGAAATACAAGAAGAGAAATGGGCCAAGGAGAAGGGTAACTCCCCTCCTATTCCTGAGATTGATGATCTTCATGATCAATTTCCCCAAGACATCCCGTCTATCTATGGAGATCAAACAGAGCAACAAGAGGATGAGAGATTAGATTTTGAATCTAATTCTTTACAAGAGTTACCTCATTTCACAGGCCCATGGGAATCTGAATCTCTCCAGATTAGAGCTCCCACAATATTGGTAAGAAATGAAGACTCAGTGATTCCAAGAAACACTGATGTTGTGAAGAACACTAAGGTTCAATGTCATCTCACTGTGGAAGAGCTGCTCAAAGCAAAACCTGAGCTCTGGAATCATGTGAAGGATCAGGTTCCAGAACTTGAATCCAATATGCCAAAAGTAGGCTCTAAGCAAAAAGTTCCAGAGATACCCCTCGACAAGATAGGAGACATGAGCGAAGGTGAAGAAGGTAACACTTATCTTCCGATCACCTATCAAGGTTACACAACCAAAGCAATTGTAGATTCGGGTGCTGGTGTTGCTATTGCGACCACCTCCTTGTGGAAGCGATGGGGCAAACCCACATTAAGACCAACAAGAATGAAGCTTCAAATGGCAGATGGTCATTTTGAAAGACCTCTAGGATTGCTCGAAGGGATAACTCTTACCACTTGTGGTGTAGAGTTTGAACATACATTTGCTATATGTGACTTTGAAAAAAATAATGTCTACGAGATGATCCTAGGAAGACCCTTCCTACGACAATTGCAAATAGTACAGGATTGGGGAACCAACTCCTTGTACTTACAGCACTTAGGGGTCACCACCAAGGTCAATCTGAAGGATTACACCTTCAGAGATGTACCACCCCTACAGTGGAATCCTATCCACAAAGCAAAAGAAGATTCAATCTCTGTGCATTCTGGAAGTTCACCTGATCCATCCTGGCTGCATGAAGATACTCACTTGTGGATGTGCAAGGTCACGGAGGAAGAGGAAAAGCGTCTAAAAGCAAGAGAAGAAGGAACTTTCCCAGGAGATAGACCAATAAAAGACCCAGCCTATACACCAATGATATTTCCAGATGAGGAATTTGAGCCTCATGGTTGGGCAGAAATCTTAGCTACCATGGACATTGCAGTCAATGAAGAACAATGGACACCTCATTGTGATGAGGAGGGTTATGATATTTCAGTGTTCATGTGTCAGCCCCTGTTGGAAGAGTGTGATCCTAGTGAGTTCATAGAAGAAGAAGAGAATGACGATGATCTAGAATCCATTGTGATGGATACTTACTTTGACTCAGAGGAACACTATTTAGAAGACATAGGAGTGTTAACCCAAAAAGAAGAAGAACCCCTCACGAGTATTAAAACGATAAATTCAAAGGAAAAAAGTGAAGGAGGTCAAAAGAAAAAGAAAAGAAAAGCAGTGAAACAAGAAGAGGAAGAATCATTGTTTGAAGTACCAGAAAATTTCAAGAAATATGAAGTGGAAGACCGAAAAATTTTGGTACGGATGCCTAAGAGAGAGGCCATTATAGGAGAAGCATATGACAATAAAGAAAAGACCAAAAAATTTGTAGTGACCATTGAAGGGAACGAAGAACGATGTACGTACATAGGAGATGACCTAAGTGCAAAAGAAGAAGCAGAGCTTGTAGCTCTATTAAGGGAATATAGGGATGTGTTCGCATGGCACTATAGAGACTTGAAAGGAGTAGATCCAAAGATTTGCTCTCATACGATTCCGATGACCGCTGATGCCAAGCCCACCAAACAAAAGCCCTACACATATAATGACAATTATGCAGCCAAAATAAAGGAGGAAATTGACAGGCTGATTGAAGCTGGATTCATCTATGAGATTGAGCACATTGAATGCCTGTCCCCCATTGTGGTGGTGCCCAAGAAGAATGGGAAATTGCGAGTGTGCATTAACCTTAAAAAGTTAATGCCGCTACAATCAGAGATAGTTATCCACTTCCAATCACCGAACATCTATTGGAGCGTGTTGCAGGCAAGGAAGTTTATAGCTTCCTTGATGGATTTTCAGGTTACAACCAAGTAGCCATTGCCCCCGAAGATCAACACAAAACGGCCTTTGCCACAGAATGGGGAATCTTTGCATTTCGTGTGATGCCGTTTGGGCTCACCAATGCACCTGCAACATTCCAAAGGCTCATGTGTCATGTCTTCAAAGAGTTCTTGCGAAAGAGCTTAGAAGTATATGTGGATGATTTATGCGCTCATTCCCAAGAAAGAAGTTACCACATCCCTGAGCTCAGACAAATCTTCAACAAGTGTAGAGATTATCGAGTGTGTCTGAACCCAGAGAAGTGTGTGTTCATGGTACAACAAGGTAAGATCTTAGGTCACATTGTTTCTAATAATGGAATTTCAACAGATGAAGACAAGGTAAGAGCGATAGCAGAGTTTCCAAGACCAAGAAATGTTAAAGAGGTACAAGCCTTTATGGGCCATTGTGGATATTACCGTAGGTTTATCCACATGTATGCCATCATAGCTAAACCTCTTTATGGGTTGTTAACAACTTTTGAGTGGAACGAGGAATGCGAGAATTCCTTCAACGAGCTGAAAAGACGTTTGTGCACAGCACCAATATTGACTACTCCGGATTGGAGCAAACCCTTTCATGTCCATGTAGATGCCTCCAATCATGCAATAGGATGTGTGCTAGCACAACCCACAGGTGAAGGAAACCTAGATTTGTCGATAGCATATGCTAGTAGGCAATTAAATGCAGCTGAACGAAATTATACCACAACGGAGAGAGAGGGCTTAGGCATGGTATACGCTGTGAAAAAGTTTAGACACTATTTATTGGCCAATAAGTTCAAGTTTTTCACTGATCATCAAGCTTTACTATATTTGGTCAATAAACCTTGCAATACAGGCCGCTTGGTGAGATGGTTCCTCTTACTAATGGAATACGACTTTGAAGTTGTTGTCAGGAAAGGTAGAACCCATCTTAGGGCAGACCATCTTTCTCGTATCACTTCAGGAGAGCCACCGCAAGGAGTGTCTGCTGAATTGCCCGATGCTTATCTGTTCAATTTAGAAGTTGTTCCTAAATGGGCAAATAAGTTGGTACCAGTCCTAACCTTTGGGCCTGCAAATAAAAATGTGAAAACAAGCAAAGAAGAAATTGTAAGATCACAAAAGTATCAAATATTGGCCGGAAGCATGTACAAACAAGATCCAGAGGGTGTACTAGCTTGTTGTGTTGAGGACGACGAACATACTAGTTGGATGCAACAAGCCCATGAGGGACTACTAGGAAATCACTACTCTAAACAACAAACATTGCAGAATCTAAAACGTTTAGGAGTGTATTGGCCTAGCATGGACAAAGAAATACAGGAGTGGATCCAGAATTGTCCAGTGTGCCAGAAGAGACCCCCAGTGGAGCATGCCACTCTTTATCATGTGTCATTAATCCCAGATTGGAGTGCTCCATTGGTTGGGTTCATGAGATGGGGAACATTACCCAATCAAGCTAGTCTTGCAAGAAAACGGAGCATGGAGCAAGAGGCTCAAGACTATGCCTTAGTAGGAGACAACCTATATCGAAGAGGCAAGGATGGTTACCTAAGACTGTGCGTTCATGAATCAGACTATTTGAAAGTCTTAGAAACTGCACACAGCGGTGCTGCAGGTGGACACTTTGGGCCTGACAGAGTAATTAAGACCATTCTATTCTCAGGACTTTGGTGGCCCACTCTTCATATGGATGCACATACTTATGTGAAGAAATGTGACACATGCCAACGTGCCCAATATCCGATAAGAAAAGACGAGATGCCTTTAAGGCCAATGATGGGAGGACGTGCATTTTCAAAGTGGGGTATAGACTTTGTAGGTCCCATCAACCCCCCAGCTAGAAACTCCCATGCAGAATACATTATTGTAGCCATAGATTACCTTACAAAGTGGGTGGAAGTAAAAGCCACGACAAAGAATGATGCTCAAATGATGGCTAAGTTCTTATTCGAAAATGTGTTCACTAGATATGGGTTACCAATAGAGTTGGTTAGTGATAGAGGTACGCACTTCTTGAATGAGGTCATTGAAAATCTCCTTCAAGAATTCATGGTGATACATAAGAAGTCTGCCCCCTATCACCCACAAGCTAACGGACAAGCCGAGAGCACGAATAAGATCCTATGTAACGTATTGACGAAACTTGTAAATAATAAACGCTCTGATTGGGACAAACAACTTCATCATGCTGTTTGGGCATACCGAGTTGCCTACAAAACGGTACTCAATGCTACCCCATTTCAGATGGTCTTTGGACAGAATTCCGTGCTACCATTGGACTTCCTAATCCCAGCCTTGAAAGTAGCACAAGAGCATGAGTGGAATGGACATGAGTTATCTTCGAGGATCTTTGATCTAGAACGCTTAGGTGAGACGAGGCTATGGGCAGCAGTAGGCATTTATGCTGCAGAAACGGCAAAAGGCATACTTTGATGCCCATGTAAAGGATAAAGGATTGAAAGAAGGAGATCTAGTGCTGGTTTATACGCTAAAGCAACATGCCCGCAAATTGGAGAAACGAGGATATGGACCCATGATCATTAATAGACTCTCCACTAGTGGTGCAGTTCAATTGGCCACTTTAGAAGGTAATATCTTACCGAACTATATAAGTGGTTGTCGAGTCAAGTTATATCAAGAACCTCTTACAGAGGAAATGCTCATGAGACTCAACACTGCTAAGAAGCGAAAAGAAGAGGAGTTAAGGGTTAGAGAAGAAGCACAAGTAGAGGCTAGAGAGCGCATCAGAAGAAATAAGCTACGGCGGCTAGGCCTAGATGTCAACACAAAAGCTCCAAAATATCACATGGACATGTGCCAAAAATCGGGCATAACTACTTCTCAAATAATTGATCGACGGCCCTTTGTGACTATAGAGGTAGGACAAGGAAAGAGTGTAAAGACTGTGAGAGCATTAGTTGACTTAGGTGCAGCAACTAGTGCAGTTCGACTTTCATACTGCCAGGACCTGCAATCGAACATCAAGCCCATAGAAGCCTATCTCATAGGTTTAGGAGGCGTGGAAACCCCCTGTTTGGGCGAGGTGGAACTTCCCATCTACCTTCAAGATGTTCCAATAAATGTCAAAATGCTAGTGTGTCATGATGAGGACCTCACAGAGCCACTTGTCTTGGGTCAAGATTGGATTTATGACCATGCTGCCAACTTGAACCTAAGAAGTCAACTTCTTCATGTTTGGGCACATGAACAATGCATTACATTAGAATTGGAGAATTGCATGGCCACTGACCAAGACACCACACGCTCTCTTCTTTCCTCTAAGGCTAATCTTCTCGAACAAGATGTTGTAAATGTCAAAAGATCTATGATCCAGACAGACACAATCATGGAAGGACAGTCGCAAAGGCAAGAAGAACCTTCTTCTTTTTCAAAGAGTAAAGCATCCACATTAGTCCAACCTCAGAAGCAAACAAAACAGTGCAAGATAGCCAGTCTATCAAATAGACAAAGAGCCTTCAAGAAGAAAGAAGTTATGGGCATGAAGCAGATCTGGGTAAAGAAAGGAGTGCAACCATCGATGTTGCCTCAAAGATTCCCACCCAACCAGATCGACCATGAAAAAAGAAGGACCAAGCACCTACGACAGGCTCAAGCACGACGAATCCAACAAATTTGGGTACCGAAGCTATCAAAGAAGGTCGACCACAATCATGTTCAAATTTGGGTGCCTAAAAAATTAGCTACAGCTCAACACGGGCGATTACAGATGTGGGTACCCAAGAAGCTCTTACATACACAACGGCCTATGCTCCCCACCAGGCAAAAGCTCTCAACAAAGAAGCCAAGGAAAGCAAAGGGTAGGAACAAAACACAAAGAACAAACGAAGATAAACTCAACCCTTCTGCAAAAGAAAGCAAGCAATCATCAAGGATATGGGTTTGGAAGCCAAAAGCACCAACAACATCCACAGAACCAAAAGGCCAACCACACGGGATACCAAAGTTTGGAAAGCATCCAAAGATGAAATGGCCTGAGGTGATCTCTACAGTACCAAACCCTATTCCAAAATGGGTTCCAATTCGGAGGATTACATCATTTCGAGATCCAATAGACACCTCCAATCAAAGAATTCAGCAAGTATGCAAGTAACATCAAAAGCCTCGACCAGCAGCAACCATGTGCCTTTGGCATAACCCAGTCGTTTGCACCATTCAGGTCATGCATTTCCAAAGTATGCATCAATATAGGGCCACCTTACATGGCCGTGCATAGACACAATTGAGAAATCCCAGGCACATGAGACACAATTTTCACATGCAAAATATGTTATTGATACTAACCTCTTTCTTCTTGTTTGATGCCATCGTGTCCAAAAAAAAAAAAAGGGGCAAAGAAGAGGACTGTGCTTGAAAATGCTCCTCAGCGAACTTTCAGCAAGGACATCCATCAACAAAGAGGACAAGCCGATGGTCAAACACCATGATGGAACTACAACACGAAGAGATGAAGATCAACGGACCCTTCACCATGGTAAGACGTGTATGCTTCAACAACACTATAACCATGATCGATTAGGAAACCTCTTCGTCAGCATACCCTTGAGCACTTAGCTCAAGACCCAATCTCTTGCACCATACTTCTTGCCATGCATTTTCCAAGTATGCATACGTAGGGCCACATTACAAGGCCATGCACAAGGCACATATTTTGTTCAACCCACGCACTAAAGCACTTACCCATCATCCATTATGGGTTACAAGTACTTGGCATGAAAACTATGAAAGACATCTTTGGAAGAATCAGAGGACATCACGGTGACCACTACAAGAACAAGGGAGCCATCCACCATTGAGAGTTGCTCATAATAAACATTGAACACCTCCTTTGAGCAACTAGTAGTTTTGGAAAACTCACAAATGCACCATCCAAATGGAATACAAGCCAGAAGTACGTACAAAGGGACTACAAACTGCAAGAGGTAACAGTGGCAAAGTGAAGAACCAGACAAACGACCAGGATACATTGGGAAGAGGGATCGCCCCTGTTGGACGCAAAGGATGCTACCTCTCAACGTACTACATGGAACGACCACTACAACAAGGGTCTGTCAGGGACGACAGACTCAAGAGATGGGGGAGTGTTGAAGCTCAAGATCAAGGACAAAGAATGGAAGTGCATCAAGGAAGTGGACACACAAGAAGAAGGAGCAAGTAGGGAGCTCCAAGAAGCACCTGTCAAATTTTCAGAAGAAATCCCTACAAAAATAGTGATTTTTATCACTAAAAACCATTGTAAATACCATTTTCCATTTTTGTAACTCCATTTTGTTCAAGCCGAGGAGTCCTCGAGCTTGAGGAGTATTAGAACTACCATCCTACCAATTTTCATAATTTTTAGACTCCGTTTGAGCCCCCAAATAAGCCCTGGAACCTATTTTTTAACTAGGCCGGACACTAGGTCTGGACAGGGCCAAAACCACTCAAAAACTATAAAAAGGGCTGGAGAGCTCATTTTTGAGGTTAGCTTGTTGTAGATTTCAGCTTTGTAAGAGAGCTCTTGTATAATCGAAGATCTACCATCGTTCCACTCCTTGCTCTTACTTTGTGCGCGTGTGTGTGTATGTGTGTGTATACTTGTGTGCTTTCACTCACGCACTTGTGCCATCACTTGCTCACGGTCTTCATACCGGTCCTCACGTCTCCACGGATTGACATTTATGAGGTGTATCTCCTCACGTTGGTACTCACCATTGTGCTAGAGTGACACTTGTGCACACCTTGCACTCAAGCTTTGAATAAGCTTGAAGGAAGGGTTACCTCTTTTTCAATGTGAAGTGTTGATATATTTAGGTAGTGATGTGTGTGAACACACTAGAACTACCAGGGTGATGGGGGATGATTCTAACACCCCAATGCAAAAACAGAAGATGGTTGCCCTCCACTAGGTCCACAAGTAGTGATATATGCTCATTGTTCTGAACTTTTCTCTGTACCAGTATAGAGACTTAAAATGACAATTTTTACACTTGTATTAGACTATAGAAGCTACCCAACCAGCTTTAAATCATCCCAAATGCATTCTCCAGCTAGGAGAACCACCCTCTGTGTTTGTTATTGATCTTTGGAGTTGTCCTCTCCAATCATTTAGCATAAAGAATTAACAAGACATCTTTATTTTGTCAATCCTGGAAGTATTCAAGAGACCACAGCCCCTTCTAGATGATAAAATCCAAGAAATAAGAGAATAATGGCTGGATTTCTGAGAATGGTGAAAATGAAGAGGAATTTCTAGGGTTTGGATTATCTTGAGCAAATCTCCACCATTTTCCACAATCTTGGTGTCTAATACCTGCTATTTTCTCAGCAGAACACCATTATGAAGTCAAAACTCAAAAATATTACCTGTACCATATAGACAAGACAATCGCAATTCTGTGAAAATAGACGATTTTCATCTCCAGCACCATTCTTCATCAATTTATCACTCAACACATCAATATTCAGCTCTCTTCATACACATTCAACAAAATTACACAATAGAATCTCACAAATCTCCATGGATACACAAAGAATAGACTCAACAAATCAATGAAACCACACAAAGAGGAGAAAACACGATTTTCAGCAGGAAACTCTCTCTCTAATCACTTGGATAGCATGTAAACAAATAATCAACCAACCCCCTCATAATAGAGGAAATTGTCTTATTTACATTTTCAAGTGTCCCTTTTCACACTTGAATTTTGGTCCTTTCCTCTATTATTCTAAAAATATGCTATCTAGGAGTTTCCAAAAATTCTAGAAAAATTACATAAAATTCTATTCTACATAAGGAAGACTCTTCCTTATTTTTACATCAGTTGCATAAATATTTTTACAAGTTTTTGTCATTTTACAATTATTTTTCATCCAAAATGCGTCGAAAAATACATCTTCTAACATCCTTCCCCTCCTAAACCTTTTGGCTCCTGACAAAAGACTTTCCTGCTCTTATGTCCTGATTGCTTTCTTCACTTTTTCTTTCTTTGATAGACTTGTGACAGTAAGTCATGACTTTTCCTTTCTGTAATGTTCAGGTTATTTACCATTTCAAACAATGCTTTTCTCCACTATATTGCAGCTTCTGGTTTATCAATTACATCCTTTTTCAAATATTCTGTGTAAGCAGCTTCATATGCAGTAAGGCGAGACTTGGTGACTACTGACAAGTTCCCGAATATTTCTGACTCTCTCTCAAAAAACCCATAATCGAATGCATCTTCAAAAATTTGTAAATAGTGACTGCCCAAAAATATTACTCTGTTGTAGTATGCCATTAAACAGATTCTATCGGGTGTTTCACTAAGATCAAACAATAATGCATCCGTTGGAGAATTGAAGCCAATGTAATTTAATGTTCTGATATCTGTATCGGTGTATGTTTCTATACATGCCAGAATTAATCTCATTACTTTGATCAATAAAATGCATGCAGGGTCGTTTACATCTTTGTATGTAGCTATAACAGACTCAGTTGTATCCACCATGTAGTTTTTTGTAGTCCATGTTCCTGCCTTTGGACCGGCTATTTTTGGGAAATTCAACCATTTAGGTGGGAATTGACCTTCTCTCCATCTTTCCCAAAAAATTGTCCATTCTCTTCTTCTTGCTACTGGGCAGTAGGCTGGATTAATTTTCAATTGAAGAGGTGCTTCCTTCCAAATTTTCTTGCATTCTTTATTTGCATCCAACCATTTGTTCCTCCACTTTGGATTGGCTCTCTCAAATAATTCTTTGGTCACGTTAATATCTTCTTCATATTCTAGATATTTATTTGGAGGTAATCCAACTCTTGCTATTTGATAGGTCTTGATACTCTCCATGATCATACATAAAGGTATGCCCAGTCTGTCTGCAGCCCAATGATGCTGATCTGGATTAATCCCCTTATTCAATGCAAATGTGACAATTTGATCTTCAATATTCTTCCTTTGGTCTTTTATTTGCTGGTTCACTGCCATGTTGTATTCCATCATTATTTCCTACCTCATATTCTTCTATATATGTGGTCTCTACATGTGTTTCTTCCTGAACTTGTGGCTTGTCCAGCTTTTCCTGTAATTCCTCTATTGTCACCATTAGACTTCTGTATTGCCCATAACTCTCTTTCTTTTATCCATTCATTTTTTTCCTTTTCCCTCCTTGACTGCCAATCACTTCTTTCTTTTTCCATATCCATGTGCAACTTGTTATATCCTCTCATTGCTGTAGCAGCATGTATACTAGCCTGCTTCTCTAGTTCCTTGGCTTCTTTCAATTCTATTTGTAATCTCTTAATCTCTTTGTGTAATTCTTCCTTTTCTTCCTCTGTCATCTGAGCTGTCTGACTTTCATTCTTTAACTGACCTTCCTCCAATAATAGCTTGTTAATTTCCTCATTTGCTTTAGTCAAAATCTGATAAGAAGTCTGCAAGGTTCTATATCTTCTTTCAATTTTTCTCATCTCCATTTCCAGTTTATTATTCTGCTCTGGTAGTTTTACACTCTTTTCTTCTAGATATTGAATTCTATTTTGTTTCTGTACTTCTAACTCTTCCAAAGCAATTATTCTGTTTGTAAATTCCTCATTTTTCTCCTGCACCTTCCTCAACTGTTCTGACATTTGTTCCTTCTCCCTTTTGTGCTCTTTAATGATCATACTGCCTTTCTCAAATTCAGACTCTGCTACCATTCCTGAAATGATCATATTCCTGCTTGAAGGTCTGAACTGCTCAATGTTGCTCACAATAATTTGACAAGCCGATCTTATATTCTTGGGTATTCTTTCCAACCCCCCTTCCATTTCCATTTGTTTAGCTTCTATTTGTTTGTCTTCTTTGCACTCATTCTCCTCTTCCTCTTCTTCTTCATATTCTATAACCTTGGCCTGGTGTTCTTCATTGCTTGGATGAGTTTCCAGTGTTTCTTGATCTGCCATATCTTCTTCATGTTCCAAAGTCTGAGCACCCAGATTCTTCTACTCTAAGACATCTGAAGTCAGCTTTATTCCCTGCATCTTTTTGTTCTCCATCACTTGTTGCTTCTCTTCAGAGAGGTGTCCTTCCTTTATTTGTACCTCCTTTTCCTGGATTAGGATTTCCTGAACTAGAGTAGATTCAATTTCCTCAATAGAGT
Source organism: Ceratopteris richardii (assembly GCA_020310875.1). Lineage (NCBI taxonomy): Eukaryota > Viridiplantae > Streptophyta > Polypodiopsida > Polypodiales > Pteridaceae > Ceratopteris > Ceratopteris richardii. The sequence goes on from CM035435.1 coordinate 52,921,533, forward strand.
TTACCTGACCTTTACTTGTTTGCTCTTCCTGTCCTTCCTTTTCCTGGACTAGAATTGATTCAGTTTCCTCAATAATTTTGACCTGATCATTACTTTTTTGTTCTTTGTGTCCTTCTTCCTGCTCATCAATGTCCATGAGATCCATTTCTCCATTTTGATCTTTATTGGTTGTAAATTCTTCATTATTCTTCAAATCATGAAGTACATCTTTTATACTTTGGATAATCTCCCTTTCCACTACTCCTCCTATGACTTCTTGAACATTGTTTTTCACTACTATTTCCTCTTCTTCCTGAATTTGACCTTGATTTGCACCTTTCTTATTTATGACTGGACTGCTTATCTGTGCTTTTTTGGCTATTTCTGCTATGCTCTCATCTAATTTGAAGTAGCTCTATGTCCCTACCATTACAAAGAATTTGATAAGTGTTGGGCAGATAGTAGAGAAAGGGTTGCAAGTCAGGTTCACAAAAGCAGGAGCATTTGTTGAAGATCCAAGTCAAGGATTCAGAAGAATTGCAAAAGGTGAAAAGACAGGTAGATTGTTCACATTTGAATTACAGGACACTAGAAACATTGCTCTCTTTAATTATGGTAGTCAGACACTCACAGAATTGGAAGTATGGCACAAAAGGTTAGCACATATTGGTGAAAGGTCATTAAAGCAAATCTGCAGGGACCAAAGTGTACTTGGGCTTCCTAATTTGTCAAAACATCATATGATTTATAAGTGTAGTGCATGTCAATTTGGAAAGTCTCACAGGTTACCATTCATGAAGAAAGGTTATATGCATGGAGATCTCTTGGACTTGGTTCATACAGATGTATGGGGACCTAGCAAGGAAGCTTCAATATCTGGATCAAGGTATTATGTTTCCTTTATTGATGATTGCAGCAGATGGACTATCCTATTCTTTATGAAACACAAAGATGAAGTTTTTTCATGTTTCAAAAGATATTTGGCTCTTGTGGAGAATCAAATAGGTAAATCACTAAAAAGGCTAAGGTCAGATGGAGGGGGAGAATACTTCTCCCATGATTTTGATTCTTTTCTTCAAGAAAGAGGAATCAAAAGAGAGGTAACTACAAGGTACACTCCTGAGCAAAATGGAGTGGCAGAAAGGAGGAATAGGACAATTGTTGAAGCTGCAAGGTCTATGTTAAATGAAAAGCATTTACCTAATTACTTATGGGCTGAGGCTGTATCTACAGCCACTTACTTGATTAACAGGTTGCCTTCAAAATCCCTTGATGGGATGACTCCATATGAGGCTTGGAATGGAAGAAGACCAAGCTTAGATCATTGTAAAATTTTTGGATGTATTGCTTTTGCTCATGTTCCTTCACAGGTTAGAGGCAAGATGGATCCAAAGGCAGAAAGGTGTGTATTTATTGGATATGACAACAATCAAAAGGGCTACAGGTTATACAACCCTACCAACAAAGGATTCTTGGTAAGCAGAGATGTAGTTTTTGATGAGAACAATTCATGGTATGAAGATTCATGCAGGAAGATCAATTTACCATATGATCTTGAAGAAGATTTTCCAAAGCTTGGTAGAGAACAATCAAAGATTGAAGAACAAGACACCTCAGAGGATGATGAAGAATCTCACATGGAAAAGATCAAAGCATGGAAGTCTAAAGGTAAAGCAAAATTGCAGGAACTTGGACATGAGGCAGAATCATCACATCATGGCCTAAGAAGATCTATGAGGGAAAAGAAAAAACCAGAAAGGTATGGGTTTGACACCTCATTAGTAACTAAACATTCTATCTACATAGCACAGGACATAAACCAAGAGGAGCCATCATCATTTGAAGAGGCCAAAGCAAAAACAGAATGGAAGCATGCAATGAAGGAAGAGATTGAAGCACTTGAGGAAAACAACGCTTGGGATTTGGTGCCCAAGACTTCATCCATGAAGGTAATAGGCTCAAGATGGGTCTATAAACTCAAGAAGAATTCTGATGGTTCCATTAACAGGTATAAGGCAAGGCTTGTAGCAAAAGGCTTTGCACAAACTCAGGGAATTGATTATGAGGAGACCTTCTCTCCTGTGGCAAAGATGCCTACTATTAGGGTTTTGCTTAGTATTACCTCTTCCAAGAATTGGAAGATACTTCAACTAGATGTAAAGAATGCATTTTTGAATGGTTGGATAACAGAAGAGGTATATATGGGACAACCACCTGGTTTTGAGAATCAAGTTTATCCTGATTATGTGTGTAAACTTAACAAAGCATTGTATGGTCTCAAGCAAGCTCCAAGAGCTTGGAATTTCAGGCTTGTTTCATTCTTGCAGGACAAAGGCTTTCAACCAAGCAAGGCAGATCCTTCACTCTTTATTAAAAAGAGTAATTCCGAGGTCATCTACCTATGTGTATATGTAGATGATATTATATTGACAGGAAATGATGCAGATGGTATGAAGAAGATCAAAGATCAGATGAGAGAAGAGTTCAAGATAAGTGATTTGGGTTCACTTACCTACTTCCTAGGTTTGGAAGTTGTCTACAAAGATCATGGTTTGTTTCTCACTCAAAGAAAGTACATTAAGGACATGTTGGCAAAATTCAAGATGCAAGATTGTAAGATTGCAGGTACTCCAATGGAGGTCAATCACAAATTGAGCTCACATGAAGGTGAACTCATAGAGGACATCACATCATATCAAAGTCTAGTGGGTAGTCTCAACTATGCCACATTGATAAGAGTAGATATATGTTACAGTGTGAGTGTGCTAAGCCAATTTATGCACACACCAAGGAAACCACATATGGATGCTGCCAAAAGGGTTCTCAAGTATCTCAAAGGAACCATAAATGAAGGACTTTATTATCCTTATGTATCTGATTTAGGTTTGAAGCTATTTTCTGATGCAGATTGGGCTGGCTCCAAGGAAGATAGAAGGAGCACTTCAGGTTATCTTACCTTTGCAGGTTCAAAGCTTATTTCATGGTCATCCAAGAAGCAACCCACAGTTGCTCTCTCTTCTACTAAAGCTGAATATAGAGGTCTTGCCATAGCTACACAAGAAGCTATGTGGATGAAGACATTATTCAAAGATCTTGGATTGGAGTTTGGAACTCCAACTATTTTTTGTGACAATATGAGTTCTATTCATTTGACTGCTAATCCTATTTTCCATGCAAGGACTAAACATATTGAAGTTCATTATCACTATGTACGAGAAAAGGTTCTAAGCAAAGAGATTCAAATATCATATGTGTCCACTCATCAACAATGTGCAGATATTCTAACCAAAGCATTGGATGGTACAAAGCTTTGCAAATTCAAGGCTATGATTGGTTTGCAGGTAATCTTGGAAGATTGAAGACCTCAAGCATACTTGGCTTGAGGGGGAGCTGTTGGAGCAAGTCTATGACAAGCCTAAGTATTGGCTTGAGTCCCACAAAGTCTTAGAAGAAGCTTTAAAAAGAAGACTATGTAAAGTTCACTTGTGAACTACCTCTTATAACTTTTGAAGAGTTTACTTAATGTAAAAGTGAAAGAATCTTAAGTGGTTGAGTCCACTTGATCAAGAATGGAAAGAGGAGCCACGAATTCGTGATTTGTGGTAGGTAGAGAATCAGATCAATCATTTATTGATTGGAGAGTGATTGAGGGAAGTTAGCCTCCCAAACTCAACTATAAATAGATGGCAGTTTTAGTCGTGGTTAGAGAGACCTATGTGAAGACCTCCAAGAGCTGAGCTTTATGCCATATCAAGGTGTGATTACAAGGCACACATATGCATCAATAAGTCATTGTATTGTACAAGCAATATACTTTCATTTTCATGATTATTTGAGTTCATCTTTCCATGTTCTTGTGAAGTGTACTACTCACTGCCATTACTCTCAGATTTTCTCAGTCAGCTTGCAGAGATGTTTTCTCTGAGCTTGGTGCATCATTTTCAGTGACTTAACTTGGTAAAGTTAGATCTATAAGTCTACTATATGCTCACAAATTTTCACGTCATTTGGAAGTTGCAATCTTCAGTTATGTTCATTTGAAGTCAACAAGGTATGTTCATCTTCACTTCTCTGTCAGGTACCCGACTTTTTCACTCATCTTGTCAGAGCCATTTCTCAGTGGTTACTTATCCAAATTCAGTGATTTAAAGCTTGTTGGATTCAACTTACTGTCTAGTATAACCATACAAATTCTCATAATCATTGGATTTCTATATTTTGAGTTATGTTGATTGTTCGGCTCAATGGTCTATTTCTGTAGCAGCCCATGAAAATCGGGATGATGTCATCACTTGTTAAAACTCATTCTCAGTGTGTGGTTCATTATTTTTGATGAGATTACTCTTGAAAGTTAGCTCTTTAAGTTGCCTAGACTTCCCCAAGAGGAATTGAGCTAATTGCTGTTGTGCTTAGAGAATTATGTAAAACACTGGACAGGTGTATGAACCAAGAATAGCAAGTTTTCACCTCTGAGCTAACTCCAACTTATCTGTTTTGATCTATCTTTTTGAGAGTGATCTTCCAAGGTACATAGGGTGTCTAATACATCCATTGGCAAGCTAAAAGGGCCCACCATATACTCCTGGAGTTCATTTGGCTGGTGTAGATCAAGGATTTTGCAACACCTCTTCATCTTCAAGCACATACCTATCCATCTCTTCACACACATTTCCTATGAAGATGGAGAACAGATCTCCCCTAACGAATGAAGGTGTATGTAATGAAGAGTGGAGAAAATAAATTCCTAATAAGGGTCAGAGCCCTCTACCTAAAATGGTCAGCAATGATATGACATGATACCATAAACACATGTGTATCCATAGTAAAGAACTATCTCTGCCAACCATACTCTATGCATGGATCTATATGATCCAATCAAACTGATGGAATTATCCTTCCTAAAAAACTCAAAAATGAGTATGTGATACCAATGGTGATAAAATCACCTATCACATCCTCTACTCGAAGAATAAATCTTCTCTAATCTATGAAGGATAATTCTCAATCCTAAGGAGATGTCTACTAAGAGCTCTCCTCTAATCTAGTGAGACATGATGCCATGAATGATGAGTCCTTTTCTCCCTGGCCATAGAAGAAGAGTGCTCAAAGGGAAGTCATTTCCACTGTCCCATACCAGTGAAAATTTCTTCCAATTCACGGTGTCATAGCTACACTAAACCGAATATATATTCCAAACATATGTAATGGAATATATAGGTGGACTCTAATGAATCCCATATCCTAAAATCATATGAGTGGACTCAAATGAGTCCCATGTCCTTGAACTAGTATAGTTTGGTTCTAGTCAACAATGTGACAATGGATATCCGCTTCTCTTCCAAACCAACTTGTTCCTAGGTACAAAGACTAGGTCTAAGTACCTCTCTGTAGATCCCGATATACATATATATGTATTGGGTACCCCAAGTATTCCTGACTAAGGGATATATGCTCTATACCATAGAGCTAGTGCCATGCCTGTGGCCTTCCTAACCATCACTCGAATCACATAAGCACCCGTCGATGCTATCTCATGAAAACCTTCTCTGAGATCCCATCTATTTGGTTTCCTTAGTAGTGTAGCAAAAATGCTTCACTACTTGGTCAAGTGATGTGCATGAGTGAAACTAATCACTCTTTGGGTATTCCTAATAATACCCCATAGTCTCCTACTCATCCTGCGAGACTCTTGTGAAGATACATAAATCTTCCCTAGCTTGGAGATTATCAAACTATATCTCCCATGCCTATATGCAACTTCCTAAACCTATAGGATTGCTTGTGCACATTACTAATGGTGAAGGTGTAGCTCCTTCCGTTAGCAATCCTATGGTCTAAATCCATAAGGATTATGTGTAGGGATCTTGTTACTACTGAAGTTGTCTTATGTATACTACTATGATGGTCCTAAGTCCATCAAAATCTTGTATTACATATAACAAAAATAAATAAGTAAAACAATTAAAACATCCGTAAAAATAAAATAATTACATAAAATTTAATAATACTCACAAATGCATCCGGACGATCTCGCATATACTTGCTCAAATGCTGATATCCAAAATGTGTAGCATACTCGATCTCATGTTTCATAGGATATTGACCATAATCCTTTCGCTGCATTGAAACAAATAAATAAGATTAGTTTCTTGCGTTTTAACTAAAATAAAAAATATACTTACAATAACACATATACTTACAAATGTAGCTACAAAACCATGATGGCCCATTTGACCTAGGTGCGGTGTGTGGCCTGACTCAACTCTCTTCTTTGTAGCAGCTTGTTTATTTAAAGAAAAAAGAAATACATAAATTAAATGTAAAAAATTAATAAAATATATGAGAATTATAAATATAAACTATTAATTTGTATGCCTTCTGCTGAAGAAATGACTCTTGAAGATGTAGCTGTCTGCGAAAAACTGCCACGTCTCATAGGTCGCCTCTTATTTTTTGCCACCATATGATATCTCCTGTTATTTTAATCTCAAACAGAAAAAAAGCATCAGAATACATACACATATATACACACACATACACATACACATACCCATACCCACATACACATATACATGCAAACATATATGCATAAATATACACATATACATACATATAACATAAACACACATATCCACATATATACATACACACATACACATGCATGCATAAACACTCATTCATACAAAATACATGCATTTATCCCACAATAATGTGTATTTGTGTATATGTGAATATGTGTGTATGTGTAAATGTGTATATGTGAATACGTGTGTATGTGTAAATATGTATATGTGAATGTTTATGTATGTAAATAATCAGATTATTTAATATCAAATATCATTATTTGTAGATTTCGATCAATCAGATGGAACTCCACCACCGTCTCCTAATCGTGCAAGGATTATATACTATAAGTATATCAAACTTTTAATTTTAAATATATTTGATAGATACATAACTGATATGTATTTTTGTTTCTTGTTATAATCAGATTCTGATCAATTAGAGGGCATTCCACCACCTCCTACCCATGCAACGACTTCACATGTGTCCTTTGATAGGAATTATGATGAATTTCTTTATCAAGAGCATATTATATGTTGGTGTAACTCTTGTGATGGCACGTATCGAAGACCACAATTGGAATGTATTGAACATGAGGTAGAGTATGGTACTTTTGAGTGTGCACCACCACCTGGTCAACGTGATAATGCTTGGGTATGTATTTTTTCTATAAATTAATGTCATTATTTTATTTAAAAACCATATACAAAATAATATTACTGATCGTTCTCTAGTACAAACATATGATAGAAGAAGATATGGAGGATGGAATAGAGGACCAATTCCTTTAGAAGGAGAGGTGTTTAACTTTTGGGGTAATCGCTATATGATTGCTCCATCCACTATTACTAATGTTGGTCGTGGTCTCTTTATTGTAGAGGATTTGTATGTGCCTCCGTACTCTGAAGTCACTCTTATGTCATTTTGTGGTCCTAAATATGGATGGGGAGATTGGCATTGACTTTCACATTATGTTCAAAGCATGAGTACTTATGGAATATGCTTGAATGCAGCATCCCTTACTAGTAGAAGGATTTCACATGCTAAAAATGAGATACAACACTTCAACACACTAAGATCCATCCTTGCAACTCATGATGCAATTCACCACTACATATTCTTCTGGCTTGTATAACCCCATTTCTATTTTTGCCCCTATCCTTTCCTCCTGGGCAGTGACATCTCTACCTCTGATATCTCTCTCTTCTAGTTGGCTCTCTAGGATGAAGTGCTCTCTAGTATCAGGCACCTAAAGAAGCCCCACTATGTCTTCTGTAAGCATTAGTAAAGGGACAAAGGAAGCCCCTGATCAAATTTTCTTGGAACTAGGAGACATGCATTCCCCTCAAAATATATGAACTCACATTCCCATTGCAACCCGTGATGTCTCCCTCTCAGCAGTGCTCCTCTCTTATGCTTTTTTTGTGCACTATCCATATCCTTTCTCAGTGCATCTCTTGACTAAGAAAACACACACATCTCGAAGACATACCCAAGGCAACCTCCAAGGACACTCATTATCTTCCTTTCACTTGTGTGCAATGATAGCTCCCATGATCTCTTTTCCCTAGTTTCCGTGTGTCAAAATCTTGAAAAAGGTTCCCTCTCCAAGTTCTCATGATGGTAAGACATGCTAAGCCATCAATGAAGCCATTGAAAACTTTAGCAAATCATCTTGCCTTCTTATATATAAGGGTGTTGGAACAAGCCCATGGCAAGTCCAAGTGATGGCTTGAGTCATCAAAAGATTTAGAAATTTAAGGGAAATGTCAACTCCTTGTAGAGTTCACTTGTGAACTCCCTCTTGTAATCTTTGAGTATTTACTTGATGTAAAAAGTGAAAGCATCTAAAGTTCTTGAGTCCAATTGATGAAAAAAGAAATGAAAATCCACAAATTCATGATTGAAGGTAGTTGGAGAATCAAATCAATCACTAAAAAGTTTGGAGAATGATTATAGGAAGATTCAAACTCAAAATTATGCTCCAACCATCACTATAAATACATGGCAGCTTAGTCGCACTTTTTAGATCTCCATGAGCTTAGCTTTATGCCATATCAAAGTGTGGGTTCAAGGCACACATATGTATCAGTAATTCCATTGTATTTTACAATCAATATACTTTCATTTTCATGATCATTTGAGTTCATATTTTCATGCTTTTGTGAAGTGTACTATTCACTGCCATATCTCTCAGTTTTCTCAGTCAGATTGCAGAGATGCTTTCTCTGATCTTGGTGTATCATTTTCAATGATCTAAGTTGCTGAAGTTTTCTCCTTATGTCTACTATATACTCACAAATTTTCATTGCAATTGAGGTTTAGAATCATGAGCTATGTTCATTTAAAGTCCACTATATTGCTTCATTCTCTACTTCTCTATCATCACTCCATCAGATCAATGTTTTTCTCAAAGTTGGTTCTCAATGTGTACTTCATCATTTTCCATGATTCAAATCTTGATAGAATTAGAATTTTATCTAGTATATGGCTACAAAATTTCAAAAGCATTGTTGAATCTCTAGATATAAACATTTTTTTTGCTCACGGGCCTGAGTATTGCTATAGCCCGTGAAAATTGGGATGGTGCTCTAACTTGCTAGAATTCTTTCTCTTTATGTGGTCCATCATTTTTGATCAAATCACTCATGATTGTTATCTTACTAAGTTAATAAGAGTTCCCCAAAAGGAATTAAGTTAATTGCTACTGTGGCCAGAGAATTCTTCAAAAGACTGAGCAGGTGTATGAACCAAAATAGCAAGTTTTTTGTTCTTGAATATACTTCAACTTATCTATTTTGATTTTTTAGAGTGATCTTCAAAGCTACATAGGGTATCTAATACATTATTTGGAAAGCTAATAGGGCCCACTACATATCCCTGGTGTTTATTTGGTTGGTGTAGTGCAAAGTTTTTGCAGCACCACTTCATCTTCTCCAAGTGCAAATCCATCTCTTCATAGTGGTATCAGAGCAAGGTTGGACAACATGGCAGATGGATTTCCTTCATCAATTGACAAATTGATAAAGGTAACTACTCAACAAAGTCATTAAGGATGGAAGCTTATCTTCAAGGCAAGAATTCATATGGTTATATAGTTGGAGTTGAAGTTATGCCAAGTTTCAAGAACAAAGGTCAACCAACACAAGAAGAGCAAGAAAGATTAAGCACATGATGCTCCAAGGATGCACTTGCAAGGTCTTATCTCCTCAACTCTATCTGAGATTTTTTGTTGCCTCACATTAGAAGTTGTAACATCTCAGGAAGTGTGGAATGCACTTGAAGCCTTCTTCTCTTCAAGTACAAAGTCCAGGAAGCATCAACTATGGCTAGACTTCACAACTCTCAAGAAATCTCCCAAACAAAATGTGATCGATTTTGTCACAAAGCTCAAGGACATAGAAAATCAGTTGGGAAGCATTGGAGAGGTACTAGATGAAGAACAAGTTGTAAGGTAGGTCATCAATGGCTTGAAGGAAGATGACAAGTGGGAAGCATTCACCACAGTTATGGATCCATACATGGATATGCATGTACCAGATTTTATAAGGAATTGAACCCACAACCTCTTGGTTAGGAATGTGATGGGCTAACCACTTGCCCCAAAAGCCATGGTTGAGGATTACTTCCTAATCCTCTCTCTTAGGGTGTAAATCAACCATCTCCTATTTGTCAAGGGTGTGGTTCAACCCTCTCCTACCTATCACTTTATTACATTCTTCCCCCCTTAGTTGATCATTGTCCTCAATGAACTGCTCATGTATCCCTCTAGCCTCAATGATCTGTTCTTGAACTCCCTTTGGTACCCTTGAGTTGATGTCCTCAACCTCGCATAGTTTCTTGAACCTTGTTTGCAACCTTGGTCTCTTGAACCCTTGCTCTCAACCTTGGTGTCTTGAACCTTCTTGTTTGCAACCTTGGTGTCTTGAGCCCTTGTTCTCAACCAGTCTTGAACCTTGTTCTCACCCATGTTTAGTATCTTGAAAACTCAATAAAGCGGCACCCATGGTTTTTGAAGGACCTCACACTTCCAAGCTAGCTCAATAGATTTGGAAATTTCTTTTGGAGAGCTTTCCAATGGTATATTACATGCCTCAATCCGACCTACGGATTGAGAGATACACCCCAATCTCTCTTGGATAGAGTTCCTAAAGTGCCGCTTCGCATATTCCTACCCTTTCACATAGAGAATGCCCAAGCGCCTTTTTTAGAGGCCATTGGGTCATTCCACCTTGCCCAAGCCTACTTCCTAGGCTCTGATACCAATGCAAGGAATTGAACTCACAACCTCTTGGTTAGGAATGTGATGGGTTAACCACTTGCCCCAAAAGCCATGGTTGAAGATTGCTTCCTAATCCTCTCTCTTAGGGTGTAGTTCAACCATTTCCTATCTTTCAAGTGTGTGGTTCAATCATCTCCTTCCTATCACTTTATTACAGATTTCAATACACTCATAGGACAACTACTTACTCAAGAGGCCAAGCTTATCAAGAATGGAGAAAACTCCAAAGGTAATCAATCTTCTGCTTTGTATACTGATAAAAGCAAATCCAAAGGCAACAAAGGGAAAGGAAAGAAAGTGGATGATGAAGTAGGTGCACATCAAGCTAACTATGCAGGTAGAGGAAGATATGGTAGAGGTAGAGGTAGAGGAGGAAGGCAAGGCAGGAGGATATCCCAAGTCTCTAATTCATGCTCTATTTGTGGATTATCTAATCATACAATTGAAAATTGCTTTAGGAACTCCAGGAATCAAAGAGGCAGAGGCTACAATAGAGGCTGTTATGGCTACTCAAGAGGAAGGTTCAACAATTACCAGGGCAACCACAACAATTACAACCATTCAAACTATCAAGGAGGCAATAGGGGAAGAAGAGACTTCAATAACTACACAGAAGACTGAAATCAAGAGGACTCATGGCTAATCATGAATATGGCCATGCCACAAGGTAAATCTGATGAGCATGTTTTCTACATAGATTTAGTTTGCTCCAATCATGTGGTAGGAAATGTGGCACTCCTATTGGATTTAGAAGATCCAAGGAACAAGCATGAGGTACAAACATGAGGTGATACAAGGCACCTTGTGGAGAAAATAGGAAATGTCAAGGCACCTGATGGAAACATCAACCTACTAAGAAAGGTACTCTATGTCCCTACCATTACAAAGAATTTGATAAGTGTTGGGCAGATAGTAGAGAAAGGGTTGCAAGTCACGTTCACAAGAGGAGGAGCATTTGTTGCAGATCCAAGTCAAGGATTTAGGAGAATTGCAAAAGGTGAAAAAACTGATAGATTGTTCACATTTGAATTACAAGACACTAGAAACATTGATCTCTTTAAGTATGGTAGTCAGACACTCACAGAATTGGAAGTATGGCACCAAAAGGTTAGAACATATTAGTGAAAGATCATTAAAACAAATTTGCAGGGACCAAAGTGTACTTGGACTCCCTTACTTGTCAAAACATCATATGATTTATAAATGAAGTGCATGTCAATTTGGAAAGTCTCACATGCTACCATTCATGAAGAAAGGATACATGCATGGAGATCTCTTGGATTTGGTTCATACAGATGTATGGGGACCTAGCAAGGATGCTTCAATATCTGGATCAAGGTATTATGTCTCCTTCATTGATGATTGCAGTAGATGGACTATACTAAACTTTATGAAACACAAGGATGAAGTTTTTTCATGCTTAAAAAGATATTTGGCTCTTGTGGAGAATCAAACAGGTAAGACATTAAAAAGGATAAGGTCAGATCGAGGGGGAGAGTACTTCTCCCATGAATTTGACTCCTTTCTTCAAGAAAGAGGAATCAAAAGAGAAATCACTACAAGGTACACTCTTGAGCAAAATGGAGTGGCAGAAAGAAGGAACATGACAATTGTTGAAGCTGCAAGGTCTATGCTAAATGAGAAGCACTTACCTAATTACTTATGGGTTGAGGCTGCATCCAGAGCTACTTATTTGATTAACAAGTTACCTTCAAAATCACTTGATGGCATGACACCATATGAGGCTTGGAAGGGAAGAAAACCAAGCTTGAATCATTGTAAAATTTTTGGATGTGTTGCTTTTGCTCATGCTCCTTCATAGGTTAGAGGCAAGATGGATCCCAAAGTAGAAAGGTATTGTTTAAGTGGTTAAAGTTTAATTCTATACGTGGGTTCTTGGGATGGTCAGGGGTCTGATAATTGAGAGGCCCTTTATGTATTTTCCCAATCACTGACTAACTTCTGACAATTAACTTCACTGATTAACTCTGAAAAATTGCATAACACTTCTTAACAATCACCGTAATTATGTACACAGAACTTCTACTCTTCCTTTATTATTACTGTTATATTCACACTTCACTTACGGCACAGTAAACTATTAACATAGTACCTGATTCACTTCAATACTGAATACTGAATCTTACAGACGACACCGCAATTAAAATAACTCATAACAAAATCAACTCTAGCCAATCGCCAAGACCGAGCAGTCCGGCGACGCGTCTGTCGTCTCTCCCACACACTACTCTATTGATTAGGAAAAAACGTTACAACGTTTTGCGCAACACCCTTTCAGTGTGCGTCTTTTCCTAATTACAATTAATCCACTAAATAACATTGTGGCGGCCTTAACACTGGCACGCACGATGGACTCAAACCTAGCAGGGAAAATTACAAGATTTAGGAATCATCAATGATTCCTTGTATATACATGGATCTAGCTAATTTAAAAGTGCATGAGATTTTCTATTTTAAGGACTCGAGCATCACCTGCAAAAGTTGAGGTTCGACTAGATGTGCATCGGTCCGCACAAAACTGGAAGCGATTACTTGAGAGAGTAAGACGTTAGCTTGGAGGTAGAAGTCTTTGGCTAATGCAGCATCGTGGCATAATTTCATCTCTACAATGTCAGCATCGATGCGAGCTAATCGTTCCTACTAGATACCGAGCTATTTCTCTCTTCCTTCAAGCTCTTTGGATTGGAACTGCATGATTTTAAAGAAATCTTGCCGTTCTTTCTGGATAGCTTCAACTTCTTGCTTTAGTGTAATGGTCCGACCTATTTCCTTTGTCAGGGACTGGCTTCTCTCGAAGAGTTCTTCAGTGACCTTCTTCAATTCCGCTTTGGCTTGTATGACTTTCGCAACCATCTCTTGACAATTTTGCTCTACCGTAACAAACTCAATGCGCGTTGTCTCTAACAGATTACCCAAAGCCTTCATAGCATCGTCCTTATCAATCATTGTCTGATTAAGATTGCTGATCTCATCATCACGAGCTACAATGATGGCATCCTTCTCCATCAGCTATCTTTGTAGAATTTGAAGCTTCTCCTGCAAGAGACTTGCATCTGCTTTTGCTGCAAGAACTTCTTCCTGGAGAGGTGTGATGTCTGCCTCAAGGAGATCAACCTTGGACTGATACTCAGTATGCATGGACTGATGGATGCCTTTGAGTTGGTGAGGGAGATGCTTGGAGAGGTGAATAAGGTAATTCCCAATTTTGGCTAATTGAAGGAGTCAGAAACGCTGGGGGTAACGATGGGCCGAGAGGGAGTAGCCAAAACAATGGCGGAAGAAGAAGGAGGTGAGTAATCGGGAGAGGAAAGGATGAATTTGAAATGTCCAAGGGCTACCAAATGTTAGGGTGAAGGAAGAGGGCTAGGAGGCAAAGGCACTTTGGATGGGGAAAGAGGAGATGTATTGTTAGGTGAAGATGACAGGGCCAGTGTGGTTACCTTAACAAGCTGTATATCCAGTTGCACAATCACATCCTCAGTGTGCACTTGCTCTGAGATTTGCACAACCTCTGTGACAGTGTCGTCGCTTGCTCCTGGGAATGAGGCTATGGTTGAACAATTGTATCGTCGAGATGAACATCTGCCATGACAGTGTCTGGAGCGGCTTGATCCGGAGGAGATGATGGAACAGAGATAATTTGTGTGGAGGAGGTAGTATCCTGCAATTGGTCGGTTGAGGAAGGCTGAACTTGACTGTGGGAGGGGCTCAGTTTGCGATGCTTCCCCTTAAAAAACTGCAGGATATCATCGTTGTCTTTGACCTCCATCACTTGCACTGATTCTTCATGAAGACCAAGGTTGGAGAAGGAGATGATTCTCTCATTGAGGTATTACATCAAATGAAATGTAAAAATAATTCTGTGGATGTGTTAATAAGATGTGTTAATAATGAAAAATAACACTTTTTAGTAACTTGAATCATCAGCTTATTCCTATCAAAAGTTATGATTAAAATACTTATCAACAAAAATGATGAGGTTTTTGAATCTTTTTCTTAGATTGTGTGGATTAATGATTGTAAAGGTCTTTGTTTGTATTATATCAGTAATTGTTGATTAGAAAGGGGCTAGCATTTGCCTATACTTTGAACGTTTGTGGTTTGTTGATGTCTTATGCTATGATGTTTGGAGATGAAAACTCTAAAGTATACCAAAAAACCATTGTTGCCAAGGAGAATGCTTTGAGCCTTCTTGAATCTTCCTCATTGTTGGTAACAAATATTTATATGGATGTGTTTTCTATCATCAAGGTGAAATAATAATGAAAAGGTGAGTGTAACTTTGATCTTGGGAAGATTTTTCCATTCATCTTTATTTTTATCTTCAAAAAGAGCTTTCCATTAGTTTGTTTATGATTAATGATTTGGGGCCATTAATTCTTTTACAAGCTTTTGAGCTCGAACCTTTGTTTGCTGAGGTAAAAGGAAGATGTGTAAGAAAAGGGTTTGAGACTTTCTAATTGGTGAATAATTTTTGGTGGAAATCATCACTATTTGTTCATTTTTCATATAAAAACCATGAAAAATTCATTAAACAATCATTCAAGCACTATCTGTAGAGATTTTCCATTGTCAAGATGTTGATGGTCATTGTTAAAATTGTAGACATTGGAGATTTGAAGTAGAAAATTTGAAAATATTTGATCGTTATCATGAAATGTGTTGATTGTGAGGGAAGAAGGTTTGAAACAATTGAGAAACACAAGGAAAAACATTTGGTGTAAAAGGTGAAAGCATAACCATTCATGAGATGCCAATAATTGAAAATTATTGATTTTTTTTTAATTTTTTTATTGTTTGTTGGACAATTGAGAGCAAAGGGTAAAATAACTCCTAGCATTGGAGTAGTGGGCATAAAGTCAAGGAAAAGCTAAGAAGCCAAAATCACGATTCTTCGTCCAAAAATTCATAAACATAAATGGTAACTAATAGAGGAAGGTGAGAATATTATGTAAATCACTTGTAATGAAACAATATGGAAGAGTTGAGAGCATATGAGCAAAATCAATTGGAAGCAAAAGAATCATGTTTTTTAGGAGCTATACAAGGGATAATTAGTGTAATTTTCATTCATTGTTTTGTGAGTGCATGAGTGAGAGACAAAAAGAAGCAAAAAACTCACGACTATGGATTTTGGGTGTTTGAGCAAGTTTTTGGCAAAATATCTTGGTGGGAGTTGAAGATAACTCTTTAAATATCCTTTTTATTCAGAATTGTTTAATTAAATATCATTACGAGTGGTGATAATCAAACACAAAAAATCATGATTCTATACTCTAAAAAGATCAAGTGAAAAACTTGCACCTTGACTAGCTCACAAAAACCTTCTATATTTGGATGGAAGCTATGAATTCAAACACTTAGAGCATCCAACATAGTTACAATTGGAAAAATTCCTTTTAGGGGAATTTCATACATGTTGATATATTGCGGTAGCAAAGTGTGTGAACACAGGAGGACCATCGGGGCACTTTTTCCCCTCTTTGGGAGGTTTTTTCCCCCGACTTGTATATATGCCTATAACCCTAATGGGTCATTTATCTTTGTACATTCTCTTGGTAACACATTTAGTATTGTGTGTTCTAACCCAAACTTCTTCTTCTTCCTTATGCTATTTTCATGCTTCCACAAACCTCAAACTCCAATAATTGGTATCTCAGCAGGTCATCGCTTCATCTATATGCCAAAGATATATACAGGCTTCGGTTTTCTAGTATAAGCTCCTCAAAGTCTACTACAGGTTTAGAAGTGCTTGACAAGGTAGTGTTCCGAGCATCAGGGTATTTTACTCAGTGGCCATGGTTAAAAGCACTGATGTATTCCCTATGTTGGTTGTTGAGGATATGTTGGGTGGTACCAATTACCCATTATGGGGTTATATGATGCATCATGTTTTGGTTGCAAAAGGACTATGGAATATTGTCAAGGTGTTGAAAACATCCTATTACACATGCAAATATAGTTATTGAAGCTGATGTAGATGGCATTGAAGATGGTGATATTCTTCAGGTTCCTGTTCATGCTACAGTTCTTGCTGCACCTACTATAGAGCAAATTTGTTGGGATCGTAGAGATGCTTAGGCACATGCATTGATAGCCTTGTTTGTCAAACATGCCATCATTCCTCACATTCACTCTTGTAGAATAGCAAAGGATGCTTAGCACTTTTGTCCACCCTCCACATCATCGTGATTTTTCATGTCTATAGGGAATTCATTTCAAATGATTGTCCTTTTCTGTAGTTGAATTTTCTTGCATTGTTCCATTTTCAGCCGCAATTTTGATTTCCATCGTATTGCCATGATGAGTGTTCTAGTTATTTTTTGGTTGACCCCTTCATCGTATTGCCTTCTATGTCAATATTGCCTTCTTTATGTCAAATAAAAGAAGAAGAAGAAGAAGAAGTTTGAAAAATATTGATATTTGAAAAATATGAATCAATATCATGTATCTCCATGCATGGCATTCCTTCCTTGATTTACATGCTTATGTGCCTTCTATGTCTACTTCATCTAGCATGATCCTGGCCTTGTGTTCTAACACTCCCCTCCCTCTCATGTATGTGGTCCTTGTAAAACTCTTGTTGAAGGGAGTGGTATATGTACTTCTATAAGAGGTCGATTGCTAGAGAGTGTTCAATCACATGAATTCCCTTGGCTATATCTACTAGAAGCTTTGGATAGTCAATGATAGTGGGCATGTAAGGCTTTTGGTAGTAGTAGTAGTGTGCAAAGTATTGAAAGGTTTTATAGAAAAATATTTGTAGTAAGTGAGTGGGTCTTGATATAAAAAAATTTGGAGTGGTACTCTCAAAACCTTGTCGTGCACAACTCTTTGAAAGTTTGCATATAGCAGGTAGGTAGGTACTTGACTCCATAGTGCCATGCATATCAAAATTTGATTGAAGGCATTGTACTCATATCATATACAAGATCCGGGTTAGTTAGCATTGAAACATGTAGTACCTTGACTTTGCAAAAAACTTGGAATGTTTTCTGCATCAAATTAAAGATCTTTATTCGCATACATGCCTCAATGTGTGTCATTCTGTGTAGCCTTGGTACCCAATGAAGAAGGTCATATATGCAATTGTAGGCAATCCTTGTGGCGGTGTAAGATATAGGTAATTAATAGTTCTTTACTTTGGTGGTGAAAGTTCGCCATGTTCTCCTTCTAGGGATGGAACAATAGCATGGATTATAGAAACTATGTAATGGGGCCTTTTCCCACGTTGGCATCATCTTAGGGTACTCTTGCAATAGTTACGCTTGCCAATTGGGTGGAAAATTTGTACCACGGCACACCTCGAAAGGTAAGTCTTTATGTTTAAATTTTATGGCAAATGTGGGTATATTCCCTATTATACATTTGAAGTTGTCTTTATATTCATCCATTATAATAAATAGGGCATGCAAGGCATCTATGACTCGTATCATCTATGCAAGGCATGGTAGCTCAAATATATCCTAACCTTCATCTGTAACTTGACCTCAAAAGGCTTGTATTCCTCTTCAAAAGAATATTCTATGGGGATTTGTACAAGCTCCTTAGGTTCAGGAATTTATAGTGGAGAAGCAAGCCATTCTAATGAGAGTCATGCAGCTAACTTGTACTTCATTTTGGCTACCTAGCAATGAAAATCTTCCAATTTTGCAAGTGTTACTTCAGGATGGTGGATGTCAATGTTTCCTCAAAGATAACTGCAAGGGGGGTTGCACATGTCGATCAGAGTGCTTCAAATTCTTTGGACAATTTGTCATGTGCCTCCAAGAGATTTGTACAGTCTTCCAGAACAATCTTTATGCTTTCAGGTGCCACCACCTAAAACAAAGATGGAATAACTTGGGCATCCAATGTATTGAGAGAAGATTCAAAGTTATCTTTGTTCCCGTTTTCGTGACTGTTGGTTTTTTTCTCTAGTTGTCGCAAGGTGTCTATGCAAGAGTCCCATGTTTCTGGTGAGTTGGGCATTTCTGTCCATTTGGGAACAGAGTTGCTCCTCCATTTCTTTGATAGCTTGCTTGTTTTATGCCTCTCATTGCAACTCTAAAACATTATGTGCTCCTTTCAATTGAGTATATCCTACATTGAGGGAGGTATTTCCTACCATAAGTAAGTTGACTTGTGACTATAGACTAAGAGAATGTTCTTGCAACTGTGTGTTCCTTTGCCCGAAGCTAGCATACCTTTGTGGATTTTCTTAATGTACGTAAACATTCGAAGGATATTAGTATCTAAAATAGATGAAATATAGATAGGATTTACACACATGGATTCAAGTTGATCAGAGGGTGATGCATGGGGGATGGGATGGGGAATGGGAAGTATGGATGCAAACCTAAAGATGTTGATGAATGGTGATGAAGTTGGTGGTGGTCGTAATGGGGATGGTGGTACTGGGAATGGTGGTATTGGGGGTGGGGTAGGTGTTATAGTTGGTGATGAAATGTCCATTGGCTTGGACGTGGATGTGTGTGTGGTCTTCATTGTGAACAGTGGCACGGGTTGTGCAGTGTATGGTGAAGTGCTCATGAGACTAGACAAAATACAAATGGTATTTTGTACAAATGTGGGTTATTATGGGCGGGGAGGGGGGGCAACAACTTAAATATTAAAGAGAATAGGCTAACCCATGGATAGGTAGTAGATTGTGCCACTAGGGCTACAAGATTAGGAGGAGATGGATGGAATGGAGGGGTGAAACAGTGCTATGGTGGGTTGAAGAGGTGGTGGAAAGGGGGCTAGTGTTGGTTGAACTAGAGCAATGGTGGAAGGAGTAGAGGTTATTTTTGGGTAGCTTTGGGCTTCAAAGACTAGTCCATCGACAACTTTGAGGGAATCTCGAGGAGTGAATGGGGTGGGGATGCTATTGGTACATAGAAATGGGTTGGTGTTTGAATAGATTGAATTTCGGCAATATTGGGCTTGCAAAGGAAACAAGGGAGTATGGGGGTTGAGCTAACGCCTAATGTATTGAAGATGTCACACCCACCATCATCAAAGCTATTTATACCATCCTCAAAGCTATATGGAAGATGGCATACCCACCATCATCTTGGATATTGATTCCCACATTCTCTTCTTAGTTGCATCTAATGTAGACAAGATATGTGCCCAACCATAAGGCTCAAAATTCTTCATCATTAAACACTTGTGGAGCATATCACTCATTTTTCACATTCCTCTTTCATAAGCAAGAATCTCCTAGGGATTTTCTTATGTGTTGGTCCACATGCAAACTATTGAGCTTCACTTCCAATTCTTGTAACTACAAAGGCATTCTCATTAGAATCAACATCATTGTGTGTTGGGTGTGTGAGAGTGAGGAAGCACAAATAGAAGTACACACAAGAGCAAAGAAGGAGATTAAAACATGAAGAGATTTGATGGCTAGAAAAGCTCTCTATTGATAGATGATGAACAATGATCAATAGTATGAGAATGAGTGAAATGAGAGCTCTAAGTGAATCCCTAAGTGCAATGTACCACCATATATGAGTATATCATGTATATATGGTTACATCAGGAAAAAAACTCTAGCTACCTAAAGAGTAAAAAGCACCCATGTATAGGGAAATGGTTCACATCAAAGCTACTCAAGGGACACATCATTGTAACAAACCCCCTTGGAGAAAATGATGTGAACACATACAGGGTGATAGATCATACCGAAAAGGTAATAAGCCTAAAATTTTGTGAAAATCTTCAAACTTTCCTCATGGAAGAGCTTTCAAACTGAACCATATTTTGGGAAGGAGGAATGTTACATTTTGCCTAAAATACAGTCTTCACAAACATGTTTACTAGATGCCTCAAGTATGGGAAAAAAGGACACCATTTTAGATTTCTACACGTGTAGCAAACTAGTGAAATTCAAATGACCAAAGTGCGCATGCAAAAGCTTTGCATCTGACATAGCTTGAGAATCTTGAACTACAGAAGCTCAATCATTCATAGATTTTGCATAAGTTATGAGCTTATACAACCCATGACATAAAATGCTAGATAAATAATGACATCACCATTTGACAGATCATGAACTATACATCTATCATCAAAAAATTTCACAAGCAAGCTGATCTTGGCTAATGCTAAAATTGATAACAAATTTTTCTTGATCCCCCTCACAAATAAAGCACCCGACAATGTAAAAGAACTACCATCAGCAATAGTCAAAATGATCTTAACAACTCCCATGATAGGATAAGAGGAGTTTTTGGCGCATGTGATAGTATTCCCTATAGGGAGGCTCAAGTGAAGTGAAGAAAATGCACTGCGAGGTAATATGTTTGGTTGCTCTACTATCAAAGTACCAAACATCTGAGTCTACTGCAAACATACATTGTTCATGAGAAGATGGATCAGAACTACAAATAGTAGTAAACACCCATTCTTCATTTTGCACAGGATTTGTAGACTCTGATTGTCGTGTAGAGGTGTCTGCGACAACCATTCGAGCCTCTTTCTTCTTTGCCTCTTTTGCAACCAGTTTTGGATAACTCTTTATGACATTATCATTTCCTTTACAGTATTTGCAAAACAGTTTTTGTTTTTCTATTTTCTTCTTATCTCTGTCATCTTTCTTTGATTGTGTAGAATTAGCAGAATTCTGCTTACTAGTAGATGAGCTCCATTTACCTTTGCCCTTCTGACTAGCTAGGCAAGCTTGACCTACGACATGTATAATGGACTTGTTCTTCCTAGATTGATCTTCTTGCAATAGAACAAAGACTAACTCCTCAAATGTTAAGGCATTTGGATTGCCTTTCATCATCAATCAAAGAGTAGAAGCAAAACTCTGATATGAATCTGGAAGACCATTCAGAACAATCTACACAAGTGAACTATCAGGCAAGACTTCATTAGTAGAAATCAACTACTCCTTCAAATCTTTGATCTCTGTCAAAAAACTTTCCATGGAATTTCCTTCATTCATGTGCTCACTCTCCAACTCTTTTCGGAGGTAAGCAACATGAGCCTCATTCCTTTCCTAGTATAAAGTGGTAAGTGTATTGTACCGAGCCATCGGAGCTTGAACTTCCCTACAGCTTTATCAGATTTTGAATTATAAAAACAAGACTAATTGTCCAACTTTAAAAATAGGAGTGCACAAGAAGCGATCATGAGTCTTGGGCTACCGCAGCTGGACTTTTTGCAATAGTAAAAAAGCTTTCAAATCATTACTCATCAAGGGAGCGCAAGTCATCTAGGTGCATATAAAAAGAGTCAGCTGGCAGTAATTTCTTTTCAATGGCAACACATAAGTTGGGCATGACCAATTCCATTGGAGCAATAGCTTTGAGTCCGTAGGCTAACCTAAATGGTGTATATCCTGTATAGACTTTATAAGTTGTCCAATATGCCCAAAGAATCGAAGGGAGCAGTTGATCCCATGATTTTGGACAATTGGTGATCAGTTTCTTGAGGATCGTGGGTAGGGTTTTATTGGTACTTTCGGCCAATCCATTGGCATGCGAGTAATAGGGAGTGCTAAATTTATGAACAATATTAAAAGTCTGAGTTAACACCTATATGAGGGTGTTGGCAAAGTGTGTTCCTCAATAATAAATGATTTCCAAAGGTAACTCGAACCTAGGAAAAACATCTTGGGTGAGACATTTAGCAACAACATGAGCCATGGCTACGCGAATAGCCCAGGCCTCAGCCCCAGGAGTGGCATAAACAAAACATGTTAATTCTATTATTTGTTGAGATGGTTGATGGAGTAATAGGTCCCACAAAGTCTAATCCCCACTTTTGGAAGGGTTCCAAAGGCAAAAGAGGCTGGAGTGGAAAATAATGTTGATGTAATGGTTGTTTGGTGCATTGACATGCATCATAATGTTTAACGTAAGCATGAATATCACGTTGCATTGTGGGCCACCATAAGCCACTTTGTAGAATTTTCCAGTATCTTAGATCTGCAAAGAAATGACCACCAGATGGGAGAGAATGAGCCGTAGCAATCACCGAGGGGACTTTGTGAGTAGGAATACATTAGAGCCAAGCACCCAAAGGGTCATCACAATAAAGTTGGCCCATGATAATACGAAACTGTCGGCTATAGATAGCTAATTTTTGTGAAACCATATTGGAGGCCAAATTTGGTTGAAAGCCAATAGTAAGAAAGATCATCAACATATCATAGTAGGAATCAGCAAGCCGTAAAGGTGTTGTCAATGAATGAGGCATCATATCGTATAGATGGCCGAAGAAGAATCATCCACCCCTACTCGGGCTTCATTGAAATCCAACCGAGATAAGAAGTCTACGATGGCATGTGAAAAGCTTGATTGATGCACAACATCATAATTGAATTCTTGCAAAAGTAAAACTCAATGAGCCAAATGGCCTCCCAGATGTTGGTACCACACTAGGTATACTAACATAGAATGATCCACATGGAAGGTAAACTTGTAGCCTAATAAGTAATAGTGGAACTTTTTGATGGAGTAGATTAACCCCAAACACTCCCGTGCAGTTACAAAATAATTATTTTTGGTTGTAACAAGGCGAGGTCTAGCATAATAGATGGGGCGGTACCACTTACCTTGACATTGCATTAGGACATTGCGATGGCAATATCCAAAGCATAAATGAAAACATGGAAAGGCAATTGCCAATTCGATGTCTGCAGGATTGGAGCCTGCATAAGATTGAGGTGCTCGGAATTAAGCTGACATTCTTCAGTCCAATAGAACTGGCGAGGAGACTTGTTGGAGGATAAACACTCCTATGTGCACAACAAAAGCAAATGAACCCTCCTAGGATCCTGAAAATTTTCAGACATAGGTTCTGTATTTTCTAAGTTTCTCTGAGTATATGCAGAGACTGAAAATGAAATTTTGCAGGCATAAATTAGACTTTAAGAGCTTTCAAATGAGAGTAAAATCACTCCATTTGGATACTGGATGATGCCTCAACCAGCTGCAACAAAACAGATAACTTGATCTCTTCACAGAGTATGAGCTAACTGGACAGACACTGTTCTGGACATTTCTCTGCACATGTGCAAGCACTGAACCTGAGACTTATACCAGACAAATTAGAACTTATAAGCTTTCCAACAAGACAAAAATCATTGCAAATGGATTCCGGATGAAGGAGAAACAACAATTACAAGACCGGGGGGTCTGCCAAAAACATCTAGATAGATAGAGTGTGTAAAAGTGAAATTTCTGCAAAATATGCAGAGAACAGTTAGTAGGGGGTGTGCTTAAGCAAGGGGGCAGCTTGGGCACGTATTTCCACGACTCTAAGTCATAATACAACTCATTAGAGGTTTTAAAGACCTCATACTAACCTCTTTAACCAATCAAAAGCATATACATGTGAAAAGTGAGGTCCAATCACATCAAGAGGTGAGCTAAATCTTCTCTAATCAAATTCTTTCCATTATGGGCATGATTTGATGCCTCCAACTCGTGGAAATCAGCCTCCTTTGATTGTGGATGATGTGGAAGGTTCAATTTGGGGCATGTTCCCACACTCTTGAGCTTGAAAAACTTTCAACACTCCCCCTCAAGCTCAAGTCTTTTCCTTTGTTGCTTCAGCGTATGTCTCTTATGTTGATAGCTTCCTTGAATCCTCCAAGCTTTGTACCTTCAAGAAACTTTGTCATCATGTCTGCAACCTGCATTTTAGTGTTCACATACCTTATATCTAGCTCTTTTGCCATCACCTTTTCTCGAACGAAGTGGTAATGAACCTCTATGTGCTTGCTCCTTGCATGAAACATGGGATTGTTAGCTAGATAGATGCTTGAAATGTTGTCTCCATAAAGAGGAAACTCCTGCACTTCCACTTCCAAGTCCTTAAGTAGCTTCTTAAGCCATAATAGCTCACATGTAGCCAATGCTAAACCTCTGTACTCAGCCTCTGTGGATGAAAGAGCAACAGTGGGTTGCTTCTTAGAGCTCCAAGAGATCACTTTTGTACCTATCATGAAAACATAACCCGATGTACTCCTTCGATCATCCTTGCTACCTGCCCAATCAGCATCACTATATCCTTTGACACTTAGATCAGCATCATATGAGTAAAATAGACCTTGGTTGATGGTGTGCTTGATGTAACGAAGCACCTTTCTTGCCGCCATAAGATGATCATGAGTAGGTGTATGCAAAAATTGAGAGAGAACACCTACTACATATGCAAGATCAGGTCTAGTGAATGTAGCATAAATTAATGAACCAATTATGCTTCTATATAGTGTAATATCTTGTATAGCCTCTCCTTGACCTGCAACCAACTTTGTATTGGGCTCCATGGGCTGAGAAAGTGGCTTACAACCACTCATACCAAACCTGTATAGCACATCCAACAAGTATTTTCTTTGAATCAAGAAGATGCCATTGTGTGCATAGATTACCTCTATTCCCAAGAAGTATTTTAGTGTTCCAAGATCAGATATCTTGAACTCCTTTCCTAGCTTTGATTTGATATCTTTAATACCTGCAATATCACTTCCTGTGATGATCAAATTGTCCACATAGATGCATATATATACCGTCTTGTCTCCTTGCTTCTTCATGTAAAGTGATGGATCTGCAACACTTTCTTTGTATCCACAACTTGATAAATAATCCACTAACCTCTGATTCCAGGCCCTTGGGGCTTGCTTTAGTCCATATAGTGCTTTCCTTAGCTTGCAAACATGATTTGGGTACCTCATACTAGTAAATCCTTGAGGTTGGCTCATGTAGACTACTTCTTCAAGCTCTCCATTGAGGAAGGCATTCTTCACATCCAACTGATATAAGCTCCATTTCCTTGATGTGGCCACTGCAATCAAAGTCCTAATTGTTGGCATCTTGGCTACGGGGCTGAAAGTTTCATCATAATCTATCCCGTAGCTTTGGGAGAAGCCTTTCGCCACCAACCTTGCTTTGTACCTAGCAATGGAACCATCTGAATTTCTTTTAATTTTGTAAACCCACTTATTACCTATCACCTTCATGCCTTCTTGAGTTGGTACCAAGCTCCAAGTATGGTTCTCATCAAGTGCTTTGAGCTCTTCCTTCATTGCCTCTTGCCATTCCTTGCAATCCTTAGCTTCTTCATAACTAGTTGGTTCTTTGTCCTTGATTACCTTAGTCATGTATGCATAATGCTTTGCAATGAAATTATCATATGTTAACCTTTGTACTGGATATCTTACTCTTGAAGACCTTCTGTCACTTCCTTTTGGTGTGGTTGCCATCTTCTTTCTTTGTTTAGCCACTCCTGGAGTTTGAACTTCTTCTATCTCTTCATCTTCCAACATGCTCTCGTCCACATAGCTTCCTTCTTCAACTGAAATCTTCTCTTTGCCTTTGACTTTGCTTTCTTCAGAGCTCGTCTCTCTTTCCCTAAGCCTTCCACTCCATGGTGAGGGTGTCCTTGTGTTGCATGAGTTGCTTGGACCACTCAAATCCATGCTTTCTTGAACTCTATCATCATTCTTCAAATCTGTCTCACCTATGTCTTCAACCTGCAATGGACTTGTGCATGCATACCAAGGCTTCAACTCATCAAAGACAACATCCCTACTTACCTTCAGCTCCTTGGTGATGGGATTATAGCATTTATATCCCTTTTGTTCCATAGAATATCCCAAAAAAATACACCTTTCAGATTTGGCATCTAACTTTGACCTCAACTCTTGAGGTACATGTACATAGCATATACAACCAAAGATTCTAAGATGTGAAATGCAAGGTTTTCTTCCACTCCATGCTTCCTCAGGGGTTAGATGATGTATACCTGATGTAGGACATCTATTCATGATGTATGTGGCTGTATATGTAGCCTCTCCCCAATAACAATGCGGCATATTCATTTCATTGAGCATACACCTTGCTACCTCTGCTATGTGTCTGTTCTTTCTCTCTGCTACCCCATTTTTTTGAGGGGTATACCTGCATGTAAATTGTCTTTTGATGCCATTGACCTGCAAAAATTCAAAAAATTCATGGGAGAAGTACTCTCCCCCTCCATCGGATCTCAAAGTTTTGATAAACTTGCCAGATTCCTTCTCCACCTGTGCTTTGAATTTCTTGAAGTAGTGGAACACATCTGATTTGTTTCTAATGCAATACAACCACACTTTCCTTGAAAAGTCATCAATGAAGGTTACAAAATACCTATTTCCAGCAAGGGATGCTTCTCTTGTTGGATCCCAAACATCCGTGTGAATGAGGTCTAAAACATTTGCACTTACATAGGTACTCTTCTTGAAGGGCAGCCTTGATTGTTTTCCTTGTTGGCAAGCTACACAAATTTCATGCAACATTTTAGATGTAAAATTTGGTAGGCCTCTTACCAAGCTCCTCCTTTGCATGTCCTTGAGCTTTTGTAGGTTGATGTGACCTATTCGTTTATGCCATAGATCCAAATCTGCTATCCTCTTGTCTCCATATGTGACATACATTGAATGGTGTGGCTGATTTATGTCCATTGTGAACATTCTCCCTTGCTTTTTTCCTTTTGCTATGAGCTTGAAACCTGCCCTTGGATCCTCAACAAAACATCCTCTTTCATTGAACCTAACTTGATAGCCTTTTTCTACCATTTGGCCTACCGAAATCAAGTTTTTGGTAATAGTAGGGACATGTAATACCTCTGATAAGCACTTTGCTCTTTGATTTCCTTCCAAACTGATATCTCCCACATGTTGAATGATATGCTCTGAGTTATCACCTGTTTCCACATGCCCTTGATGCTTTGGGACCTGCAAATTACTAAAAAACTCCTTTCGACATGACATATGATTGCTACATCCACTGTCTACATACCATACATCTTCACTAGCTTGAGTTGTATCTTCACCATACCTCATGGCAAGTAAATAATCATTCCCTTGGCTGGATGATGTGTTTGCATAATTACCTTGCCCTCTATAGTTGTTGTTGTTGTTGCTTTGATTCCCTTGTCTTTGAGCTCTATGATAGCATTCATTTGCAAAATGACCGGGCTTACCGCATACAAAGCATCCATTTGAAGTGGCTTGTCCTCTTCCACCAAATCTTGCACCTCTTCCTCTATTTGTGGCTCTTCCACCTCTTTGACCTGCATTTTCTTGTTGTCCTTTACCTCCTTGGTTGCTTTGATATCTTCCTCTTCCTCTTGAAGCACCTCGGTTGTGTCTTCCTCTTCCTCTACCTGCATACAACAATTGCCCTTGGCTATCCTTGGCGTTATGACCACCAAGGTTCATCTCCTCTGTCACCATGAGAGTGATTAGTTGATCAAAATCAGGAAGAGAGTCCCTTACATACACTGAAGTTGTGAAAGCCCTCCATTTTTCATCATCCCTAAGTCCATTTAGGGTGTGGGCGACAAGATCGTCATCATCTAGGGCACAACCGATTGACCCTAGTGCATCTGCAAGCTCTTTAACCTTTAATATGTAATCATTAGCACCTTGAGAGGGGCTTTTCCTAAGATTATTTAGCTCATTCTTGAGCTGAATTTTTCTAGCTTTTGTGGAGGTTGAATACAATCTCTCCAAGCACTCCCACACCTTCTTTGATGTATCCAAATCTTGAATATGCCCTACCATAGAGTTGCTAATATGCTGAGATAAAATGAAAATGACCCTTTTGTCCCTTTCATCCCACTCTCTTACTGCTCTTCTCTGATCATTGGTTGGATTTACCTCATCTATGTAGGGTTTTGGCTCTCCACCACTCACAAGTCCCCACAAACCTTTCCCCATCAAAAAATTGCTTATTCTAAATCGCCACGGTTGGTAGTTTCCTTTTTTGAGCTTCTCAATCTCAGCATTGAGATCAGCCATGGTGCCTCCTAACTCTTTTGAACCTCCCCCTTGATGCAATGAAGTTGAAAAGGATGGCTTTTACCTCAAAAAATAGAGCTACTCCTCTTGATGAAGCTTCGTCTTTGATTTGATGATGTATTTGCTTCCCCTTGTTGTTGACGTGCCCGTTCTTTGCTTCCTTCCTTCAAACTTTGATGAAGTCTTTACTTCACTTCAGTAGCTCCTTCTTCTCTCTTTGATACTCCACTTATAGCTCTGATACCACTATTGGAGGATAAACACTCCTATGTGCACAACAAAAGCAAATGAACCCTCCTAGGATCCTGAAATTTTTCAGACATAGGTTCTGTATTTTCTGAGTTTCTCTGAGTATATGCAGAGACTGAAAATGAAATTTTGCACGCATAAACTAGACTTTAAGAGCTTTCAAATGAGAGTAAAATCACTCCATTTGGATACTGGATGATGCCTCAACCAGCTGCAACAAAACAGATAACTTGATCTCTTCACAGAGTATGAGCTAACTGGATAGACACTGTTCTGGACATTTCTCTGCACATGTGCAGGCACTGAACTCGAGACTTATACCAGACAAAGTAGAGCTTATAAGCTTTCCAACAAGACAAAAATCATTGCAAATGGATTCTGGATGAAGGAGAAACAACAATTACAAGACCGGGGGGGTCTGCCAAAAACATCTAGATAGATAGAGTGTGTAAAAGTGAAATTTCTGCAAAATATGCAGAGAACAGTTAGTAGGGGGTGTGCTTAAGCAAGGGGGCAGCTTGGGCATGTATTTCCACGACTCCAAGTCATAATACAACTCATTAGAGGTTTTAAAGACCTCATACTAACCTCTTTAACCAATCAAAAGCATATACATGTGAAAAGTGAGGTCCAATCACATCAAGAGGTGAGCTAAATCTTCTCTAATCAAATTCTTTCCATTATGGGCATGATTTGATGCCTCCAACTCGTGGAAATCAGCCTCCTTTGATTGTGGATGATGTGGAAGGTTCAATTTGGGGCATGTTCCCACACTCTTGAGCTTGAAAAACTTTCAACAAGACTTAGTGGTCAATCAGGTAAGGGAGATAGTCGGATGAGCCAACCACCCGAGATGCCGGCCATGCCACTGGATTTGTCCTAGAAAATGCATAACTTCCTTAAGATTTTTGGGAGATGGTGCATTAAGGATAACCTTTACTTTATCAGTATCTACTTATATTCCTTGTTTAGAAAT
The DNA here is from genome assembly GCA_020310875.1 of Ceratopteris richardii. Classification (NCBI taxonomy): domain Eukaryota; kingdom Viridiplantae; phylum Streptophyta; class Polypodiopsida; order Polypodiales; family Pteridaceae; genus Ceratopteris; species Ceratopteris richardii. The sequence continues at coordinate 52,951,383 of CM035435.1, forward strand.
AATGTGTCCTAAGAGTTTAACACAGACAACTGTAAATATAGACTTGTGTGGGGGGCTCAAACAAAGATGGTATTCTTGACATTTTAGAAAGCACCAGCAAAGATGTTGCAGGTGAGAAGTAGTTTCACTAGACAATGAAAAGTCATCAAGGTAAACTCTCATGAATCTCATCAGGTATGGTGAAAAGATTTCTTGCATACAGCATTGAAAGATACTTGGTGCATTTTGTAGACCAAACCACATCATCGTACATGCATAAAACCCCTAGTTAGTAATAAATACAGTCTTAGGTATATCTGACTCGACCATCTTGACTTGATTGTAGCCACTATATCCATCTAAAAATGAATACATTTCTCCACCAGCTACATCATCCAACATGCTATCTAAGAACGGTAATGGAAACGGATCAGGGATAGTGGCTGCGTTTAATTTTCTATAATCTAAGCATATGCAAAGCTGCTTATTCTTTTTAGGTCCTATCACAATCAATGAAATCCATTCATCATGTTCTACAGGGGCAATAAATCCAACACAAAGTAGTATATCTATTTCCTCCATAACCTATTGAGCATAGTTGGGATTCATCTGATAACTTTGTTGCTTGATTGGTCGAGCATCTCATCTCAATACAACCCGATGCTAGTAAATTTGGGGATCTAGTCCTTTCATGTCCCTATAGTCCCAAGCAAAGACATCTATAAATTCTTTTAATAGAGTTAACAGGTCCTCTTGAAAGTTAGAATTCATGCCAGCTTTTATTATGATCGGGTGAGGATTAGCTGCATTGTCATGTTGCATTAGCTGCATTACCCAGATGGAAAGTCACTAGCTAGTCGTTTGGCACATAAAATTGCCATGTTGTAGAAGGTTCACCCTCATACTCAAAGGTGTTTTGAAAATCTAGAATGTCCACTACTTCTTGGGCTTCATTGTCAGAATCATCTACAAAAGCTTGCACCATACAGGTTGCAAGAGACCACTGGTCTCGCACCTGTTGTAAGTCTACCGTCTTGAGGGAAAGTAGATCCTGATTGGCAGTCAAAAAAGCCTCTTCTTCATTGTCTAATAGTTCATCCAACATATGGACATGTTCAGCTACGTACGATTGTGCATGGATTTTACATGATTTCATATCATCTAATGGGACCACAAATTTACAATGGTTACTTTTAAAAATAAGCTCATGTGAGGACTAGTCTTGTAGAACTTTGGCTTTCTTTAGCCAAGGTCACCAAAACAAAAATTATAATCTAGGCTAGATTCAGGGAGTTCCATAATGAGAAAAGTCATTTTAAACATTGGCCCCTACAGTGTGATAGGAATGTCATGCACTAAGCCCAGCGGGTGGACTCTTGACTGATCATCCATTCTTACGAAAAATTGACTAGTTTTATATTATTCCAACCTAGCTTTTTGTAGTTGTTGCCATAGCTATGTTAACTCCAGACCCGCCATCAATAAGGACCTACGAAATTATATGGTTCTTAAACCAAATAGTAATTAGTGGGACTATGTGATCTATCGTAGAATCAGACTCGGGGTTGATAGTAGCCATGGTTGGTGCTGGAGTTGGACTTGGATCGATTTGTTGTCAGAACGACTATCGAATGCCAAGAATTAAGGTTAGTAACTGTTCCAATGGAATAGTAATAGGAGCCTTCACTAATATCCCATGCCAAATTGTTTTCAGTTAGGCCACTGGCTGTACTATCACTAGTTCCGGTGCAGACTTTGCTAGATCATCCACCTTTTGCCGAGTCATAAGTATGGGATCTGGAAAAACTGGTCATTCCTCTTGAGCCCACTTGGATGCTTTCATAAATGTTCATTTTTGCTCGTTTAAACCTGGCTCGAACACTTCTACAATAGGGTGGAACATTTTTCCTCATCATGTCTGTACTGCTATTGTTTGAGTATCTGCTACCATAATATAAACCATATTCTCCATAGGATTTCGCCTATCCTTTTTGTGTTTATCCTATTCACGAGCCTCCTTGCAATGTCGATGGATATGGCCAATGTTGAGAGCAGTATGGGCACCCAAGGACCGACTAGACAAGGAAGCCAGCGGAGAGAGTCAGAACAAGGTGAAGGAGTAAGTAGACAAAGCAGTCGACGCAAATCTGGCAGATAGGCCCTTCAATTTTTCCCAAATCAACATCTTTTAACAGTGATTCTTATCACTAACAATCATTGTAAATACCATTTCATATTTTTGTAGCTCCATTTTGTGCAAGCCAAGGAGTCCTTGAGCTTGAGGAGCCTTAGAAGTACCTACATATCAATTTTCGTATCTTTTAGACTCCATTTAAGCCCTCAAATTGGCCTTGGAACCTAATTTTTAACTAGGCCGGACACTAGGTCTGGACAGGGCCAAAACCTAGTCAAAAACTATAAAAAGAGCTAGAGAGCTCATTTTTGAGGTTAGATTGTAATAGAAACAAACTTGTAAGAGCTTTTTGAAGAGTAATTGAAGAACTCCATTGATTCTCACTCTTTGTCTTGCCGTGTGTGCGCGTGTGTGTGTATGTGTGTGCATGCTAGTGTGCTTCTCACTCACGCACTTGTGCCGCCACTTGCTCGAGGTCTTCATACCATCCTCATGTCTTCCCGGATTGACATTAAAGGAGGTGCTACTCATCATTGAGCTACACCAAATTTTGGCGCCGTTGCCGGGGATCGAGCTTTGAGGACGAGCGTGTGATGGTAAGACGTAGAGTTGACGCGTTGGAGTTGTAGGTAATTTCTTTTTTTTCCTATTTTTCTCTTTCTTACCTCACCACCATCATCATCATCATCATCCTCACCATCTTCCACCTCCATCTCCATCATCGCGAAAATTTCAGTTTTTTGACTATATCCCCATCTCCACCTCATTTCCCTCATTTCACTTGTGAGAGAGAGCGAGAGAGCGAAATTGCGTGTGCTGTTTTTGCATGTTTCTTGAGCTATCTTGCAGGTATAGGTCACATCACCATTCCCAGCTTCCTGTGCAGGTACGAAACTCGACGAAACTGTCTCGCAGTCGCCGACTTCTGTCGATCGCGATTGACAGAAATTCTCACCTTTTGGTAAATCTGAGTGCACCACAGTGGACTAGAGACCCTGCACACCACCTTTCCACCAAAATTTTTGAAAATCTTGCAAAATTTTAGTCCATCGCGATTGACAGCCCTGTCCATCGCGATTGACAGCCCTGTCCATCGCGATTGACAGCTCTGTCCATCGCGATTGACTGAACCCTCTGTCCATCGCGATTGACTGAACCCTCTGTCCATCGCGATTGATTGGGTGTCCATCGCGATTGACTGAACCCTCTGTCCATCGCGATTGATTGGGTGTCCATCGCGATTGACTGAACCCTCTGTCCATCGCGATTGACTGAGTGTCCATCGCGATTGACTGAACCCTCTGTCCATCGCGATTGATTGGGTGTCCATCGCGATTGACTGAACCCTCTGTCCATCGCGATTGATTGGGTGTCCATCGCGATTGACTGAACCCTCTGTCCATCGCGATTGACTGGGTGTCCATCGCGATTGACTGAACCCTCTGTCCATCGCGATTGATTGAGTGTCCATCGCGATTGACTGAACCCTCTGTCCATCGCGATTGATTGGGTGTCCATCGCGATTGACTGAACCCTCTGTCCATCGCGATTGACTGAGTGTCCATCGCGATTGACAGCCCTGTCCATCGCGATTGACAGCCAAATTTAGCCAAATTTTTTAGGGACTGTTAATTGAAGAGTTGGGCTAATTTTGGGCACAAATATTATACTCTTGAGCACATGGGGAAGCCTTAGGAAAGCAACTTGGGGAAAGCCTGTTGCACAGTGATCCTGTTTGAACCCTGTCGTAACCCTAGAACCCTGAACGGTTACAACTTTTTCATACGAAATCACCAAGCAAGATAGTGTGTGTGCTACAGGAATGAAAATCATTGGTTCTGTCATTGGAATTTAAATCTTAAAGCTAACTTTGGAACTCTTACAGATCTATTGAGAGCATCGAAAGGCGTTCGAAGCAAGTGTAAGTGCAAGCTTGGGAACATACTTCCTGGGCACTCAAGGGCAACCAAGCAGGAAACAAAAGGTTGGAAACCTTTAACCCCTCTGTCAATTCATAGTTTAGGCTAAGAACGACGAGAGGTAGGAGTAAGTCAGGGCGACGATAGGCAGTTATCAAGTGAAGACTACCTAAAAATTCAAGTTCAAGTTAAAAATCTAACCTCTGTACTGTCGATAACATAAAGGAAAAGAACCTAACGTGGAACGATCAACCTGAAAGTACGAAGAACACTCAAGTATTCCGACGATGTAATATCAGACAAGACCTTAAACACGATAAATAACTAAAAAGAATCAAGTGACTGATACCAATTGATCGGCAACGAAGTTGTACTCTGGGCAAAGAATTGGGCTACTTAGTTAGGCATATGAACCTTAGATCGGGACGACATCTAGTAAGGGAGAAACAGAGCCTTAGATCTTCAGAGGCTAGTGTTAACCACACTGCTAGGTCCTGGGCCCAGCAGTTGAGCCACCACTCGTACTACCCTAGCTCTGAGACCAGTGAGTCAGAGATGTCTCAAGGCATGGACAGACCTACGGGAAGTTCAGGAGTGCCTTACTTGTACAGGGTGGAAGGCCCTTACAAAACACAGTTGGAGTACCTTAGGACCAACCGATTAGGTGCCAGCATCTATGAGGACGGCTTAGGAAGATCTGTGATACAGATCAAGAATCCTGATCAATCCATTGGACTCGAGCACCCAGCAGTCAAGTTTGAAAACGGTGCATACCTGGACAAAGAAGGAACCATGTACGTAGTCACCAGTCACCCAGACAGGACATATGAATTTGGGAATGTAATCTCTGAGGCGGATTTAGGTGACTTGGAACAAGGGAACATGGGTGCGGAACCTAGAACCCCTCGAGGTAAATCAGTTCTCACTAGGATTATCACACCGGAATGGGTTCCCCAAGACAACAAGAGCATAGAATTGCTCCTCAATCGAGAAACCAACGAAGCCTTTTGGAGGTATAGATCTAATCAGCCAACTGATATAGGAAATATCATGATCTATGAGTTTAAGGATCCTGATAGCCCAGGTAGAGTGACCTACTTAGATCACACCTCGGAAAGGATCTTTGTGGTGACAGAGAATGATAGGCATGCTTACACTTGGAAGGGTGAATTCATTTTCCCTCAACCAAGATCGAATGTATCCTATGGTCACCCTGGAGCTGGAACATCCCAAGCTCATGGAACTCAAAGAGACAGAAGTAGAGATAGACCAGAAGTAAGTTTTGTCAACCCAGTGGGCAGAGAAAGAACGAGGACAGAGACGAATCAGGTAGAACCTGAGATGCTTAGAGCTCACAGGAACCAAAGAAATGTAGATGGATTCCCTCTGTCGAGGCCTAGAGAGCACACAAGAACTTTGAGACCCACCCAGCTAGTTAAGTCCATGAAGAATTACTTTGACGGCACAGGAGATCCCTATGATCATGTGGCGGAGTTCAAGCAAGTCTTGAGAGCTGAACAAGTGGAGGATCTGTTCACGCAGTACAATGCCTTTGGACTAACCCTTAGGAACACAGCACTTACATGGTTTCAGCCATTGGATGAGCGCCAGTTCAGGAGCATAGACCAACTCCTAGAGGCTTTCATTGTAGAGTTCTCTAAGAGTGGCATAAGACACAATACCTCATCATTGATTCACAGCTTCAAACAGACTCCCCAAGAGACTGTCAGATTGGCAGGAAGAAGATTTAGACAATATCTTGAAAGGTGCCCTGTTTCGGAGCTACCCACACCTGCCAAACAAGTAGCCTTATTCCTTGATGGATTGCTGAGTACGAAATTGAGATCCTACGTGTATCTGAAGGACCCTAGGACTATAGAAGAGTGTGTACGCATGTGCATTGACATTGAAGATAACCTAGGGGAAGAACTAGAGCTTTCCAAAATCTACAAAGATTCAGATAGTGCATCTAGTCAATCTTCCACGCAATCCACATCAATTGAGGAACTCGCAGAGAAAGTAGCTCAGAAATTAGGGGTAACTAGTAAACAAATCCCAAGGTTTGCCCCTGTGAAAAGGTGCTACACCTGTGGTGGTGACCACATGGCGAATGTCTGCCCCATTATGGCTCAGCCCCAAGTAAATCCTAGTAGCCAGTACTGCACCATAGAACGGAGATACACCAATCACACCGCACAAGATTGCCCATATGTTGAAGCTTAAGGTCAAGGACAAAGCATGGAAGCGCACCAAGGAAGTGGACACACAAGAAGAAGGAGCAAGTAGGGAGCTCCAAGAAGCACATGTCAAATTTTCAAAAGAAATCCCTACAAAAATAGTGATTTTTATCACTAAAAACCATTGTAAATACCATTTTTCATTTTTGTAACTCCATTTTGTTCAAGCCGAGGAGTCCTCGAGCTTGAGGAGTATTAGATCTACCATCCTACCAATTTTCATGATTTTTAGACTCCGTTTGAGCCCCCAAATAAGCCCTGGAACCTATTTTTTAACTAGGCCGGACACTAGGTCTGGACAGGGCCAAAACCACTCAAAAACTATAAAAAGGGCTGGAGAGCTCATTTTTGAGGTTAGCTTGTTGTAGATTTCAGTTTTGTAAGAGAGCTCTTTGGTAATCGAAGCTTTCCATTGTTCCACTCTTTGCTCTTACCTTGTGCGCGTGTGTGTGTATGTGTGTGCATGCTTGTGTGCTTTCACTCACGCACTTGTGCCATCACCTGCTCGCGGTCTTCATACCGGTCCTCACGTCTCCACGGATTGACATTTATGAGGTGTATCTCCTCACGTTGGTACTCACCATTGTGCTAGAGTGACACCAAAGTTGGCGCCGTTGCCGGGGAGAGAGCTTGGAGGACGAGCGTGTGACGGTAAGACGTGGAGTAGCGACGTTGGAAGGTGAAAAATCGCCATTTTTCAGTTCAGTTTCTGAGTTTTTCTCCTTCTTCATCTTCATCATCATCACCATCTCCTTCCGTCTTCATATTCTCTGATTTTTTTCCATTTTCGCCACTACATTCACTCGTTTTTTACTCGTGGCTATGAGAAACAAGCTTAGGAGGAGCTGAGAACCAAAAGCGCTAAAGAAAATCACTTGGAAAACCTCTCAAAACTCCAAAAATTCAATTCAGTATCGCGCGGGCTGAAGCGACCTGCGCCGGGTATCGCGAGCTTCATATTGTGATTTTGGAGGGTGACTTTGCATCCACAGGCTGATAGGAGGGACAAGGAGGACACAAGGTACACAAACCTGCAAAAATTTTTGAATTTGGGTGTGAAAATCTCCAAGTATCGTGTCCGGTTGAGATTTGGTATCGCGATACCAGAACTCCCGTGTATCGCGATACTTGTCGAGATATCGCATCGTGCCTGCCCACTTGAGGTATCGCGATACCATTCTGGTATCGTATCGTCAAGTGTTGGTGTCGCGATCGCGGTCGCCCCGGTGGTATCGTATCGTGCCATCCTTGGTATCGTATCGTTGATTGTGCAGTATCGTATCGTCGGGTACTTATTTTGGTAACGCGATACCATTCTGGTATCGTGCCCTGAAGTTGGTATCGCGATCTTACCTTACCTAGCAGTATCGTATCGCCCACTTTCCCAAGGGTATCGCGATACCATTCTGAGGTCGTATCGCCCTGGTCCTCTCGTATCGTATCGTCGAAGTTTTAGTATCGTATCGCCTACTCCTCAAGATAGTATCGCGATACTTGAAATAGTATCGTATCGCCAAGACTAGTGGTGTCGTATCGTTTCCTTACCAGGAAGTGTATCGCGATACCATTTTTGGTGTCGTATCGTGGCAAACCCCTGGTATCGTATCGTGATGTGGGTATCGCGATCTCAGTAATCCCGGTGGTATCGTGTCGTCTAAAGTGGTATCGTGTAAGAAAGAGGTATCGTATCGTGGAGAATCTGGTATCGTATCGCCTGTTCTGAGATCCCAGAGAGATCCAGTTTCCCTGTTTTAACCCCAGAACCCTGAACTGGCATAACTTTCTCATACGAAATCCGTTTGCTGTGATTTTGGTTTTGTTGGAGAGCTCGTGGGGAATACAACCAAAACATCGACTGGTTAGGTTAATATTAATACCAGGATTATTAGATAAGGTATTTTGAAGTTGACCCTCAAGGAAACTAGAAAACCAAGGAGTTCCAAAGGGTTTTGAGCAATATAAGAGAACTTTGGGACTAGAAGCCAAGGCTTATGAACCTGAGATCTGGCAGACACTTAGGCAAGGATAGACAAAGCATTAGGTCATCTGAGGCTAGTGTCAACCATACATCCAAGTCTTGGGCTCAACAGCCTAGTGGTTATCCTTACACACGAAGTTCAGAAACCAGTGACTCGGAAATGTCTTTTAGCATGGAAAGACCCACACGTAGCTCAGGCATTGCCTATTTACAGATACCAGAAGGTCCTTATAAGACCCAATTGGAGTACATCAGGACCAACCAATTAGGTGCTCGCATCTATGAGGATGGTCTAAGGCGATCAGTGGTTCAACTCAAAAATCCTGACCAACTCTGTGGACTTGAACACCCAGTGGTCAAGTTTGAAGAGGGTGCTTACATTGATAAGGAAGGAACCATGTATGTGGTTACCAACTTACCCGATAGGACAGATGAGTTTGGAAATATCATTACTGAGAATGAGAAAGGAGACCTAGGAGGAGAACCCAAGACCCCTAGAGGCAAGTCAGTCTTAACCAGAGTGCTCACTCCAGAATGGATCCCTCAAGATAATAAAAGCATAGAACTATTCGTGAATAGAGAAACGGAGGAAGCCTTTTGGAGGTTTAGGCCAGATCAACCCTGCCCAGTAGTCACCATCTATGAATTCAAGGATCCAGAGACACCAGGGAAAGTTGTCTATCTAGATCACACATCTCAAAAATTATTCTTAGTATCAGATCATGACAGACATGCTTACACTTGGCAAGGTGAATCAATTTTCCCTCCACCAAGATCTAATGTTTCCCAGGGCCTCCAAGGAGCCGGATCATCCAAGACTCATGAAACCCAGAGAGAAAGAACTAGAGAGAGACCAGAGGTAAGCTTTGCAGATACTATAGGCAGAGACAGATCAGGATATGGAACGGAAAGGCATGAAAGGGAGAGACATAGAGTTCATAGACATCAAAGAGATGATCATGATTTCCCATTGCCTAGACCACGAGAACACTCAAGAACCCTTAGACCCTCTCAAGTGGTTAAGACAATGAAGAACTACTTTGATGGATTTGGAGATCCTTATGATCATGTGGCGGAGTTCAAACAAGTGCTAAGAGCTGAACAGGTTGAAGACTTATTCACCCAGTTCGAGGCATTTGGTTTGACTCTTAAGGGTACTGCCTTAGCTTGGTTTCAACCTCTAAACAGTCGCAACTATAGAGAGATAGGTCAGCTGCTAGAAGAATTCATTGTAGAATTTTCCAAGAGTGGTATCAGGCATAACACATCATCCTTGATTCACAACTTCAAGCAGACACCCCAAGAAACAGTGCGACTCGCAGGAAGAAGATTTAGGCAGTACTTGGAAAGATGCCCTGTACCAGAATTACCCACATCAGCCAAACAGGTGGCACTGTTTTTAGATGGCCTATTGAGCACAAAATTAAGTTCATATGTATACTTGAAAGATCCTAGATCCATAGAAGAGTGTATACGGATGTGCATTGACATAGAAGACAACTTGGGTGAGGAATTAGGACTATCCAAACTCTATAAGGATTCTGATAGTTCTACAAGTCATACCTCTAGAGCCTCCACTGAGATAGATGAGATAGCTGAGCAAGTGGCCAAAAAGCTAGGAGTTCAAAATAGACAAATGCCAAGGGTCACTTCAGTGAAGCGATGTTATACATGTGGAGGAGATCACATGGCTAATGTCTGCCCAATGATGACTCAACCCCAAGGAAACCCTAATGCTCTGTATTGCACCATTGAGAGAAAATACACAAATCATACGACCCAGGATTGTCCCTATAACAGGCAGGCTGTTAGACAAAATTATCAGCAACCTTACCAACAGGGTAGGTATCAGAATCAGTACCAACAGCCATATTATAGGCCACAACAATATCAACCGCAATACCAGCAGCAATATCAAGCACCATATAGGCCACAACCTGTCCTAGGAAACCAACCGCCAGCTCCTGCCAGTGTGATCCCAGTTAAATATACGATGGCAGAGGAGAACCATAATAGAGCATTGGTGCCACTAACCCCATTGGTCTCAGAAAATGTTTCTCACGCTCATGGTTCAGACTACTTCCATGAAGATAGTCCACAGGCTTATTATATAGAGTCACCTGAGCAAAGTGAGATTTCTCACTGTCAATATGAGACACCACCTATGGAACAAAATTGGGAGCCAGAATACTCCAATGTCATGTATACGAATCCAAATCCTAGGCCCCAATTGAGACAAGTAAGACCACAAGCTCCTAGAGGACCATGCTTTAGATGTCAGGGCGATCATTTCATTCGTGAATGTCCCCACCAACCAGTTCTGGGGCTAGGACAAAACATCACAATACAAGGCTTTTGTCCTGAGTGTGGCAAGGAACACCTTCCTAGAGAGTGTCCCAGGAATCCCTCTAGTGCACCCAAGGTCACACCAATCAACGTGGTAGGCTTAGTGGCAGATTCAAGTTCAAGTAGCAATAAGGTGGCTCCTGTACAGGCAGTTACTAGGGCACAGGCTACACAACAAGCAAAACCATCTGAGCAGTCAGAGTCAAGTGAGGCAGGAGAACCTAGTAAGAGGAAACCAAGAACATGGAAGGATACCAGAGAGAAGGCTAATCGCAAGTGGAACAAAAAGCTATCCGAGCTAGAAGAAAGCCTAAGGGATACCAAAACAAAAATAGAAGACATCGCGTCTCAAAGCCCCTCGCATGCCGAAGCTCCATCCTCTCCACCTCCTTCCACTCCAACACCCATTGTAAATAATCCACAACCAGGGTCTGTTCTTGCAGATCCAACCCCAGAAGGTTTGGACATGATGTTCAAGGCCTACCAGGCTCGTCTTCAAGAAGGGCCAACAGCTGCAAACCTAGACAAGAGTTACCCTAGAGCAGATTTAGAGATTGAACGGATGAAAATGTGCATGAAAATGGTAGAACAAGCTCAAGCCATACTTGAGACTAGTCAAAAGTTCAATCAGACAAACTCTGTCAAACCGGATTTGCATTTCCAGGGCTTACTAGAAAGAATAGAGCAGTTGGTAAATAAACCACAAATTTCTTTACCTCCACAGGCTCAACCAGTTATTGAAAGAGGAAGCTCACCATCAATGGGAGCTTATGTTCCTAATTCCACGGATGCTGGAATACCTCCTTCAATTCAACAGTACTCTCAAGAGTTCTTGCGGGAAATACAAGAAGAGAAATGGGCCAAGGAGAAGGGTAATTCCCCTCCTATTCCTGAGATTGATGATCTTCAAGATCAATTTCCCCAAGACATTCCGTCTATCTATGGAGACCAAGCCGAGCAACAAGAAGATGAAAGATTAGATTTTGAATCTAATTCTTTACAAGAGTTGCCTCATTACACTGGCCCATGGGAATCTGAATCTCTCCAGATCAGAGCTCCCACAATATTGGTAAGAAATGAAGACTCAGTGATTCCAAGAAACACTGATGTTGTGAAGAACACTAAGGTTCAATGTCATCTCACTGTGGAAGAGCTGCTCAAAGCAAAACCTGAGCTATGGAATCATGTGAAGGATCAGGTTCCAGAACTTGAATCCAATATGCCAAAAGTAGGCTCTAAGCAAAAAGTTCCAGAGATACCTCTCGACAAGATAGGAGATATGAGCGAAGGTGAAGAAGGTAATACTTATCTTCCAATCACCTATCAAGGTTACACAACCAAAGCAATCGTAGATTCAGGTGCTGGTGTTGCTATTGCGACCACTTCCTTGTGGAAGCGATGGGGCAAACCCACATTAAGACCAACTAGAATGAAGCTTCAAATGGCAGATGGTCATTTTGAAAGACCTCTAGGATTGCTTGAAGGGATAACTCTAACCACTTGTGGTGTAGAGTTTGAACATACGTTTGCTATATGTGACTTTGAGAAAAATAATGTCTACGAGATGATCCTAGGAAGACCCTTCCTACGACAATTGCAAATAGTACAGGATTGGGGAACCAACTCCTTGTACTTACAGCACTTAGGGGTCACAACCAAGGTCAATTTGAAGGATTACACCTTCAGAGATGTACCACCCCTACAATGGAATCCTATCCACAAAGTGAAAGAAGATTCTATCTCCGTGCATTCCGGAAGTTCACCTGATCCATCCTGGCTGCATGAAGATACTCACTTGTGGATGTGCAAAGTCGCAGAGGAAGAGGAAAAGCGCGTAAAAGCGAGAGAAGAAGGAACTTCCCCAGGAGATAGACCAATAAAAGACCCAGCCTACACACCGATGATATTTCCGGATGAGGAATTTGAGCCTCATGGTTGGGCAGAAATCTTAGCTACCATGGACATAGCAGTCAATGAAGAACAATGGACACCTCACTGTGATGAGGAGGGTTATGATATTTCAGTGTTCATGTGTCAACCCCTGTTGGAAGAGTGTGATCCTAATGAGTTCATAAAAGAAGAAGAGAATGATGATGATCTAGAATCCATTGTGATGGATACCTACTTTGACTCAGAGGAACACTATTTAGAAGACATAGGAGTCTTACCCCAAAAAGAGGAAGAACCCCTCACGAGTATTAAAACGATAAATTCAAAGGAAGGAAGTGAAGGAGGTCAAAAGAAAAAGAAAAGAAAAGCAGTGAAGCAAGAAGAGGAAGAATCACTGTTTGAAGTACCAGAAAATTTCAAGAAATATGAAGTGGAAGACCGAAAAATTTTGGTACGAATGCCTAAGAGAGAGGCCATTATAGGAGAAGCATATGACAATAAAGAAAAGACCAAAAAAATTGTAGTGACCATTGAAGGGAACGAAGAACGATGTACGTACATAGGAGATGACCTAAGTGCAAAAGAAGAAGCAGAGCTTGTAGCTCTATTAAGGGAATATAGGGATGTGTTCGCATGGCACTATAGAGACTTGAAAGGAGTAGATCCAAAGATTTGCTCTCATACGATTCCGATGACCGCTGATGCCAAGCCCACCAAACAAAAGCCCTACACATATAATGACAATTATGCAGCCAAAATAAAGGAGGAAATTGACAGGCTGATTGAAGCTGGATTCATCTATGAGATTGAGCACACTGAATGGGTGTCCCCCATTGTGGTGGTGCCCAAGAAGAATGGGAAATTGCGAGTGTGCATTAACCTTAAAAAAGTTAATGCCGCAACGATCAGAGATAATTATCCACTTCCAATCACCGAACATCTATTGGAGCGTGTTGCAGGCAAGGAAGTTTATAGCTTCCTTGATGGATTTTCAGGTTACAACCAAGTAGCCATTGCCCCCGAAGATCAACACAAAACGGCCTTTGCCACAGAATGGGGAATCTTTGCATTTCGCGTGATGCCATTTGGGCTCACCAATGCACCTGCAACATTCCAAAGGCTCATGTGTCATGTCTTCAAAGAGTTCTTGCGGAAGAGCTTAGAAGTATATGTGGATGATTTATGTGCGCATTCCCAACAGAGAAGTTACCACATCCCTGAGCTCAGACAAATCTTCAACAAGTGTAGAGATTATCGAGTGTGTCTGAACCCAGAGAAGTGTGTGTTCATGGTACGACAAGGTAAAATCTTAGGTCACATTGTTTCTAAGAATGGAATTTCAACAGATGAAGACAAGGTAAGAGCGATAGCAGAGTTGCCAAGACCAAGAAATGTTAAAGAGGTACAGGCCTTTATGGGCCATTGTGGATATTACCGTAGGTTTATCCACATGTATGCCATCATAGCTAAACCTCTTTATGGGTTGTTAACAAATTTTGAGTGGAACGAGGAATGCGAGAATTCCTTCAACGAGCTGAAAAGACGTTTGTGCACAGCACCAATATTGACTACTCCGGATTGGAGCAAACCCTTTCATGTCCATGTAGATGCCTCCAATCATACAATAGGATGTGTGCTAGCACAACCCACAGGTGAAGGAAACCTAGATTTGCCGATAGCATATGCTAGTAGGCAATTAAATGCAGCTGAACGAAATTATACCACAACGGAGAGAGAAGGCTTAGGTATGGTATATGCCGTGAAGAAGTTTAGACACTATCTATTGGCCAATAAGTTCAAGTTTTTCACTGATCATCAAGCTTTACTATATTTGGTCAATAAACCTTGCAATACAGGACGCTTAGTAAGATGGTTCCTCTTACTAATGGAATACGACTTTGAAGTTGTTGTCAGGAAAGGTAGAACCCATCTTAGGGCAGACCATCTTTCTCGTATCACTTCAGGAGAGCCACCGCAAGGAGTGTCTGATGAATTACCCGATGCTTATCTGTTCAATTTAGAAGTTGTTCCTAAATGGGCAAATAAGTTGGTGCCAGTCCTAACCTTCGGACCTGCAAATAAAAATGTGAAAACAAGCAAAGAAGAAATTGTAAAATCACAAAAGTATCAAATATTGGCCGGAAGTATGTACAAGCAAGATACCGAGGGCGTATTAGCTTGTTGTGTTGAGGACGACGAACATACTAGTTGGATGCAACAAGCCCATGAGGGATTGCTAGGAAATCATTACTCTAAACAACGAACATTGCAGAATTTAAAACGTTTAGGAGTGTATTGGCCTAGCATGGACAAAGAAATACAAGAGTGGATCCAAAATTGTCCAGTGTGCCAGAAGAGACCCCCAGTGGAGCATGCCACTCTTTATCACGTGTCATTAATCCCAGATTGGAGTGCTCCATTGGTTGAGTTCATGAGATCGGGAACATTACCCAATCAGGCTAGTCTTGCAAGAAAACGAAGCATGGAGCAAGAGGCTCAAGACTATGCCTTAGTAGGAGACAACCTATATCGAAGAGGCAAGGATGGTTACCTAAGACTGTGCGTTCATGAATCAGACTATTTAAAAGTCTTAGAAACTGCACACAGAGGTGCTGCAGGTGGACACTTTGGGCCTGACAGAGTAATTAAGACCATTTTATTCTCAGGACTTTGGTGGCCCACTCTTCATATGGATGCACATACTTATGTGAAGAAATGTGACACATGCCAACGTGCCCAATATCCGATAAGAAAAGACGAGATGCCTTTAAGGCCAATGATGGGAGGACGTGCATTTTCAAAGTGGGGTATAGACTTTGTTGGTCCTATTAACCCCCCAGCTAGAAACTCCCATGCAGAATACATTATTGTAGCCACAGATTACCTTACAAAGTGGGTGGAAGTAAAAGCCACGACAAAGAATGATGCTCAAACGACGGCTAAGTTCTTATTCGAAAATGTGTTCACTAGATATGGGTTACCAATAGAGTTGGTTAGCGATAGAGGTACGCACTTCTTGAATGAGGTCATTGAAAATCTCCTTCAAGAATTCATGGTGATACACAAGAAGTCTGCACCTTATCACCCACAAGCCAACGGACAGGCCGAGAGCACGAACAAGATCCTATGTAACGTATTGACGAAACTTGTAAATAATAAACGCTCTGATTGGGACAAACAACTTCATCATGCTGTTTGGGCATACCGAGTTGCCTACAAAACGGTACTCAATGCTACCCCATTTCAGATGGTCTTTGGACAGAATGCCGTGCTACCATTGGACTTCCTAATCCCAGCCTTGAAAGTAGCACACGAGCATGAGTGGAATGGACATGAGTTGTCTTCCAGGATCTTCGATCTAGAACGCTTAGGTGAGACGAGGCTACGGGCAGCAGCAGGCATTTATGCTGCAAAGAAAAGGCAAAAGGCATACTTTGATGCCCATGTAAAGGATAAAGGATTGAAGGAAGGAGATCTAGTGCTGGTTTATACGCTAAAGCAACATGCTCGCAAATTGGAGAAACGAGGATATGGACCCATGATCATTAACAGACTCTCCACTAGCGGTGCAGTGCAATTGGCCACTTTAGAAGGTGATATCCTACCCAACTATATTAGTGGATGCCGAGTCAAGTTATATCAAGAACCTCTTACAGAGGAAATGCTCACGAGACTCAACATTGCTAAGAAGCGAAAAGAAGAGGAGTTAAGGGTTAGAGAAGAAGCACAAGCAGAGGCTAGAGAGCGCATCAGAAGAAATAAGTTACGGCGGCTAGGCCTAGATGTCAACACAAAAGCCCCAAAATATCACATGGACATGTGCCAAAAATCGGGCATAACTACTTCTCGAATAATTGATCGACGGCCCTTTGTGACAATAGAGGTAGGACAAGGAAAGAGTGTAAGGACTGTGAGAGCATTGGTTGACTCAGGAGCAGCAACTAGTGCAGTTAGACTTTCATACTGCCAAGACCTGCATTTGGACATCAAGCCCATAGAAGCCTATCTCATAGGATTAGGAGGCATGGAAACACCCTGTTTGGGCGAGGTGGAACTTCCCATCTACCTTCAAGATGTTCCAATAAAAGTCAAAATGCTAGTGTGTCATGATGAGGACCTCACAGAGCCACTTGTCTTGGGTCAAGATTGGATTTACGACCATGCTGTCAACTTGAACCTAAGAAGTCAACTTCTTCAAGTGTGGGTATATAATCAATGCATTACATTAGAGTTGGAGAATTGCATGCCCACTGAAACTGACACCACACACTCTCTTTGTTCCTCTAAGGCTAATCTTCTCGAACAAGATGTTGTAGATGTCAAAAGCTCTATGATCCAAACGGACGCAATCACGGAAGGACAGTCGCAAAGGCATGATGAACCTTCTTCTTGTTTTTTAAAGAGCAAAGCATCCACAGGAGCTCAACCTCAGAAGCAAGCAAGACAGTGCAAGACAGCCAGTCTATCAAATAGACAACGAGCCCTCAAGAAGAAGGAAGTGTTGGGCATGACACAGATCTGGGTAAAGAAAGGCGTACAACCATCGATGCTGCCTCAAGGACTCCCACCCAACCAGATCGACCATGACTACAGAAGGACCAAGCACCTACGACAGGGTCAAGCACGAAGAATCCATCAAATTTGGGTACCGAAGCTATCAATGAAGGCCGACCACAATCAGGTACAAATTTGGGTGCCTAAAAAATTAACTACAGCTCAACAAGGGCGATTACAGATGTGGGTACCCAAGAAGCTCTTACACGTACAAAGGCCTATGCTCCCCACCATGCAAAAGGCCTCAACAAAGAAGCCAAGGGAAGCCAAGGATAAGGACAGAGCACAAAGACCAAAAGAAGATAAACTCAACCCTTCTACAAAAATAAGCAGGCACTCACCCAGGATATGGGTTTGGAAGCCAAAAGCACAAGCAACATCCACAGAACCAAGGGGCCAACCACACTGGATACCAAAGTTTGGACAGCATCCAAAGAAGAACTGGCCTGAGGTGATCTCTACAGGGCCAAATACTATTCTGAAATGGGTTCCAATCCGGAGGATTACATCATTTCGAGATCCGAAAGACACCTCCAATCAAACAATTCATCAAGTATACAAGTAACATCAAAAGCCTCGACCAGCAGCAACCATGTGCCTTTGGCATAACCTTGTCGTTTGCACCATTCAGGTCATGCATTTCCAAAGTATGCATCAATATAGGGCCACCTTACATGGCCGTGCATAGACACAATTGAGAAACCCCAGGCACATGAGACACAATTTTCACATGAAAAATATGTTATCGATACTAACCTCTTTCTTCTTGTTTAATGCCATCGTGTTCCAAAAAAAAAAAAAAAAAAAAAAAAAAAAAAAAAACCATGTGCTTGAAAGTGCTCATCAGCAAACTTCCAGCAAGGACATCCCTCAACAAAAAGGACAAGCCGACGGTCAAACATCATGAGGGAACCACAACACAAAGAGATGAAGATCAACGGACCCGTCACCATGGTAAGACGTGTATGTTTCAACAACACTCTAACCATGATAGATTAGGAAACCTCTTCGTCAGCATACCCTTGAGCACTTAGCTCAAGACCCAATCTCTTGCACCATACTTCTTGCCATGCATTATCCAAGTACGCATACGTAGGGCCACATTACAAGGCCATGCACAAGGCACATAATTTGTTCAACCCATGCACTAATGCACTTAACCATCATCCATTATGGGTTACAAGTACTTGGCACGAAAACTATGAAAGCCATCTTTGGAAGAATCAGAGGACATCACGGTGACCACTACAAGAACAAGGGAGCCATTCACCACCAAGAGTTGCTCACAATCAACATTGACCACATCCTTTGAGCAGCTAGCAGTTTTGGAAAACTCACAAATGCACCACCCAGATGGAATACAAGGCAGAAGTACGTACAAAGGGACTACAAACTGCAAGAGATAACAGTGGCAAAGTGAAGAACCAGACAAACGACCAGGACACATGGGGAAGAGGGATCGCCCCTGTTGGACGCACAGGACGCTACCTCTCAATGTACTACATGGAACGACCACTACAACAAGGGTCTGTCAGGGACGACAGACTCAAGAGGGGGGGGAGTGTTGAAGCTTAAGGTCAAGGACAAAGCATGGAAGCGCACCAAGGAAGTGGACACACAAGAAGAAGGAGCAAGTAGGGAGCTCCAAGAAGCACATGTCAAATTTTCAAAAGAAATCCCTACAAAAATAGTGATTTTTATCACTAAAAACCATTGTAAATACCATTTTTCATTTTTGTAACTCCATTTTGTTCAAGCCGAGGAGTCCTCGAGCTTGAGGAGTATTAGATCTACCATCCTACCAATTTTCATGATTTTTAGACTCCGTTTGAGCCCCCAAATAAGCCCTGGAACCTATTTTTTAACTAGGCCGGACACTAGGTCTGGACAGGGCCAAAACCACTCAAAAACTATAAAAAGGGCTGGAGAGCTCATTTTTGAGGTTAGCTTGTTGTAGATTTCAGTTTTGTAAGAGAGCTCTTTGGTAATCGAAGCTTTCCATTGTTCCACTCTTTGCTCTTACCTTGTGCGCGTGTGTGTGTATGTGTGTGCATGCTTGTGTGCTTTCACTCACGCACTTGTGCCATCACCTGCTCGCGGTCTTCATACCGGTCCTCACGTCTCCACGGATTGACATTTATGAGGTGTATCTCCTCACGTTGGTACTCACCATTGTGCTAGAGTGACACCATACAACAAGCAGGCAGTTAGGCAACCCTACCCTCAGCCATACCCGCAGCAAGGAAGATACCAGAACCCGTACCCTCCACAACCATATGGTAGGCCACAGCAACCCTATCAAAATCAGCAAAGGCCTCAACCAGTGCTAGCTCAACAACCACCTGCCCCAGCTAATGTGATTCCGGTAAAGTATGCTGTCACAGAAGAAAACCTGAATAGAGCGATAGTCCCGGTGACACCCTTGATCTCTGAAAATGACCTCAGTGACCATAGCTTTGATTCTACACATGTTGATAGTCCCCAGGCGTACTGCATGCAGTCTCCAGAACATGGTGAGTCCTATTACAACGAAGAGCCAAATGAACCCAGTTGGGAGTCAGATTATACAAACGTCATGTACGCAAACCCCAACCCTAGGCCTCAACCTAGGCAAGTAAGACCTCCATTCCCAAGAGGACCGTGCTACAGATGCCAAGGAGATCACCTCATTCGTGATTGTCCCTTACCTCCACCTACACAACCCCAGTCAGTGACGATTCAAGGCTTTTGCCAAGATTGTGGAAAAGAGCATCTCTTACGAGATTGCCCAAAGAACCCCAATAATATGCCAAAAATCACGCCTATCAACGTTATTGGGTTAGTAGTAGATTCCACAGGAAGTGTCACTTCCACTGCTCCCGTACAGGTAGTCACTAGAGCTCAAGCATTGCAGCAAAACCAAGGGATAGACCAGGAAAAGAGCCCAACAGCTAGTGAAACTGAGAGCATAACCAAGAAAAGGACTAGAGTTTGGAGAGATAGCCGTGAACGTATGAAAAGGCAATGGGCAAAGAAGATGAGTGAACTTGAGGAAAGTCTACGAGAAACCAAGGCCAAAATCATAGAGATCACATCCCAACCGCACTCTCACACATTCCCACCGCTACCATCCCCATCACCCTCCGTCCCTCCACCCCCTAATACACCTCACGTAACCCAACCACCACCCCGAGTAGGATCAGTATTAGCTGATCCCACTCCTGAGGACCTTAATATGATGCTTAAAGCATATCAGGCCAGAGTCCAAGAAGGGCCAAACGTAACTGATCATGAAAAGTGCTACCCTAGAGCAGAACTAGAGTTAGAACGAACCAAAATTTGTGCCAAAATGGTGGAATTGGCTCAAGCCATGTTCGAAGCTAGCCGTCTCTTTAACATCTCTAGCTCTGCTAAGACGCAGTTACATTTTGATGGACTGCTGGAAAGAATAGAGAGGCTAATTGCACAATCAGAAAAGGAACCTGTCCCTCAAAGAAAGGACAGGGCAAGAGAACGGATAGGCCTGCCTCTTCAGGAAGCCCCTGTGCCTCCTCAAGAAGCTTATATTCCCCCCCAAAAGGCAGATGAGCCTCCCTTGAAAGCTTACGTACCTCCACAGGTTGCCTACATTCCTTCTCAGGGCGTGTATGAGCCTGCTCGGAAGAGTAATGGAATAAGTGATCCTCCCCAGGAAGCTTGTGCTCCAGCCATCTATGAGAACAAGGAGAGAGTCAACGATAGAATAAGCCCTCCTTCCCAGGTGGCTTATGTGCCTAATTCTACGGAGCCGGACACTTCTTCTTCTATGAATCGGTTTGCACCAGACTTCCTACGAGAGATTCAAGAAGACAAATGGGATAACGAAAGTGAAGTCGCCCCTCCTTTTGAACTTGTGGATGATGCACACGATCAATTCCCACAAGACATCCCATCTATTTACGGGGAACATGAGAGTACTCAGTCTCACGAGAGATTGGACTTTGAGTCTAATTCCATACAAGAGCTACCCCACTTCACAGGCCCATGGGAAGCAAAGTCCACGTGTATGAGAGCACCCACAATCATGGTAAGGAACGACGACTCAGTCATATCAAGGAACACGGAGGTAGTAAAGAACACCAAGGCGCAGCGCGATCTCACTTTGGAAGAACTGCCTAAGAATAGACCAAAAGCGCGGAAATGTGTAGCCAGTCAAGTGACTGACGTTGCAGAACCACGTTCCCGAGTAGGATCCCATAGGACAGTGCCAGAAATTCCCTTGGACAAGATAGGAGATATGTGTGAAGGTGAAGAAGGGAACACCTATCTTCCCATCACCTACCAGGAGTACACCACCAAGGCAATTTCGGACTCAGGTGCAGGAGTTGCTATCGCTACCACCTCCCTATGGAAGCGTTGGGGCAAGCCAGCACTCAGACCAACGAGAATGAAATTGCAGATGGCCGATGGTCACATAGAGAGGCCCCTAGGATTGCTAGAAGGCATAACTCTCACCACTTGTGGTGTTGAGTTTGAGCATAGCTTTGCTATATGTGACTTCAGCAAAAATCATGCCTATGAGATGATTTTGGGAAGACCCTTCATGCGACAGTTGCAAGTGGTACAGGATTGGGGAACTAATTCCTTGTACCTGCAACACTTAGGTGTTACGACCAAAGTAAATCTCAAAGATTACTCTCATAGAGATGTACCTCCTATCCAGTGGAATCCCATCCATAGAGCCAAAGATGATACAGAATCGGTGCATTCCATAGGGTCTGGATCCTCATGGATGCATGAAGACACTCACTTATGGATGTGTAAGGTAGCAGTAGAAGAAGAGAAGAGAGAGAAAGCCAGAGAGGTAGGTGCGAAAGAAGCCCATAGATCAGTCCAAGACCCAGCCTATGCACCTGTAGTTTTTCCAGACGAAGAATTTGAACCTCACGGTTGGGCAGAAATTTTAGCAACAATGGACGTAGCCATCAATGAAGAACAATGGACACCTCACTGTGACGAGGATGGCTATGACATTTCAGTCTTCTACATAGAGCCAATCATGGGAGAGGCAGTTCTAGAAGAATGTGAACCTAGCCCTGATGCATTTGAGGATGCAAGTGACTCCGATCTAGAGTCAATCATTATGGACCCGCCATTTGCATCAGATGAAGAATACTTCCATGAAGTAGAATTTCAACCCCAGAGGCATGGAGAGGTTACAACTAATGTAAGATTAGCAACACATGTGACCCCGAAGGAAGAAGGAAAGAAACGAAAGAAGAGAGAAGCCTTACCAGAAGAGGAAGAATCTTTGTTTGAGGTCCCAGAAAATTTTAAGAAGTATGAGATAGATGACAGGAGAGTCATGATAAGAATGCCTAAACGAAAGGCACAATCAGGAGAGGCCTATGATAACAAAGAAACCACCAAGAAAATAGTTGTGGCCCTAGAAGAAGGAGAGGAGAGATGCACGTATATAGGCCATGACCTGACAGAAGAAGAAGAGCACGAATTGATTGCCTTGCTAAGAGAATACAGAGATGTATTCGCTTGGAGTTACAAGGACTTGAAAGGTGTTGACCCTGACATATGCTCACACACTATCCCCATGACTTCAGACGCTAAACCCTCTAAGCAAAAGCCTTATACATATAACGATAATTATGCTGCTAAGATCAAAGAAGAGATAGATAGACTGGTTGAAGCTGGATTTATCTATGAAATTGAGCACACTGAGTGGGTATCACCCATCGTAGTGGTGCCCAAGAAGAATGGCAAACTGCGCGTGTGCATTAACTTGAAGAAGGTTAATGCAGCCACTATTCGAGATAACTATCCGCTTCCCATCACAGAACATCTCTTAGAAAGAGTGGCTGGCAAGGAAGTGTACAGCTTCCTTGATGGATTTTCGGGTTACAATCAAGTAGCCATAGCTCCAGAGGATCAGCATAAGACAGCCTTTGCCACAGAATGGGGCATTTTTGCCTTTAGAGTAATGCCATTTGGGCTTACCAATGCACCAGCTACCTTCCAGAGGCTGATGTGCCATGTGTTTAAGGAGTTCCTGAGGAAGAGTTTAGAAGTCTATGTTGATGATCTTTGTGCTCACTCCAATATTAGACAAACCCATATTCCTGAACTCAGACAAATCTTTGACAAATGTAGAGAATATCAAGTCTGCCTGAACCCAGACAAGTGCGTTTTTATGGTCAGGCAAGGCAAGATCTTGGGACACATAGTGTCAAAGAATGGCATATCTACCGACGAAGAGAAAGTGAGAGCCATAGCAGAGCTACCTAGGCCAAAGAATGTCAAGGAAGTACAAGCTTTCATGGGGCATTGTGGCTATTACCGACAATTTATACACATGTATGCTGTCATTGCAAAGCCCATGTACGGACTTCTGACTAACTTTGAGTGGACAGATGAATGTGAGAATTCCTTCCAGGAGCTTAAACGAAGATTATGTTCAGCACCAATCTTGACCACACCAGATTGGAATAAGCCATTCCAGGTTCATGTTGATGCATCCAATTATGCTATTGGATGTGTGCTTGCACAACCTACTGGTGAAGGTAATATGGATCTTCCAATTGCCTATGCCAGTAGACAATTGAATGCGGCTGAACGGAATTACACCACTACAGAGCGAGAAGGATTAGGCATGGTGTATGCAGTTAAGAAATTTAGACACTATTTGCTTGCAAATAAGTTTAAATTTTTTACTGATCATCAGGCATTGTTATATCTTGTAAACAAGCCATGCAATACAGGAAGATTAGTAAGATGGTTTCTCTTGCTAATGGAATATGATTTTGAGGTTGTGGTAAGAAAAGGGAGGACCCATTTAAGAGCAGATCATCTCTCTAGGCTCACGTCGGGAGAAGCCCCACAAGGAGTATCAGATGACCTTCCCGATGCTTACTTGTTTAATTTGGAAGTGGTGCCGCAGTGGGCTAAGCCATTAGTACCAGTATTGACATACGGGCCTAACCATCCAGTGGTAAACACACGGAATAGAGAGGTTGTAAAAGCCCAAAAGTACCACATCATGGCAGGATGCATGTACAAGCACACAAATCAAGGGATCTTGGCTTGTTGCGTAGAAGAGGATGAGTATGCTAAATGGTTGCAATTAGCACATGTAGGTGCGTTAGAGCAACACTACTCAAAGCAACGAACTTTACAGACCCTAAAGAGACTCGGAGTACATTGGCCAACCATGGAAGCTGATGTCCAAAAGTTGTGCAAGGAATGCCCAATCTATTGCACTAAACCACCTGTGGAACACGCTACTCTTTATCAAGTATTTATAGTGCCAGATTGGAGCGAACCTCTAGTTTCCTTCCTGAGGACAAACACATTCCCTCCAGACATGACTCGGGCTAGGAAAAGGAGTTTAGAACAAGAAGCCCTGGATTACTCACTCATTGGTGATAATCTATACAAACGCGGCAAAGATGGTTACCTAAGACTGTGTGTCCATGAGAGTGAGTATCTTAAGATCTTAGAAACTGCTCACCAAGGTGTAGCAGGAGGACACTTTGGACCGGATCGGGTGATCAAGGCAATTCTATTTGCGGGCTTCTGGTGGCCTACCCTTCACATGGATGCACATACCTATGTGAAACGGTGTGATGTCTGTCAGAGGACTCAGTATCCTATACGCAAAGATGAGATGCCACTGAAACCTATGATGGGTGGACGTGCATTTTCTAAGTGGGGAATAGACTTTGTAGGTCCTATTAATCCCCCAGCTAAAGGTTCTCATGCGGAATACATCATTGTTGCGACAGATTATCTAACTAAGTGGGTAGAGGTAAGGGCTACGACAAAGAACGATGCTCAAACAACTGCTAAATTCTTGTTTGAGAGTGTCTTCACGAGATATGGGCTACCTATAGAGCTTGTAAGTGATAGAGGCACTCATTTCTTGAACGAAGTGATTGAAAATCTACTCCAAGAATTCTTGGTAATACACAAGAAGTCTGCCCCCTATCACCCTCAAGCTAATGGACAAGCTGAGAGCACTAATAAGATCTTATGCAATGTACTGACAAAATTAGTGAACACTAAACGCTCTGATTGGGACAAACAGCTACACCATGCTGTTTGGGCATACCGAGTTGCCTACAAAATGGTACTCCAAGCCACCCCCTTTCAGATGGTATTTGGCCAAAACGCTGTGTTACCCTTGGACTTCTTGATCCCTACATTGAGAGTAGCACAAGAGCACGAATGGACAGGTCATGAGCTCTCCTCTAGGATCTTTGACCTTGAACGATTAGGAGAAACAAGACTGAGAGCCGCTGCAGGAATATATGCAGCCAAGAAGAGACAGAAGGCATACTTTGATGCCCACGTGAAGGATAAGGGTTTGAAAGCAGGAGATCTAGTTTTAGTCTATACACTGAAACAACACGCAAGGAAGCTAGAAAAGAGAGGCTACGGACCTATGATCATCAATAGGATCTCCACGAGCGGAGCAGTACAACTAGCCACGTTAGAGGGTGATGTTCTCCCAAACTATATTAGCGGTTGCAGAGTCAAGTTGTATCAGGAACCCCTCACGGAGGAAATGCTCAGCCGACTCAACACTGCTAAGAAACGCAAAGAGGAAGAAAAGCGAATTCGAGAAGAAGCTCAAGCAGAAGCTTTAGAACGCATCAGAAGGATGAAGTTACGAAGGCAAGGCCGAGATCAGACTAGAACAGATGACTATGCAGATCAAGGATATCCTATGGCCATGTGTGAAGTCGTAGGAACAAGCTCGCATAGGATAATTGATCGACGTCCTTTCATAACCCTAGATATAGGACAAGGAAAGAGTGCAAGGACCTTAAGAGCCTTGATTGACTCAGGTGCAGCCACTAGTGCGGTTAAATTGTCTTACTGTCAAGAGTTGCAGTTAACTGTCAATCCTGTGGAAGCGTATCTCATAGGATTGGGAGGCGTGGAAACCCCTTGCATGGGCGAGGTGGAACTTCCCCTCTATATTCATGATGAGGCAATGACAGTTAAAGTACTAGTGTGTCAGGATGAGGACCTCACGGAACCCCTTGTCTTGGGTCAAGACTGGATCTATGACCAAGCAGTCAACTTGAACCTAAGAAGTGGACTTCTTCAGGTATGGGTCAATCATAGTCGAATTACAGTAGAGTTGGATAATGGAGCACTCAAAGAACTAGGAAAGGCACAGACTCCTGGTCCTTCCAGGAGTACACATGAAGATGACCATGCTATTCTTGTCCAAAACTATGTGTTGCAGAGGAATGCTACGCGCAAAAAAGGAGTCAGGGAGGCAACGGAACTCCCTTCTTTTCCAAAAGTCAGAAGGAGGCAACAACCAAAGATGGCTCAAAGGCAGAAGAAGCAGAGTACTACCTATGCCGGAAATCAAAAGAACCTGCGCAGCAGAATGTCTCAACAAGTGAACCAAGTGTGGGTGCGAAAAGGCGAACACCCGGTTGCACTCACGCCAACCGCACGGGCAAAGCCTCTTATTAGTAACCAACAACACGTCACTAATAAGAGGTCTTTCGGAAATTCTTCTGCTAACGTGAAATTTATTTGGGTGCCCAAAAAGTCGATGAAGGCTAGCCCACAATCAAGAAAAATTTGGGTGCCTAAGGTTTGTTTGCGGGCTCAAATAGCTACACCAAGAACACATCCTACAAAGCATGATCCATTCACTCTCACAGCCTACATCCACTCATTTTCAACACCAAGGCACATGAGCACGAACAGAATCAGTTGTAAATGGGTACCTAAAAGGCCTCATGTTCAAACTGACACACCTATAAAGCCCTCGAGAATCTCTACGGAACCACGAGCAAAACCCATCCACTGCATTTGGCAGCCCAAGACTTGTAACAAACCCCCGGACCCCGATTGTAAATCCATGACCACCTACTAACCGCTTCACTCTCACATCACATCATTTCGCTTAGCTCTTAGGTCTACCTAACTCCTAATTCCACACACCAGCACCGAGCACTCATTAACCCCTAACCACTCCCGAACTTTAAGTTAATGTTGTAACAAGGGACACCATGTCAGTTTTGTGTCCATTGCAATGTTAACGTTTATTCATATATTCTCACAGAATCAGCTGCGACATTTTCAACATGGCGGAGGCAGCAGGAACTAGCTCTCACACAGAAACAAACCCGCAAGTGGTGGACCTGGACAGTTTACCCGTTTTGCCTGAGACAATTGAAAGACCAGAAGAATTGCAAGCCGTCAAAATCATACCTATTGCGGACCCTCCGCGAGGCCACACCATGCCCGTGGGAAAGACTTCCCATTGGTTTACCGAGGTGGCAGGACCCTTGGGTGAAGGAACGTACCTATGGGAATCAGAGTTGGACTTCAATGGAAAGCAAGGCAGATACCATTTCTTTACAAGAGAATTTGAGAAACTACAAAATGCGGAAGGTCTACGTCCGATATGGGAAAAAGCAGGATTGAGTGCCTATTTCAGTGCCCGACTCCCAAAACCTGACTTCATGCGATGCTACTATCTCATCAACACCTTGACTCCAAATCAGAACCCAAAAGGTGCAAGCTCATTTGTGATTCCATCTCTGACAAAGGGGAATGAGCTCAAGAGGTTCAAGCTATCAAACAATTTGGTGAGAGAAGCTCTAGATATGCGCGGAATGCATATTCCTACAGAAAAGGAAACCCTAGTACCGGATTACATGAAGAATCGAAGTCTCACCAAACTCAAGGACATGGTATCCATGACGCCTAATATTGCAATACACCTTCGCATGTGCATGCAACACTTTGCTTTTCCGGCGCAGGATAGATTCACCATGCCACCCAAAAAGATTTGGTTTAGCTTGTATCTGGCAGAGACACAGAGCCTCACCATCAACCTACCCCACTGGATAATTGATCAGATACACCTAGCTCACAAACGATGGCCGCGGAAACAGGTTTTATATGGTTGCTGTGCTCTGACAAGAATCATTTATAGGTGTTTGGCTTATGACATTCCGATCCAACGGGCCCTAATGTGGAATCGGGTAGAGCAGTTTAGAGGCAGGACATCCACTGGACCCCCTTCTAAGAAGATGAGAGGCACTGTCCAAGTCCCATGTGCTCAACCACGTGGAGCCACCCTAACACCCGACGTCACCCCGCCACCCCGAAGAGTCCGACCATTCACACTCCGACTTCCAAGACGCAGCACCGACGGTTCCACCTTGATATTCCCTCCCATTCCAACCGATCTTGAATTTCCTAGTGGTGCACCTTTGGAAGAACTCACTAATGAAGATTTCGAGCAATTATTACAAGATGTAGAGTTGGAGGCAGAAGAGGCACAACAAGCGGAAAACGTGCAAACGTAGGCCACAACCTCCCAAGCACCTGTCACACCTGTTGAAGTGGATGCCGAGGACGACGGAGATGAAGAACAGGAGGATGATGAGGAGGAGTATGATCAAGAGCACCAAGAGGAGCAACAAGAAGTGCCAGAACTTGTAGGTGCACCAGCATATACAGCTCAACTACGAAGGCTATACGACACTATCAAAGCAGTACAAGAAAGGCATCAACTCTCTCTGGTATCAGGTCAAGCTTTGATGCAAGAAATGCTATCAGATGAAGGGGTGGACCAACACTTCATTGACACCCTCAAATTAGTGTCAGAATCTTTAGGAGTTCCGGAGGCTGTCCACACCGCAGTCCGCCAGTCCGTAAGGTATGACAAACGCAGAGTGGACATGTTACCACGAGCAGGTAAGACTATCAGGATACCCGTCACAGAACCAGAAGTACCCATTGAGACCACAGCCACCCCCACAACCACCACTGACCTCTCCGCCGAAACCTTCGTTCAGACATCACCCATCTCACCCCAGCATCCTCCATCACCACCTTCTCCACCCCCACCACCACCTACCACCTTGGAAGAAACGACAGTCATCACCTCTACCTTCACTTATAACCCATCCTCATTCAAATCATTCTCATTTCGAGAACCCACCTCACAAGACACCCTCTTCTCCTTCGTCACCAATCCCTTGTACACTTCGTCCCGTCTATCCTCTGAACCCATGACTGGCCATCCCATAATTCCAAGTGTAGTTGGAAACCCAGCACCCACAGAAGGCACCCTGTGTTTCCCGACCTATCCCCCAATACGGGTACCTCCATTCCATGACCCCCACTTCCCATCTGGCCCCTACACCTCTTTCAACCTGACCGCGCCACCCCAATACCCGTCCGTTGTGGAGCAGTTCACCCGCTCTCCAATGTTTCCGAGGCACATTTCTCCGATGTTCGCAACGACATCAATTTACACGAACACCACAGTCACTTCACCTACCATACCCACCTACATGGTAGCCCCTGTACACACCACCTTGTCTGACCCAATGGACATTTCACCAACCAGAGCACCTCTCCCCACAATTCCACCATCTTCCCCTCCCTTGCCCCCCACCTCACCACTCACATCATTGGCACACACAGCATTCACTACCCCCCTACCCAATCCCACCTCCCCTGCATTTCAAACTTTTCCCCTTGCATCTCATAATGTAAATAGCACGTTCAACACATTACTTCAGTGTGCACATCAGCTACAACAAGACTACCATCAATTGGAAGAACGCACTGCTGCCCTCCAGGCAGAATCTCAACGTCTGCAAGCTAGAGTCACCACTCTTGAAGCTGACTACCAGACGCTCCTAACCGAGCATACCACACTACAGCAGGCTCACTCCGAATTGGAATCAAAGACATCAACTGTAGATGACCAAGCAGTCAAGGAACTAGAAACAGTGCTTCAAGCGCAAATGATCTCTAACGCTACACTCAGACGCAACATTGGGCTATTAAGGAAGCATATGGCCGCAGCACTAGAAGAGAACAAACGACTTCAACAACAAAACCAAGACAACTTTGAAGCGGCTATGGAAGGAACCGTAGGAGCAACCGTTAGCCCTACCAGATATAGAGCAGTCCCATCGGACGACATTCGCATCCTACTTGAGGAGCATGCAAATCTTTTGGAGTCATATGAAAAGCTAGAGACTGAATGTGCAGATCTCAAGAAACAGATAGCCAGTGTCCCCACAGCTCAACAGGAGCCGGTAATCTTGCAACACTCTACAGAAGAAATGGAGACCCTCCGGAAACAGGTGGCAGAACTCCAAGCACGCCTCTTACCATATGAACGGCCACCCTCGCCCATTGAAGAACCAGAACCTGAAACAGTAGTGGAAATCCCCGTCGATGACAGCTATGAAGAGCCATACGAGCCTATGCCGACGCCTGGTGGTCGAACTACAGAAGAAGGACAAGACACGTTAGAAATTCAAGTTCCAGATTGGGTCAAAAGGGTCGAGAAAGTGGGTAAGACACATGATGATCGTGTGGCCGTGCAAATGCAATCTCTCACAAATCTGGAAGAAACTGTCCTTCGGTCTTCCTACTTTCAAAATTTATCCCATCAACGGTTAATCACAACATCAGAATCGCAATACATGCCTTATTTTGTCTTACTACATGATTATAATGCAGAAGTCAAAAGACATACAGGGAAGGAGCCCACGTTCGCCACTCAATTTGAGATAGGGGATTTACCGACAGATGCACGTGCTGGCTCGATCTTCCAACCTAATTGGCGTGCACGTTTACTCACCGATTACCCAGAGATGATGAGTACCTGGGCAACCATGCCACTATATATCAAGTATAATCCATGCTATTGTCCAGTGGTACGTCGCAGATCCTGGCAAGCATTTGCAATCAAGGTACGCAACAATAAAGAGTGCTCGGCTTGGGTTAACTACCCATATTTTGCTCCACCGCGAGGGACTCCAACCGTAGCCTACATGATATCAACAATTCGACACTGGTCTACACGTCTAAATAATGTACCCGACATCGCGGCGAAAATGTGTATGAAGATATTCGAGCTCATGACCATTGTCTTTAAAACCTTTCGGAATGTCCAAGCTCCATACATCTCTGCCCCTGGATTCTCTCAAGGCAACAAGGATTTAGTCTACGACATGAGCCAAACCCCCTCGGTCACTATCATCTTTGCTTGGCATGCACGAATAAAGTACTTGCCCGCATGCTTCAAGCAGACATTTGAGGAAATGTTCTCTACGGGATTCTGGGAATACAATTCCGAAATTTTCATTCCCAGACCCACACATTTGCTACATCTATTCGCAGTAGAACAAGCGATCCATGTAGATCAGTTACGTCTGCCACATCCGGACATTCCAGGACCAATCGATTGGGATCGTATGATGACAGATTTGGCCAGAGGACTACGCATACAAGAACATCAGCTTGCCACTCAGGTTGTGGAATACTACATCCAACACGCCCAGCAACAAGGGTCTGTCAGGGACGACAGACGCGAGAGAGGGGGGGGTGTTGAGAGCAGTATGGGCACCCAAGGACCGACTAGACAAGGAAGCCAGCGGAGAGAGTCAGAACAAGGTGAAGGAGTAAGTAGACAAAGCAGTCGACGCAAATCTGGCAGATAGGCCCTTCAATTTTTCCCAAATCAACATCTTTTAACAGTGATTCTTATCACTAACAATCATTGTAAATACCATTTCATATTTTTGTAGCTCCATTTTGTGCAAGCCAAGGAGTCCTTGAGCTTGAGGAGCCTTAGAAGTACCTACATATCAAATTTTCGTATTTTTTAGACTCCGTTTAAGCCCTCAAATTAGCCCTGGAACCTAATTTTTAACTAGGCCGGACACTAGGTCTGGACAGGGCCAAAACCTAGTCAAAAACTATAAAAAGAGCTAGAGAGCTCATTTTTGAGGTTAGATTGTAATAGAAACAAACTTGTAAGAGCTTTTTGAAGAGTAATTGAAGAACTCCATTGATTCTCACTCTTTGTCTTGCCGTGTGTGCGCGTGTGTGTGTATGTGTGTGCATGCTAGTGTGCTTCTCACTCACGCACTTGTGCCGCCACTTGCTCGAGGTCTTCATACCATCCTCATGTCTTCCCGGATTGACATTAAAGGAGGTGCTACTCATCATTGAGCTACAGCCAACTTCTCCACAAAAATGACTGCGTGGTGGGTGTATGACCATACTGCTACTAGCTTGTCCTTGGTTCCATTGGGTTTAAACGAAATTCCCTGTCCGAGGTACTCTATAATTGGTATAAGTTCAATATGTCATAAGTGGGGTAGTACATAACTTGTAGTTGCTTCTCCCTGGTCTTGAATGATTGTATTGATGGGTAGTCGGTTCTACATTTTCACATTATACGGGTAGGACTCTATAGAGTGATTGGTGGTATCATAGATGGTGCAATAAATTTGGTTAAGTGCACAATTGGTTGCCACATGGCCAAGGTTTTTACATTTTGTATAATAAACGTGCTTCAAGGGATCATCACTTTTACTTTTATGGAAATTCAGCCATTCCAAGTCTTCTATAAATCCTCCAACTTTATGCTCCAGTTGTAACACCATTGTTATAACTACATCTAATCTCATGCCATCACCACAATGGATGATCATGATCTGCCTTAATTGGGGGTTTAAGCCATTAATAAACCATTGAGTAATAACATCATTGGGGATATTTGCATTCTCTTGTGGCAAATAAGGTAAATGTGTGTGGAAAAGAGTAACATAAGCGTGCACGCTCTAATTCATTTTTTGCCTATTATTTTGTAAGTAATTGAATATTTATGTGGCATTCTTCTTCAATCTAAAATGTTGTAGAAATGCATTCTTTACATCGTCGTACTGTCAAAAATGGTTAAGGTCAAACTCAGTGAGCCATTGTGCTACTTCATTAACTAAGGAGGACTGAAATACTATGGCTTTATATGCTAGTTCCTCTAGGTTGTTCAACACTGTGTAATTAATTTTGAAGGTGCATACATACGTGTTTGGTTCATCACCTAGAAATCCATCGAATTTGGCATACGTGACTCTCGCAATTGATTGTATCCATCGACCTCCCTATTGTCATTGCTGCTCATTTCGTGTGTCTGCTGATTCATGAGTATTTGCTAATTCTTCTGGTTGTTCTGATTCGAGGATATTTGATGACTCTAATTTATGATTAGAATATAAGTCTTCTAGAAGTTTAAAGTTTAGTTGTTGGGTTGGGTCCCACTATTCAGATAAATTGGAGTAGAGAGCCTTTCTTTCACTCCAAAACTTTGGAAATCCCTCCTTAATGAATTGTTCAATAGGGGTACTTGCCCCTCGATTGTGACCTGTAGTCCTATTAATATATTCACCAGCTTCATCTGTCCTTTCAACTGGAATCAAACTCCCACTGAACTCGGTGTTGTCACCAGATGTAGAACCACTACCTAAAGGTATCGGATTTTCATTGAGTTTGATATTGAGGCCAGACACCAAACTATCATTGGATTGTATCGGAGTGAGTTCTGGTATATTTTGCAAACCAAAAATGAGGAAATATTGTAGTGCTAATCCACTTTTACTCACTATACCCTTCCCTTGAGAGGTAATCCCTTCAGTATTACTCCATGATGGTGTCCCTAACGTACTATTGACTCTCAAAGGCTGTTTATCACTTCAATATTTAGGATAAATCTCTCCAAATCGTGTTACAAGCATGTAGGAAAGAATCTACGCTATAAAATGTATGCCAGTGTTAAACCTCTGTTCCTAAGCTGACTGTATCCGGTAAGATAACAGTGAATAGGGTAACTAAAAGGGTTCTTGGGTTGGCAAGAATCTGTAAACAGAATCCTTTGATATTTTCACATGCCTCAGGCTTAAGATAATCACTCTAGCAAATTATAAAAGCACACTACCACCAATATCTTGCTATAGTATCTTTCTCTAGATATTCACACAATATTAGCTTCTTCAACACGCTATCCCAATTTTAATTTATCTCAAAATTACCTACTACCACACTTTAGCAATGATCATATAAATCTACCACAGATCCACTTACAATTGATCGTGTGTAGAATTATCAATTAAGTTACTATCAAAATTAACAACAAATCTATATCACACTAGCTTCTATAGTAAACCGCAACAGGATATCACTAAACTTAACGATTTAATGACTTATCTAATAAACATCAACACTGCACCAAACAAGACAATCAAATAAGGAAACCTTTTGCACTCCGCTTGCTCCACCACACGTATTCCAACGGACTCGTCATGCGTCTACTGGAATGATACAGGTACGACCTTTTGTATTAATTCATAAAATGAGTTACAATGATTGAGGCAATACAACACCTCACCAAAAAATATGAAATATTACAAATACAATAATCTGATGGACTAGAAGAAGCAGCAATGGAATTCCCTTCTTTTCTAAACATGGTTGATGTAAAGCAGGTAAAAAAACCCAAGAAGCAAATTTGGAGCAGACAATCGAATCCTAGATTCAGCAACCAGTCTGAAAGAGTGATTAGTTCCTAGCTCCCTTATCAAGACCACAAGAATGTGCCAAATGGATGGCACAATCAAAAGGATCATTAGCCAAAGACCCAAGGTGTCAACCCTAGTGAGTGATCTCCATTTGGATACCTAAGTGTTCGATGAAGGTTGACCCCAATCAAAGATAGATATGGGTGCCTAAGACCTCTTTACTCGCTCAAAAAACCATGTATAAGATTCTAAGTCAGAATCAGTGTTTGATGATATCCAATTCACCAAACCCATTACCAAAATTCGTTGTCACCACATACTCACGTGAGAATATGCATTGTGTCACTTGGAAATGGGTACCTAAAACATCCTAGATCCAAAGAAAACTACCTCTAAAACCCAAAAGCATAATCACACACCAAACCTTTAATCCCATAATGGAAGTGTGGTACATCAAAAACAATCTCAAACCCCTTATAACTGTTGATATATTTAGGTAGTGATGTGTGTGAACACACTAAGACCGTCGGGGCACTTATTTCCCTCTTTAGGAGGTTTTTTTCCCCAGTTTGTATATACACCGATAGCCCTAATGGGTTACTCATCTTTGTACATTCTAGTGGTAATACATTCAGTATTGTGTGTTGTGCACCAAGCTTCTTCTTCTTCCTTGTGTTGTTCATGTGCTTCCGTAGACGTCTAACTCCAACAATTGGTATCATAGCAAGTCGCCTCTTCATCTAGGGCATCGTTGACACCCCTCCGGTCACAGTCTTAGAATCACACAAAATTTGGTATGCATACTCAGGGTGATTAGGAGATCAAAACAGCTTCATTGTGTGGTCTCAAAATCGCGATCTGAGCTCGTTTCGACCTCTGAATGCACTATCATAGTGCTTCTGTAGGCTATTTTGTCTTCTTGTGCTAAAGTTATATACTAGTTTTGGTTTGCGAGTATACGCATCTCAAAGTCCGCTACAAGTTTAGCAGAACTCGTCAAGGTACTTCTATTCAACTTTTTCAGGTACAATCATTTTTCTGCATCAAGGTATTTTAGTCAGTGGCCATGGCTGAAAGTAGTGATGTATTTTGTATGTTGGTTGTTGAGGATAACTTGGATGATTCCAATTACCCACTGTGGGCTTATATGATGTGACATGTATTGATTGCAAAAGGACTGTGGAGCATTATGTAGGGTGTTGAAAAACATCCTATTACACCTACAAATATAGGTGTTGAAGCTGATGCGGATGGCGTTGAAGATTCTTATATTCTTCAGATTCCTATTGATGCTCCAGTTTCTATTGCACCTACTATAGAGTAAATTTGTTGGGATGGCAAAGATGCTCAGGCATATGCATTGACAGCCTTGTCTATCAAACATGCCATTATTCCTCACATTCGCTTGTATAGAATAGCTAAGGATGCTTGGGATACACCTACCACATTGTACTAGGCTAGGAATGAGGCTCATGTGTTGCTTACCTTTGAAAACAGTTGGAGAGTGAGCATATGAATGAAGGTGATTCTATGGATAGTTTTCTAACAAAGATCAAAGACTTGAAGGAACAGATGATTTTTGCTAATGAAGTTAACCAGATACCTCACTTGTGTAGACTGTTCTAAATGGTCTTCTTGATTCATATTAGAGTTTTTCTTCTACTTTTCGTTTAATGATGAAAGGCAATCCAAATGCCTTGTCATTTGAGGAGTTAGTTTTTGTTTTGTTGCACGAAGATTAGTCTAGGAAAAACAGGTCTATTATGAGTGTTGTAGATCAAGCTTTCTAGGCTACTTAGAAGGGCAAAGGTAAATGGGGCTCATCTACTAGTAAGCAAAAATCTGCAAATGCTGCACATTCAAAGAAGGAAGACAAAGATGAGAAGAAATTAGAAAAGCAAAAATTATTTTGCAAATACTATAAAGAAAATGATCATGTCATTAAGAGCTATCCAAAAATGGTTGCTAAAGAGGCAAAGAAAAAAGAGGCTTGAATGGTTGTTGAAAAGGCCTCTACACTGAAAATAGAGTCTGCTAATCTTGTGTAGAATAAAGAATCAACATTCACTACTATTTGCAGTTTTGAACCATCTTCTCATGAGCAGTGTATGTCTGCAGTAGACTCACATGTTTGGTATTTTGATAGTGGGGCAACCAAACATATTGCCTCGTAGCGTAGTTTCTTCACTTCACTTGAGCCTGCCCCTACAGGGAATACTACCACATGTGCCAACAACTCCTCTTATCCGATCATGGGAGTTGGTAAGATCATTCAGACTATTGCTGATGATAGTTCTTTCACTTTGTCAGATGCTTTATTTGTGCTAGGGATCAAGAAGAATATGTTATCAATTTCCGCTTTAGCCAAGATTGGCTTCGTTGTGAAATTTATTGATGATAGGTGTACATTTCATGATCGATCAAATGGTGATGTGATTATTGCTTCTGGAATTTTATGTTGTGAGTTGTATAAGCTCATGGACTATGAAAGATCTATGAATGATTCAACATGTGCAGTACATGATTTTTTGGCTATGTCACATGCAAAGCTTTGGCATGCACGCTTTGGTCATCTGAATTTTGTAGTTTGCTAGGCCTGTAGAAATCTAAAATGGTGTTCTCTTTGCTCAAACTAAAGGCACTCGGTAAAGGCTCTATTTTGGGCAAAATGCATCGTTCCTCCTTCCCAAAAGATGGTTCAGTTCAGGCTACTAAAAAATTGCAGCTTGTTCATGGTGATGTCTGTGGTCATATGCAGACACCTTCTTTTGGGAACTATCTTTACTTCATGGCTTTCATTGATGATTTTTCCAAGCATGCATGTTTATATCCATTGAAAATCTGTCAGCATGTATAATAGGCACCCTCCATTTTGATCGAGGGGGGGAATATTTGTCTTCTGAGTTTAATGCATTTTTGGCTGAACATGGGATAAAACATCATTGTACAGTGCCATATACACCTCAACAGAATGGAGTTGCTCAACCAAAGAACATGTCACTCATGGAGATGGCAAGGTGTATCGTCAAGAGTCAAGATTTACCACATAGTTTCTGGCTTGAGGCTATCATGTGTGCAGCATATGTACTTAATCGGTGTCCCACTAAAGCACTACAGTCTATCACTCCATATGAGGCTTGGCATGGTCGCAAGCCATTGGTTGCTCATGTTTGTGTGTTTGTGGTTGTCTGACATATGCATTAGTGATTGAACAACATCGTAGGAAATTGGATGATAAAGTAGTAAAATGTATTTTTGTTGGTTACAGTTCTGAAAGCAAAGGCTATTGTCTGTATCACCCACATACTAAACGAATTTTGTTTATCCGTGATGTTGTTTTTGTGGAAAATGCTATTCAGCCTTTACTTTCATGTATGAAGGAGACATCTGTTAGCTCCAAAGACATGTATGATACTTTGCCGCCTCTTTTTACAAGTGGACAAATTTGTGCTGGTCCTAATGAGGCAACTTCTTAACCATTGCAAGTTTCATGTGATGATGCAGATCATTCTATTTTTTATGCAAATATACATGATGCACCTATTGATGAGAGAGCTGGTATTGAGGAAGCAAAAACTATGCCAAAATGGCTAGTGCAAACTTTGCATGACAGCAAATTAGATGCACCTCTGTCATATCATACTCGTTCAAGCTCTCATACTGCCTCTTTTGCATTAGATTGCTATGCTATGGCTGCATCTAGTCTCTTTGATGAGACTGAGCCTATTTCGTTTGATGAAGCACAAAACTCTAAACATTGGATGGCTGCAATGCAATTTAAATATGATGCTATCATGAAAAATGGTACCTGGTCTTTATGTGACTTGCCTCCTAGCAAGAAGGCCATTAGCACTAAGTGGGTATACAAGCTGAAGCATAGATCTAATGGAACAATTGATAGGTATAAGGCTAGGCTTGTTGCAAAGGGTTATGCTTAGGAAAGAGGCATTGATTTTGATGAGACATTTGCTCCTACTTGCCAAATGACTACTCTTTGTAGCATATGTGCACTTCCAGCTCATCATGGTTGGAATTTACATTAGTTGGACATTAAAAAAACATTTTTGAATGGTGACCTTCATGAAGAATTGTATGTTTTTCAGCCATGTGGCTTTGTGCAAAAAAGGCATGAGTACTAGGTGTGTAGGTTAAAGAAGGCATTATATGGTTTAAAGCAAACACCACGTGCTTGGTATGAAAAGATACATGCTTATCTGATCACATGGTTTTGAGAACAATCCAATTGAAAGCACCTTATACGTTAAGCATGCTAATTTATGTGCTTTTGATCATTGTTATGTATGTTGATGACATGTTGCTCATTGGTCCTATTGAGATGCATATTGTTGATTTTAAGGCTGATTTGCAATATGCCTCATTTGAGATGTCTAATTTGGGTCATTTGCATCATTATTTGGGCATTCAATTTATGCAAGTTGATGGTGGAATGGCTTTGTGTCAAACAAAATATATTGACACATTATTGCAACATTTTGGCCTTGAAGACTATAAGCCTATTGTCACTCCTATGGAGACAGGTTTATGATTGAGTCTTCATGATGTTGGAGATGCATTTGATGTTGTTCTCTATCAGCAGCTTGTTGTATGCATTATTCCTCCACATATTTAGTTTTTGTCTCGCAGATGAGCAAGTTTATGCATTGCCCAAGTGTCAAGCATTGGCACGCAGTTAATTGCATCTTTTTCTACTTGAGTGGTACCCAACTACTTGGGTTGTTTTATCCCAAGGGGGGATCACTGCTGCCAGATTTGCATGCTTTTTTTTACTCTGATTTGGCTGGTTTCTTTGACACTCATATGTCCACTAACAGCTTTTGCTTCATGCTTCATAGTTCATGTATATCTTGGTTGAGCAAGAAGCAGCCTACTATGGCCACTTCTAGTTGTGAGGCTGAGTATAGGGCATCTTTCACAGTGATTGTTGAGTGTGTGTGTGGCTCAGACACCTTATGGTTGATTTGGGTGTTGATCAGCCCTAATGGGTTACTCATCTTTGTACATTCTAGTGGTAATACATTCAGTATTGCGTGTTGTGCTCCAAGTTTCTTCTTCTTCCTTGTGTTGTTCGTGTATTTCTGAAGACTTCTAACTCCAACAATAGCAATAGTGTAAGTTCCCTTTTAGAAGAATAGATGTATTTGGAGTACATTGCACATCTCGAGTATGCATCTAGGAACATCCACTAACCTTCTTGTAGCTCAGTGATGAGTAGCACCTCCTTTAATGTCAATCCGGGAAGACGTGAGGATGGTATGAAGACCTCGAGCAAGTGGCGGCACAAGTGCGTGAGTGAGAAGCACACAAGCATGCACACACATACACACACACGCGCACACACGGCAAGACAAAGAGAGAGAATCAATGGAGTTCTTCGATTACTTTTCAAAAAGCTCTTACAAGTTTGTTTCTATTACAATCTAACCTCAAAAATGAGCTCTCTAGCTCTTTTTATAGTTTTTGACTAGGTTTTGGCCCTGTCCAGACCTAGTGTCCGGCCTAGTTAAAAATTAGGTTCCAGGGCCAATTTGAGGGCTTAAACGGAGTCTAAAAAATACGAAAATTGATATGTAGGTACTTCTAAGGCTCCTCAAGCTCAAGGACTCCTTGGCTTGCACAAAATGGAGCTACAAAAATATGAAATGGTATTTACAATGATTGTTAGTGATAAGAATCACTGTTAAAAGATGTTGATTTAGAAAAAATTTGAAGGGCCTATCTGCGAGATTTGCATCGACTGCTTTGTCTACTTACTCCTTCACCTTGTTCTGGCTCTCTCCGCTGGCTTCCTTGTCTAGTCGGTCCTTGGGTGCCCATACTGCTCTCAACACCCCCCCTCTCTCGCGTCTGTCGTCCCTGACAGACCCTTGTTGCTGGGAGTGTTGGATGTAATATTCCACAACCTGAGTGGCAAGCTGATGTTCTTGTATGCGTAGTCCTCTGGCCAAATCTGTCATCATACGATCCCAATCAAGTGGTCCTGGAATGTCCGGATGTGGCAGACGTAACTGATCTGCATGGATCGCTTGTTCTACTGCGAATAGGTGTAGCAAATGTGTGGGTCTGGGAATGAAAATTTCCGAATGATAATCCCAGAATCCCGTAGAGAACATTTCCTCAAATGTTTGCTTGAAGCATGCGGGTAAGTACTTTATTCGTGCATGCCAAGCAAAGATTATAGTGACCGAGGGGGTCTGGCTCATGTCGTAGACTAAATCCTTGTTACCTTGAGAGAATCCAGGGGCAGAGATGTATGGAGCTTGTACATTCCGGAAAGTTTTGAAAACAATGGTCATGAGCTCGAATATCTTCATACACATTTTTGCCGCTATGTCGGGTACATTATTTAGACGTGTAGACCAGTGCCGAATTGTTGATATCATGTAGGCTACGGTTGGGGTCCCTCGAGGTGGAGCAAAATATGGATAGTTAACCCAAGCCGAGCACTCTTTATTGTTGCGTACCTTGATTGCAAATGCTTGCCAGGATCTGCGACGTACCACTGGACAATAGCATGGATTATACTTGATATATAGTGGCATGGTTGCCCAAGTACTCATCATCTCTGGGTAATCGGTGAGTAGACGTGCACGCCAATTAGGTTGGAAGATCGAGCCAGCACGTGCATCTGTCGGTAAATCCCCTATCTCAAATTGAGTAGCGAATGTGGGCTCCTTCCCTGTATGTCTTTTGACTTCTGCATTATAATCATGTAGTAAGACAAAATAAGGCATGTATTGCAACTCTGATGTTGTGATTAACCGTTGATGGGATAAATTTTGAAAGTAGGAAGATCGAAGGACAGTTTCTTCCAGATTTGTGAGAGATTGCATTTGCACGGCCACACGATCATCATGTGTCTTGCCCACTTTCTCGACCCTTTTGACCCAATCTGGAACTTGAATTTCTAACGTGTCTTGTCCTTCTTCTGTAGTTCGACCACCAGGCGTCGGCATAGGCTCGTATGGCTCTTCATAGCTGTCATCGACGGGGATTTCCACTACTGTTTCAGGTTCTGGTTCTTCAATGGGCGAGAGTGGCCGTTCATATGGTAAGAGGCGTGCTTGGAGTTCTGCCACCTGTTTCCGGAGGGTCTCCATTTCTTCTGTAGAGTGTTGCAAGATTACCGGCTCCTGTTGAGCTGTGGGGACACTGGCTATCTGTTTCTTGAGATCTGCGCATTCAGTCTCTAGCTTTTCAAATGACTCCAAGAAATTTACATGCTCCTCAAGCAAGATGCGAATGTCTTCCGATGGGACTGCTCTATATCTGGTAGGGCTAACGGTTGCTCCTACGGTTCCTTCCATAGCCGCTTCAAAGTTGTCTTGGTTTTGTTGTTGAAGTCGTTTGTTCTCTTCTAGTGATGCGGCCATATGCTTCCTTAATAGCCCAATGTTGCGTCTGAGTGTAGCGTTAGAGATCATTTGCGCTTGAAGCACTGTTTCTAGTTCTTTGACTGCTTGGTCATCTACTGTTGATGTCTTTGATTCCAGTTCGGAGTGAGCCTGCTGTAGGGTGGTATGCTCGGCTAGGAGCGTCTGGTAGTCAGCTTCAAGAGTGGTGACTCTAGCTTGTAGACGTTGAGATTCTGCTTGGAGTGCCGTAGTGCGTTCTTCCAATTGATGGTACTCTTGTTGTAGTTGATGTGCACACTGAAGTAAGGTGTTGAACGTGCTATTTACATTATGAGATGCAAGGGGAAAAGTTTGAAATGCAGGGAAGGTGGGATTGGGTAGGGGGGTAGTGAATGCTGTGTGTGCCAAGGATATGAGTGGTGAGGTGGGGGGCAAGGGAGGGGAAGATGGTGGAATTGTGGGGAGAGGTGTTGTGGTTGGTGAAATGTCCATTGGGTCAGACAAGGTGGTGTGTACAGGGGCTACCATGTAGGTGGGTATGGTAGGTGAAGTGAGTGTGGTGTTCGTGTAAATTGATGTCGTTGCGAACATCGGAGAAATGTGCCTCGGAAACATTGGAGAGCGGGTGAACTGCTCCACAACGGACGGGTATTGGGGTGGCGCGGTCAGGTTGAAAGAGGTGTAGGGGCCAGATGGGAAGTGAGGGTCATGGAATGGAGGTACCCGTATTGGGGGATAGGTCGGGAAACACAGGGTGCCTTCTGTGGGTGCTGGGTTTCCAACTACACTTGGAATTATGGGATGGCCAGTCATGGGTTCAGAGGATAGACGGGACGAAGTGTACAAGGGATTGGTGACGAAGGAGAAGAGGGTGTCTTGTGAGGTGGGTTCTCGAAATGAGAATGATTTGAATGAGGATGGGTTATAAGTGAAGGTAGAGGTGATGACTGTCGTTTCTTCCAAGGTGGGAGGTGGTGGTGGGGGTGGAGAAGGTGGTGATGGAGGATGCTGGGGTGAGATGGGTGATGTCTGAACGAAGGTTTCGGCGGAGAGGTCAGTGGTGGTTGTGGGGGTGGCTGTGGTCTCAATGGGTACTTCTTGTTCTGTGACGGGTATCCTGATAGTCTTACATGCTCGTGGTAACGTGTCCACTCTGCGTTTGTCGTACCTTACGGATTGGCGGACTGCGGTGTGGACAGCCTCCGGAACTCCTAAAGAGTCTGACACTAATTTGAGGGTGTCAATGAAGTGTTGGTCCACCCCTTCATCTGATAGCATTTCTTGCATCAAAGCTTGACCTGATACCAGAGAGAGTTGATGCCTTTCTTGTATTGCTTTGATAGTGGCGTATAGCCTTCGTAGTTGAGCTGTATATGCTGGTGCACCTACAAGTTCTGGCACTTCTTGTTGCTCCTCTTGGTGCTCTTGATCATAATCCTCCTCATCATCCTCCTGTTCTTCATCTCCGTCATCCTCTGCATCCACTTCAACAGGTGTGACAGGTGCTTGGGAGGTTGTGGCCTGCGTTTGCACGTTTTCCGCTTGTTGTGCCTCTTCTACCTCCAACTCTACATCTTGTAATAGTTGTTCGAAATCTTCATTAGTGAGTTCTTCCAAAGGTGCACCACTAGGAAATTCAAGATCGGTTGGAATGGGAGGGAATATCAAGGTGGAACCATCGGTGCTGCGTCTTGGAAGTCGGAGTGTGAATGGTCGGACTCTTCGGGGTGGAGGGGTGACGTCTGGTGTTAGGGTGGCTCCACGTGGTTGAGCACATGGGACTTGGACAGTGCCTCTCATCTTCTTAGAAGGGGGTCCAGTGGATGTCCTGCCTCTAAACTGCTCAACCCGATTCCACATTAGGGCCCGTTGGGTCGGAATGTCATAAGCCAAACACCTATAAATGATTCTTGTCAGAGCACAGCAACCATATAAAACCTGTTTCCGCGGCCATCGTTTGTGAGCTAGGTGTATCTGATCAATTATCCAATGGGGTAAGTTGATGGTGAGGCTCTGTGTCTCTGCTAGATACAAGCTAAACCAAATCTTTTTGGGCGGCATGGTGAATCTATCTTGTGCCGGGAAAGCAAAGTGTTGCATGCACATGCGAAGGTGTATTGCAATATTAGGCGTCATGGACACCATGTCCTTGAGCTTGGTGAGACTTCG
Source organism: Ceratopteris richardii (assembly GCA_020310875.1). Classification (NCBI taxonomy): domain Eukaryota; kingdom Viridiplantae; phylum Streptophyta; class Polypodiopsida; order Polypodiales; family Pteridaceae; genus Ceratopteris; species Ceratopteris richardii. The sequence goes on from CM035435.1 coordinate 52,995,301, forward strand.
ATTCTTCATGTAATCTGGTACTAGGGTTTCCTTCTCTGTAGGAATATGCATTCCTCGCATATCTAGAGCCTCTCTCACCAAGTTGTTTGATAGCCTGAACCTCTTGAGCTCATTCCCCTTTGTCAGAGATGGAATCACAAATGAGCTTGCGCCTTTTGGGTTCTGGTTTGGAGTCAAGGTGTTGATGAGATAGTAGCATCGCATGAAGTCAGGTTTTGGGAGTCGTGCACTGAAATAGGCATTCAATCCTGCCTTTTCCCATATCGGACGTAGACCTTCTGCATTTTGTAATTTCTCAAGCTCTGATTCCCATAGGTATGGTATCTGCCCATTTTGTAAAGAAATGGTATCTGCCTTCCTTTCCATTGAAGTCCAACTCTGATTCCCATAGGTACGTTCCTTCACCCAAGGGTCCTACCACCTCGGTAAACCAATGGGAAGTCTTTCCCACGGGCGTGGTGTGGCCACGCGGAGGGTCCGCAATAGGTATGATTTTGACGGCCTGCAATTCTTCTAGTCTTTCAATTGTCTCAGGCAAAACGGGTAAACTGTCCAAGTCCACCACTTGCGGGCTTGTTTCTGTGTGAGAGCTAGTTCCTGCTGCCTCCGCCATGTTGAAAATGTCGCAGCTGATTCTGTGAGAATATATGAATAAATGTTAACATTGCAATGGACACAAAAATGACATGGTGTCCCTTGTTACAACATTAACTTAAAGTTCGGGAGTGGTTAGGGGTTAATAAGTGCTCGGTGCTGGTGTGTGTAGTTAGGAGTTAGGTAGACCTAAGAGCTAAGCGAAATGATGTGATGTGAGAGTGAAGCAGTTAGTAGGTGGTCATGGATTTACAATCGGGGTCCGGGGGTTTGTTACAAGTCTTGGGCTGCCAAATGCAGTGGATGGGTTTTGCTCGTGGTTCCGTAGAGACTCTCGAGAGCTTTATAGGTGTGTCAGCTTGAACATGAGGCCTTTTAGGGACCCATTTACAAATGATTCTGTTCGTGCTCATGTGCCTTGGTGTTGAAAATGAGTGGATGTAGGCTGTGCGAGTGAATGGATCATGCGGTGTAGGGTGTGTTCTTGGTGTAGCTATTTGAGCCCGCAAACAAGCCTTAGGCACCCAAATTTGTCTTGATTGTGGGCTGGCCTTCATCGACTTCTTGGGCACCCAAATAGACTCCACGTTAGCAGATGAGCTTCTGAAAGACTTCTTATTATTATCGGGTTGTTGGTCACTAATAAGAGGCTTTGCCCGTGTGGTTGGCTTAAGCGCAACCGGGTGTTCGCCTTTCCGCACCCACACTTGGTTCACTTGCTGAGACATTTTGCTACGCAGGTACTTTTGATTTCCGGCATAGGTAGTACTCTGCTTCTTCTGCCTTTGATCCACCTTTGGTTGCTGCCTCCTTCTGACCTTTGGAAAAGAAGGGAGTTCCGTTGCATCCCTGACTCCTTTTTTGCAACCATCATTCCTCTGCAACACATAGTTTTGGACAAGAACAGCATGGTCATCTTCATGTGTACTCCTGGAAGGACCAGGAGCCTGTGCCTTTCCTAGTTCCTTGAGTGCTCCATTATCTAACTCTACTGTAATTCGACTATGATTGACCCATACCTGAAGAAGTCCACTTCTTAGGTTCAAGTTGACTGCTTGGTCATAGATCCAGTCTTGACCCAAGACAAGGGGTTCCGTGAGGTCCTCATCTTGACACACTAGTACTTTAACTGTCATTGTCTCATCATGAATGTAGAGGGGAAGTTCCACCTCGCCCATGCAAGGGGTTTCCACTCCTCCCAATCCTATGAGATATGCTTCCACAGGATTGACAGTTAACTGCAACCATTGACAGTAAGACATTCTAACAGCACTAGTGGCTGCACCTGAGTCAATCAAGGCTCTTACGGTCCTTGCACTCTTTCCTTGTCCTATATCTAAGGTTACGAAAGGACGTCGATCAGTTATCCTATGTGAGCTTGTTCCTGCGACTTCACACATTGCCATATGATATCCTTGATCTGCATAGTCATTTGTTCTAGGCTGCTCTCTACCTTGCCTTCGTAATTTCATCCTTCTGATGCGTTCTAAAGCTTCTGCTTGAGCTTCTTCTCTAATTCGCTTTTCTTCCTCTTTGCGTTTCTTAGCAGTGTTGAGTCGGCTGAGCATTTCCTCCGTGAGGGGTTCCTGATACAACTTGACTCTGCATCCGCTAATATAGTTAGGGAGAACATCACCTTCTAATGTGGCTAATTGCACAGCTCCACTTGTGGAGATCCTATTAATGATCATAGGTCCGTAGCCTCTCTTTTCTAGCTTCCTCGCGTGTTGTTTCAGTGTATAGACTAAGACTAGATCTCCTGCTTTCAAGCCTTTATCCTTCACATGGGCATCAAAGTATGCCTTCTGCCTCTTCTTAGCTGCATAGATTCCTGCAGCTGCTCTCAGTCTTGTTTCTCCTAATCGTTCAAGGTCAAAGATCCTAGAGGAGAGCTCATGACCTGTCCATTCGTGCTCTTGTGCTACCCTCAATGTAGGGATCAAGAAGTCCAAGGGTAACACAGCGTTTTGGCCGAATACCATCTGAAAGGGGGTGGCTTGGAGTACCGTTTTGTAGGCAACTCGGTATGCCCAAACAGCATGATGTAGCTGTTTGTCCCAATCAGAGCGTTTAGTGTTCACTAATTTCGTCAGTACATTGCATAAAATCTTATTAGTGCTCTCAGCTTGTCCATTAGCTTGAGGGTGATAGGGGGCAGACTTCTTGTGTATTACCAGGAATTCTTGGAGTAGATTTTCAATCACTTCGTTCAAGAAGTGAGTGCCTCTATCACTTACTAGTTCTATAGGTAGCCCATATCTTGTGAACACATTCTCAAACAAGAATTTAGCAGTTGTCTGAGCATCGTTCTTTGTCGTAGCCTTTACCTCTACCCACTTAGTTAGATAGTCTGTTGCAACAATGATGTATTCTGCATGAGAACCCTTAGCTGGGGGATTAATAGGACCTACGAAGTCTATTCCCCACTTAGAGAACGCACGTCCACCAATCATAGGTTTCAGTGGCATCTCATCTTTGCGTATAGGATACTGAGTCCTCTGACAGACATCGCACCGTTTCACATAGGTATGTGCATCCATGTGAAGGATAGGCCACCAGAAGCCCGCAAATAGTATTACCTTGATCACCCGATCCGGTCCAAAGTGTCCTCCTGCTACACCTTGGTGAGCAGTTTCTAAGATCTTAAGATATTCACTTTCATGGACACATAGCCTCAGGTAACCATCTTTACCACGCTTATATAGATTATCACCAATCAGGGCTTCTTGTTCTAAACTCCTTTTCCTAGCCAGAGTCATGTCTGGAGGGAATGTGTTTGTCCTCAGGAAGGATACTAGAGGTTCGCTCCAATCTGGCACTATGGATACTTGATAAAGAGTAGCGTGTTCCACAGGTGGTTTAGTGCAGCAGATTGGGCATTCCTTGCACAACTTTTGGACATCAGCTTCCATAGTTGGCCAATGTACTCCGAGTCTCTTTAGGGTCTGTAAAGTTCGTTGCTTTGAATGGTGTTGCTCTAGTGCACCTACATGTGCTAATTGCAACCATTTAGAGTACTCATCCTCTTCTACGCAACAAGCCAAGATCCCTTGATCTGTGTGCTTGTACATACTTCTTGCCATGATGTGGTACTTTTGGGCTTTTACAACCTCTCTATTTCGTGTGTTTACCACTGGATGGTTAGGCCCGTATGTCAATACTGGTACCAATGGCTTAGCCCACTGCGGCACCACTTCCAAATTAAACAAGTAAGCATCAGGAAGGTCATCTGATACTCCTTGTGGGGCTTCTCCCGATGTGAGCCTAGAAAGATGATCAGCTCTCAAATGGGTCCTCCCTTTTCTTACCACAACCTCAAAATCATATTCCATTAGCAAGAGAAACCATCTTACTAATCTTCCTGTATTGCATGGCTTGTTTACGAGATATAACAATGCCTGATGATCAGTAAAAAATTTAAACTTATTTGCAAGCAAATAGTGTCTAAATTTCTTAACTGCATATACCATGCCTAATCCTTCTCGCTCTGTAGTGGTGTAATTCCGTTCAGCCGCATTCAATTGTCTACTGGCATAGGCAATTGGAAGATCCATATTACCTTCACCAGTAGGTTGTGCAAGCACACATCCAATAGCATAATTGGATGCATCAACATGAACATGGAATGGCTTATTCCAATCTGGTGTGGTCAAGATTGGTGCTGAACACAATCTTCGTCTAAGCTCCTGGAAGGAATTCTCACATTCATCCGTCCACTCAAAGTTTGTCAGAAGTCCGTACATGGGCTTTGCAATGACAGCATACATGTGTATAAATCGTCGGTAATAACCACAGTGCCCCATGAAAGCTTGTACTTCCTTGACATTCTTTGGCCTAGGTAGCTCTGCTATGGCTCTCACTTTTTCTTCGTCGGTAGATATGCCATTCTTTGACACTATGTGTCCTAGAATCTTGCCTTGCCTGACCATAAAAACACACTTTTTTGGGTTCAAGCAGACTTGATATTCTCTACATTTGTCAAAGATTTGTCTGAGTTCAGGAATATGGGTTTGTCTAATATTGGAATGAGCACAAAGATCATCAACATAGACTTCTAAACTCTTCCTCAGGAACTCCTTAAACACATGGCACATCAGCCTCTGGAAGGTAGCTGGTGCATTGGTAAGCCCAAATGGCATTACTCTAAAGGCAAAAATGCCCCATTCTGTGGCAAAGGCTGTCTTATGCTGATCCTGTGGAGCTATGGCTACTTGATTGTAACCCGAAAATCCATCAAGGAAGCTGTACACTTCCTTGCCTGCCACTCTTTCTAAGAGATGTTCTGTGATGGGAAGCGGATAGTTATCTCGAATAGTGGCTGCATTAACCTTCTTCAAGTTAATGCACACGCGCAGTTTGCCATTCTTCTTGGGCACCACTACGATGGGTGATACCCACTCAGTGTGCTCAATTTCATAGATAAATCCAGCTTCGACCAGTCTATCTATCTCTTCTTTGATCTTAGCAGCGTAATTATCGTTATATGTATAAGGCTTTTGCTTAGAGGGTTTGGCATCTGAAGTCATGGGGATGGTGTGTGAGCATATGTCCGGGTCAACACCTTTCAAATCCTTATAACTCCAAGCGAATACATCTCTGTATTCTCTTAGCAAGGCAATCAATTCGTGCTCTTCTTCTTCTGTCAGGTCATGGCCTATATACGTGCATCTCTCCTCTCCTTCTTCTATGGCCACTACTATTTTCTTGGTGGTTTCTTTGTTATCATAGGCCTCTCCTGATTGTGACTCTCGTTTAGGCATTCTAATCATGACTCTCCTGTCATCTATCTCATACTTCTTAAAATTTTCTGGGACCTCAAACAAAGATTCTTCCTCTTCTGGTGAGACTTCTCTCTTCTTTCGTTTCTTTCCTTCTTCCTTTGGGCTCACATGTGTTGCTAATCTTACATCATTTGTAAGCTCTCCATGCCTCTGGGGTTGAAATTCTACTTCATGGAAGTATTCTTCATCTGATGCAAATGGTGGGTCCATAATGATAGACTCGAGATCGGAATCACTTGCATCCTCAAATGCATCAGGGCTAGGTTCGCATTCTTCTAGAACTGCCTCTCCCATGATTGGCTCTATGGAGAAGACTGAAATGTCATAGCCATCCTCATCACAGTGGGGTGTCCATTGTTCCTCATTGATGGCTACATCCATTGTTGCTAAAATTTCTGCCCAGCCATGGGGTTCAAATTCCTCGTCAGGAAAAACTACAGGTGCATAGGCTGGGTCTTGAATGGGTCTATGGGTTTCGTTTGCACCTATTTCTCTGGCCTTTTCTCTCTTCTCTTCCTCTACTGCTACTTTGCACATCCATAAGTGGGTGTCTTCATGCATCCATGAGGATCCTGACCCTATGGAATGCACAGATTCCGTATCATCTTTGGCTCTATGGATGGGATTCCATTGGATAGGAGGGACGTCTCTATGAGAGTAATCCTTGAGATTGACTTTGGTCGTAACACCTAAGTGTTGCAGGTACAAAGAATTGGTCCCCCAATCCTGTACCACTTGCAACTGTCGCATAAATGGTCTTCCCAAAATCATCTCATAGGCATGATTTTTGCTGAAGTCACATATAGCAAAGCTATGCTCAAACTCAACACCACAAGTGGTGAGAGTTATTCCTTCTAGCAATCCTAAGGGTCTCTCTATGTGACCATCGGCCATTTGCAATTTCATCCTCGTTGGCCTGAGTGCTGGCTTGCCCCAACGCTTCCAAAGGGAAGTAGTGGCAATTGCAACTCCTGCACCTGAGTCCAAAATTGCCTTGGTGGTGTACTCCTGGTAGGTGATGGGAAGATAGGTGTTCCCTTCTTCACCTTCACACATATCTCCTATCTTGTCCAAGGGAATTTCTGGCACTGTCCTATGGGATCCTACTCGGGAACGTGGTTCTGCAACTTCAGTCACTTGACTGGCTACACATTTCCGCGCTTTTGGTATATTCTTAGGCAGTTCTTCCAAGTGAGATCGCACTGCGCCTTGGTGTTCTTTACTACCTCCGTGTTCCTTGATATGACTGAGTCGTCGTTCCTTACCATGACTGTGGGTGCTCTCATACACGTGGACTTTGCTTCCCATGGGCCTGTGAAGTGGGGTAGCTCTTGTATGGAATTAGACTCAAAGTCCAATCTCTCGTGAGACTGAGTACTCTCATGTTCCCCGTAAATAGATGGGATGTCTTGTGGGAATTGGTCGTGTGCATCATCCACAAGTTCAAAAGGAGGGGCGACTTCACTTTCGTTATCCCATTTGTCTTCTTGAATCTCTCGTAGGAAGTCTGGTGCAAACCGATTCATAGAAGAAGAAGTGTCTGGCTCCGTAGAATTAGGCACATAAGCAACCTGGGAAGGAGGGCTTATTCTATCGTTGACTCTCTCCTTGTTCTCATAGATGGCTGGAGCACAAGCTTCCTGGGGAGGATTACTTATTCTATTACTCTTCCGAGCAGGCTCATACGCTCCCTGAGAAGGAATGTAGGCAACCTGTGGAGGTACGTAAGCTTTCGAGGGGGGTTCATCTGCCTTTTGGGGGGGAAGATAAGCTTCTTGAGGAGGCACATGGGCTTCCTGAAGAGGTTGGCTTATCCGTTCTCTTGCCCTGTCCTTTCTTTGAGGGGCAGGTTCCTTTTCTGATTGTGCAATTAGCCTCTCTATTCTTTCCAGCAGTCCATCAAAATGTAACTACGTCTTAGCTGAGCTAGAGATGTTAAAGAGGCGGATAGCTTCGAACATGGCTTGAGCCAATTCCACCATTTTGGCACAAATTTTGGTTCGTTCTAACTCTAGTTCTGCTCTAGGGTAGCACTTTTCATGATCAGTTACGTTTGGCCCTTCTTGGATTCTGGCCTGATATGCTTTAAGCATCATATTAAGGTCCTCGGGAGTGGGATCAGCTAATACTGATCCTACTCGGGGTGGTGGGTGGGTTACGTGAGGTGTATTAGGGGGTGGAGGGATGGAGGGTGATGGGGATGGTAGCGGTGGGAATGTGTGAGAGTGCGGTTGGGATGTGATCTCTATGATTTTGGCCTTGGTTTCTCGTAGACTTTCCTCAAGTTCACTCATCTTCTTTGCCCATTGCCTTTTCATACGTTCACGGCTATCTCTCCAAGCTCTAGTCCTTTTTTTGGTTATGCTCTCAGTCTCACTAGCTGTTGGGCTCTTTTCCTGGTCTACCCCTTGGTTTTGCTGCAATGCTTGAGCTCTAGTGACTACCTGTACGGGAGCAGTGGAAGTGACACTTCCTGTGGAATCTACTACTAACCCAATAACGTTGATAGGCGTGATTTTTGGCATATTATTGGGGTTCTTTGGGCAATCTCGTAAGAGATGCTCTTTTCCACAATCTTGGCAAAAGCCTTGGATCGTCACTGACTGGGGTTGTGTAGGTGGAGGTAAGGGACAATCACGAATGAGGTGATCTCCTTGGCATCTGTAGCACGGTCCTCTTGGGAATGGAGGTCTTACTTGCCTAGGTTGAGGCCTAGGGTTGGGGTTTGCATACATGACGTTTGTGTAATCGGACTCCCAACTAGGTTCACTCGGTTCTTCACTATAGTAGGACTCACCATGTTCAGGAGATTGCATGTAGTAAGCCTGGGGACTATCAACATGTGTAGAATCAAAGCTATGGTCACTGGAGATCACTTTCAGAAAGCAGTGGTGTTACAGGGACTATAGCTCTATTCAGGTTTTCTTCTGCAACAGCATACTTTACCGGAATCACATTGGCTGGAGCTGGGGGTTGTTGTGCTAACACAGGCTGAGGTCTTTGTAGGTTTTGGTATGGTTGCTGATAGGGTTGCTGTGGCCTGCCATATGGCTGTGGAGAGTACTGGTTCTGGTATCTTCCCTGCAGTGGATAGGGTTGAGGGTAAGTTTGCCTAACTATTTGCTTATTGTAGGGGCAATCTTGTGCGGTGTGATTGGTGTACCTCCGTTCTATGGTGCAGTACTGGCTACTAGGATTTACTTGGGGCTGAGCCATAATGGGACACACGTTTGCCATATGGTCACCACCGCATGTATAGCACCTCTTCGCTGGGGTAAACCTCGGAATTTGTTTGCTAGAGACGCCTAGTTTTTGGGCCACTTTCTCTGCGAGTTCCTCAATTGATGTGGATTGCGTGGAAGAGTGACTAGATGCACTATCTGAATCTTTGTAGATTTTGGAAAGCTCTAGTTCTTCCCCTAGGTTATCTTCAATGTCAATGCACATGCGTACACACTCTTCTATAGTCCTAGGGTCCTTCAGATACACATAGGATCTCAATTTCGTACTCAGCAATCCATCAAGGAATAAGGCCACTTGTTTGGCAGGTGTGGGTAGCTCCGAAACAGGGCACCTTTCAAGATATTGCCTAAATCTTCTTCCTGCAAGTCTCACGGTTTCTTGAGGGGTTTGCTTGAAGCTATGAATCAGCGAGGAGGTATTGTGTCTTATGCCACTCTTAGAGAATTCAATAATAAATGCCTCTAGGAGTTGGTCTATGCTCCTGAATTGCCGCTCATCCAATGGCTGAAACCATGTAAGTGCTGTGTTCCTAAGGGTTAGACCGAAGGCATTGTACTGCGTGAACAGATCTTCCACTTGTTCAGCTCTCAAGACTTGCTTGAACTCCACCACATGATCATAGGGATCTCCTGTGCCATCAAAGTAATTCTTCATGGACTTAACTAGCTGGGTCGGTCTCAAAGTTCTTGTGTGCTCTCTAGGTCTCGGCAGAGGAAATCCATCCACATTTCTTTGGTTCCTGTGAACTCTAAGTATCTCAGGTTCTACTCTATTCGTCTCCGTCCTCGTTCTTTCTCTGCCCACTGGGTTGGCAAAGCTTACTTCTGGTCTATCTCTACTTCTGTCTCTTTGCATTCCCTGAGATTGGGATGTTCCAGCTCCAGGGTGACCATAGGATACATTCGATCTTGGTTGGGGGAACACGAATTCACCCTTCCAAGTGTAAACATGCCTATCATGTTCTGTCACCACAAAGATCCTCTCTGAAGCGTGATCTAAGTAGGTTACTCTACCTGGGCTATCCGGATCCTTAAACTCATAGATCATGATAGTTCCTATATCAGTTGGCTGATTAGATTTATACCTCCAAAAGGCTTCGTCAGTTTCTCGATTGAGGAGCAACTCTATGCTCTTGTTGTCTTGGGGAACCCATTCCGGTGTGATAATCCTAGTGAGAACTGATTTGCCTCGAGGGGTTCTAGGTACCGCACCCATGTTCCCTTGTTCCAAGTCACCTAAATCCGCCTCTGAGATTACATTCCCAAATTCATCTGTCCTGTCTGGGTGACTGGTGACTACATATATGGTTCCTTCTTTGTCCAGGTATGCACCATTTTCAAACTTGACTGCTGGGTGCTCTAGTCCTATGGATTGATCAGGATTCTTAATCTGTACCACAGATCTTCCTAGGCCATCCTCATAGACGCTAGCACCTAATCGGTTGGTCCTAAGGTATTCCAGCTGTGTTTTGTAAGGGCCTTCTACCCTGTACAAGTAAGGAACTCCTGAACTTCCCATAGGTCTGTCCATGCCTTGAGACATCTCTGACTCACTGGTCTCAGAGCTAGGGTAGTACGAGTGGTGGCTCAACTGCTGGGCCCAAGACCTAGCAGTGTGGTTAACACTAGCCTCTGAAGACCTAAGGCTTTGTCTCTCCCTTACTAGATGTCGTCCTGATCTAAGGTTCATATGCCTATCTAAGTAGCCCAATTCTTTGCCCAGAGTACAACCTCGTTGCTGGTTACTTTATATTAGTCACTTGATTCTTTTTAGTTATTTCTCGTGTTTAAGGTCTTGTCTGATATTACGTCGTCAGGAATACTTGAATGTTCTTCGTGCTTTCAGGTTGATCGTTCCACGTTAGGTTCTTTTCCTTTATGTTATCGACAGTACAGAGATTAGGTTTTTAGCTTGAACTTGAGTTTTTAGGTGGTCTTCAACTTGATACCTGCTTATCGTCGCTCTGACTTACTCCTACCTCTCGTCGTTCTTAGCCTAAGCTAGGAATTGATAAAGGGAGTTGAGAATTTCCAACCTTTTGTTTCCTTCTTGGTTGCCTTGACTGCCCAGGAAGTGTGTTCCCAAGCCTGCACTTACTCTTGCTTAGAACGCCTTTCGATGCTCTCAAAGGATCTGTAAAAGTTCCAAAGTTAGCTTAAAGATTTAAATTCCAAAGACAGAGCCAAGTATTTTCATTCCTGTAGCACAAACACAAACTTGCATAGTGATTTTTAAGAAAACAATTCTAAAGACCCCTGACTTTGACCCCCCTGGGTATGGTCAACTTCAAAATACCCTATCTGAAAATCAATGCATTATCTTCATAAAAAACAGTTGAGGGCATGTAGTATATGCCACAAGCTTTCCAACAAGCCCTAGAGCTCAAAAAATGGATTTCGTATGAAAAAGTTGTGACCGTTCAGGGTTTTAGGGTTAAGACAGGGTTCAAACAGGATCACTGTGCAACAGGTTTTCTCCAAGTGGTTTTCCTAAGGCTTCCTACTGTGCTCTAGAGTAAAATGTTTATGCCCAAAATTAGCCCAACTCTTCAATTAACAATCCCTAAAAAATTTGGCTAAAATTGGCTGTCAATCGCGATGGACACTCAGTCAATCGCGATGGACAGAGAGTTCAGTCAATCGCGATGGACACTCAATCGATCGCGATGGACAGGGAATTCAGTCAATCGCGATGGACAGAGGGTTCAGTCAATCGCGATGGACAGGCAAGTCAGTCAATCGCGATGGACACGCAATCAATCGCGTTGGATAGGGGGTTCAGACAATCGCGATGGACACTCAATCAATCGCGATGGACAGAGGGTTGAGTCAATCGCGATGGACACTCAATCAATCGCGATGGACAGAGGGTTCAGTCAATCGCGATGGACACTCAATCAATCACGATGGACAGAGGGTTCAGTCAATCGCGATGGACAGAGAGTCAAGTCAATCGCGATGGTCACTCAATCAATCGCGATGGACAGAGCTATCAATCGCGATGGACAGAGCTTCAGTCGGTCGCGATGGACAGGCAGTCAATCGCGATGGACAGAGCTGTCAATCGCGATGGACAGAGCAATCAATCGCGATGGACTGAAATTTTGCAAGATTTTCAAAAATTTTGATGGACAGGTGATGTGCAGGGTCTCTAGTCCACTGTGGTGCACTCAGATTTACCAAAAGGTGAGAATTTCTGTCAATCGCGATCGACAGGAGTCGGCGACTGCGAGACAGTTTCGACGAGTTTCGTACCTGCGCAGGAAGCTGGGGATGGTGATTCAGCAAGGTCCTGCAAAAAGCTCAAGAAACATGCAAGAAAACACACATGCAATATCGCTCTCTCGCTCTCTCTCACAAGTGAAATGAGGGAAATGAGGTGGAGATGGGGATATAGTCAAAAAACTGAAATTTTCGCGATGATGAAAATGGAGATGGAAGATGGTGATGATGATGGTGAAGAAAAAACAAGAAAATAGATGAAAGTGAAGAAAATACCTACAACTCCAACACGTCAACTCTACGTCTTACAATCACACGCTCGTCCTCAAAGCTCGATCCCCGGCAACGGCGCCAAAATTTGGTTTAGCTCAGTGATGAGTAGCACCTCCTTTAATGTCAATCCGGGAAGACGTGAGGATGGTATGAAGACCTCGAGCAAGTGGCGGCACAAGTGTGTGAGTGAGAAGCACACAAGCATGCACACACATACACACACACGCGCACACACGGCAAGACAAAGAGAGAGAATCAATGGAGTTCTTCGATTACTTTTCAAAAAGCTCTTACAAGTTTATTTCTATTACAATCTAACCTCAAAAATGAGCTCTCTAGCTCTTTTTATAGTTTTTGACTAGGTTTTGGCCCTGTCCAGACCTAGTGTCCGGCCTAGTTAAAAATTAGGTTCCAGGGCCAATTTGAGGGCTTAAACAGAGTCTAAAAAATACGAAAATTGATATGTAGGTACTTCTAAGGCTCCTCAAGCTCAAGGACTCCTTGGCTTGCACAAAATGGAGCTACAAAAATATGAAATGGTATTTACAATGATTGTTAGTGATAAGAATCACTGTTAAAAGATGTTGATTTGGAAAAAATTTGAAGGGCCTATCTGCCAGATTTGCGTCGACTGCTTTGTCTACTTACTCCTTCACCTTGTTCTGGCTCTCTCCACTGGCTTCCTTGTCTAGTCGGTCCTTGGGTGCCCATACTGCTCTCAACACTTCTAATATACACTCACTTTTATAGAGCACATCACCTTTACTAATTCACTAACCAGTACAAACAACATGTTGTTATTGTAAAGGGGACAAGGTATCATCTTGTTTCCAATGCAATGTTAATATGATCTTCTTCTTCTTCTTCTTCTAGCATATTCAAGAGCACCACAATTCATAGTGTTATGGTTGATGCAACAGGCACCAGTTTGCAAGTAGGGACTAGTGTTAGCTATATAAAATAAGGGTTTTTGTGCACTAACATGTTTCTATTTTTTGGAGAAAAATGGTTGGTTGCGGGAGATTTTCAAAGAGAAATGTTGCATGGTTAACGTCAAAGAAGGAAGTTTTTGTGTTATCGCCTACAGCGAGAATATGGTCATCATTGCTTCCCTTTTCGAGATGAGCCAACACTTAAGGTCACATTTACAATGACTCTTCAGGCCCCTATTGATTGAGTGTCTCATCTACCATGCCAATAAAGGCTGAAGAAATTATTGGTAATGAGAAGAGAGTGTTTTCTCAAGTATCTCCAATAATGTCCAAATGCTTAGTAGCCATTGTTGTGGGAGAGTTGGGGTATGTTGAAAGCTAAACATTATCAAGGAACAAGCCCAAAATGGCAGATATGTGGAAGCAATATTTATACAAGAGGCAGACGCAAGCATCCAAAGGTCCATTCATTCTGTTTTTTATTTTTTTTGCAGAGCACATTGAAGAGGGGGTGTATGCATTTGTTTTGTTGCCCATGGTGACTCGGAAAAAGAGGCCCTTGTCTTTTTGGCTAGATGCGGGGTGCACATCTTTTCGTTTGTTTGGCTCTCGTTGGTTGGGAGATAGGCACCATAGGAGTGAAGTGAAAGAGAAGCGAGTCGAGAGAGACAATAATCTAAGGTTGTTCACTGAGAAAAAAAGGGGGAGGCACGTTCATTTCTCTTGGTGGGTGCACACTAAGGAAGACATAGTAGCCCTTGAAGACAAGAGGAGACCTTCAACCATAGATGGCAATGGGTCTCCATATTTGTACCATCCTATATTTAGCATTGTGGGCATTGGACCATTCATAGCTGGGTCTCTCAAACATCCTTTGCACAAACAAAAACAAAATGTGTGTGCAGAATAAAGCAAGGAAGAATTTAACATGGATTCATGGCAGAATGGAATTGATAGAGTTAAGCATCATCGCAAAACATTCAGTATGTGCAATGCTCATCATCTTACATAGACAAAGTCCTTAGTGTTTGTGCAAGAAAAAAAACATCATCCCCATTTGTAGAGATAAATGATGCATAAGCCAATACGTGCTAGCACACTCATAAAATAGAAATGGAGGTAACCATGTGATAATACAGAGCAGGAGTGAAATTCACAAAGTTCACAAATCACTTACGTATTGCAAATATGGTTGAACCTCGTTCCATAAACTTGAGCACCGAGAAGAAATCCATTGTGGTGATAGTTTTTTGGCCTCGCAACATCTGGTCGCTTGGATTACAGGACATGATGTTGAGCTTGAGGGGGAGTGTTGAGATATCGAGCTCAACACGTGATGATCGAGGATGATGCATATCACTTTTTTCATTTCTCTAACACGTACAGTGGTAATGCCGATATATGTTACAAATACTTTAGTGAGCTTTACTACATTTATCTATCAAGAGTGATGGCACATTTCCTACATTCCTTGCCAACTCCTCACTCACAGACATTTTCATATGTGTTTTTCTTTATATATTGCACTAGTTGTATTTTTGTATTAGGTCATTCTTCTATATTCTCTTTATGTAATAAAAGAAGAAGAAGAAGAAGAAGAAGATTATTCAGATCTAACTTGTGAACCATCTGTCCTCTTTTTGATACATTATAATTCTAGAGACATGATCATGGCACCGAACCTCCACTTTCCATGTTCATTGTTTCACCATGTGATTGATGGCTCGATGGCAGCTGGATCTTCCTTGTGCTTATTTCCCTTTTGATTTCCTGCATGTTTCCCACTTTGCCTTCTCTTTTTAAGTTGTGATTTTTTCTTTGTCTCCTTTACTATGTTTGTGTGTAAGAAAATTGTGTGTGTCTCTGTGCAATCTATGTTCTTGCGTGTTGTGTTCCTGTGCTTGTTTTTTTCATTGCACCCATGGAGCCCCTGCCTCGTCCCATTGCATTCAGTGAGGGCATCTCCTTTGAGCTCATCGAGTACTTCCGAGTATGTGGCCTAGTCAATTTTGTTGAGTTGTTGTGGAAACACTTGCAACAACAGGTAGCTATCCAAGATCACGAGTTGGCCGACTTATGCAAGGAATTAGTAGAGAAAGATGCAGCATTGGCTCGCCTTGGCTTAGAATTGGAGCTCACAAACTGAGTGAATGCTTGCTAAATTTGTCAAGTGGGAGACCAAATTGGAAGCACCAAAGGAAGAGCTTTTTCAAAAAGCCCAAGCCTTGATGGATGAAATTGGTGTGTCTATAAAGTTCAACAAAGATCTTGAAGCTACTCAGAAGGAGAGGCATGCCTACTTCAAGACCATTGAATTTCAATCTAAGTAGATGCAATGCATTGAGAATCAACTCAGAATTTAAATAGAGAATCTCAAAAGAGTTGAAGAATGATTTTTATTTACAAGAAGCATTTTTGCACGAGCAGAGTCAGATTGTAATCACCCAAGTTGTCACTTCCAGTTCTTCAAGTCCGAGTGCCCAATTACTTGATCCAGAGCATGTACAGAAGTTGCTAAAGGCATTACAAAAGAAGATTAAAAGAAGTCTTGAAGGAGTACATACACTATATATATAGGGAATTATGGATGATGATTTATTTTTCAATGAATCATTGTACTGGCTCAATCATTTTAACTCATTTTATGAATTGATACAAAAGTTCATACACCAAATGCACGACAAGTTTATTGAACTACATGTGGTGGAGCAAGCAGAGTGCAAAACGTTTCGTTATTTGACTGTTTTGTTTGGTGCGGTGTTGATGTTTATCAGGTAAGTCATTAAATGGTTATGTGTGGTGATTAATTGAATCTGATTGCAGTTTACTGTAGAAGTTAGTGTGATATAGATTTGGGGTTAATTTTGGAAATAACTCAATTGATAATGTTGTGCATGATTGGTTGTAAGTGGATCTGTGGTAGATTTATGATCAATGCTGAGTGTGGTAGTAGGTAATTCTGACATAATTTAAAATCGAGATAGCATGTTGAAGAAGCTAATACTGTGTGAATATTCAGAGAACGATACTGTGGCAAGATATTAGTGGAAGTGTGCTTCTGTAATATGCTAGACTAATTATCTTAAGCTTGAGGTGTGGGAAAATATCAAAAGATTATATTTACAGATTCTTGCCAACCCAAGAACCCGTTTAGTTACCCCGTTCACTCTTGTCTTACTGGATACAGTGGGCTTAGGACAAGAGGTTTAACACTTTTGATTTTGTTTCATGAGTTACATTGTTGTGAATTATAGAACTTTGGACAAGAAGGACATCATTATCTACTTTTTTACTCCTAGAAGGACCAAGATTTGGTGCCTTACCTAGTTCACTGAGTGCATAAATCACTAGTTCAACTAGGATTCATTGTTGGTTCACCCAAACCTAAAGAATTCTACTCCTTAGGTTCAAGTTTACATGGTGGTAGAGCCACTCTTGTCCCAAAATGAGATGTTTCATAAGGTCCTCATCTTGGCACTAGCATCTTTAGTATCATCGGAACATCTTGAATAGAGATGGGAAGCTCCACCTAGCTAGGGGCTTCCACACCTCCCAATCCTATGATATATGCTTCAAAAGGATGGATGGTCAATCTCATGTCATAGCAACAAGAATATCTCACTCCACTAGTGGCTTGGCCTAATTCAATGAAGGCTCTTATAGACTTCACACTTGTGCCCTATCCTATTTCTAGGGCCATAAAAGGATGCCTATCAATTATTTTCGGAGGGGTAATACTCATAGTTTGGCACATAGCCATGTGATATCCTAGTGCCTCATGAATATCTTGCCTAGGTTGATCTCTACCTTGTCTCCTCAACTTCATGTGTCGGATGCATTCTAGGGATTCTACTTGAGCCTCTTCTTGAATTCATTGTTCTTCCTCTTTGCACTTTTTCGATGTGTTGAGTGGAATTAAGATTCCTTATCACCCTCTAGAGTGGCTAGCTAGACAGCTCCAGTCGTTGAGATTCTATTAATTATCATTGGCCCATAACAATGCTTTTCTAGTTTCCTAGCATGCTACTTTGAAATGTACACCAAGACTAGATCTCCTCCTTTCAAGCTGTTATCTTTTATGTGCACATCAAAGTAAGATTTCTAACTTTTCTTGGTTGCATATATTCTTATAGCTGATCTTAATCGAGTTTCTCCTAACCATTCCAACTCAAAAATCCTAGAGGATAATTTTTGGCTTGTCCATTGATGTTCCTATATTGCCTTCGAGGTTCGTATCAAGGATTCTAAGGGAAACACTGCATTCTGACCAAACACCATCTGAAAAGGGGTGTTGAGTACCATTTTAGAGGCCATTTGATAAGCACAAACAACATGATGGAACTATTTATCCCAATTAGAGTGTTTCTTGTAACAAGTTTTCAATGGACTCATTGAGGAAGTAGGTTGGCAATGCATATTGTGTAAATACATTCTTGAATAGAAACTTAGTAGTGGTTTGTGCATCATTCTTTGTAGTGACTCTCACTTCTAACCATTTAATTAGATAATCAGTGGCAACAATAATGTACTCAACATGTGAAATCTTGGCTGAGATAGAAGCTATCTCCAATGAGAGTGTAATCTAAGGCCTCTTGTTTTAAGCTTTATTGTCTGGCTAATGTAATGTCTTGAGGAAAAGTTTTTCTCCGTAGAAAGTCAACCAAAGGACTACTCCAGTCCGACATTAGGGACACCTGATACAGAGTAGCATGTTCTACTAGTGGTTTTTTGCAATAGGTTGGGAAATCCTTACAATTTGTGAGTGTTGCATGGTTTATTCATGAGGTCGAGAAACACTTGATGGTCCATAAAAAATTTAAACTTATTTGAAAGTAGATAATGTCTAAAATTTTTAAGCACATAGACCATGTCTAATCCTTCTCTCTCTATCATGGTCTTCAGTCGCATTCAACTATCTACTTGCATAAGCAATTGGAAGGTCAATGTTACTTTCACCAGTAGCTTGTGCTAGCATGCATCCTATAGCATAATTGGATGCATCCACATGAACATGGAATGGCTTATTCCAATTTGGTGTAGTTACTATTGGTGTTGAACAAAATTGTCGCTTAAGTTTGTTAAAGGTGTTTTCGCATTTGTCTGTCCACTCAAAATTAGTAGAAGGTTGTATAGAGGCTTTTCGATTATTTCACAGATATAGATAAAACATTGACAATATCCATAATGTTCCATTCAAGCTACCCTTCCTTGACATTCTTTGGTATAGGTAGCTCGACAATGGTTCTAAATTTATCCTTGGCATGCTAACTGGATGCTGCTAAGATTATCACAATAAATGATGATATGATTTTGCACCTCCACAACAAAATCTACAAGTGACATCTCTAGCCATGAAGCTTCGCATGCTGCCATTACAACACCTCTATACTCAGCCTCTCTACTTGACAAAGCAAGATTGGGTTACTTCTTATTGCTCCATGTAACAACTTCACTCCCAAGTGAGAATAAAAAGCCACTAGTAGATCTTCTATCTAGAATACTACCAGCCCAATCTACCCAACATGAGGAGATTCACCTTATAAATGTCAATCCATGGAGATGTGAGGACCGGTATGAAGACCATGAGCAAGTGAAGGCATAAGTGCGTGAGTGAAAGCACACAAGCATGCACACACATACACACGCACACAAGGTAAGAGCAAAGAGTGGAACAATGGAAGATCTTCGATTACAAAAGAACTCTCTTACAAAGCTCAAATCTACAACAAGATAACCTCAAAAATGAGCTCTCCAGCCCTTTTTATAGTTTTTTGAGTGGTTTTGGCTGTGTCCAGACCTAGTGTAATAAAGTAAGTCTATGATCCAAGGGTCTGGCCGGTTCAGACAGATCTGAAATCGGACACCGTTTGGTCATCCGTGTGTATGACCAAAGATCTCGAGTTTAGACTTACTAGGAGGTCTTGTGCTCTTGTGAACAAGTGATCCACTTAGCTTAGTGGTTAAGTCTCAAGGATGTGAAGGAGGAGGTCTTGGGTTCAACCCCCATGGGGAGCATGGGGAGAGTGTTTTGCCCAAAGGTCTCTAGAGCCTTCTAGAAGCATCCACTTGAGTTAACTCGAGTTAACTGGGACACTTGGCGCACATGTAGTTACATGGCTGACACTTGGCTGGCTAGTATCCACCTGCCCAAGAAGGCAGTCCCCTGGAGAGAGCTATATATAGAGGCATTTGGTTGGGAGGAGAGTCATCTCTCTAGCATGTGGTGGTCGTAATCCTTGTTCTCTTGCATTGGTATCAGAGCCAAGCTCTCATGGTGACCTTGGAGTGGGCTTCATCATTTCTCTCTCCATAGCTTCTTGCTGGTCAATCTCTGCTCGCGTCTATTTCGAAACATCCTCCCAAATCGACGTAATCTTGGCGGGCTACCTGGAGGAGGAAGTTACAAAAGGCAAAATCAAGTCTTATCTCCAGCAGTTTGCGCACGGGATTTGATCCCGTGACCTCACATAAGTGACTACCTCTCTCTTATCCAAGAGAACACACATCTTGTGTGGGCACCTTACACAGGAGAAACATTTAGAGCTGTGATTCACGCAGTACGAGCTTTTCAATCTGCATACGATGGCGCACAGGACCCGAGCACGCGACCATCAGTTGGACAAGGTATAGTGATTGTAGACAGCGCGCGAATTTGATCCGTGACGCTCAAGATGGCAGAGAACTCCTATATCCAAAGGAGCCAACAGCGTTCACGCGATAAGTCATGTAGATATTTCTACTGCTGTAGAAATTCGTACAGTACCAAGAAAAAAGGACGTGCAGCTGGCATGGATATTCTTCTATCCACTGTAGAGAGCCTGCGTCGAGGTTGAGATCTATGGAGACTTTTATCTTCATCACTTTGTTTGTACGCTCTTGCTGAGATGCGTGGAAATTCCATTGCTGTAGCACTTATTCATCGTTGTCGAAGTACTCCTCCCCGCGACGTGCTTCCCTTATCCAAGAAGGCGACAGCGTATGGTAATTTAAAAGTCGAGCTAAACATCCAGATCTTGTGACGCTGCTGTTCTTCTAACATCAAAACAGAAGAATCGAAGCTATGACTTCTACGTAGGCAAACGGCTATTCACACGATATAAAAGAATGGAGTCTTCAGTAGGTCGCTGCCCGGGTATTGAACCATCGACCTCTGATGAAGCAGGACTTACTCTAAACCACGAAGTCTCTAGCTATTCCACAATGGAAGCTGGGATTTTAATTTGGACACCTACAGAGAGATGCATATTGCAGTAACCACGAGGATAGGTTGACATACGAGCTTTCTCAGCTGACGCATATCTTTATATGACGTTTGCGCTGTGGAAGTCTACAATGGAGAAAGCAAAAGAAGATTTCTTCTCTGACAAAAGAAGCTCATGTCGACGCTAACTCCTGGGAATTGAACTCCACACCTGCGCATAGAGAAGTCATTGTGATATTCAACTAGGCATCTTTTTTATTTCCGATCAAGGCATCCAAGGAGCTTTTATCAAGTCTTATTGCATCGTCTTCTTTATCTTACACCCATTGAGGAGTAGGTGTGTCATACAAAGACCATGTAGCTGGAGGGCATGCATCCATGGTGGATGTTGCATGCGTTGAGTCTTCAAAAGTATGGAGACTGAACTTAACCAAGATGAAGAATCATTTTTTCTTGAGGATCAAGAGGACGAATCACTCTTCCAAAGAATCAATGGAAGGACGTAGCTAATTGGAAGATAAGTATTTTCCAAGTTATGTTTTCATTTCGATATTTGTTTGCTCGAATGCTTTCATTTAGGATGCATTAATTAGGACTAAAAGCATAGTCCAATTATGGTTATCTCAATATGAAAGCTAATTAGAGAGTTAAAGACAAGTATTGAAATGACATAAAAGTATACAAGTACTTTTCAGCTTTAGGTATGCAATTGAAATTTTTATTTCCATTCATGCACAAAAATGAAAAGATTATTTGTGCATAAAAGAATGTTTTATGCACATCAAGTTCACACTGCTTGGAAAAGGTAGTTAATTCTCCAGTTCACGCACTTGAATAATTATCTTTTGCCAGAATAGCAAGCAGGTTGTTTTTTGCATGGATGCTTGTTTGCATACCTAATAAGCTCAAGATTTGCTTAAGTTCATTATATTTGCAGGAACTCACATGCATTTGCACCCAAGAATGGGCATTTGCATACATGAACATGCATTTGCATGCAAGTAGATGCATGAGCATACGCATGTTCTTTTGGTAAGTAGCTGAACACGTATACTTTCATTCTTTTCTTTTTCTAACTTGACTTAGCTAGGTGGAAAAAATAGAAAATTACCTAGTTGCAAGGATCTTGATCATCATGCAACTAAGTATCTAGTCTATTTTTTCCCAAAAAGTGATACATAGGTACCACTTAGTAGGAGTCTTTTTGAGGAAAAGACATCAAGCTGAAAGCAAGTATTCATAGAGCTACTTTCCAACATGCATGCTCAGTATAAGTTTGGGAAAGAAACTTAGATATTCTTAGCAACTATCGAGGATTTAGTTGTTTTTTGGATGTTCATGTTCATGCATCCAAGTAAGGAAGTTTCTGTTGAAACTTGTAAGTTCCAAAAATATTTTTAGGAGATTTAATACTTTATTCATCAAATTGATGAAAATAAGTAGAAGTATTGAACTTCTAGAATCCCAGGAACTCTAGTGGCCATAGATGTTAGTTTCCAGAAATGCATCTCAAGGCATGATGCAAGGTCTTCAATCGACGCGGAAACTTTTCAAGGAAACTTGCTTGATTCTATTTAAGCTAATTCAAGGCTTAAAAGTGAGAGACCAATATTAGTTGATCTTTAGGAATTAAGTAATTTCCTAAAGACATGCCAATTAATGAAATGATTCAAATCATTTTCATTTTTGAAACAAAGATATCTTAGGAAATCATGATATTTCCTAAAGACAATTTAGGAAACAAGTTCTTTCCTAAAAATTAAGCTTCAAGAGGTATAGCCTTGAATCTTATAAAAATCAAGAATATCTTTTATAAGATTAAGTAAATAATTTCAAGCATTCTTTGCTTGTGGAAAGTTTTCAAATATGGAGACTTTGTTAAAGCACTTTTCTAAAGATAAGAAAAGTATGCTTGGTGGTTTTTTAAGATAAGAAAAGCTTAAACAAGAGATCCAAGCCAAGTAATCTTTGGAATTAGGCTATTTCCTAAAGATAAGCTAATGAAAGAGTCTAATTAACTATTTCATTAGTTATATGAGAATGTCTTTTGGACAAGCAAAGCCTTAAGTCTTGGTCTTATCCAAAAGTCTAGAATTCCTTTTGAAGATCTTTCCAATAAAGGAAAAGATTCCAAGATGAATCATTTGCTTCAAGTTATAGCTTAGTATTACTTGATTCCTTGGTAGGAATCAAAAAGTTCTTGAAAGAAAAATCTCCCTAGATGTGAGACTAGTATCTTTCAAGAGAAGTTTTAGAGTAAGTAGTTCCCAGTAAATCCCTAACCACCAGTTTTGGTATTTAAGTCCAAATAAGTGATATAACCTAACGATATATCAAAGATTCTTAGCTTTGGAATCTAAAAAGCATTAGAAAATGCTTGGACTTAAGTTGAGGGAAAGATCTCTAAAAATCCTGCAGGTAAGCAAAGAAGCTTAAGATAGTTTAAGAGATCCTAAAAGATAAAGACAAAGTCTTTATTTTTGTCGCAAGAATCAACCAGATTTGATCAAACTTGGCCATGATTGTCCAAGTAATGTGCGATTAGAACTACTTTGTAGATTGCCCAAGTATTGGCAATAAAATTCCTTTTGGGAATTATTCACTCAAGTTCCATTTATTGAATGGAAAAAATTGTGAAAAAAGTAAACTGTTCCAAGTTTGAACAGAGTAAAGAAATTCCAAGAATGTAGTCTGCAACCGTGAAGACGGTATTTAAGTCTGTGGAAGGTAAAACATAAGTGTTTGCCTATCCTTAAAAGGATTTTGGTACAAATCCAGAAAGCATGAGCGGATGCTTAAGACTTAAGCAGTAAAGAGATTCCTAAATAAAGTCCCCGGGGTAGGTACCTAAAGCAACAGTAAAGAAAGGAATCTAAAGACAAGAAGTCAAAAGCTCTTGTCGCTACAAAATTGGTCAAGGGTAAACCAATTGAACTTGAATTCGAGAAAATTCAAGAACTTGGAATTCTGATTGATATTCTGTCAAAGAGGTTTTCAAGTTTCCAAGGCAAAGCACATGATTCTGAGGTGATCATGCGAAGGAATCAAAACCTAGGAAAATCTAGTTAGAGGTAATGCCAGAAACTTCCAATTCTTGTAAAAGAATTGAAGAAATAAGGTACTCTATCAAGAGATGTTTAGACTTTAGGATAAGAATCACCCACACATTAATGTGAATATAAAATAGGGTGGTATGGGACACCAGATTTTATACTCAGATTGATGTAGGAAAGATGGAATGGGACATCGGACCGTGGGATGATGATTATCTTTTAGTCCTAGTTTGGATTTTGAAGTTAGGTTTCATCCTCAAGGGAATTAAGACTTCAAGGAAAGTTTAATTCATAAAGGATGTGAAAGTAGTATCTTACGATACTTCAAGGTAACTTCAAGATTAAGGAAACTGAAGATATGAAGTAAGTAACTTCCAAGATCTTCATAGAACACTTCAAGTTTAAGTGTTATTGATCAGAAATATTTGATAAATTCTGAAAGAAGTTGGACTTTGATTTTGAGTTGATCTTTTCAACTAAAGATTTGATTGACTAAGTCAAGCATCCAGTTCCTAGTGTAACTTGGAAAAAATTCACTCTTTTGACTCAAAGAAATGCAGAAGAATTGCATTCACGGAGTCAAAAAGACTGAATGTGACATGAACTTAGTCTCAAGGGAAGCATTATTTGAAAACTAAACTCATCGATAGAACCTCAGTGGGTCGACACACTGATGTTGGTTACCACACTAGTATCTTGTGGTTGGATGATGTTTTTGATTTTCTTTGTATCTTTCTAAGAATCCAGCTTATTTCTCTGAAAGATAAAGACAATGCTTCAATACCTTGTTGAAATTGATCATTGAAAAGTTAAAGCCCTGAGTCAACTAGACTTTGACTCATAGCAAGTTTATGTATGTGCGAAGTTTGAATTGGTTGTACAAAGTTTTAGTTATCTCTTTCCGCTTTCCAAATCTTTTGGAATTGACTCAGATATGGTATCTGATTCCTTTTGCAAAAGACCAGGGATAGCCGGTTAGAATTAGATAACTAACTTGAACATCCTAGATAGATGTTATGTACAAGAACCTTTTCAATCTTCAAACGATGATAAGTCTAAGTAGACTTATTCATTTGATTTTGCTTCAAGTTATAGCATAAATAATTTCCTGGAGTCCAGTATACTCTAGAATAGGGAAGTTAGGAATTACTCATCAGATTGACAATTCCCAAGAACTTTCAGTTAAAAGTCTTTGAGAAAAGTGTCCTAAGTTGGACAATTTTCATTTTGAATTTGAATTGGTCAAGTTATTATGGTTGATTCCACCGGAATGGTAAACTTTCTCGTACAGTTTACATAGGATTTTTTCAACTCATTGGGACAAAATAGTCCTCTAGTCGGGTGAAAAATCAAGTAACTGTTGGATCAAAGTAAACCATTGAATAAACATCTAAAGTTAGATGTATGGAACAATCAAACTTTAAGTTCTCCAAAACAAATTCAAGTGAATCAAGAATTCTCAAAGTCTTGCGAGGGATAAGAATCCCACTTTCATTTCTAAGCCCATGCACCAGTTATGCCTAGAAATGGACTAGTAATTTGAATCCACCTAATTCACATGTTTGTGCCTAGATCGCACATCCAGAAACTGTGAATTAGCCAGGGATATGTGTTTAGATCCACCTTTATTATTCATTCACTATTTTGTACTTTGACTAGTTTATCAAAGTGCAAAGCGAGATAGTGTTTAGAATCATTTGGGCAAGGATGCCACCACAGAGATGAGACATGTTCTTCCAGTTCTAGAACATGACCATGTTCTTCCAGTTTTAGAACATGAGGCTCGGGGGTTGCCTACAGTATGTATATAGCTCTATTTTCGAGGACGAAAATATTTTCCAAGGGGGGAAGAATGTAATAAAGTAAGTCTATGATCCAAGGGTCTGGCCGGTTCAGACAGATCTGAAATCGGACACCGTTTGGTCATCCGTGTGTATGACCAAAGATCTCGAGTTTAGACTTACTAGGAGGTCTTGTGCTCTTGTGAACAAGTGATCCACTTAGCTTAGTGGTTAAGTCTCAAGGATGTGAAGGAGGAGGTCTTGGGTTCAACCCCCATGGGGAGCATGGGGAGAGTGTTTTGCCCAAAGGTCTCTAGAGCCTTCTAGAAGCATCCACTTGAGTTAACTCGAGTTAACTGGGACACTTGGCGCACATGTAGTTACATGGCTGACACTTGGCTGGCTAGTATCCACCTGCCCAAGAAGGCAGTCCCCTGGAGAGAGCTATATATAGAGGCATTTGGTTGGGAGGAGAGTCATCTCTCTAGCATGTGGTGGTCGTAATCCTTGTTCTCTTGCACCTAGTGTCCGGCCTAGTTAAAAATTAGGTTCTAGGGCTTATTTGGGGGCTCAAACGGAATCTAAAAATTATGAAAAGTGGTAGGATGATACTTCTAATACTCCTCAAGCTGGAGGACTCCTCGACTTTAACAAAATGGAGTTGAAAAAATGGAAAATGGTATTTGCAATGGTTTTAAGTGATAAAAATCACTATTTTTATAGGGATTTGTTTTGAAAATTTGACATGTGCTGCTTGGAGCTCCCTACATGCTCCTTCTTCTTGTGTGTCCACTTCTTTGATGCTCTTCCATGCTTTTTCCTTAACCTTGAGTATCAATAAGTGTCCAACTTCGAATTGTGATCTAATGGCATAAAAATTGGCTTACAATCAGCCATACCATACTTTTGCAACATAATCAAGGAATATTGCCTTTGCGACATCCATATACATGTTTCTGTATGTATAAACTCAATGCCCAAAAAATAGCACAACACACCAAGATCTTTCATGTCAAATTCTTGCACAAGGAGTTGCTTACCTCTTTAATGATTTCTTTATTATCACCACCTACAATCAAGTCCGCAACATAAATAGATACAATCATGATGCTATCATCACCCTGCTTTGCGGATAATGAGTGATTTGTATCATACATAGAAAATCCAATGGTGGATAAATAATCAGCAATCCTTGCATGCCAAGCATGAGGGGCTTGTTCAAGCCCATATGGATCCTTTTGCAACCTAGAAACATATTTTGGGTGCTTTGAATCCTCATATCCTTGTGGTTGGCCCATGTATACTTCTTCTTGCAACTCACCATGTAAGAAAGCATTCTTCACATCCATGTGATGAAAAATCCATCATTTTGCTATAGCCAATGAAACAAGTGGTCTGATTGTAGCCATTTTAACTATAAGGCTGAAAGTTCCTTCATAATCAATGCCATATATTCTTTCATATCCTTTTGCTACCAATCGTGCTCTATACCTACTTATGCAATTAGCATTGTACGTCACCTTGAAAACAACTTGTAGCCTATGGGTTTCTTTCCTTGCGGCAATGGAACCAGCTTCCATGTTCCGTTTCAATACAGTGCAATCATCTCCTCATCCATAGCTTTCTTCCAATCTTCATTTCCAATTGCATCTTCAAAACAAGAAGGTTCAACATCTTGTATTACCTTAGTCATGTATGCACAATGACGAGCCATGTATCTATCATATGTTAATTGTTGCTTTGAGTTATGCATCCTTCCAAATCTTCTTGGTTTAGGTCACTTTTTCTTGTTATGCCTTTCTTACTCCTAGAATCTTCATAGAGGGCAATCCAAGTTCCTCAATCAAGGCTTTTGTTGAGCTAGTCAAAGTGATGAGTTTGCAAGTGATGCGTAGGTGGTGCACAAGTGCAAAGTCATGCACATGTGCACAAATGGCCAAGAGCATGGGTGCACAAGTAGTGCACAAATAGTTTGTTCACAATGGTTTGGTAAGGAAACATGAATGCAAGTTGGTCTTTTTGAAGGGTTTTTAAGGCTTTTTTAGTGTTATGGAAAGTCTAACTGAACCCTCCCTTATGCACACATTTTGGAGAAATAAGGATAAAGAGTGGAAAAGATAAGAAGTGGAGACAGTATGCAAGATTTTATCTCTGGCCCCCATTTAAATGTTTGTTTTCATAAAGTCATTACACGACAAAATAGGGAGTCGTTGGCCTTTCCATGAAGATGTTGTTGAGACATCAAAGTTAGCACCAAGATGGACAAGTAGCTGAAGCAACATATGGAAGAGGAATTGACACACAACCAAAGAGCATCATTCATGGACTAAGGAGTTAGACTAAGAAAGCAAGAGAGAGCAAGAAACCTTGGAACAATGTGTGTGTAGGGAAGAAAGGTGTGCAAAAAGAGAGACAAAGGTGCAAAGAAGGGGACAAGGCATGCAAAGAGAGTGCATAGAGAGAAACTAAGTGTGATAAATTATCATCAAGGAGGTACTTCATGTTGGAGTTTGAAGTCTATAGAAGCATGCAAACAACACAAGGAAGAAGAAGAAGAACCTTGGAGCACAACACACAATACTTAATGTATTACCACTAGAATGTACAAAGATATGTGTCCCATTAGGGCAATACGCATATATACAAGACAAGGGAAAAAACCTCCTAAAGAGGGAAAAAAGTGCCTCAGCGGTCCTAGTGTGTTCACACACATCACTACCTAAACCTCCCCTGGGACTGATGTGGTGAAGAAGGAGCTTGCACTCATGTATAAGGAAGTGCCCAGCTATGTGGAATCAATCCACAAAAGGAAGTAAGCCCAAAGCTTTGTAGAAAGCTTCAAAATTCACCCTAGGTAGAGCCTTCATGAAAAGGTTTGCAATGTTCTCCTGCATGGGCTAGGTATGGATATGATTCCACATTTTTTTACAAATCCTTCAATCTACTTGGCCAAAGATTCAATTTCAGAAGAACCATCAACCCATGAAGAGGCAATGGGAAACCCTAATTGGGAAAAGGCCATGAAAGAAGATGTAGATGCATTGAAGGAGATGGACACTTGGGATTTGGTTCCAATGTCACCGAATCAAAAAGGTAATTGGTTGCAGATGGGTATGTAAAGTTAAAAGAAATTCAAATGGATCAATTTGTATGTACAAGGCAAGATTAGTTGCCGAACGATGCTCACAAACTCATGGTATAGACTATGAGGAAACATTCTCACCAGTTGCAAAGATGACTACAATACATTGATAAGTGTAGCTACTGCATGGAATTGGAGACTCCTACAACTTGATCTAGAAAATGCATTTCTAAATGGTTGGATAAGTGAAGAGGTATACATGTCACAACCACTAGGTTTTGAAAACCGTAATCATGCATCTTATGTTTGCAGACTTAAGAAAGCATTTTACGGATTGAAACAAGCTCCTAGAGCTTGGAATTACAGGTTAGTTACATACCTTCAAGATCAAGGGTTCAGACCTAGCAACTCAGATACTTCTCTATTCATCAAAGGGGATCACAATGAGGTTATCTATCTATGTGTATATGTAGATGATATCATTGTGAAAAGTGATGATATGAATGGCATTCAGAGGATCAAGAGACGCATGCAAGAGGAGTTCAAACTCAGTGACTTAGGTGAGCTGACATATTTCCTAGGTATGTAGGTGATATACACAGATGAAGGAATGTATTTGAGTCAAAGAAGATACACTCAGGATCTACTTCTTAAGTTCAAAATGAAGAACACTAAACCTATAGGTACACCTTTGGAGATAAATCATAAACTTAGTGTTTATGAAGGTGAGAAAATTGAAGACATTAAAGAGTATCAAAGCTTGGTAGATAGCTTGATATATGCTACTCATACAAGGGTAGACATCTCATATAGTGTGGGCATGCTAAGCCAATTCATGCACTCACCGAGAAGACCACACATGGATGTGGCTAAGAGAGTACTTAAGTACCTCAAAGGTACAATCAATGAAGGTATTTTCTATCCTTACTCTTCAGATTTGGATATCAAAATCTATTCAGATGCTAATTGGACAAGAGCCAAGGATGATAGAAGAAGTACTTCTGGTTACTTAGCATTTGCAGGTTCAAAGCTAGTGTCATGGAGTTCCAAGAAGCAACCAAGAGTTGCTTTATCCTCAACTGAAGCAGAGTACAAAGGTTTGACCATAGAAACTCAAGAGGCAATATGGTTAAAAGCATTGTATATAGATTTCGGACTTGTAAGTTCCAAACCTCACATATTTGGAGATAATGTAAGTTCCATGCATCTAGTAGCAAACCCTATTTTCCATGCAAGAACCAAGCACATAGAGGTGCATTACCACTTCATCAAGGAGAAGCTCATGGAAAAGGAGATTGACATTTCTTTTGTTCCAATTGTTGGAACTCAAGGTCAAGCACAAGCATGGAAGCACATAAAAAAAGTGAAGATGGAGCAAGTAGGGAGCTCCAAGAAGTGTATGTCAAATTTTTAGAAGAATCCCCTACAAAAATAGTGATTTTGATCACTCAAACCATTGTAAATATCATTTCACATTTTTGTAACTCCATTTTTTTCAAGCCGAGGAGTCCTCGAGCTTGAAGAGTATTAGAAGTATCATCCTACCAATTTTAATAATTTTTAGACTTCGTTTGAGCCCTCAAATAAGCCCTGGAATCTAATTTCTAACTAGGCCAGACACTAGGTCCGGA
Source organism: Ceratopteris richardii (assembly GCA_020310875.1). Taxonomy (NCBI): domain Eukaryota; kingdom Viridiplantae; phylum Streptophyta; class Polypodiopsida; order Polypodiales; family Pteridaceae; genus Ceratopteris; species Ceratopteris richardii. The sequence continues at coordinate 53,025,093 of CM035435.1, forward strand.
CAAGGCCAAAACCACTCAAAAAATTATAAAAAGGGCCGGAGATCTCATTTTTGTGGTTATCTTGTTGTAGATTTGAGCTTTTTTAAGAGAAACCTTTTGTAATCGAAGCCCTTCCATTGTTCCACTCTTTCCTCTTACCTTGTACGTGTGTGTGTATGTGTGTGCATGCTTGTGTGCTTTCACTCACGCACTTGTGCCATCACTTGCTCACGGTCTTCATACTGGTCCTCATGTCTCCACAGATTGACATTTATGAGGTTGATCTCCTCATGCTGGTACTTACCATTGTGCTAGAGTGACACCAAATTTGGCGTCGTTGTGGGGCACAGAGCTTGGAGTGATGGTAAGACGTAGAGTAGAGACATTGGAAGGTAAAAAATCACCATTTTCAGTTCAATTTGTGAGATTTTTTCCACCTTCATCTTCATCATCATCACCATCTTCTTTTGCCTTCATCTTCTCAGATTTTTCCATTTTTTAGTGTACATTGACCTCGTTTCTCACTTGTGGCTACGAGCAAGAAGTGTAGAGGAGGCACCAAGCTGAAACGCTGAAGTAATACACCTCAATATACCCAAAACCTGAGTGACTAGTCTCGGACATGACACGACCTTTGCCAACTATCATGAGTGTGGTATTGCGGGTTTGGAGAGAACTTTTGCATCTATAGGCACATAGGAGTAACAAGGAGCAGATAAGGTACACATATTTGCAAAAATTTTTGAATTTGGACTTCAAAAACTCCAAGTATCGTGTCTAGTTGAGTTCAGGTATCGCGATACCAGAACTCTTATGTATCGCGATACTTGTCGAGTATCGTGTATCATCTCCCCATGTATCGTGATACCTTATGTGTATCGTGTATCGTTCGGTTGAGTATCACGATACAAAAGTATCGTGTATCACGAGTCTTCGTGTATCATGTATTGTCGATACCTCGATATCGTGTGTCACCAATCACTAGGTATCGTGTATCGCAAGGCTTCATGTATCGTGTATCATCGATCCCTAAGTATCATGTGTCATCGATCACTAGGTATCATGTATCGCAAGACTTAGAGTATCGTGTATCACCGATCCCTAAGTATCGTGTATCGTGATTGTCTTGTATCATGATTCTTAGGTATCGTGTATCATGTTGGTCGTGTATCGCACTCCATAAGTATCGTGGGTTCCCCAAGTATCATGTATCGTTTATCGTCTGATCGTGTATCACAATACTTCCCAGATATCGTGTATCACCTTGGCTCAAGTATCGTGTATCATTGCACCCAAGTATCGCCGATACTTCCTAAGTATCGCATATCATCTATTTTGAAGCAATCCCAGAGAGGTCCTATTTCCCTGTTTTAATCCCCAGAACCCTGAACTGGCGTAACTTTCTCATACGAAATCCGTTTGTTGTGGTTTTGGGTTCGTTGGAAATCTCGTGTGGAGTTGACCCTTAGGTGGAACTAGGAATCCAAGGAGTTCCAAAGGATTTTGAGCAATACAAGGGGAAATTTAGGACTTATAGAAAAGGCTTATGAGCCGGAGATCTGGTAGACAGCTAGGCAAGGATAGGTAAAGCATTAAATCCTTTGAGGCTAGTGTCAACCACAGAGTGAGGTCATGGGCCACAACAACTTAGTGGTTATGCCTACGTGCTAAGTTTTGAAACAAGTGACTCAGAAATGTCTTTTAGCATGGAGAGACCCACACGTACCTCAAGTACTACTTATTTACAAACACCACAAGGTCCCTATAAGACACAATTGGAGTATATCAGGACCAACCGATTAGGTGCTCGCATCTATGAGGATGGCCTAAGATGATCAGTAGTCCAACTCAAAAATCCAGACCTACCCTTTGGACTTGAACACCCTGTGGTCAAGTTCAAAGAGAGTTCATACATTGATAAGGAGGGAACCATGTATATGGTTACCAACTTACTAGATAGAACGGATGAGTTTGGAAATGTTATTCCCGAGAAGGAGGTAAGAGACCTAGAGCACGGAGACCTAGGATGAGAACCCAAGACTCCTAGAGGTAATTCAGTCTTGCCACCACGATCTAATATTTCTCAGGGCCACCAAGATGTAGGTTCATCCTAGGCTCATGTGGCACAATGAGAATGAACAAGAGAGAGACTTGAGGTAAGCTTTACACATACCGTGGGCAGAGACCAATCAGGATTTGAAAATGAAAGACATAAAAGAGAGAGACATAGAGCACAAAGGCATCAAAGAGATGAACATGAGTTTCCATTGCCTAGACCCCAAGAGCACTCAAGAACCCTTAGACCTTCTCAAGTGGTCAAGGCAATGAAGAACTATTTTGATGGGTTCGGAGACCCTTATAATCATGTGGCCGAGTTCAAACAAGTGTTAAGAGTTGAACAGGTCAAGGGCGTGTTCACCTAGTTTGAGGCATTTGGTTTGACTTTCAAGAGTACTCCCTTAGCTTGGTTTCAATCGCTAAACAGTCATTCATTGTAGAATTTTCCAAGAGTGGCATCAGGCATAATACATCATCCTTGATCCATAGCTTCAAGCAGACACCTCAAGAAACAATGCGACTTGTAGGAAGATGGTTCAAACAATACATAGAAAGATGTCGTATTCCCAAGTTACCCACACAAGCCAAAGAAGTGGCTTTGTTTTTAGATGGCTTGCTAAGCACCAAGTTGAGATCATATGTGTACTTGAAAGAGCCTAGATCCATAGAAGAGTGTGTGCGGATATGTATTGACATAGAAGACTATTTGGGTGAGGAGTTAAGACTATCCAAACTCCATAAGGATTCAGAGAGTTCTACTAGTCATACTTCCAGAACCTCCACGGAGATAGATGAGATAGCTAAGCAAGTTGTCAAGAAGCTAGGAGTTCAAAATAGACATGCACCAAGGGTCACCTCATAGATGTGATGCTACAATTGTGGAGGAGACGACATGGCTAATGTTTGTCTGATGATGGCTCAACCCCAAGGAAACTCTAATGCTCTGTATCGCACTATTGAGAGAAAATACATGAACCACACGGCTTAAGATTGTCCATACAATAGTCAAGCTGTCAAGCAAAATTATCAGCAACCTTACCCACAGGGTAGGTATCAAAATCAATACCAACATCCATATTATAGGCCACAACAGCCATATCAGGCACCATATAGGCCACAACCAGTACTAGGAAACCAACCACTAGTTCTTGCCAATGTGATTCCAGTTAAGTATGTCGTGGTAGAGGAGAACCTTAATAGAGCATTGGTGCAGTGACCCCTTTGATCTCAAAAAATGACTCTCATGTTCATAGTTCAGACTACTCCCATGAAGATAGACCACATGGTTATTACACAGAGTCACTTGAGCCTAGTGAGAACTATTCGTATCAATATAAGGCACCACCTATGGAACAAAATTGGGAGCCAGAATACTCCAATGTCATGTATGCAAATCCTAACCCCAGGCCCCAATGGAGATAAGTAAGATCACAAGCCCCTAGAGGACCATGTTTTAGGTGTCAAGGCGACCATTTCATTCATGAATGTCACCACCCATCAACTCCAAGACAAGGAAAAAACATCACAATACAAGGCTTTTGTCCTGAGTGTGGCAAAGAACGTCTCCCTAGAGATTGTGCCAAGAATCCCTCTAGTGCCCCCAAAGTTACACCCATTAATGTGGTAGGCGTAGTAGCGGATTCAAGTTCAAGTAGCAGTAATCTGGCTCCTATAGAGGCAGTTACCAGGGCATAAGCCTTAAAACAAGATAAACCAGTTGAGCAATCAGAGTTGAGTGAATCAGGAGAGCCTAATAAGAGGAAAACAAGAACATGGAAGGATACCAGGGAGAGAACCAATCGTAATTGGAATAAAAAGTTATCCGAACTGGGAGAAAGCCTGAAAGATGTAAAAAAAGAATAGAAGACATTGCATCTCAAAGCCCCTTGCATGCTGAAACTCCATCCACACCACCTCACTCCACCCCACCAGCCATTGTAAATAGATCGCAACCAGGGTCTGTTCTTGCAAATCCAACCCTAGAAGACTTGGAAATGATGTTCAAGGCCTACCAAGCTCGACTTCAAGAAGGTCCAACAACTACAAACCTAGAAAAGAGTTACCCTAGAGAAGATTTAAAGATTGAATGGAAAAAAATGTGCATGAAAATGGTAGAGTTGGCTCAAGCTATGCTGAAACCAGTCAACCGTTCAATCAAGCAAACTCTATCAAACCGGATTTGCATTTCCAAGGCTTACTAGAAAGATTAGAGCAATTGGTAAACAAGCCAGGTTTCTTTGCCTCTACAGGCTCAACCAATTGTTGAATGAGAAAGCTCACCGCCAAGGAAAGCTTATGTTCCTAATTCTGTGGATGAGGGAGCACCTCTTTCAATTCAACAGTACTCTCAAGAGTTCTTCCGGGAAATACAAGAAGAGAAAAGGGCCAAGGAGAAGGATAATCCCCCTCCTATTCCTGAAACTGATGACCTTCATGATCAATTTCCCCAAGACATTCCATCTATTTACGACGATCAAGCAAAGCAACAAAAAGATGAGAGATTAGATTTTGAATCTAATTCTCTACAAGAGTTGCAGAAATTCACAAGCCCATGGGAATCTGAATCTCTCCAGATCAGAGCTCCCACAATATTGGTAAAGAAACGAAGACTCAGTGGTTCCAAGGAACACTGATGTCGTGAAGAACACCAAGGCTCAGTGTCATCTTACCATGGAAGAGTTGCTAAAAGTAAAACCCGAGCTATGGAATCATGTGAAGGATTAGGCCCGAGAACTTGATTCCAATATGCCAAAAGCAGGCTCTAAGCAGAAAGTACCAGAGATACCTCTAGACAAAATAGGTGACATGAGTGAAGGTTAAGAAGGTAATACTTATCTTCCGATCACCTATCAAGGCTACACAACCAAAGCGATCATAGATTCAGGTGTTGGTGTTGCTATTGCGACCACCTCCTTGTGGAAGCAATGGGGCAAACCCACATTAAGACCAACTAGAATTAAGCTTCAAATGGCAGACGGCCATGTTGAAAGACCTCTAGGATTGCTAGGAGGGATAACTCTAACCACTTGTGGTGTCGAGTTTGAACACACATTTGCTATATGTGACTTTGAGAAAAATAATGTCTATGAGATGATCCTAGGAAGACCCTTTCTACGACAATTACGAATAGTACAGGATTGGGGAACCAACTCCTTGTACTTGCAACACTTAGGGGTCACCACCAAGGTCAATCTAAAAGACTATACATTCAAAGATGTACCAGCCCTACAATGGAATCCTATCCACAAAGCAAAAGAAGATTCAATCTCTGTGCATTTTGGAAGTTCTCCTGACCCATCCTGGATGAATGAAGATTCTCATTTGTGGATGTGCAAGGTCGCATACGAAGAGGAAAGATGCCTAAAAGCAAGAGAAGAAGGACCTCCTCCAGGAGATAGACCAATTAAAGACCAAGCCTATACACCAATCACATTTCCAGATGAGGAATTCGAGCCTCATGGCTGGGCCAAAATCATAGCTACGATGGACATTGTAGTCAATGAAGAACAATGGACACCTCATTGTGATGAAGAGGTGTTGGCATACAAGTCATAAGAAGAGCATACATGCACAACAAATCAGTCATGCACAATACGACAACAAGGCCCAATCATTTTTTCCATAAAGTATTTCCAACTCAAGTGATTTTCATCACTACACACACATTTTAAATCTCGTTTTTGGTAGAATAGACTCCATTTTGTTCAAGCCGAGGAGTCCTCGAGCTTGAGGAGTAGTAGAATTAGCTACATACACAATTTTCATAATTTTTAGACTTCGTTTGAGCCCTCAAATAGGCTCTAGAACCTAACTTTTAACTAGGCCGGACACTAGGTCTGGACAAGGCCAAAGATACTCAAAAAACTATAAAAAGCTAGAGAGCTTATTTTTGAGGTTGGATTGTTAGTGTTTTGAGCGTATGTAAGAGACTTTTTGACTAATGCAAAGAACTCCATTGTTCCTCTGCTTGTTCTTGCCTTGTGTGCACGTGTGTGTGTATGTGTGTGCATGTTTGTGTGCTTCTCACTCACACACTTGTGCCATCACTTGCTCATAGTCTTCATACTAGTCCTCACGTCTCCACTAATTAACAATTATGAGGTGAATCTCATCACGTTGGTACTCGCCATGGTGCTAGAGTGACACCAAATCTGGCACCGTTGCCAGGGAGAGAGCTTCGAGGACGAGTGTGTGATGGTAAGACATAGAGTTGAGACATTGGAGTCGTAGGTAATACCCTTTCTTTTCCTTATTTTCTTCATTTTTTTCTTCTTTTTGCATCATTATCATCACCATCCTCTTCCTCACCGTCTCCCACCTCCATTTCCATCTTCATAAAAAATTCAGTTTTTTGGTCATATTCCCCTCCCCACCTCATTTGCCTCATTTCATTTGTGAGAGAGAGAGCGAGAGAGAGCTTGCATGCTATCTGTTTTTGTGTGTTTTTTGAGATTGTGCTGCAGGATCTAGCTGTACCACCATCTCCGACAGCTCGCGGAGGTACGAGAAAACTCTGCACAGGTTGCGGGACAACGACCTTTGTCTATCGTGACAGACAGAAAAACTTAATATTTTTTGAATGCATATTTGGCACGATAACCTACACCATGAGAGCACTCCAAATCACTAAAAAATTCTAAAAAATTTGCGACAGATACCATCTATCGTGACAGACGCCATCTATCACGACAGACAACATCTATCATGATAGACACCATCTATTGCGACACACTGCACCCCGCGATAGAGCCCGTCTATCGCGACAGACACCCGTCTATCCCGATAGACAGAGATCCACGATAGACTCGGTCTATCGCAACAGACACCATCTATCACGACAGACAGGACCCCACGATAGACACCATCGGTGTCTGTCACGACAAACATCGTCTATCGCGACAGACAGAAACCACGATAGACGATAGACCCCGTCTATCGCGACAGAAACCTGCGTATCACGATAGACAGGACCCCACGATAGACCCCATCTATTGCGACAAACACCGTCTATTGCGACAGTCAGGACCCCATGATAGACCCCGTCTATCAGGACAGACATCATCTATCGTGACAGACAGAAACCACGACGAATGATAGACCCCATCTATCGCGACAGACAAGACCCCACGATAGACCTCGTCTATCGCGACAAACACCGTCTATCGCGACAGACACCATCTATCGCGACAGACAGGCCCACGCGATAGTCAGTGTCTATCGCGATAGACACCGTCTAGAGCAATAGACAAGCATTTTCGACAAAAAAATAAAGGGGTAATTTTTTGAAAATGTAGGCTAAATTTTGGGCGTATTTGCATACTCAATTACTCATACACCCACAAAGGCCTTAGAAAAATGCACTAAACTCCTGAAAGGTCCTGATTGTCTATTTTAACCCCCTAAACCCTGAACTGTCATAACTAAACTCTAAGGGGTAGGTACACCAAGGGAGCTCTATAGATTTTTTTTTTGGCAATACAAAAGGGGGAACAAGGGTCATTGAAAGTGTCTGAAATAAGTTGTCTGTCAATTGAAGGATCAAACTTGAGCTAAACTTGGAATTTTTACACGATCATTGAGAGTTTTTGGAGAAAGCAAAGCAAGTTCCATTGAGCTTTTGGAGAAAGCAAAGCAAGTGCCATTGTGTGCAGGCTTGGGAACACGCTTCTTGGGCAGACAAACATAGCAAGGAGAAACGACTTGAGGTTGGAACATCTCTTAACCCCCTCAGTCCATTCTTAGCCTAGGCTAAGTGCGAGTAGTTGCCTTGATCGACTAGGGGTACGATAGCAATACTCAAGTTCTAAGAGCCTCTAATTTCTGAAGTCTAAGAATAGGTTAAAGTGCAGTCAAGGGACAACTTAAAGGAAGAGAACTTAAGCTAATTGGACGAAGAACATCAAGTACGACACACTTAAGTGCTCCTGATGATGCTTAACTTAAGACAAGAACACACATACAAAAGAACTCAAAAGGAACAAGTGATTGGTATCAAAGAACCATCAACGTGGTTGTACGAGGATCATTGGGTTAATTGTAAGGGCATATGAACCTGAGATCAGGAAGACACCTAGGGAGAGACCGTCAAAGTGTTAGATCATCTGAGGCGTGTCAACCATACAACCAGATCTTGGGCCCAACAATTGAGTGATTACCCCTATGCTCTAGACTCAAAAACTAGTGACTCTGAGATGTCTTATAACATGGAAAGACCTGTAGGTAGCTCAGGAGTGGCATACCTAGAAAGACCTGAAGGTCCCTACAAAACTCCACTGGAATATATCCAGACCAATCGCTTAGGTGCTCGTATCTATGAGCATGGTCTGAGAAGATCTGTTGTCCTAATTAAAAACCCAAATCAGCCCATTGGACTAGAACACCTTGTAGTCAAGTTCGAAAATGGTTCCTACATTGATAAAGAAGGAACAATGTATGTGGTCACTAGCCAACCAGAAAGAACAGATGAATTTGGGAACATAATCTCAAAGGCCGAAATAGGTGACATAGAGCAAGGGAATTTAGAAAAGGAACCAAAAACCCCTCGAGTCAAGTCGATTCTGACGAGAATAATCACGCCAGAGTGGGTTCCCCAGGACAATAGGAGCATAGATTTTCTCGTGAATCGAGAGACGGATGAAGCTTTTTGGAGGTATAAGCCTGAGAAGCCCAAAAAAGTGGGAGCACTTACCATCTATGAATTCAAAGATCCTAATAGCCTAGGCAAAGTGACCTACTTAGATGATGCTTCGGAAAGGATCTTTGTGGTCTCAGAGCATGGAAGACACGCGTACACTTGGAAGGGTGAATTTTTTTTCCCCCAACCTCGATCTACTGTGTCTTATGGTCACCAAGGAGCGGGAACCTCTCAGGCTCATGGAATACAAAGAGAGAGGAGTAGAGATAGACCCGAGGTGAGCTTTGCTAATCCACTTGGAAGAGAGAGAACGAGGACAGAGACTGATAGAATGAATAGGGAGAGACATAGGGACCCAAGGAATCCAAGAAATGTAGAAGAATTCCCTCTACAAGGCCTAGAGAACATGCTAGAACCTTAAGGCCCACACAATTGGTTGTCCATGAAGAATTGCTTCGATGGCATAGGAGAACCGTATGACCATGTAGCAGAGTTTAGGCAAGTTTTGTGAGCTCAACAAGTTGAAGACTTGTTCACTCAATACAATGCCTTTGGCCTAACTCTCAAGAACACTACATTGACTTGGTTTCAACCACTTCACCAGGATCATTACAAAAATATAGAACAACTTCTTGGAGCATTCATCACTGAGTTTTCCAAAAGTGGTATTAGGCATAACACATCCTCCCTGATATACAACTTCAGGCAAACACCTCAAGAGACAGTGAGGCTCGTAGGAAGAAGTTAAGGCAATACCTAGAGAGATGCCCTGCTCTAGAGTTACCCACTCTAGCCAAGCAAGTGGCCTTATTTCTAGATGGATTGTTAAGTACCAAACTAAGATCATATGTATACTTGAAGGACCCTAGATCCATAGAAGAATGTGTACGCATGTGCATAGACATTGAGGATAATCTAGGGGAGGAATTAGAGCTCTCAAAGATCTATAAAGATTCAGATAGTTCTATTAGCCTTGCTTCCTCACATGCAATGTATTGACAAAATTGGTTAGTAATAAACGCTCTGATTGGGACAAACAGCTACACCATGTTGTTTGGGCATACAGAGTTGCCTATAAAACGGTACTCCAAGTCACACCCTTTCAAATGGTGTTCGGCCAAAATGCAATGCTACCATTGGATTTTTTGATACCTATATTGAAAGTAGCACAAGAGCATGATTGGACAGGCCATGAGCTATCTGCCAGAATCTTCGATAATGAACAATTAGGTGAAACACGATTGAGAGCTGCAGCAGGAATTTATGCAGCCAAGAAGAGGCAAAAAGCATATTTTGATGCACACGTGAAGGATAAGGGCTTGAAAGCAGGAGACCTAGTCCTAGTCTACACTTTGAAGCAACATGCACGGAAATTAGAGAAGAGAGGCTATGGACCAGTGATTATCAATAGGATCTCCACAAGTGGGGCAGTTCAACTAGCCACTCTAGAAGGCGACATCTTACCAAGTTACATCAGTGGATGCAGAGTCAAGTTATATCAGGAACCCCTCATAGAGGAGATGTTAAATCGACTCAATACTGCAAAGAAACGTAAAGAAGAGGAAAAGCGAGTTCGAGAAGAACCACAGGCAGAAGCTTTAGAACGCATTCGATGAATGAAATTGAGAAAAAAAGGTAGAGATCAACCTATACTTGATACTCAAGAGGCTCTAGGTTATCACATGGCCATGTGTGAGGCTTCAGGTGAACGTTCCCATAGGATAGTCGATCGGTGAACTTTTATGACCCTAGAGGTAGGACAAGGAGAGAGTGCAAGGATAGCGAGAGCTTTAATTGACTCAAGAGCAGCCACTAGTGCAGTTCGACTTTCTTACTGCCCAGAATTGCAATTGAAGGTCAATCCTATTGAGGCATATCTCATAGGATTGGGAGGTGTGGAAACCCCTTGCATGGGAGAGGTGGAACTTCCCCTCTACATTCAAGAGATTTTAACACTAGTTCTGTACTAGGACACTTGAGTGTCCTGGGACACTTAAGTGTACTGCTTTTACACCAAATTGATTGATTTTTCTTGATGACACCCTTGAGGCTTTGGTGGCATACTCATTTGGATTTGATAGCCCACATCATGTACTTTTAGAGAAAAATATAATCTTTGACATTTTACAACTTCAAATGTGTTATTAAATGAAGAAGAAAATGGGGATTTTTGAAAACTCAACTTTTTGCATAACTGAAAAAATAACACAATTCAAACATTTTGACAAATTGGATATGTTTTAGGAAATGGAAAGCTATTCATGGACTTTGGTAGTGTAAATCAAGTGTCTAGGGATCTTTGGAGAAGGTTGAACACTTACATAAGTGATAAACATGGACTCAAACCTTGTCTTCTCTAGAGCACTGCCATTTATCGCACCTTTTAAAGAATGGCTCACTATAACTTGTGTGTAAGTGAGATTGTTGAGAATTGGCAAGTTATCAATGGATAACCTTCATAATAATTGAATGCATATTTTTGTTCAAAGTTAGAAGGCCTCCACTTTGAACTAGTAGCCATTCCATTTGGTGCTAACTTTCATGCTGAATTGGCAAAGCATATATTTCTATGTTCACAAAAAGAACATAGCTCCAAAGGTGGTATAAAAAATTATGATGAAAAATGATAATTATTTAAATGATATTCTAAGTATTAAACCTTCCAAAATATGCTTTCATGCCATGTTTCATTCTTAATCTCGTCAAATAATATATGATCCGTAATGGTGATTGTGATAAGAATGAAAATAATTGGCATACATATTTCATTTGACAAAAAGAAGATGGCATCTATGATGGAAATGATGAAATGCTTTCAAATGATCCTTATCATTTTATGATATCAAAGATTATATCAAAGGCTTTTGAGTATGTGTCCACAAACTATTCATGATTGTATGTATAGAATTTGGTTGATGCCCACACAACAAAAGATTCTTGGTTCTCTCTAAAGACATGAAAATTTTGGTGGATTTCAATAAATTATTTAGCCTCGTATATGTAACCTTTGGTTTGTTATGTCACACATTTTTTACTTGGTAACTTGAATGTGTACACCTTGAATGACGTCCATAAATTCTTTTGAGTCATATATTGGCTTTAGTTTTCTATTTTTGGTGACTAGAGTCATATGAGTTGATTTTATATGTGTATACCTTGGTTGTTGTCTTCATAACTTGTTTGATTGTTGGCACATTTGTACAATTCTATGGATTCCCATAAGTTTGTTTGAACCATAATTAGAACTACTTGCTGTTTTTGGTGTACAGAGTAAAAATAATTGATTTTATTTGAATTGAAATGATTTTTCTAAGTTATTTTGAGGCTCATACCATGTGATCTATGTTTCAAGGAATGTGTATAATTTTTTCTTTCATATGATGAATTTTTTTCTTTTGATAAAAATACATTTGATCAAGAATTTTCATCATATTCACTACCATAGCATGTTGAGAGGCTATTTACATGAACACAAAACATGATTTATTGTGTTTTATATTTTTGCATTAACCTTTGAATTATATTTAATATGTGTGTTAAAGGATTTTTTCAAATTCTCTTTGTAGAAGGTATGTGATTTTTTGGAAAATTGTCAAAAAAGGACACTTAAGTGTCCTGTTTTGGTACCAAACTAGTGTTAATGGTAGTCAAAGTGCTAGTATGTGAAGAGGAGGATCTTACCAAACCTCTTGTCTTGGGCCAAGATTGGATCTATGATCATGCAGTCAACCTCAACCTAAGAAGTGGACTTCTTCAGGCTTGGGTAGACTAAAACCTCATCATCATTGAATTACAGAATCAAGCACTCAGGTCACTAGAAAAGGCACCAAATCTTGGTCCCTCCAGGAGCCGACATGAAGATAATGATGCTATTCTTGTCCAGAGGTCTAGGGTGCAGAAGATTGTCACTCTTGACGAAGGTGCAGAAGTCAGTGAGGAGTTTCTTTCTTTTCCAAAGAGATTCCCAGGAAAACAAGCAGGACAACATACATCACAAAGGAGACCGATAATCAAGAAGCATAAGCAATGACCAATGTAATATAAAGTACCTCATGGCATGAAGCAGATTTGGGTACGCAAGGGTGAACAACCCTCGGCTCCGGAGACAGTTTCTCAAAAATGCACCAAACGAGCTACATCGTCAATGTTTACAATGAAGGAGTACCTTAGGCAACACTCTAGACCTACCATTTCTATTTGGGTCCCAAAGTGGTCAATGAAGGCTATCCCAAATGCTGGACAGATGTGGGTGCCCAAGACCTGCTTTCGAGCTCAAATAGTGTCACCTCCATTCACAAATCAACACTCACCAACACCGTTGGCAAAAATCCCATGGCAAACATCGACACTCCACTCCACTACATCTTCGGTCACACCTAGGAATGTCGGGAAATGGGTACCCAAAAGGTCCCAAATCCAACACAATCTAGTCCACAAACCTTCACATGTCATCACCACTAAAACCTACGATTCCACAATCAAAGTTTGGAGACTTAAACCTCATACCAAACCCCCTGACCCACCTTTCTAAATCAATCCACACTTTTGTAGGTGCATTTTGAGTACATTGCACATCCAAAAGCATGCATCTAGGATGAACACTAACCTACTAACTAACACTCACACACACCACAAACACTTCACCCACTAACCCCTAACCACTCGGAATGTCATGTTAGTATTGTGGAGGGAACACCATAACATCCTGTTTCCTATGCAATGCTAATGTGACTCTCTTCTTCTAGCAGATAAGCATCAACAACTACAAGTAGTCTCATGGCAGAAGCAGCAGGCCTGAGCTCACAGGCAGGAGTAAGTACTTCCGAGATTAATGTGGAGAGTCTACCTATTAACGTGCCACCAACTGAACGACCTATAGAGCTGCAACACCTCCAACAAATACCTATACCTGACCCTCCCACAGGAATAACAGAAAGGGTCCATGCCAATTCTCATTGGTTCAATGGCATGCCAGAATCCTTAGGAGAGGCCAAGTATATCTGGGAGTCCAAATGTGAGTATGACAAGTCATGGGTCCGATTCTAGTTCTTTTCCAAGGAGTTTGAGACTCTCCAGAACACGCAAGAACTTCAAACCATATGGCAACGTGCAGGGCTGGCAGAGTACTTTGCAGCACCCTTACGCAAACCAGATCTCCTACGATGTTACTACGTGGTCTCAACATTATAGGCTAATGAAGAAAAAAACAAACCTGGCACATTTGTTCTTCCATCTTTGTTGGGAAACCATGAGTTGAAAAGATTCAAACTTACGTTGGAATTGGTTAGCTCTACGTTGAACATGCACGGCACACATGTGCCCTCTGAGAAGGATGCTCTTATTCCCCCTAACATGAAGAACCAAAAGCTACAAAAGTTGAAAGATATGGTGGCACTCACACCGAATGTGTCCATTCCTCTTCGTATGTGCATGCAACATTTTGTGTTTCCCAGTCAAGATCGGTACACTCAACCCCACAAACGGATCTGGTTCGCTCTCTACTTGGCAGAGACAGGTGCATTATCGATTAAGCTTCCTGTATGGATTATGGAGCAGCTGTATGGAGCAAATAAAAGGAAAACTAGAAAGCTAGTGGTGAATGGTTGTTGTGCAATCACGTTCATCATCTATAAATGCCTAGCATACGATGTACCCATTGAGCCTGCCTTAACATGGTCACAACTACAAATGTTCAAGAGACTCGAGACTGCAACACATCAATCCAAGCGCATGAGGGGTTTGATTACTTGTGTCCAAACACATGAATTTTTGACGACTCTGGAAGTCTCACCATGAGGGGATGCCACTCTGCCTTCCTTTACCATTCGCATACCTAGACCCGGATCTGAAGGCACATCACAAGCTTCCCCATCAGCTCCTGTCCCTCCTAAATTTGAATTTGTTATGACGGGGGACGTTGAAGGGATGAGCACCTTCGACTTTGAATCATTCTTGCAGAATACACAACTCTCTGATGTAGAGTTCTTTTCAAACACAGAAGAACAGGGCACATCTTCCCAAAGACGGAGGAAATCCACAAAAGGTGGCCATGTACATTGGGATGATGATCATCAGAGAACTTTATCGCAACAACTGGAACACTTAGAGGCAGAAGAAGAAGAAGGAGAAGAAGCAGAAGTACAAAAACCCACTGGAACCCCAGCATATACAGCAGAACTTTGAAGGCTGTATCAAATCATGGTTTGAGTACGGTCATAACAACTGCTCACCGAACATAGCAGTAGGGTGCTCATGGCTCAACTATTGGAAGAAGCTGGAGTTGACTCTGAGTTTAGTGAAGGCCTACTACTGGTTGCAGAAACATATGGGGTAGTGGAAGCAGTCCGATCAGCGATCCAGAGACCTCCTATTCAATATGATCCGCGAAGATTCTAGACACGACCATGGACTGGCAAAAACATCCAGATTCTCATTATTATTGTGGAAGGACCTGTTATTACATCTCAACCCATTGAGACAACCTCCCAAGCAGTAGTAACATCTGGCTAGGAGCTCCAGTCACCCATGATGAATCAACCGAGCCACTACCACCAACACCTCCACCATCACCCCCTAGAACAGAAGCCATGGAGATCACCTCGACTACCCACCCCACAGAGCAAGCCTTCATCTTTCGTAGTCCAACCTCTAGTTCCACCTTGTTTTCATCTTTTAAAAACCCTTTATATAATCCCACCACCGTCATTACAGAGTCCTTCATAGAGCCTGCCATAAGACAACCAGCCCCCACGCCCTTGGCATATTCTTCGGATTCCTTGCCACCACATCCCCTTTCATGGCTTTCTCGCCCCCAAGTTCTCACTTTCCACCTCCCATACCACCATTCCTTCAACCTGCCCATGACTACTTTTGTAGATTGTATCAAGCCACCACCCCACCCTCCTCAACAATCCCATCCCCACCATCCACACCATCCACACAACACTTATTCAACACTCTCACACACACACCACCTACCATTCCGATATACATGGTAGAAACTACACTCACATCCACCCCAGAGAGTATGGACATTTCACCACCAACAGCACCACCACCTCCCCCCACACGCCCACCTTCCCCCATTCCCCCTCCACCAATCTCACCTGCACACACATCTCCTGTAGACACGACATTCACGCTTCCCATTCCCCCATTCCCTTCCCTTGCATCTTCCATTGTACAAACCACACCTTCATCCATAGGCAATGCATTTGACACCATGATTGCATGTATGTCACAGTTACGGACAGAATACAATGCGCTGCAGACACACAATCAAAGGTTACAAGAACATTTGGAAGCATTACAATAACGCCTCAATACACTAGAAGAGGGCAAAGCCAGTCTCCAAACTCGATTTGAGACCCTACAAGAGGCTCACGACATGCTGGAGACCCAAATTCAGAATGCAGATCAGGAAGCGATCAAAGGATTAGAAAGCCATTTGCAAATACAACTAGAACGAAATTCCAAACTCCAATGCAATATGGCACTCCTCAAACGACATCTGGCAGTAGCACACGAGGAAAATCGACGTCTCCAACAACAGAACCAAGACAACTTAGAGGCAGCCATTGAAAGCACACCCGGGGCACCTATTAGTCCCTCCAAATTTTAAGCTGTGACCCCAGAAAGCATCAAAATCATTCTCGAAGACTATGCCACTTTGCTCGACGCGCATGACCAATTATCAGAAGAACTACATCAACTGATGCAGAACAGACAAAAAGAAAAGACATCACGACCCCAAGCCACTGCCTCAACCACCTCACTTGTCACCGACTCGGAGGCCCTACAAGACCTCCAAAAACAAGTCACCAAATTGCAGGCACGTCTACTACTTTACAAAAGACCACCATCCCCATCGGAGGCGCCCACAGATGAAGAGACAATCTCCACTCCTGTGGAACAAACATTTGAAGAAGAATATGATCCACAACCCTTCCCAGGGGGGACAACAAACAGAAGAAGGCTAGGATACGTTCGAAGCACTACGACCCCCATGGCTACGACAAGTGGAAGAAATGGGGAGTTCTCATGAAGAGCGCACAGTAGTGCAAAATCAGGCCTTGAGAGTCATAGAAGAAACTGTGTTACAATCCAATTACTTCAAGAACTTGTCCTCTAGACGCCTTATCCTCTCATCTGAACTCCAATATAGGCCTTACTATGTTATTCTAGCCGATTACAATGCAGAAATACAGAGAGTCATGGGTAAGATTCCTTCCTTTGCTACCCAGTTTCAACTCGAAGACCTTCCTCCAGAGATGCAAAAAGGCAAAATCCGTCAACCGACATGGCGGCAAAAACTTCTTGAGACATATGTTGAAATGTTGCACACATGGAACAATGCGCCTTTACATCTACTTTACAATCCATGCTACAGCCCCGTTCCACGATGCAGATCATGGAAAGCATTCAACATAAAGGTACAAAATAATGCTCAATGTAAGGAGTGGCTCAATTATCCATACATAGCGCCACCATAGGGATCACCATCGACAACATACATGATGGCCACAATTAGGCATTGGATGCCTCGATTAAAGCCCATGCCAGATGTTGCGGCTCAAATGATGCTTAAAATTTTGGATATGATGCAGGTAGTACTCAAAACCTTTAGAAATGAAGCAGCACCATAGGTACGCCTACCGGGGTTTACCAATGGAAATTACGATTTCGTGTATGATATGAGCACCACCCCCAGCATTCGGGTAGCTTACGCTTGGCATGCACGAATCAAGTATCTTCCCGCCTGCTATAAACAAACATTTGAAGACATGTTTCGATCAAGATTTTGGGAGTATCACTCGGAGGTGTTTGCACCTAAGCCAACACACCTACTTCATCTCTTTGCATGTGAACAAGCCATGTACTCCGAGTACTATACTACACGGCAACCAGATGTCCCAGGTGCAATAAATTAGGATGCATTGAAAGCTGATTTAGCAAGAGGATTAAGGATTAGAGAGCACGAGCTAGCCACCAACGTCATCCAATACTATATTGACCACCCTATAGAACAGAGGTCTGTCAAGGGTGACAAACACTAGGAAGGGGGGAGTGTTGGCATACAAGTCATAAGAAGAGCATACAGGCACAATAGAGGCCCTATATATATTTTCCCAATTCACTGTTTAACTTCCGACAATCAACTTCATAAATTGATTACATCAATTATAGAAAAAACTCCCGTGCACTTGAGCGCAGAACATTCTAGTGATTATCGCAACTTTATACGTAGTACATCCATCTATTCTTTATCATACCGCTACATTCCACTTCAATATAATAACAGTAACATAATACCTGATTACTTCACTTCACTACAGATTCATATAGATAAGCCTGCAATTAGGATAACTCCAAATCAGAATCAACTCCAGATTATCATCCGGATCAAACAGGCCGGTGACTCTTCTGTCGTCTCGTCCGTGCATATTCTTTGTATTAGCAAGAAACGATACACGGTTTCGCTACACCCTTTCGGTGCGTGGCTGTTCTAATTACAAGGATTCGGCTAAATAATACAAAATAATATTCGGGCAGTTTACACTGGCATGCATGGTGGACTTGAACCTAGCAGGGAAAATTAGAAGGTTTAGGAATCATCAATGATTCCTTGTATGTACATAGAACGGGCTAACTTAAAAGTTCATGTGATTTTCTGCTTCAGGGAATCCAACATTTCCTTCAAAATTTGTGGTTCAACCAGATGTGCATCAGTTCGCATAGAGCTGGCAGCGACCACTTGAGAAAGTAAGGCTTCAGTTTGACCTTGCAAAAAGGCTTCTTGAAGATAAAAATCGTTGGCGAGCGCAGCATCCCTTCGTAACTTCATCTTTGCAATTTTTGCATCTATGTGTGAGAGTCTTTCATCCTGGACACCCAATTGTCTTTCCCAGCGCTCTAACTCTTGAGACTCGAACTGCATAGTTTTATAGAAGTCCTGCCTCTCTTTCTGAACAGCTTTGATATCCTTCTTTAGCTGAATGTTATAGCCAATTTCTTCGTCCAAAGAGCAACTTTTCTGAAAAACTTCTTCGGATACTCTCTTGAAGTCAGTGGTGACTTGCAAAGCTAAGTCCACCATTTCTTGATCTTTCTGCTCCACCAGAGCCAGATCCGCATGTGTGGTCTCGAGAAGATTGCCCAAAGCTATCATGGCATCTTCTTTGTCAATCACGATCTGAGTCAACCGACTAATCTCATCATCGCGAGCTACAATGATGGCTTCCTTCTCTTTCAACGCTGCTTGAAGACTTCGAATCTGTACTTCGTAGGAACTAGCTTCGGCTTTGGCTGTAAGCACCTCTTCCTGAAGTGGCATGATGTCTGCTTCCAGCATGTCCATCTTGGCTTGGTACTGCTGTCAGAGGGAGTGTTGGGCAACTTGGAGGTGATGGGGAAGATGGGCGGAGAGATTAATGAGATAATTACCAATCTAAGCTAATTGGGCGAATGAATCAGGTATGATAGAGGGGGAGATTGGCTGAGAGGGGTTAGTAGAAACAGTGGCGGACGATGAGGGAGGGGAGTAATCAGGGGAGGATGGAAGAGGATGGGCTGTCGAATGACATGGGGAGGAAGAAAGACTAGGTGGCAAAGGCACCTTTGATGGCGACAGAGGCAGGGGTGGGTTTTGAGATGAAGAGATCAAAGCGAGAGTTGTTACCACAAGCGGTGAAACATCCAGTTGAGCAATTTCCTCCGCAAGTTGTGCTTGGTCGACGAGTTGTGCAGTTTTCGTGTTTTTGTTGGGTGCTGACTCCTATGGATGAGACTGTGACTGCACGACCATATTATCAAGAGGAACTTCTTCAATAACAGTGTGAGGAACAGCTTGATCTGGAGGGGATGATGAAGCAGAAAGAATCTGGGTAGATGAAGCACTGTCCTACAACTGCACGGTTGAGGACGACAGTGCTTTACTATGAGAGGGGCTCAGTTTGCGGCGCTTCCCTTTGAAAAACTGCAAAAGATCCTCATCGTTGTCAACCTCCATCATTTGTGAAGACTCCTTATGGAAGAGAATCGTATTCAATGGAGGAGGTTATGCTACCTGAATCGTCGAGAGGAGGAAGGTCAGTAGATGCGGCAAGCAAGTGCAAGCTATCTCGTTCTTGGCCAATTGCCGAGAAACCGCTTGGCATTCACCGAAAAAAGAAGGAAGCAAGATTAACTGCTTCGCACGCTGCGGTGTCGATCATAGAATAGAAAGGGCGAGAAATGCTATATGTTCATTTTTTGAGGTTAAGGGCAAGGACAAGGAACTGGAGTGTGATGCGCTCCAGTTCAGGGCGACAAAGGATTGGAAACTCGTTCGATGAGTTGCAGGGAAATAGTTCTTTCATAGTGGACATCGGTAAGAGAGGTCCATCTACCAGACCCTCCTGAGGGAGATGGAATCCCTCAGCAACTGTGTTAAGGGTGACGACTACATGGGGGTTAAGGCATGCGAGCGGCCAGCAGGTTTCAGTAGCAGGCGTAGCAGCAATGGCAGATATGATCTGCACAAAGAAGGGATGGAACTCCACCGAATGCCAGGGCAATTTAGCGAAGGCCAAAAGGCCATGAACGTGTAGAAACTCGCTCAATTCCGAAGCGAGGCCAGCACGAAAGGTCACAATGTTAGCTAGATCTTCCATGGCGAGAACGAGAGCATGAAAGCAAGAAGAAACACAGAATACGCAATCGCACAAAGACTCAATAGTGGAAAATAGCAGGGAGAATGGGATTAAGTAAAAACACTGAATGAACATGTGGAAAGAGACATAATCATCACACAGTGTTGGAAATATACAGACATAATGCCGACATGCACACATTAACAAAATCTGAGACACATAAGGCGGCTACTAATCATGGTTAGGTAAGAAAACAAAAATATTACAGTCAATCGATCAACTGGAACATGTAGATAGGAAAGAAACGTTGAGTCAGAACAGTGGGAGAAAATGGGTGAAAAGTAAAAATACCGATCAAGCATCATAGAGGAAGAAGGCGGGGGATAATAGGGTTGAAGCTTCGATCCATTGATCGCCTTAGGGAGAAGGGTACCAGTTAGCGTTGATAACCAGAACATGGCAGGTCCAATCTGTGCTTCAATATGGTAAGGACCAATCCACCGGAGTTTGAATTTGCTCGCTGAGCGATTAGATTTAGCATTATAGAATAGAACTAATTGTCCGTTAGTAAAAATAGGAGTACGCAAAAACCGATCTAGTATCTTGGCTTGTCGCAGTTGGACTTCTTGAAGCATTAGAAAACTTTCCTAGTGTTGTTCATCCAAGGACCACAACACCTCCAGCCAAAAAGGAAAGGACTCCTCTGGTAAGAGGTTATGTTCTAGTACAACACTGAGGCTAGGTACCACCAACTCCATGGGTGCAATGGCCTCGAGCCCATATGCCAATTTGAAAGGTGTATTCCCTATAGCCACTTTGTACGTAGTGTGGTATGCCCACAAAACTGAAGGAAGAAATTGATCCCAATGCTCCAAACATTCCAGAACTAATTTCTTGAGCATGTTGAGTAGAGTTTTATTGGTGCTTTCAGCAAGACCATTGGCACGAGGGTAGTATGGAGAGCTAAATTTATGAACAATCTACAGGGTGTGGGTAACTGCTTGCAATAAGGAATTAACAAAATGTGTGCCCTGATCGGAAACAATCTCTAAGGGTAGACCGAACCGAGGGAACACATCACTCATCAAACATTTAACCACCACAGATGCAGTGGCGGACCATAAAGCCCAAGCTTTGGCCCATCGAGTAGCATAATTCGTACAAGTAAGTATATACCGATGATGAGTGATTGTAGCCGGAGGTGTAATAGACTGAATGAAATCCAAGCCCCACTTTTGAAAAGGTTCAAGGCGAGCAACAGGCTACAAGGGAAAATGATGCCGTTCTAAAGGCTGTCCCGAGCATTGGTAAGCATCACACATTTTAAGAGAAGTAGCAATATCACGTTGCATGGTGGGCCACCATAAGTTACTGTACAAAATTTTTCGGTAAGTAAGATTGACCGGAAAATGACCACCGGAGGGAGTAGAGTGTGTTGCGGCAATAACCGAAGGAGCTTCGTGGGGTAGAATACACCATAAGAGCGCACCAGAAGGATCCATGTAATACAACTATCCCATAATGAGTCAGAACCGTCGACTATACATTGCCAATTTACGATGAGCTGAAGTGGAAGTATTAGTTGGAGGGCTACCAATGGTGAGGAAGGTCAGAAGAGTATCATAATACGAAGTGGCCACTGGGAACTCCTGGCCCCCATCTTGGACCAGATCAGTCGTACAAATAGCAGGGGTGGTATCATCAATTCCAGGCATGGCCAGATCCAAGACGATGTACGACCACGTAATCAAATTCTTGCAGTAACAACACCCACCTAGCTAATCTACCCCCCAAGTGTTGTTGACGAACAAGATAAACCAATGTAGCATGATCCACATGGAATGTAAATTGGCATCCCAGCAAGTAGTGCCAGAATTTCTTCACAGAATAAACTAAGCCGAGACATTCTCCTCAATGGCTCAGTAATTCTGTTCAACAGCAGCTAACCGTCGACTAGCATAATAGACCGGACGAGACCACTTATCCTGTTGTTGCATGAGCACACTACCGATGGCACTGTCCGATGCATCCATGAAGACATGGAAAGAGAGCTGCCAGTTTGGTGCTTGCAGTATAGGAGCTTGGGTTAGTAGTGTTTTCAAGCGATCAAAGGCAATTTGGCATTCTTCAATCTAGGTGAACTATCGGGGAGTACTAGTAATCAACCGATTCAAGGGAATGGCTAAGTGTGCGATCCATTGAAGATGTCACCCATGCCAGTGTATTTGGCCAAGGAATCGCATAACCTCCTTGGGTGTCGTCAGGGTAGGTGCATCTAGTACGGCTTGCACTTTGTCTAGGTCCACCTGAATACCTTGCTTTGAGATAATATGACCGATTAACTTGCCATAGGAAATAAAAAAGACCGACTTACTGGGATTTAAACACAACCGGAACTCTCGACACTTAGAGAAACAGCACCGAAGGTGGTAAAGATGAGCCGATGTATCACCCGATAACGAAAAATCATCTAGATACACGCGCATGAAGGTGGTTAAATAGGGGGAAAAAATTTCTTGCATACATCGTTGGAAGGTACTATGAGCATTGCGAAGACTGAACCACATCACAGTACATGCATATACACCCCAATTGGTAATAAACGCAGTCTTTGGTATGTCTATTTCAGCCATGCGCACGTGATTGTAACCACTGTAACCATCCAAAAAGGAATACATTTCTCGTCCGACAACATCATCGAGCATTATGTCTAGAAATGGAAGTGGGAAGGATCCGATACGGTCATCGCATTTAACTTTTGATAATCCACACAGATACATCGCTGCTTATTTTTCTTTGGGACTACAACAATAGGTGAAATCCATTCTCCATGCTCAATGGGAACTATGAAACCGACTTTGAGCAAGTGATCCAATTCAGCTTTCACTTGTGCAGCATAATTTGGGTTCATGCAATAACTGGGTTGCTTGATTGGGCATGCATCTGGCTTGAGCATCATGCTGTGTTGATAGATGCGAGGGTCCAAACCCTTCATATCTCGATAGTCCCATGCAAATATTTTGAAAGATTTTCGATAATCTTGCCTTAATCTTCACCGGCCGTGGTGTTTCTTCATTTCCCAAATCGTGGTGTTTCTTTGGTACATAGAACCATCGTGGCATGGTATATCCTCCGGTGACGAGAATAAATGTTGGAAACTCTAGGCATTCAAAGTTGGATCCAGATCTAGGTCCCCTTCTTCTGGAACCAGAACTACCGAACAGATGACTGGACTCCAATTGTCTGCTACTGCTTGTAAGTCAACTGACCCCAAGGTGAGCAAATCCTGGTTAGCCTTGAGAAAAGCTTCTTCTTCATCATCTGAAAGTCCATCCACCATATGCACAGGTTCAGCTATGTAGGGTCGAGCATGGAGATCGCATGGTTTCATCTCATCTAATGGAACGACATACTTTCGGTGGTTACTTTTGAAAATAAGCTCGTGTGCTGACCAGTCCTGCAATACTTTGGCTTGTTTCAGCTAGGGCCTTCCAAACAGTAAGTTGTAGTCCAAAGTTGAATCAGGTAATCCTAAAACAACAAAAGTCATTTTGAACATCACTCCTTGAAGAGTAATGGGTATATCTCGAACCAAACCCACTGGGTAGACCCTGGACTGATTTGCCATTCGAACAAAAAATTGAATAGATTCAATTTGAGTCCATCCTAACCATTTACAAAGGGTAGTTGTCGCAATATTCACAATGGAGCCTCCATCGATTAACACCTGGTTTATTTTATGGTTTTTATACCATACCGTAATTAAAGGAACAACATGGTCTATCGCAGAATCAATTTCTGGACTAATAGTAGCCGTAGTAGGTACAGGAAGATTCAAGACAAACTTGTTGCTGAAATTGTTATCATACACCCGGAACCAAGGCTAACAGTTGCCCCAATGGTATTGTAATGGAAGCTTGCGAGAGTACATTCCACATAGAGTCAAAATTCGACGTATTCCTTACCACATTTGATGAACTCTCCAGTGGTGCTTTCACTGGACTCGATGCTTCCGGTGGTGAATTCGGTACTGTCTGCTGAACCACCGATACTGGGTCGAGGAAAATTGTTGGTTCTTGAGTGGCCCATGTGCTAGCTTTGCTAAAAAAACTCTATTGTTCTCGAATGGCTAGCTCAAAAATCTCCACAACTGGTTGTAATTTCTTATCGGAACGGGTTTGGATCACTACCACTTGAGTATCTACTGTTGAAATATATACCATGTTGGCCATTGGATTCTGTCGCTCCTTTCTTTGTTTATAATACTCGGCCGCCTCTTTACAATATCTTCGAATATGCCCAGTCTCGCCACAGAAATGGCATCTAGGTGGTGGGAGAGATGTTCCTTCACCTGATTGACCAGAATTCCACCGAGTCTGGCCAAAATTATTTGTTCGTGTTCCCCGATAGGTTCTATAGCTTTGATAGGAAGTATTCCTCAATTGTAGTGGTACATAGTGAGCAGCCGATTGTCCTTGCTCTTGTATTATAGCGTTTACGGTTGGCTTGGCCTGTACTTTGGCATTATAAGGACATGTTTTGGTGGATTGACTCGCCGTATTACAGATAGCACAGTGCATTTGGTTCAACGCACATGTAGAGGCAATGTGTCCTGGGTTCTTACATTTTGTGCAATACACTTGTTTCAATGAATCTTGACGCATACCCTTGGTTGCCTTCAACATGTCCAAATCTTCAGCAGATCCACCCACCTTATGTTCCAACTATAATGCCATAACTATAACCGCATCCAGAGTCATTCTACCCACACATCGTATAATCATTACTTGTTTGAGTTGAGGGTTTAACCCATTAATTAACCACTGGGTGATCACATCATCCGTTAGGTTGGCATGCACCGACGGTAGTTGCCATAGATGAGTACAAAATAAAGTGGCATACTCTTGAACATTGTGGTGCGGTTTTTGTCTCTTGTTTTGCAGATAATCAAAGATCTCAACCGCGTTTTTCTTCAACCAGAATCGTTGTAAGAAGGCATCCTTAACATCATCGTACTGGCCAAAATGGTTAATGTCATATTCGGTTAGCCACCGAGCGGCCTCATTAGCTAGTGTAGACTGGAACACTATAGCTTTATATGCCGGATTTGTCCGCTAGTTCAGTACTGCATAATTAATTTCAAAAGTTCTTACATGTGCATCCGGTTCATCACCGGGGAATCCGCCAAATTTTGTATATGCAACTCCATCGGGTACCGATCGTGGTGGTATGGCATGCTACTCTTGTTGTGCTTTTGTTGTTGTTGTTGATGTTGTTGATCTTGTTGATGTTGTTGCTGTTGCAAACCACTCATGGTGTTTGAATCAATAGGAAATGTTAATGCCGAATGATTTGAACCAGTTACACCTGATTGCTGCTATGTTGTCCTGTCGTCTAGCATGCCCCCTGGTAATTGAATATTGTTAAGTCGTTCCCACACACCTACACCCAATTTCCCTTCATCGTAATGGACTTCTGTAGTGAACTTTTCACCAAAACTTTCATCCAACAACACACTAGTCCCCTCAAAATTAGAACCAAGAGTGGAACTTTCACCAAAATACAGCAACCTAGCCCCGAAATTATCTGACATTCCACCGGAATTCCAGGGACTTCAACCGGAATTTTCCACACTGTCACCGGAACCAGTGCTTACTTCTCCAACTTTACTTACCGCAGATGGGGTTGGTTGCACTTCTTGTATACCGTGTAGTCCTTGCACAAGGAAATGTTGAGGTGGTACTCCACTGGCCCAAATTTCGCGTTGTCCTTCCAACGTTTGTCCGTCACCACTACTAATTGGAGGTGTGCCCAATATGCTAGGAATTTTCCGAGGATGCTGATCCCTTTTGTACTTTGGGTACGATTCTCCAGAACATGTTACATGCATATATCGTCGAGTTCTTCTCAACTCTTAGTCTATGCACTAACTGACTACTCCATGCCCCATGGCCAGCACTAGTGTTAAATTATATTGTATTAAAGTTACAGTTATTCTTACTCCCAGGTTCTTGGGATGGTCAGGGGTCTGATAAATCAGAGGCCCTATATATATTTTCCTAATTCACTGCTTAACTTCTGACAATCAACTTCATAAATTAATTACAGCAATTATAGAAAAAACTCCAGTGCACTTCAGCGTGGAACATTCTACTGATTATTGCAACTTTATATGCAGTACATCCATCTATTCTTTATCATACCGCCACATTCCACTTCAATATAATAATAGTAACATAAGACCTGATTACTTCACTTCACTATAGATTCATACAGACAACTTTGCAATTAGGATAACTCCAAATCAGAATCAACTCCAGATTATCACCCGGACCGAACAGGCGGGTGACTCTTCTATCGTCTCTTTCGCGCATATTCTTTGTATTAGCAAGAAACGATACACAGTTTAGCTACACCCTTTCGGTGCGCAACTATTCTAATTACAAGGATTCGGCTAAATAATACAAAATAATATGCATTCCATGTGTTTTCCACTTAGTTTAGTGAAGTCCTAAACTCCAGCAAGCAGCCCCCTTACTTGCTTACCTCATTTTCTCATGATTTTGCTCCTCTCTATCTAGAGGTGTAGTTAGGCTTTCCAAATCTAATTGTACCAGATTGTAGAGCATTGTTTTCTCTCTCATTCTACTCATTTTCATTGATTTAAATCTTCACTTGGTCTCTCATATTGTGCCTTGAACTTTTCCAAAGTTTCAAGTTATTTGGGTGCTTCATTTGTGAGAAATTGCCAACTTTGTGAAGGTATATCTCTGCACATAGGCAGAGAGTGTTGCAAACATGTAGCCTGTTTTGTAGAGGGTGTTTCTCCCAACTGGAGAATGCATTTGGGATGATTTAAAGCTTGTTGGGTAGATCTTATAGTCTACTACAAGTCTTAAAACATTCATTTTAAGTCTCTATACTGGTACAGAGAAAAGTTCAGAACAGTGAGCATATATCACTACTTGTGGACCTAGTGGAGGGTAGCCATCTTCCATTTTTGCATTGGGGTGATAGAATCATCCACCATTAGTGGTATCAAAGCCATTTTGGAGGCTTGGAGACATCTGTGGCATCATATTGAAGACTTGAAGGGATCAAGACAACTCGTGGAAGCACAAGGAGGACTCATCAAAGCAAGAAGATATCAAAAGGGGGCTACGTTGATCGAGATCTCAACTAGATGAAGGTTAGCAAGGGAGAAGCTATCAAAAGGTAATATCCATACCTTCTAAAGCATACAAACACTTGAGGAGAAGCTAGGGGAGCATCTTAGATCTCTATATGATTGAGTATAATGCACAAATAGAGAAGTTAGAGAAAGGCAATTATCAACCATGGAGATTTAGAGTTAGCAGCTACCTTATGGGCAAAGGATTATGGGGATTAGTGAGCGGCAAGGAGCCAATGCCTCATGTACATGATCCACCACTTCAAGGGCAGGTCAAGGCACTTAATGAATGGATAGAAGGGGATAGGAGAGTCATATTCATTCTATCCCAACACATAAGGAATAGCATGATATGGCATATACAAGACTTGGACACATCCAAGAAGGTTTGGGAGATGTTGTTCTAAGGGTTGCCCATAATTTTTCTCATGCTATGGCATCCTTTAGCCTTCATAAAAAACCCCTTTTTTGTAATTAGGAGATGTCCATATGAACACTCTCCTAAAACCCCTTTTTGATATTTCCTCTAGTCTATGATATTGAAGCCTTATCAATAAAGTAGCTTTTTGGCACATGTACAAAAAACCCACGTAGAAACTCCCCACGCGCTCTCTCTCTAGGTGGTTAGTTTTTGAATT
The DNA here is from genome assembly GCA_020310875.1 of Ceratopteris richardii. Classification (NCBI taxonomy): domain Eukaryota; kingdom Viridiplantae; phylum Streptophyta; class Polypodiopsida; order Polypodiales; family Pteridaceae; genus Ceratopteris; species Ceratopteris richardii. Next base: position 53,053,203 of record CM035435.1, read on the forward strand.
CCCAAAATCACATGAAAATCCTCTTTTTGATTTAGCACATGTGGTCTTTTGACCACATGTTTTATTCACATATGCCTCTCTTCTTCTCTATATAAAGAAGAGCCTCATTTGTAAAAGGGGTCCCTTGGCCTCCATGCTAATGGAAAGAAGGTTCATTTGGCTTCCACATTTCTCCTTGTGTGCTAGGCGTTGATCCATGTGTGTGGGTTTGGTACTTGGGGTTGTCTTGTGTGTGAGCATTGCCCTCCCTTGTTCCTTTTGACGTTGGCCATGGTGCCATTGTTCATGGACGTGGGTGTGTGTGTGTTGCTTACACTTCTTGCAACTCCTCTTGGAAGGGCCTCTCACTTCCATGTGAAGCGGTTAGGGTCTGTTTTTCCCCTTTTCTCAACATTTTGGTGCCGTTGTCGGGGACGTCAGCCTTTAGCCGTTGGGTTTTTTCAAGCTTGCCGTGCCTACACTTGCACCTCACACTTGGATTGAGTTGTGGAGCCGTGTGGCCTTCGGTTGGCCTTGGGTACCTCTCTTCTTTTAATTTTTGAGTAGTTTAGATCTTTATTTCTATTTGTTGCACAAAAACAACCCCTTACCCCCTTCCCTCTCTCACTCTCTCATATACACATCTCTATACACACTCATGCATCAACCCCATGCTGACGTGTCTTGAATTGGATGCCTTTTTGAAAAGGGGGTGGGTAGGTACTCGTTCTTGTCCCTCCCTCTCTTCAATTCAATTTCTTGTTTGTAAAATTCACCTACTTTCTACGAATGCATCCATTTGTTGATGTGTGTGCCTTAACCTTCTGAATGCTATTTGGAAAAAATTCGCATATGATGGGCGGGGGTGGGTTCAAGGGCAATGGCGCCTCTTCTTTCTCCTCAAAAAACCTCGAAGTTAGTTCCTTCTCTGACATCAATTAGGCGCGTGTTGAAGTCGTTCTCCTTGTCTGGTTGTGAGAGTTTGGTGAGTCCGTGGGGGGTTGGAGTAAAGGTTCCAGTCATGAACCCTTGGGTTGGTGGGGGTGGTCCATCTCCCTATCCTTCCTCTCGACTTTAATGATTTTTCTGCCACTCGTCATTTGGGTGCATCTTCGCGGTGTGGGGGGGGTGAGCTCTGCGGGAGCTCCCCTCCCTCCTCTTTCTGTCAAGGTGGAGCTCGAGTTTGGGCTACCTTTCTGTTCTGTTCCCGACATGACCAAGTGGACGTGGTTGCTGCGGTGATCCTCTTCCCCAAGAATCTCTTGCCCACTTCATCTGGGACAAGCACTTGCCTTCTTCCCCTCTGGCGTCCCCAGATCTGGGTCATGCACCTCCATCCCATAGTTCTGCTACTGTGGTGAGGATTGAGCTTTTTTGGCTCCCCTCTGATGTTGCAGGTGGGATTTGTGGCTCTTCAGAATGTACTAGTGTAAAGCTCTGATTGAGTCTTGTCTTCTGTGGCCATAGCGGCATGTTCGAGCACCGCTCCTACAGGGATGCGGAAGAGTGATCTTTGCTCTAAGATTACCTATTCAGTATTAAGCTAGGGCATTTTCGGGTCGATTTTGGTTCTTGCAGGCAGATCGGTGGCTTGATCCTCGTCTTTTCTGCTCTTTTTGCGGCTGACGGGTGGTGGAACCTTCATACTCCCTATTTTCTCGCAGATGGTGCTACCGGGATCATGTGTTTACTCTCGCTCAAGTTTCTCCTGCTCCGGCTTATTCATTCAGTGCCCTAGGAACGTATCTGTGCTTGGCTATAAGATCGTATTTCCACTAACTTGGCTTCTCTTGTATTGTGAAGTGTCACCAGCTCCTTGTTTCATTCCCTACTATTGTGCCCAAGATTGGGCATGCTTCTTGATCCCTTGCCGTGTGGCATCGAGCTCCATTATGGCTAATCCTTGCATGATCTATTTGGCTCTACGTTAAGCTTTGGGCACTCATTCGGTGTCCATTTTCAAAAACTTCCTTAATGTTTGGACATGTCATCGGGACTGTCCACCTCTCGGCTTCCCAACCTTGGTGGTATAAGCCCTCATGGGCTTCACTTTCTGCTCAATGGGATAGTATGGACTACAATAGTTCCTCTAAAAGAACCTCGCCATGAGAGTAAAATCTATTCATGTTTTGCTACACATTCCCTGTTGTTCTCAGAAAACTTTTTCCTTCCGGCTCTTACCATTAGCAGATGCCCCAGGCCATGGCGAGGAGCGCTTCTGGCTCTCGAACTGCTTCTGATGTTGCACCTCCTAAGCCCCTCTGTTATCTGTCGATGAAAAAAATCTAGGTTTCCTCTATCTCTACGTGATCAGACATAAATATGCGATTCTTTTAGAATGCATTTTTACTCTCAGCCTTTGTAATATTACCATGATTCGTGGAGCTACCAGTTTTTTCTAGTGTTTACAGTGGTGGATGCAGGTCTCAAGTTCGTGGTGTGTGACACCCAATGGATTTACTCAGGTGAATGAAGCTGTCACTCTAGCACAATGGTGAGTACCAACGTGAGAAGATTCACCTCATAATTGTCAATCCGTGGAGACGTGAGGACTAGTATGAAGACTATGAGCAAGTGAAGGCACAAGTGCATGAGTGAGAAGCACACAAACATGCACACACATACACACACACACGTGCACACAAGGCAAGAACAAGGAGAGGAACAATGGAGTTCTTTGCATTAGTCAAAAAGTCTCTTACATAAGCTCAATTCACAAACAATCTAACCTCAAAAATGAGCTCTCTAGCTCTTTTTATAGTTTTCTCACTAGCTTTGGCCTTGTCCAGACCTAATGTCCGACCTAGTTAAAAATTAGGTTCTAGAGCCTATTTGAGGGCTCAAACGAAGTCTAAAAATTATGAAAATTGGTATATAGCTAATTCTAATACTCCTCAAGCTCGAGGACTCCTCCGCTTGAACAAAATGGAGTCCATTCTACCAAAAACGGGATTTACAATGTGTGTGTAGTGAGGAAAATCACTTGAGTTGGAAAATGTTTATGAAAAAAAATGATTGGGCCTTGTTGCCATATTGTGCATGACTGCTCCATTGTACCTGTATGCTCTTCATATGACTGGTATGCCAACACTCCCCCCTTCCTAGGTGTCGCCCCTGACAGACCTCTGCTCTATAGGGTGGTCGATATAGTATTGGATGACATTGGTGGCTAATTCATGTTCTCCTATCCTTAAGCCTCTTGCTAGGTCTGCTTCCAATGCATCCCAGTTTATTGCACTGGGGACCTCTGGTTGCGGTGTGGTGTAGTACTCGGAGTACATGGCTTGTTCACAAGCAAAGAGATGGAGCAGGTGTGTTGGCTTCGGTGCGAAGACCTCCGAGTGATACTCCCAGAAACCTGATCTGAACATTTCTTCGAATGTTTGTTTGTAACATGCAGGGAGGTATTTGATGCGTGCATGCCAGGCGTAAGCCACATGAATAGTGGGGGTGGTGCTCATGTCATACACCAGATCGTAATTTCCATTGGTAAACCCCGAGAGACGTAGCTGTGGTGCTGCTACATTTCTAAAGGTTTTCAGTACTACCTGCATCATAAAAAAATCTTAAGCATCATTTGGGCCGCCACATCTGGCATGGGCTTCAGTCAAGGCATCCAATGTCGAATTGTGGCCATCATGTACGCTATTGATGGTGGTCCCTGCGGCGGTGCTATGTATGGGTAGTTTAGCCATTCCTTGCATTGTGCATTGTTCTGAACTTTAATGTTGAATGCTTTCCAAGACCTGCGCCTTGGAACTGGACCGTAGCATGGATTGTATAGGAGATGTAAAGGCGCATTGTTCCATGTCCGTAGCATTTCAGGATATGTCTCAAGAAGTTTCTGCCGCCATGTTGGTTGACAAATTTTGCCTTTTTGCACGTCTGGAGGAAGGTCTTCCGGCTGAAACTAGGTAGCAAAGGTAGGAATCTTGCCTATGAATCTCTGTATTTCTGCGTTTTAATATGCCAAAATGATATAGTACGGCTTGTATTGGAGTTCTGATGAGAGGATAAGGCGTCTAGATGATAGGTTCTTGAAGTAATTGGACAGTGTCTTCTATGACCCTCATGGCCTGATTTTGCACGACTGTTTGCTCTTCATGTGAACTCCCAATTTCCTCCACTTGTCGTAGCCAAGGGGGTCGTGGTGCTTCGAATGTATCCTGACCTTCTTTTGTTTGTTGACCTCCTGGGAATGGTTGTGGGTCATATTCTTCTTCAAACGTTTGTTCCACAGGAATTTGTACTGTTTCCTCATCGGTGGGAGCCTCTGGTGGGGATGGAGGTCTCTCATATTGTAGTAGGCATGCTTGCAATTCTGTGACCTGTTTTTGGAGATCTTTTAAGGCCTCTGAGTCTGTGAGAAGTGAAGCCGCGGAGGAGGTGGTTTGAGAGGCAGCTCTTGTTTCCTTTTGGTGTTTCTACTTCAGTTGACCCAGTTCCTCTAATAACTGGTCATGAGCTTCAAGTAGGGTGGCATAGTCTTCCAAAATTATCTTGATATTATCAGGGGTCACAGCTTGAAACTTTGAGGGACTGATGGGTGCCCCAGGTTTGTTTTCGATAGCTGCTTCTAGGTTTTCCTGATTCTGTAATTGCAGGCGTCGATTCTCTTCATGAGCGGCTGCAAGGTGTCGTTTGAGTAGGGCCATATTTCGTTGAAGCTTTGAATTGCGTTCTAGTTGTGTCCGTAGATGACCTTCTACCACTTGTATTGCTTCCTTGTCTGTGTTTTGTAATTGTACCTCCAATATGCTATGTGCCTCTTGTAGAGTTTGGAATTGTGTAAGGAGGCGAGCATTCTCCTCTTCTAGTGTAGCAAGACGATGTTGCAGTACCTCCGAGTGCTCTTGTAGTCATGCATTATGTTCTTGGAGCTGATTGTACTCTCTCCTTAACTGTGATATACATGCGAGCATAGTGTCCAATGCATTGCCTATGGATGAGGGTGTGGTGTGTACAATGGAAGATGCATGGGAAGGGAATTGGGGAAGGAGAAGAGTGAATGATGTGTCTATTGAAGACGTGTGTGTGGGTGTAATTGGTGGAGGGGGAATGGGAGGAGGTGGAAGTGTGGGGGGTGGGGGAGGTGCCGTGGGTGGTGAAATGTCCATACTTTCAGGAGTGGAAGCAAGAGTGGTGTCTACCATATACATTGGAGTGGTAGGTGGTGTGTGTGTGAAAGTGGTGAATAGATGAGAAGTGGGGTTGGGAGCTGAAAATAAAGGGAATGGTTGAGACCTGGGTTGAAAAGTTCTAGCAAGAAAGGCATGGAGGGATTGGAGAAGTGGGGGGATGGGGGTTGGGGGTTGGGGGTTGAGGTCGTAGAGGCGGGGAGGTCATGAAGGGTGGTGTGGTGGTAGGGAAACCCAAGAATATAGATCTAGAGTCAAGATGACCTATGGCTGAGGGTATGGGGGATGGTTGTCCTAGGGCAGGCTCTATCCGCGATTTGGTGGATTGGGTTGTGATGGTGGTGGTTTCATAGATTGGGTTGTCACCGGTGGAGAACAGAGTTGATTTCGAGGTGGGAGTGTGGAAGATGAAGGTTTGCTCGGTGGGTTGGGTGGTCGAGGTGATCTCCACGGCTTCTGTTCTAGGGGGCGATGGTGGGGGTGTGGGTGGTAGCGGTTCAGTTGACTCTTCATGGATGATTGTATGCTCTTGGCTAGCGGTTACTGCTGCTTGGGAGGTTGTCTCAATGGGTTCAGATGTAATAATCGGCCCTTCTGCCGTTGTAATGGGGATCTGGATGTTTTTACCTAACTGTGGTCGTTTTTGGAATCTTCATGGATCATATTGAATTGGAGACCTCCTAATGGCGGTTCGAACTGCTTCTACTATCCCATATGTTTTTGCCATCAATAAGAGACCTTCACTGTATTCTGAGTCAACTCTTGCTTCTTCCAAAAGCTGAGCCATGAGTACCCCACTCCTCTGTTCGGTGAGCAGTTGTTGCGATCGCACTCGTTCCATGATTTGATACAGCCTTCGGAGTTCTGTTGTATAAGAGGGGGCTTCAGTGGTCTCCTCTTCGTCTGCTCCTTCTTCCTCTAGGTGTCCTTGTTGTTGACCTTGCTGATCGTCACCCCAATGTACATGGCAACCTTCTGTGGATTTTCTCCTTCTTTGTGAAGATGTGCCCTGTTCTTCTGTATCTGAATAAAACTCTACATCAGAGAGTTGTGTACTTTGTAAGAATGCTTCGAAGTCAACGGGACCCATCCCTTCAGCATCTCTAGTCATAGCAAATTCAAATTCGGATGGAACAGGAGGAGCCGAAGGGGCAGCTTGTGTTGTAGTTTCAGATCCAGACCTGGGTATTCTAATGGTAAAGGGAGGTACAGTGGCCTCCCCTCATGGCGAGACTTCTGGAGTGGTCAGAACTTCACGTGTCTAGACACAAGGAATTGAGCCCCTCATGCGCTTGGATTGATGAGTGGCAGTTTTAAGTCTCTTAAACATTTGTAATTGTGCCCAAGTTAAAGCACGTTCAATGGGTACATCATATGCTAAGCACCGATAGATAATGCGTGTGATTGCGCAACAACCATTCACCACTAATTTCCTAGATGACCTTTTATTTGCTTCATACAACAACTCCACAATCCATACAGGAAGCTTAATCGGTAACGCACCTGTCTCTGCCAAGTAAAGAGCGAACCAGATTCTTTTGTGCGGTTGTGTGAAGCGATCTTGACTAGGGAAAGCAAAATGTTGCATGCACATACGGAGAGGGATGGACACATTTGGTGTGAGTGCTGCCATGTTTTAAGCTTCAATAGTTTCCAATCCTTCATGTTAGTGGGAATGAGAGCATCCTTCTCAGAAGGTACATGTGTGCGATGCATATTCAAAGCAGCGCTCACCAATTCCAGTGTAAGTTCAAACCTTTTCAACTCGTTGTTGCCCAGCAAAGAAGGAAGTACGAATGTTCCTGGTTTGTCCTTTTCTTCGTTAGCTTGTAATGTGGAGACCAAATAATAGCATCGGAGGAGATCCGGTTTAGGTAGTGGTGCTTCAAAGTATTCAGCTAGCCCTGCACGTTGCCATATGGTCTGGAGATCTTCTATGTTCTGTAGAGTCTCAAACTCCTTGGAGAAAAATTGGAATCGGACCCATGATCTGTCATACTCGCACTTAGACTCCCATATATACTTGGCCTCTCCTAATGGACCTGGCATGCCATTGAACCAATGAGAATTGGCATGGACTCTCTCTGTGATCCCTGTGGGTGGATCTGGTACTGGGATCTGCTGAAGGTGTTGCAGCTCCACAGGTCGTTTAGTTGGTGGCACATCAACAGGTAGACTATCCACATCAATTCCTGCAGTACTTATTCCTGCCTGTGAGCTCGGACCTGCTGCTTCTGCCATGAGAGTGCTTGTAGTTGCTGATGCTTATCTGCTAGAAGAAGAGAGAGGCACATTAGCATTGCATTGGAAACAGGATGTTATGGTGTTCCCTCCACAATACCAACATGACACTTCGAGTGGTTAGAGGTTAGTGGGTGAAGTATTCGTGATGTGTGTACATGTGGGTTAGTAGGTTAGGGTTCACTCTAGATGCATACTTTGGTTGTGCAATGTTCTCAGAATGCACCTATATCAGAGGGGAAGGATTTACAGAGGTGGGTGAGGGGGTTTGATATGAGGTTTAGGTCTCCAAACTTTGATGCTGGAATCGTTGCTTTTATTGGCGATGAGGTGTGAAGGTTTGCGTACTGGAGTGTGTTGGGTTTGGGACCTTTTGGGTACCCATTTCCACACATTCCGAGGCATGACCGAGAATGTGGTGGTGTGGAGTGTAGATGTTTGCCTTTGGATGGGAGCCAATAGGACTCGTGAGTGTTGGTTTGATCTTGTGATTGGAGGTGATGTTATTTGAGCTAGTAAGCAGGTCTTGGGCACCCATATTTGTCTAGATTTTGGGATCGCCTTCATTGACTGCTTTGGAACCCAAATAGAAATGGTTTGTCTAGATTGATGTCTAGGGTACTCCTTCGCTGTAGTCCTCGACACTGTAGCTTGCTTGATGCCTCTTTGGAATCCTACCTCCAAAGCTGAGGGTTGTTCACCTTTGCGTATCCAGATCTGCTTCATGCCATGGGGTATTCTATATTGTACTGGTTGGTGTTCATTCTTCTTGGTCCTCGGGCTCCTCTATATCTTGTATTTTCCGGCTTGCTTTCCTCGAATTCTCTTTGGAAAAGAAGGGAACTCCTTGTTGACTTCTGTACCTTCATCATGAGTGGCAATCTTTTGCACCATAGAACTTTGGCCAAGAGTAGCATGGTTCATTTCAGGTGGACTCCTGGAAGGACCAGGATTCGGTGCCTCTTCTAGCGGCCTATGTGCTTGATTTTCTAATTCAATCGTTATGTGGTTTTGGCCTTCCCATGCCTGAAGAAGACCACTTCTTAGGTTGAGGCTGACTGCATGATCATAAATCCAGTCTTGGCCCAGGACAAGAGGTTCGGTAAGATCCTCATCTTCACACACTAGCACTTTGACTGCCATTAGCACCTCTTGAATGTAGAGGGGAAGTTCCACCTCACCAATGCAAGGGGTTTCCACACCTCCCAATCCTATGAGATATTCCTCTATAGGATTGATTTGTAATTGCAGCTCTTGGCTGTAAGAAAGTCGAACTGCACTAGTGGCTACCCCTGAGTCAATTAAAGTTCTCACCGTCCTTACACTCTCTCCTTGTCCTACTTCTAGGGTTACAAAAGGCTGTCGGTCGATTATTCTATGGGAATGTCCACCTGAAGCCTCGCACATGGCCATGGGATAGCCTAGAGATTCTTGAGTGTCAGGTATAGGCTGGTCTCTACCTTGTCTCCTCAATTTCATTCGTCGGATGCGTTCTAAGCTTCTACCTGTGCTTCTTCTCGAATTCGTTTCTCCTCTTCTTTACGTTTCTTGGCAGTGTTGAGTCGATTTAGCATCTCTTCAGTCAAGGGTTCTTGATATAACTTGACTCTGCATCCACTTATGTAACTTGGTAGAATATCACCCTCTAGAGTGGCTAGTTGAACTGCTCCACTTGTGGAGATCCTATTGATAATCATTGGCCCATGACCTCTCTTCTCTAACTTCCATGCATGTTGCTTCAAGGTGTAGGCTAGGACTAGGTCTCCTGCTTTCAAGCCCTTATCCTTGACGTGTGCATCGAAATATGCCTTCTGCCTCTTCTTGGCTGCATAAATTCCTGCTGCAGCCCTCAATCATGTTTCACCTAATCGTTCAAGATCAAAGATTCTAGAGGACAACTCATGGCCTCTCCAATCATGCTCTTGTGCTACTTTCAAGGTTGGTATCAAAAAATCCAATGGTAGCACTGCATTCTGGCCGAAAACCATCTGAAAGGGCGTGGCTTGGAGTACCGTTTTATAGGCAACCCTATATGCCCAAACAGCATGGTGTAGCTGTTTGTCCCAATCAGAGCGTTTGTTATTCACTAATTTGGTTAGCACATTGCATAGAATCTTATTTGTGCTTTCGGCTTGTCCATTAGCTTGTGGGTGATAGGGGGCAGAGTTCTTGTGTATCACGAAGAAATCTTGAAGAAGATTTTCAATGACTTCATTCAAGAAGTGAGTCCCTCTATCACTTACTAGCTCTATGGGTAGCCCGTATCGGGTGAACACATTCTCAAATAAGAATTTAGCGGTCGTTTGGGCATCATTCTTCGATGTGGCTTTCACTTCTACCCACTTGGTTAGATAATCCGTGGCCACAATGATATACTCAGCATGTGAACCCTTGGCTGGGGGATTAATAGGACCAACAAAGTCTATTCCCCACTTAGAGAATGCATCCACCCATCATAGGTTTCAATGGCATCTCATCTTTACGTATAGGATACTGAGTTTGTTGACACACATCACACCTCTTCACATAGGTATGTGCATCCATGTGAAGGGTTGGCCACCACAAGCCTGCAAACAGGATCGCTTTGATTACCCGATCTGGTCCAAAGTGTCCTCCTGCCACACCTTGGTGAGCAGTCTCTAATATCTTCAGATACTCGCTCTCGTGGACACATAGTCTCAGGTAACCATCTTTACCACGCTTGTATAGATTATCACCAATGAGTGAGTAATCCAGGGCTTCTTGTTCTAGACTTCTTTGTCTGGCCAATGTCATACCTTGAGGGAATGTTTTCGTCCTCAAGAATGCTGCTAGTGGTTCACTCCAATCTGGCACTATGGATACTTGATAAAGAGTGGCATGTTCCACAGGTGGTTTAGTGCAGCAGATCGGGCATTCCTTGCACAGCTTATGGACATCAGCTTCCATAGTAGGCCAATGCACATCGAGTCTCCTTAGTGTCTGTAGGGTTCGTTGCTTTGAGTAGTGTTGCTCTAATGCACCTACATGTGCTAATTGCAACCATTTAGCGTACTCATCCTCTTCCACACAACAAGCCAATATCCCTTGATCTGTTTGTTTGTACATGCTTCCTGCCATGATGTGGTACTTCTGGGCCTTTACTACCTCTCTACCTTGAGTGTTTATGACTGGGTGGTTAGGCCCGTATGTCAATACTGGCACTAATGGCTTAGCCCCACTGAGGTACAACTTCCAGATTAAACAAGTAAGCATCAGGAAGGTCATCTGATACTCCTCGTGGGGCTTCTCCCGATGTGATCCTAGAGAGGTGGTCTGCTCTCAAGTGAGTCTTCCCTTTCCTCACCACAACCTCAAAGTCGTATTCCATTAGCAAGAGAAACCATCTTACTAATCTACCGGTATTGCAAGGTTTGTTTACCAAGTACAACAGTGCTTGATGACCAGTAAAAAATCTAAACTTACTTGTAAGCAAATAGTGCCTAAACTTCTTAACCGCATACACCATGCCTAAGCCTTCTCTCTCAGTAGTGGTATAGTTCCGTTCAGCAACATTTAGTTGTCTACTAGCATAGGCAATGGGAAGATCCATATTACCTTCACCAGTAGGTTGTGCGAGTACACATCCAATAGCATAATTGGATGCATCCACGTGAACATGGAAGGGTTTATTCCAATTTGGTGTGGTCAAGATTGCTGCTGAACACAATCTTCTTTTGAGTTCATTAAAGGAGTCCTCACACTCACCAGTCCACTCAAAGTTAGTCAAAAGTCCATACAGAGGCTTTGCAATGATGGCATACATGTGTATGAAACGCCGGTAATAACCGCAATGCCCAATGAAAGCTTGTACTTCTTTGACATTCTTTGGCCTAGGTAACTCTGCTATGGCTCTTACTTTCTCTTCATCAGTGGATATGCCATTCTTCGACACTATATGTCCTAGAATCTTGCCTTGTGTGACCATGAAAACACACTTTTCTGGGTTCAAGCAGACTTGATATTCTCTACACTTGTCAAAGATTTGTCTGAGTTCAGGAACATGGGTTTGTCTAATGTTGGAATGAGCACAAAGATCATCAACATAGACCTCTAAGTTTTTCCTCAGGAATTCTTTAAATACATGACACATTAGCCTCTGAAAAGTGGCTGGCGCATTGGTGAGACCAAAGGGCATTACTCTAAAAGCAAATATGCCCCACTCTCTGGCAAAAGCCATCTTATGCTGATCTTTTGGAGCAATGGCTACCTGATTGTAGCCCGAAAATCCATCAAGGAAGCTGTACACTTCCTTGCCTGCTACTCTTTCTAGTAGATGCTGCGTGATGGGAAGTGGATAATTATCTCGGATAGTGGCTGCAGTAACCTTCTTCAAGTTAATGCACACACGTAGCTTTCCATTCTTCTTGGGCACCACTACAATGGGGGATACCCACTCAGTGTGCTCAATTTCATAGATAAATCCAGCTTCCACAAGTCTATCTATCTCCTCTTTGATCTTAACAGCATAGTTATCATTATATGTGTATGGCTTTTGCTTAGAAGGTTTAGCATCTGAGGTCATGGGGATTGTGTGTGAGCATATGTCCGGGTCTACACCTTTCAAATCCTTGTAGCTCCAAGCGAATACATCTCTGTATTCTCTTAGCAAGGCTATCAATTCATACTCCTCCTCCTTGGTGAGGTCATGTCCTATGTAAGTGCATCTTTCTTCTCCTTCTTCTATGGCTACCACTACTTTCTTGGTGGTTTCTTTGTTATCATAGGCCTCTCCCGATTGCGCCTCACGTTTAGGCATTCTCACCATGACTCTTCTATCGTCTATCTCATACTTTTTAAAGTGTTCAGGGACCTCAAACAAAGATTCTTCCTCCTCAGGTGTGACTTCTCTCTTCTTTCTTTCCTTACCTTCATTCTTGGTAGTCACTTGTGTGGTTAACCTCACATCATTTATAAGTTCTCCATGTCTGTGAGGATAAGCTTCCACTTCGTAGAAGTATTCTTCATCTGATGCAAAAGGTGGGTCCATAATGATTGACTCAAGATCGGAGTCACTTGCATCTTCAAATGCATCAGGGCTAGGTTCGCATTCTTCTAAAACTGCATCTCCCATGATTGGCTCTATGGAGAAGACAGAAATGTCATAGCCATCCTCATCATAGTGGGGTGTCCATTGCTCTTCATTGATGGCTACATCCATAGTTGCTAGAATTTCTGCCCAGCCGTGAGGTTCAAATTCTTCGTCCGGAAATACTACAGGTGCATAGGCTGGGTCTTGAATTGATCTATGTGTTTCCTTCGCACCTAGCTCTCTGGATTTTTCCCTCTTCTCTTCTTCTACTGCTACTTTGCACATCCATAAGTGGGTATCTTCATGCATCCATGAGGATCCTGATCCTATGGAATACACCGATTCCGTATCATCTTTGGCTCTATGGATGGGGTTCCATTGGATAGGAGGGACATCTCTATGAGAATAGTCCTTGAGATTCACTTTGGTCGTAACACCTAAGTGTTGCAGGTACAAGGAATTGGTTCCCCAATCCTGTACCACTTGCAACTGTCGCATAAATGGTCTTCCCATAATCATCTCATAGGCATGATTTTTGCTAAAGTCACATATGGCGAAGGTGTGCTCAAACTCAACACCACATGTAGTGAGAGTTATTCCTTCTAGCAGCCCTAAGGGTCTCTCTATGTGACCGTCAGCCATCTGCAATTTCATCCTCGTGGGCCTGAGTGCTGGCTTGCCCCAACGCTTCCATAGGGAAGTGGTGGCAATTGCAACTCCTGCACCTGAGTTTAGAATGGCCTTGGTGGTGTATCCTTGATGGGTGATAGGAAGATATGTGTTTCCCTCTTCTCCCTTGCTCATGTCTCCTATCTTGTCCAAGGGTATTTCTAGCACTGTTCTTTGAGATCCTACCTAGGAACGCGGTTTTGCTACTTTGGGCACTTGATTGGCTACATGTTTCCACACTTTTGGTCTAACCTTAAGCAGCTCTTCCACAGTGAGATTGCACTGCACTTTGGTGTTCTTCACTACCTCCGTGTTCCTAGGTATGACTAAATCTTTGTTTCTTACCATGACGGTCGGTGCTCTCATACAAGTAGACTTAGCTTCCCATGGACCTGTGAAATGGGGTAGCTCCTGTAAGGAATTGGACTCGAAGTCTAATCTCTCTAGAGATTGGGAACTCTCCTGGTCTCCATAAATGGAAGGAAGGTCTTGTGGGAATTGATCGTGTGTGTCATCCACAAGTTCAATGGGAGGAGGGACTTCACTTTCCTTTGCCCACTTTTCTTCTTGAATCTCTCTCAGGAACTCTGGTGAATATCTATTCATGGAAGAAGAGGTGTCTGGTTCCGTGGAGTTAGGCACATAAGCTTCCTTGGGAGGAATGCTTATTCCATCGTTTGCCTTCTCCTTGGCCTGGAATTTGGCTTCCTTTGCAGACTTTGCAATTATCTTCTCCAATCTATCCAATAGCCCATCAAAATGCAATGGTGTTCTAGTGGAATTAGAGCAATTGAAGAGGCGACTGGCCTCAAACATGGCTTGGGCCAATTCCACCATCTTGGCACACAACTTGGTTCGTTCAAGCTCTAGGTCCGCCCTAGGGTAGCATCTTTCATGATCCGTTACATTTGGCCCTTCGTGGATCCTAGCCTGATATGCTTTAAGCATCATGTCTATATCTTTGAGAGTGGGATCTGCTAAGACTGATCCTACCCGGGGTGGTGGGTGGGTTACATTTGGTGAATTGGAAGGTTGAGGGATGGAAGGTGGTGGGGATGGTACTGGAAGTGATGTGTGAGAGTGCGTTTGAGAGGTGATTTCTATGATCTTGGCTTTGGTCTCTCGCAGACTTTCCTCTAGTTCGCTCATCTTTCTTGCCCATTGCCTCTTCATGCATTCACGACTATCTCTCCAAGCTCTTGTTCTCTTCTTATTCTGGCTCTCAGTCTCACTAGCCTCCGCATTCTTCTCCTGACCTAAGTCTTGGTTTTGCTTAAGTGCCTGAGCTCTCGTAATGACTTGTACTGGAGCCGTGGAAGTCACACTTCACGTGGAGTCCACCACTAGCCCGATGACATTGATAGGAGCAATTTTTGGCATATTGGCAGGATTCTTGGGACACTCTCGTAACAAATGCTCCTTTCCACAATCCGGACAAAAGCCTTGAATTGTCACGAATTGGGTTTGTGTAGGTGCAGGTAGAGGGCAATCACGAATGAGATGATCTCCTTGACAGCGATAGCATGGCCCTCTAGGAAATGGAGGTCTCATCGGCCTAGGTTGGGATCTCGCGTTGGGGTTTGCGTACATGACATTTGCGTATTCTAGCTCCCAAGTAGATTCACTCGGTTCTTCATAATAATATGACTCACTATGCTCCGGTGATTGCATGTAGTAGGCCTGGGGGCTGTGAAGAGATGGATAGGTATGTGCTTGAAGATGAAGAGGTATTGCAAAATCCTTTATCTACACTAGCCAAATGAACTCCAGGAGTATATGGTGGGCCCTTTTAGCTTGCCAATGGATGTATTAGACACCCTATGTACCTTGGAAGATCACTCTCAAAAAGATAGATCAAAACAGATAAGTTGGAGTTAGCTCAGAGGTGAAAACTTGTTATTCTTGGTTCATACACCTGTCCAGTGTTTTACATAATTCTCTGAGCACAGCAGCAATTAGCTTAATTCCTCTTGGGGAAGTCTAGGTAACTTAAAGAGCTAACTTTCAAGAGTAATCTCATAAAAAATAATGAACCACACTCTGAGAATGAGTTTTAACAACTGATGACATCATCCCGATTTTCACGGGCTGCTACAATTTGAGACCAGTGAGCAGAAAAATCAACATAACTCAAAATCTAGGAATCCAATGATTATGAAAATTTGTATGGTTATACTAGACAGTAAGTTAAATCCAACAAGCTTTAAATCACTGAATTTGGATAAGTAACCACTGAGAAATGGTTCTGACAAGATGAGTGAAAAAGTCGGGTACCTGACAGAGAAGTGAAGATGAACAGACCCTGTTGACTTCAAATGAACATAACTGAAGATTGCAACATCCAAATGACATGAAAATTTGTGAGAATATAGTAGACTTATAGAGCTAACTTACCAAGTTAAATCACTGAAAATGATGCACCAAGCTCAGAGAAAACATCTCTGCAAGCTGACTGAGAAAACTGAGAGTAATGGCAGTGAGTAGTACACTTCACAAGAACATGGAAAGATGAACTCAAATAATCATGAAAATGAAAGTATATTGCTTGTACAATACAATGACTTACTGATACATATGTGTGCCTTGTAATCACACCTTGATATGGCATAAAGCTCAGCTCTTGGAGGTCTTCACATAGGTCTCTCTAACCACGACTAAAACTGCCATCTATTTATAGTTGAGTTTGGGAGGCTAACTTCCCTCAATCACTCTCCAATCAATCAATGATTGATTTGATTCTCTACCTACCACAAATCACGAATTCGTGGCTCCTCTTTCCATTCTTGATCAAGTGGACTCAACCACTTAAGATTCTCTTACTTTTACATTAAGTAAACTCTTCAAAAGTTACAAGAGGTAGTTCACAAGTGAACTTTACATAGTCTTCTTTTTAAAGCTTCTTCTAAGACTTTGTGAGACTCAAGCCAATACTTAGGCTTGTCATAGACTTGCTCCAACAGCTCTCAACATGGGTGGAGTCAAAACTATGATCACTTGGATCACTTTCTGAAAGCGAGGATGTCACTGGCACTAAAGCTCTATTTAGATTTTCTTCTACCGCTGCATACTTCACGGGAATCACGTTGGTGGGGGTAGGGGGTTGTTGTGCTAACACAGGTGTAGCTCAGTGATGAGTAGCACCTCCTTTAATGTCAATCCGGGAAGACGTGAGGATGGTATGAAGACCTCGAGCAAGTGGCGGCACAAGTGCGTGAGTGAGAAGCACACAAACATGCACACACATACACACACACGCGCACACACGGCAAGACAAAGAGTGAGAAGCAATGGCGTTCTTAGATTACTTTCAAAAAGCTCTTACAAGTTCGTTTCATTTACAATCTACCCTCAAAAATGAGCTCTCTAGCTCCTTTTATAGTTTTTGACTAGCTTTGGCCCTGTTCAGACCTAGTGTCCGGCCTAGTTAAAAATTAGGTTCCAGGGCTTATTAGAGGGCTCAAACGAGATCTAAAAAATATGAAAATTGGCAGGTAGATACTTCTAAAGCTCCTCAAGCTCAAGGACTCCTTGGCTTGCACAAAATGGAGCTACAAAAATATGAAATGGTATTTACAATGGTGTTTAGTGATGAGAATCACTTTTAATTGGTGTAAGGGTTTTTGAAAAGTTAAAGGGTTGTCTAAGTGCTAGATTTGCGTGAATGCTCATACTTGTTTCTTCATGAGGAAAATTATTGGCCTACTTGCGAGATCTTCTTTGACTGCCATGTCTGCCTATGTTGTCCCTTCGCTCTGACTCTCTTCGTCTTGTGGCTCCTTCGGTTCCCTGACTGCTGCCAACACCCCCCCCCCCCCCGCTCTCGCGTCTGTCGCCCCTCACAGACCCTTGTCTAGAGGATTTTTGAACATAGTATTGGACGACATCGGAGGCTAGGTGGTGTTCTTCGAGGCGCAAGCCGTGTGCTAGATCTGTGAGCAAATCATCCCAATTCACAGGTCCGGGAACATCGGGATGAGGCACCCTCAATTGTTCTGAGTAAATGGTTCTCTCCACAGCAAATAATTGGAGGAGATGTGATGGTCTGGGTATAAAGATTTCGGAGTGATATTCCCAGAATCCTGTGATGAACATCTCCTCAAATGTCTGTTTAAAGCAGGCTGGAAGGTACTTGATTCTGGCGTGCCAAGCATATATTACTTCAATTGACGGGGTGGTACTCATATCGTACACTAGATCCTGGTTTCCTATCACAAAGCCTGCACCTGACAAGTGAGGGTCCTTAATGTTCTTAAACGTCCTGAAAGTGATCAGCATTAATTCAAATATTTTCATACACATCTGGGCCATCACATCAGGATTATTGCGTAGCCGAGTACTCCAGTGACGGATTGTAGAAATCATGTAGTTGACCGTGGGGGGTCCTCGTGGAGGTGCTAGGTAAACATAATTCAGCCATTTTGCACAGGCTTTGATGTCTCTGACGGCAATAGTGAATTCAGGCCAGGTGCGTCGTCGAAGAACTGGAATGTAACAAGGATTATATTTAATAAACAACGGCATATTATTCCAGGTTCGGACCATTTCAGGATACGTTTCCAAAAGCCTGATTGTCCAGGTGGGTTGATGGATGGACCCACGCTGAGCACTTTCCGGTATATCATCTGGACCAAATTGTGTAGCAAATGTGGGAGGCTTGCCACATTGTCGTTGAATCTCCGCGTTGTAATCGGCCAAAAGTATACAGAATGGCACATATTGGTCATTATTGGTGCCGATCCATCTATGATGAGACATGCTTCTGAAATATTCAGACTTTATGACAATTTCTTCTAAGTTCGCTAGTGATTGGATCTGAATAGCCACCCGTTCTTCGTGGGTGTTCGATGTCCTTTCCAGTGTCTGAAGCCACTCGGGTGCTTCCACTTCCAATGTGTCTAGTCCCTCTGAGGTTCGTCGTCCGCCTGGCATTGGCATAGGAACATACGGTTCCTCGTACGAATCATCTACCTCAATAGGGACCAACTCTTCTTGCTCTGGTTCTACCACTGGAGATGGCTGCCTCTCGTATGTCAGTAACCTCTGCTGTAATTCTGCTACCTGCTCAGTTAAGGCCTTTACTTCATCTGAGGTGGAGGTTGATGGGACACTCTTCGGTTGTTCTTCCTGTTCCTTAAGTCTGCTCTGAAGTGTGTCACGCTCTCTTTCCAAGTCATCATGGGCTTCTAGGAGATCTGCATAGCTTTCCAAAATGATTTTCATCGTCTCCGTGGGAACTGCTTTGAACTGCTCTGGATCTATCTCGTGAGGGGAGCCTTCCATTGCCGCTTCCAGATTCTCTTCATTATGTTTTTGCAGTCTTTTGTTCTCTTCCAGTGCTGTGGCCATATGTTTCCGTAGTAGCGCCAAGTTGCGTCTGACTCGTAGGTTATCGGCCTGGTATACTTCGAGCAAGGCTTCTAGTTGTTTGACGCCTGATTCTGTTGATGGTTGTGGTGCCTCCAATAGTGTTTGGTGAGCCTGCTCAAGCGTTGTGTAGCGTTGATTCACTTCTGCATTTTCCTCCTGTAGAATGTAAAATTGCCTTTGTAAGTTCTGATGGTGTGTTGTCAGTTGTTGATACCGGCTGTCTAGAGCTCTGTACTCATTCTGAAGCTGATATACACATTGATTTAATGCTAAAAATATGCTATTTACATTAAATGATGCTGGGAGGGGTGAAGATGTAGGGGGAGTGGGGGCGGGAATGGGAGTTGTGAATGATGTGGATGCAAGTGGAGATGTGGGTGGAGGGGGTATGGGAGATGAAGGTGGCATGGGGGGAGGGAGCGGTGCTGTGGTAGGAGATGTTTCCATAGTGTCAATTGTTTGAGTGACAGTGTAGATGGGGATCGTGGGTGGAGTGGATGTGACGTCAGTGAAAAGAGTGGTGAAAGTGGGCATGGTGACTCCCCCGAATTGGATTCCCGGAGAGAGTGGGATACCCATGACAATGGTGGTGGTAGTGGATGTGGTGGTGCTAGTGTCATGTGGTGGAGTGAATTGTGTAGTGCGAGGTGGGGATGGTGGTGATAGTGGTGCTTCCTGATGTTCGTCTGCTTGCGTTGTCTCTCCTGGTGCTGATACATTGATATGCATTTGTTTCCCGGACCTCCTGGGACGAACGGGAACCCTCGTCTCAAATCTGTGAATGTAAGCCATTGCCTCATGGATGGCCTCATCCACTCCTACGGCGTCGGCATGAAGATTTATGGACTCAATGAACAAATCGTCCACACCTTCCTCAGCTAGCAACTGGTTCATGAGTTTCTTGCCCGATTCCAGTGACATCTTATGCTGTTCTTCAACTAGTTGCATGATTCGATATAGTCTTTTGATTTGTGCCGAATACGCAGGGGCACTTGCCAGCTCTGAAAGCTCGTCATATTCTTGTTCCTCGTAGGCTTCTTCTTCTTGTTCTGTCTCTTGTTCCTCGACGTCGACTTCTACCACTTCTAGTCGGGTGGGGGCTGCTGTTGTTGTCTGTGGTTGTGGTTCCTGAGCACGTTCTGTTTCCGTCTCGAGATTAGAATCATAGATAAGTCGGGCTACTTCTTCATCCGTGAGATCATTTAGAGTAAAACCCTATGGGAATTCCAGATCTGATGGGACGGGTGGAAATACCAGATTAGGTCCATCTGTGCTTGGTCTTGGTAGCCGGATTGTGAATGGCCTAACGCGTCGTGTCTGGGGAGGGGTAATTTCTGGTGTAGTGGTGGCTCCCCTAGGTTGAGCACAGGGTAATTGTACTCCCCCCCTCATCTTCTTTGATGGGGGACCTGCTGCTGATAGTCTTCTTTGGAATTCCTGGGCGCGGGGCCATATGAGTGCCCGCTGAATAGGCACGTCATAGGCCAGACATCAGTAGATTATCTTTGTTAGAGCGCAACATCCATGAAGCACATTTTTCTGCTTCTTGTTCCACCTTTGATGGGCTAGGTGGATCTGATCTATGATCCAATGTGGCACATTGATGGGAAGGCCTTCCGTCTCTGCCAGATACAAGCTGAACCATATTTTCTTTGGGGGCATTGTGAATCTTTCCTGGGCGGGGAAAGCAAAATGTTGCATGACGGTCCGCAGGTGAAGAGCAATGGTTGGTGTCATTGCCACCATATCCTTCAGCTTATTAAGATCTTTGTGTTTCATTCTACCTGGAACCATGGTCTCCTTTTCTGTAGGGATGTGCATGCCATACATGCCCAATGCTTCTCGTACCAGATTAAGGGTCAGCTTGAATCTTTTAAGCTCATGACCCGGCAGCAGTGAGGGTAACACAAAGGTGCTGTCGCCTCCCTTGGCCCTGCTTGGCGTGATGGTACTGATAAGATATGAATAGCGTAAGAAATCCGGCTTTGGTAAGTGGGCCCTGAAATAACTGTCCACACCGGCTTTGGTCCATACTGATCGCATGACCTCGGCGTTCTGATAGCTTTCAAACTCGCGTGTGAAAAAGTGGTATCGTCCCCATTTACCATTAAATTCCAATTCTGCTTCCCAGAAATAGGTTCCATCGCCCAATGGTCCAGCGACATCACTGAACCAATGAGCGTGTTTACCTACTTGAGAAGTGTGCCCTTGAGGAGGATCCTGAATGGGGAGCACATGCACGGCTTGAAGTTCTTGCGGCCTTGCGGTGAGATGTGGCTCGAGGAGGAGTGTTTCTATGTCCACAATCTGTGCACCGGATCCAGCTTGAGAACTGGCACCTCCTGCTTCTACCATGGCCCTGCTTGCTGGTTGGTTCTATGAGAATGAGAATATAGAACCACGTGTTAACATCGTAATGGACAGAATAAATCCGTTGTTGTCCCCGTTACAACATTAACATGAGGTAGATGGTGAGTTAGTGGTTAGTAAGTGCACGAAGACAATGTGTGTAGTTAATGCTTGGGTAGTCCTAGGAGACTAATGCAATTAGTAAGTGGGGATGAATTTACAAATTGGGGTCGGGGGGTTTATTACAGGTCTTAGGCGGCCAATTGCAGTGGATGGGTTTTGTTCTTGGTTTCGTAGAGACTCTAGAGAGCTTTATAGGTGTATCGACTTGAAAATGAGGCTTTTTAGGGACCCATTTACAAGCGATTATGTTCGTGCTCATGGGCCTTGGTGTGTTCCTGAGTGTTGGAAACGAGTGAATGCTGGCTGTGCGAGTGAGTGGGTTACGCTGTATAGGTTGTGGCCTTGGCGTAGCTATTTGCGCCCGCAAGCAAGCCTTAGGCACCCAAATTTGTCTTGATTGTGGGCTAGCCTTCATCGATTTCTTGGGCACCCAAATAGATTTCATGTTAGCAGAAGAATTTCTGAAAGACTTCTTATTAGTGTCGTGTTGTTGGTTACTAATAAGAGGCTTTGCCCGTGTGGTTGGCTTGAGTGCAACCGGGTGTTCGCCTTTCCGCACCCACACTTGGTTCACTTGCTGAGACATTTTGTTGTGCAGGTACTTTTGATTTCCGGCATAGGTAGTACTCTGCTTCTTCTGCCTTTGATCCACCTTTGGTTGTTGCCTCCTTCTGGCCTTTGGAAAAGAAGGGAGTTCCGTTGCATCCCTGACTCCTTTTTTGAGAATATCATTCCTCTGCAACACATAGTTTTGGACAAGAACAGCATGGTCAACTTAATGTGCACCCCTGGAGGGACCAGGAGTCTGTGCCTTTCCTAGTTCCTTGAGTGCTCCATTATCTAACTCTACTGTAATTCGACTATGATTGACCCATACCTGAAGAAGTCCACTTCTTAAGTTTAAGTTGACTACTCGGTCATAGATCCAGTCTTGACCCAAGACAAGAGGTTCAGTGAGATCCTCATCTTGACACACTAGTACTTTAACTATCATTGCCTCATCATGAATGTAGAGGGGAAGTTCCACCTCGCCCATGCAAGGGGTTTCCACGCCTCCCAATCCTATGAGATATGCTTCCACAGGATTGACAGTTAACTGCAACTCTTGATAGTAAGACAATTTAACAGCACTAGAGGCTGCACCTGAGTCAATCAAGGCTCTTACGGTCCTTGCACTCTTTCCTTGTCCTATATCTAGGGTCATGAAAGGACGTCGATCAATTATCCTATGAGAGCTTGTTCCTGCGACTCCACACATGGCCATAGGATATCCTTCATCTACGTATGCATCTTGCCTAGGGTGCTCTCTACCTTGTCTTCTTAATTTCATCCTTCTGATGCATTCTAAAGCTTCTGCTTGAGCTTCTTCTCGAATTCGCTTTTCTTCCTCTTTGCGTTTCTTAGCAGTGTTGAGTCGACTGAGCATTTCCTCCGTGAGGGGTTCCTGATACATCTTGACTCTGCATCCGCTAATATAGTTCGGGAGAACATCACCCTCTAATGTGGCCAGTTGTACTGCTCCACTCGAGGAGATCCTATTGATGATCATAGGTCCGTAGCCTCTCTTTTCTAGCTTCCTTGCGTGTTGTTTCAGTGTATAGACTAGAACTAGATCTCCTGCTTTCAAGCCCTTATCCTTCACATGGGCATCAAAGTATGCCTTCTGCCTCTTCTTAGCTGCATAGATTCCTGCAGCTGCTCTCAGTCTTGTTTCTCCTAATCGTTCAAGGTCAAAGATCCTAGAGGAGAGCTCATGACCTGTCCATTCGTGCTCTTGTGCTACTCTTAATGTAGGAATCAAGAAGTCCAAGGGTAGCACAGCGTTTTGGCCAAGTACCATCTGAAAGGGGGTGGCTTGGAGTACCGTTTTGTAGGCAACTCGATATGCCCAAACAGCATGGTGTAGCTGTTTGTCCCAATCAGAGCGTTTAGTGTTCACTAATTTCGTCAATACATTGCATAAGATCTTATTAGTGCTCTCAGCTTGTCCATTAGCTTGAGGGTGATAGGGGGCAGACTTCTTATGTATTACCAAGAATTCTTGGAGTAGATTTTCAATCACTTCGTTCAAGAAGTGAGTGCCTCTATCACTTACAAGCTCTATAGGTAGCCCATATCTTGTGAATACATTCTCAAACAAGAATTTAGCAGTTGTCTCAGCGTCATTCTTTGTCGTAGCTTTTACCTCTACCCACTTAGTTAGATAGTCTGTTGCAACAATGATGTATTCCGCATGAGAACCCGTAGCTGGGGGATTAATGGGACCTACGAAGTCTATTCCCCACTTAGAGAATGCACGTCCACCCATCATAGGTTTCAGTGGCATCTCATCTTTGCGTATAGGGTACTGAGTTCTCTGACAGACATCACATCGTTTCACATAGGTATGTGCATCCATGTGAAGGGTCGGCCACCAGAAGCCCGCAAATAGTATTGCCTTGATCACCCGATCTGGTCCAAAGTGTCCTCCTGCTACACCTTGGTGAGCAATTTCCAAGATCTTAAGATATTCACTTTCATGGACACATAGTCTCAAGTAACCATCTTTACCACGCTTGTATAGATTATCACCAATGAGTGAGTAATCCTGGGCTTCTTGTTCTAAACTCCTTTTCCTAGCCAGAGTCATGTCTGGAGGGAATGTTTTTGTCCTCTGGAAGGATACTAGAGGTTCACTCCAATCTGGCACAATGGATACTTGATAAAGAGTGGCGTGTTCCACAGGTGGTTTAGTGCAACAGATTGGGCATTCCTTGCACAACTTTTGGACATCCGCTTCCATAGTTGGCCAATGCACTCCAAGTCTCCTTAGCGTCTGTAAGGTTCGTTGCTTTGAATAGTGTTGCTCTAATGCTTCTACATGTGCTAATTGCAACCATTTAGCGTACTCATCCTCTTCTACACAACAAGCGAAGATTCCTTGATCTGAGTGCTTGTACATGCTTCCTGCCATGATGTGATACTTTTGGGCTTTCACAACCTCTCTATTCCGTGTGTTTACCACTGGATGATTAGGTCCGTATGTCAATACTGGTACCAATGGCTTAGCCCACTGCGGCACCACTTCCAAATTAAACAAGTAAGCATCAGGAAGGTCATCTGATACTCCTTGTGGGGCTTCTCCAAATGTGAGCCTAGAAAGGTGATCTGCTCTTAAATGAGTCCTCCCTTTTCTTACCACAACCTCAAAGTCATATTCCATGAGCAAGAGAAACCATCTCACTAATCTTCCTGTATTGCATGGCTTGTTTACGAGGTATAGTGATGCCTGATGATCAGTAAAAAATTTAAACTTATTTGCAAGCAAATAGTGTCTAAACTTCTTAACTGCATATACCATGCCTAAACCTTCTCGCTCTGTAGTGGTGTAATTCCGTTCAGCCGCATTCAATTGTCTACTGGCATAGGCAATTGGAAGATCCATGTTACCTTCACCAGTAGGTTGTGCAAGCACACATCCAATGGCGTAATTGGATGCATCCACGTGAACATGGAATGGCTTATTCCAATCTGGTGTGGTCAAGATTGGTGCTGAACATAATCTTCGTTTAAGCTCCTGGAAGGAATTCTCACATTCATCCGTCCACTCAAAGTTAGTCAGAAGTCCGTACATGGGCTTTGCAATGACAGCATACATGTGAATGAATCGCCGGTAATAACCACAATGCCCCATGAAAGCTTGTACTTCCTTGACATGCTTTGGCCTAGGTAGCTCTGCTATAGCTCTCACTTTCTCTTCGTCAGTAGATATGCCATTCTTTGACACTATGTGTCCTAAAATCTTGCCTTGCCTGACCATAAAAATGCACTTTTCTGGGTTCAGGCAGACTTGATATTCTCTACATTTGTCAAAGATTTGTCTGAGTTCAGGAATATGTGTTTGTCTAATGTTGGAATGAGCACAAAGATCATCAACGTAGACTTCTAAGTTTTTCCTCACGAACTCTTTAAATACATGGCACATCAGCCTCTGGAAGGTAGCCAGTGCATTGGTAAGCCCAAATGGCATTACTCTAAAAGCAAAAATGCCCCATTCTGTGGCAAAGGCTGTCTTATGCTGATCTTCTGGAGCTATGGCTACTTGATTGTAACCCGAAAATCCATCAAGGAAGCTGTACACTTCCTTACCTGCCACTCTTTCTAAGAGATGTTCTGTGATGGGAAGTGGATAGTTATCTCGAATTGTGGCTGCATTGACCTTCTTCAAGTTAATGCACACACGCAGCTTGCCATTCTTCTTGGGCACCACTACGATGGGGGATACCCACTCAGTGTGCTCAATTTCATAGATAAATCCAGCTTCGACCAGTCTATCTATCTCCTCTTTAATCTTAGCAGCGTAATTATCATTATATGTATAGGGCTTTTGCTTAGAGGGCTTAGCATCTAAAGTCATGGGAATGGTGTGTGAGCATATGTCAGGGTCAACACCTTTCAAATCCTTGTAACTCCAAGCGAATACATCTCTGTATTCTCTTAGCAAGGCAATTAACGCATGCTCTTCTTCCTCTGTTAGGTCATGGCCTATGTACGTGCATCTCTCCTCTCCTTCTTCTAGGGCCACTACTACTTTCTTGGTGGTTTCTTTGTTATCATAGGCCTCTCCTGATTGTGCCTCTCGTTTAGGCATTCTTATCATGACTCTCCTGTCGTCTATCTCATACTTCTTAAAATTTTCTGGGACCTCAAACAAAGATTCTTCCTCTTCTGGTGAGACTTCTCTCTTCTTTCCTTTCTTCCCTTCTTCCTTCGGGGTCACATGTGTCGCTAATCTTACATCATTTGTAAGCTCTCCATGCCTCTGGGGTTGAAATCCTACTTCATGGAAGTATTCTTCATCTGATGCAAAAGGTGGGTCCATAATGATTGACTCTAGATCGGAATCACTTGCATCCTCGAATGCATCAGGGCTGGGTTCGCATTCTTCTAGAACTGCCTCTCCCATGATTGGCTCTATGGAGAAGACTGAAATGTCATAGCCATCCTCATCACAGTGAGGTGTCCATTGTTCCTCATTGATGGCTACATCCATTGTTGCTAGGATTTCTGCCCAGCCATGGGGTTCAAATTCCTCATCAGGAAAGACTACAGGTGCATAGGCTGGGTCTTGGATTAATCTATGGGTTTCTTTCGCACCTACCTCTCTGGCTTCTCTCTCTTCTCTTCTTCTACTACTACCTTGCACATCCATAAGTGGGTGTCTTCAAGCATCCATGAGGATCCTGATCCTATGGAATGCACCGATTCCGTATCATCTTTGGCTCTATGGATGGGATTCCATTGGATAGGAGGGACATCTCTATGAGAGTAATCTTTGAGATTGACTTTGGTCGTAACACCTAAGTGTTGCAGGTACAGAGAATTGGTTCCCCAATCCTGTACCACTTGCAACTGTCGCATAAATGGTCTTCCCAAAATCATCTCATAGGCATGATTTTTGCCAAAGTCACATATAGCAAATGTATGCTCAAACTCGACACCACAAGTGGTGAGAGTTATTCCTTCTAGCAATCCTAAGGGTCTCTCAATATGACCATCTGCCATCTGCAATTTCATTCTCGTTGGCCTGAGTGCTGGCTTGCCCCAACGCTTCCACAGGGAAGTGGTGGCAATTGCAACTCCTGCACCTGAGTCCAAAATTGCCTTGGTGGTGTACTCCTGGTAGGTAATGGGAAGATAGGTGTTCCATTCTTCACCTTCACACATGTCTCCTATCTTATCCAAGGGTATCTCTGGCACTGTTCTCTGGGAACCTACCTGGGAACGAGGTTTGGCTATTTCTGGTACTTGTTTGGCTACATGTTTCCATAATTCAGGTCTAACCTTGAGTAGCTCTTCTAACTTGAGATTGCACTGCACGTTAGTGTTCTTCACTACCTCTGTGTTCCTAGGTATGACTGAATCTTCGTTTCTTACCATGACTGTAGGTGTTCTCATGCAGGTGGACCTTGCTTCCCATGGGCCTGTGAAATGGGGTAGTTCTTGTAAAGAATTAGACTCGAAGTCTAATCTTTCTTGAGATTGGATACTCTCCTGCTCTCCATAAATGGATGGGATGTCTTGTGGGAATTGGTCATGTGCATCATCCACAAGTTCAATGGGAGGAGGGACTTCACTTTCCTTAGCCCATTTATCTTCTTGAATCTCTCGTAGGAATTCTGGTGTGAACCGATTCATAGAAGATGATGTGTCCGGCTCCGTAGAGTTAGGCACATAGGCTTCTTGGGCAGGAATGCTGACTCTTCCACTTGCCTTGCCCTTGTTTTGAAAGGCAGGTTCCTTTTGTGATTGTGCCATTAGATTCTCTATTCTTTCTAGGGAGGGGGAATTGTCTGGTTCAATGGAAATTGGCACATAAGCTTTCGGTGGGGGATGGGTCATGTTTTTGCTTGCTTTCTCCCTTTCTTGATTTTCTTCTTCCTTGGCAGATCTTGCAATTATGCCCTCTAACTTCTCTAGAAGTCCATCCAAGTGTAATTGCGTCTTGGCTGAGCCCGAGTAATTGAAAAGGCGACTGGCTTCAAACATAGTGTGAGCCAATGCGACCATTTTCGCGCAAAGCTTGGTTCTTTCTATCTCTAGGTCAGCTCTAGGGTAACACTTGTCATGATCTGTGACATTTGGCCCTTCTTGGATTCTGGCCTGATATGCTTTAAGCATCATGTCTATATCTTCAGGAGTGGGATCAGCTAATACTGATCCTACTCTAGGGGGTGGTGGGATCATATGAGGTGGGTTGGAAGGTGGCGGTTCGGATGGCGATGGGAATGGTGGTGGTGGGATAGTGTGAGAGGGAGTTTGAGATGTGAGTTCAGTTATCCTGGCTTTGGTTTCTCTTATGCTTTCCTCAAGTTCACTCATCTTTTTAGCCCATTGTCTTTTCATTCTTTCCCGACTATCTTTCCACACTCTAGTCCTTTTCTTTGTTATGCTCTCGGTTTCACTAGCCTCTGGGTTCTTTTCCTGGTTTACTCCTTGGTTCTGCTGCAATGCCTGAGCTCTAGTCACTACCTGTACTGGTGCGGTGGATGTCACACTTCCTGTGGAATCTACCACTAACCCAATAACATTGATAGGCGTGATTTTTGGCATATTATTGGGGTTCTTTGGGCAATCTCGTAAGAGATGCTCTTTTCCACAATCTTGGCAAAAGCCTTGGATCGTCACTGACTGAGTTTGTGTAGGTGGAGGTAAGGGGCAATCACGAATGAGGTGATCTCCTTGGCATCTGTAGCACGGTCGTCTTGGG
This sequence comes from Ceratopteris richardii, assembly GCA_020310875.1. NCBI lineage: Eukaryota > Viridiplantae > Streptophyta > Polypodiopsida > Polypodiales > Pteridaceae > Ceratopteris > Ceratopteris richardii. Next base: position 53,081,368 of record CM035435.1, read on the forward strand.
AATGGAGGTCTTACTTGCCTAGGTTGAGGCCTAGGGTTGGGGTTTGCATACATGACGTTTGTGTAATCTGACTCCCAACTAGGTTCATTTGGCTCTTCACTATAGTAGGACTCACCATGTTCTGGAGACTGCATGTAGTACGCCTGGGGACTATTAGCATGTGTAGAATCAAAGCTATGGTCACTCGGGTCACTTTCAGTAAGCAATGGTGTTACAGGGACTATAGCTCTATTCAAGTTTTCTTCTGCTGCTGCATATTTTACTGGGATCGCATTAGCTGGAGCTGGGGGTTGTTGTGCTAGCACAGGCTGAGGCCTTTGTTGGTTTTGGTAGGGTTGCTGATACGGTTGTTGTGGCCTGCCATAGGGCTGTGGAGGTGTGTTGACCTAAGTATCAACTTAGGGACTTGCGGAGAAAGAGACTATATTTCAATCCCCTCACAAGTGCATATAGTGGGGATACACACCTTTAATTATCAATCCAAAGAGTATACAAACCTAGCCGAGTGTATGAGGACATGCAATCATGTAATGATCAATGCAAATGAACTACTCAAAGAATGTAAATGAGGCAAAGACTTATCCAAACAAGCTCCAACTGTTGGTCAAGGCGAAACGATACTTGGTGCAGTAGCCGTCAGTATTTTGGACTTTTCTCCCAGCTCCGAACTCTAAATATAGAAAATAGCATATGCGTTTCGAAGCTCTCGAGAAGACGCATCCAATGGCAATGGTTTCACTCAATTCCGACGCTCTTACTTCAAGTTATGAGTGAAATACTGAGTCACGGGAATACTTTCCTACACTTCAGCACTTCCTACACTTCGCACACACCTTTCCTACAGCAAAGAAACACTTTCATGGATAGACAACACTCACAAGCACTCTTTCCAAGCAATACACATGCATACAAGCTCACGAAGAAGAAGATAAGGAGGGAAGAAGACACAAATTCGAATTTTTGTGCTCTCTTTTCTCACAATGGCAAAAAGTTCTTTACAAGGAGTCACATTTGACTTATATACTAGTGCCCTAAAAATGGTCCTTTCACACAAGAGACCGGCACTTTATTCACTAAAAGACTAATTTCCTACTATTGTACATGGGTAAATCACTAATCTTCTGTGGGGATGCATCTAGAGGACTCCTCTAGTGCATTTACAACGGAAAATATATACAAGAGTGGTTATGATACAAAAGTTGTGTGTCCAAGTCGGAAAAATTTTGGGGCCCGCCTTTTTCTCTGCTTTGTGCGCTCTTTAGCTCCACAACACTCTCCCCCTCTTCGTCTCTGTCGTCCCTTGATAGACTTTGCTTCGCGAACGCGTCCCGTGGTCCGTGTTGCCTGCTTCTTGATCTTGCATTACGTTTTAGAGGCGCTCTGCTTTTCTTCGCACGCTCCCCTTGGTCAGTATTGTCTGCAGTTAAACAGACATGCAGATTTGATGGCCTTCTTGATTCAAGCTCTACTACTCGAGAGCCTGTTGCACTTGTCTTGCCTGTTGACTTGGGTTGCCACGCACGCCACCAGTGACTAGGAATGTGCTGTTCTTAGTCACCCTCTTAAACTTTTCAGCCTCTACCCCTTTGTAACTTTTGGTCCTCTGATTTGTCCTGGTTGCACACATCTGACCCTGTTGTATTGCTTTGAGGCTGTTTACTTCTTTCCCCCGTGCATGACTTGGCTGATTTCTCTTTTCGCCTGATGCGTGCCCCTGCGGGGCTCTGTGCAGAGATGGGTAATGCGCCCCTGCGGGGCTTCCTGCAGAGATGTATCTTCAGATCTTGCTTTTTAGTGAAGCTGCTTCTTTCGTTGTCTTCTTCTTTTCTTCTTCTTACTCGATTCTCCCTCAACACTGCCCCCCTCCTGGACTCTGTCGTCCCCGACAGGCTTTGATAAGCGACGGGCATATGTTTGATAAACTCTTTGCTCTGTATCATTCAGCTGATTGGCTTCACGTATCATGAGTTGCTTCCATTGTTCTGCCTTCACACCGTCGTTGGGTGGCTGTCTATGATCTGCAAAGAAGCTGAGTTCGTATGCCACTAATCTGGCATTTAAATTGGCTGACATCTTCAAAAAAATCTCAGAATCTATCTCAAAAAATCCTGTAAAGAAAGCTTCTTCGAAGGTTTGCATATATACACTTGGCAAGAACATAATTCTAGAATAATAAGCCATTATTGTTGGGCGGCTAGGCATAACTGACAGGTCAAAAATGAGGATCTCCGTGCCCTGATTAATGCCTATGAAGTTCAAAAATGTGTATGCCGCATGCTTGAATACCTTCAAAATTGTTAGGATCATGCTAATTATTTTGTTTGTCATTTTTACAGCTAGATCAGGTACTGTTGCGTAATTTTGTAGCCAAAATTCTATGGTTTTTATCATGTAATCTTCCGTTGGCAAATAATTATGTGGCGGGCTCGGAAGCAGAGGATAATTGAGCCACTGTTTATTGATAGTACCGTTTCTTTGTAGATCCAAAAATTCCCTGGTATCCCTTCTGCGTGGTAATGGACAAAATGAAGGGTTTACCTGGAATGCATATGGCGCTGCTTGCCAATGCACTCGTAGTGTGGGATGTTTCTCCAAAAATTTTCTCCGCCACACTGGTTGCGCAGCTTCAAACTCTTCTTGAGTGTATGCGAATGTATCATGTTTGAAATTCAGCTGCTCATCTGGACTCTTCCTCGTAATTTTTATTATATAGCGTCGGGTCTTTTCTTTCAAGAGTCCATATGGAGTATTGAAGGGCCTCATGATTTTATCCAGGTCTTTACCTTTGATCTTGGCCTCTTTCATGACTTTGACCACTTCATTTTCAAAATTTTTGGTTAATCGGGACACCACTAGTGCCCGTTCCTTCTGACTTATTTCTGCAGTATATGGCATAGGATGGTCATCGTGTATATCCGCCACTTGCTCACGTATTGGAGAATCATAGATCGGGTGAGATAGAGAACTTACCTCTACCTCGTCAGTAGGATTTTCCTTTTCTGGCACTACTGATGTCCCGATCGGTTCTTTGTCTTTCTTCTGATTCTTCAGCTGTTCTATGCATTCATCTTTTGCTTTTATTGTTTGCATGGCTTCTCCGAGTGCTTCTTTAGTTGCCAATAGTTCTTTACCTATGTCAGCGACATGATCCATGTTTTCACTGTAGCTTTGGACCAGTTTGGCATTCACCTTTTGTAATTGACGCTTCAGCTCACTGGTTTCATTGGCATATCTGCCCTTCCATTCTTCTATCTGGGCTTGTTCTTGCTTTAGCAGCTCTTCATATTTCGATATCTGATCCCGTAATTCTTGATCTTTGGTTTCTGTGGATTCCTGTGGTATGAGTGGTTGATCATATAATAAGGACTTCATTAATTCTTTATTTCTGTTGCGTAGGCTGTCGTTCTCTTCCAGATATAGCTTGAGTTGTTGCTCTAATAGCATGCTTTGCATCTTCATTTTCTCTTTCTCAGCCTCGCTTGCTTCTTGTAATCTTTGCAACTCGGTTAGTTGTGTATGCAGCTGTTGATTTTGAGCGATGGATGCTTCATGTTGTGTCTGGATTGCCAACACTTCCGTATTTTTGTTTGCTAATTCTTTTTGTGTTGCCATCAATTGTGCCGATAGCTGTTCACTCATGAGTTGAAACTGATTCTTTTCTCTTCTTGCTTGATCATACTCGGCATCTATATCCATCATCTGTTGTTGAGTGTCCATGGCTGTTTGAATCATCTGCTTTACTACAGGTTTCAACTGAGTAACATCCACGTTAAGCCATGTTTTTGGTATTGTCGGCTCTTCTCCGGTATTGACGTCCTTGCCCTGAGCAATGTGTAATGTAGTGTAATGGGGCTGCCTAATCTGAAGCTGGATCCTTGGCTCAGCCCCCATGTTTGCTTTATCTTCTTGAGGCGTATCATCGGGCACCTCGATCACAGCCTGTTCTTGGTGTTTGAGCTCCTTCGTTTCCTTACTCACTGGAGTTTGATCTTCCTCTTTAATAGGTGGTTTTATATGTGCAACACGGGTTGTGTCTTCTTTGATGCTTATTTTTGTAGTGTCATTCAATTGAATGACATGCTCCGGTTCCATAGATTCTTCGACTCTCTTTTCCTTGTCTTCCTGATTTTGTGGCATCACTTCCACTTGATGGATCTCGTTCCATTCATCTTCGTGTGTTTCTGTCCGTATATCAGTATCTAATGTATCTTTTTCAGGGCTGGATTCCGTGTTGGTACTAGAATCATCAATGCCCAGCTCGTTGTATCTTCCCGCTTGTTTCGGTGTTTGCTCTTGATTCCGTTGTGTCTTCTCTTGACTAGCTTGTCTATAATGATGTCCTTGAACGTTTAAATTGACCTGCCCTTGCATATACTGATGTGTTTCCTCGAGAGCAGCGGACAGATCTCTCTTGGTAATCGGCATTTGAGCCGTCGTGATCTTCGATAAGAGGTGCGTTCTCTTTGATTGTGGTGTAGTTTGGGCTTCCTCTTCTCGTAGGCGCTTCGTACCCCTCATGGGTTTCTGTGTGTTGGTTCCAGCTTCTTCCACCACAGCTACTGCTTTCTTCTTCTTAGGGATCGTAGCTGATTTTACGTATCTTGCTAGTCCTTCCGAAGTTGGCATCTCTCTCAAACAGTTCTTCATTTCTAAAGCTTCATAAATCAACAATGTAAGAGCTGAACTGCCATTCAAAAACTTCTTTTGCCCCCACTTCTTTTGTGCTTCAAACAATCTTTCTTGTAGATTGATTTTGTTTCCAAGTTGCCTCATGGCATGTGATAATAGTTGGACTACTATCTTCTGTGGAGCTGTATACCTGTGCATGCTGGGAAAGCAAAAATGTTGATGTACCAATCGCACAGCATCTTCTATGTCAATTCTATTTATCTCCAAGAATGATCTCTTCTTGGGATCATGGCATTCTTCTTTCACACTAGTAATGCCTGCTTGATTCCATCCAAAAGCTCTGTTAATCAACTCATGTGTGAATTGGATGGTCTTCCATGTCCCGACTTTATCCAATACTCGGGCTTCTGGGACTGATATTTTTGTTGCGGCAGGCTGCATGGTATTCATCACCTGTGCACACCTCTAAAAGTCTGGTACATATATAGGCAGTTTAAGAAATGCCTCTATTCCTGCTTGTGTCCATACATCCTCAATATGAGGTAGTCCTTGTATGATCATTTTGAAGTCCTGAGACATGATTGGAAAGTAATGATCTGTGTCCATAATTTTGATTGTAGCCATGAAGATTAGCTCTGCCACTGGTTGATCATCTCTGAACCAGTGACCTCTTGCTTTTGTTACTGATTCTAGTGGAAGAAGTTGTACCTCTTCTTGCTATGTAGATTCGGAATCAGTGGATGCCATCTGCACTCAATATAGAGTATGAATTAGTATTCATATGTTCTCAGAAATCGTCCTCTATATGTTGGTTATAAGTTTGATGTTGCTCCGAGTGAATGGTGTCGTCCCTTTCCCGTGTGTGTGAGAAAGGTAATACCTGGATTTTTCTCACTTTTATGTATTTTTATATTTTCTGCTGAAAAGAAAAACAGAAAAGTTAGTTCGTAGCCGAAGCGGTTATTAAATTTTTTGGAGTATTTTCTTAATATATGTACAAGTGCTCTCCTATTTCCCCATTAGGAAAATGTGCTTGACTATCCTGAAATAGAAGAAGGATGTGCCGAATGCTTGGCCTTGTAATGTGGCCCTATCATGCATACTTGGGATCTCGACAACTCCATATGTGTGCAATTGGAAGTAGTTGGAGTATGCATGCCGTTCATTTTGTCTTTCGGCTTCCAAATTTGCTTCATTGTGCTGGGCTTCATGGTATGTCGCCCATTTCCACTGAATGTGGCTCTTTTCTTCTTGTTGTAGGTCTGCTTGGTCTGCTTCTTGAATTTCGGGGAGGGTCGGGTTGCCCTTGCAGACTCCTTTTTTCTCCAGTAACTCTTTATTTGTGGTTGTTTTGCCTGTGCGTTACATTGGTTCTTCTTGTTTTGGGGATCATCCTTCCGGTTTATTTTCCTTGGAATGCAAGACTTAGGGACCCATATCTGCGATCGATCCTGTTGAGCGGCTATGACTTTCTTTGGAATCCATATTGTAGCAATTTGTCGATGACTTCGTTGTTCAGACTGAGTTGATTTCTCTTTTGATTGTTCGTTTTGATGTCGGTTGTGCTTTTGTCGACGAAGATATTCCTCCACTTGATCTTTCTTTATCCACACTTGGTTAGAATATGGAATAGGGTATATTTCAATGGGTACAGATTTGGAATCACTCAGAGAAGCAGTCTCTCTAATGCATGGTGCTTCTGTGAGGTGTGTTTCAGTTTGACTGATACTCTCAAGACTTGCTAGATCAGAACATGGTGTGCAAGCAGAATTTAAGGTGTCCGCACATATAGTACTCGATGAAGGTGTTTCTATAGTGCCACTGATCGTACATTCAGGAATTTGTTCATTAGAATGAACTGTTTGCTCCATGCTCACAGATTTTAATGGTCGCTCGTCTAGCAGACTGAATACTTCACGATGTCCTATCCTGGCTGAGATATATCCTAACGCCAATTGAATGGTCACCTCGTATTCGTAAATCCAATCTTGACCTAACACTACTTCTTCAAGTAAATCTTGGTCATGACACACTAACAGCTTTTGTTCCATAGTGTTATTACCAAGATGCAACGGTAAGGTGATCTCACCTATGCATTGAGTGATTGTTCCTCCTATTCCTATCAACTGGGCCATTGAGGGGCGTATTGTCTCCTTGAGTTTTTGGATCAAAGAAAACTTAATGCAGCTTACAGCGGCTCCTGTGTCAATAAGAGCATTCACCAAGTGATATTCTGTTTTTCCTGCTCCCAAATTTAGATATGGTTGTGTTCTCTACGATCCCAGGTTTTGGGTGGCTCTAAAATTAGCCATCGGGATGAGTTCTTCTCCTTGACGATATCTTTCATCTCGCTCTCTCATCCACTCTTTTCGTTTCTTTATCATTTCCAATGCTTCTTGTCTCGCTTCTTCTCGTATTCTTTCCTCTTCTAATCGTCTATTCTTACCTTTGATTAGTCGTGACATAGTTTCTTCTGTTAATGGTTCTAGGTATTTTTTTACTCTACACCCACTGATGTAGTTTGGTAACACGTCTCCATCTAAGGTTGCTAAGCTGATGGCTCCACTTGTAGATATACGATTAATGATTAATGGACCATATCCTCTCTTTTGCAATTTCTTAGCATGTTGTTTCAAAGTGTATACCAAAACTAAATCTCCTTCCTTCAATTTTTTGTCCTTGATATGCGCATCAAAATAGGCTTTTTGTCGTCTTTTAGCCGCATAAATACCCGCTACTGCTTGTAACCTAGTTTCATGAAGCTTTTCTATTTGGTCCAATTGGGCTGATAATTCATGTCCTGTCCACTCATAAGTAGTTGCTACTCTAAGAGTGGGAATCAAGAAATCAATTGGCAAAATAGCATTTTGTCCATACACTAAGTTAAAAGGAGTAGTGCCTATTGCAGTTTTATAGGCTACTCGGAATGCCCATAAAGCATGGTGTAACTGCTTATCCCAATCTGATCTACCGTTGTTAACGATTTTGGTGAGAACAGTACACAAGATTTTATTTGAACTTTCCGCTTGTCCATTTGCTTGTGGGTGATAAGGGGCAGATTTCTTATGAATTACCAAGAATTCATTCAATAAGGCTTCTATCACTTCATTAACAAAGTGCGTACCTCTATCACTCACAATCTCTATAGGGAGTCCAAATCTAGTGAAGACGTTCTCGAAGAGAAACTTGGCTGTAGTTCTTACGTCATTTTTCGTTGTTGCTTTTGCTTCAACCCATTTGGTCAGGTAATCTGTGGCTACAATTATGTATTCGGCATGTGAACCTTTTGCTGGTGGGCTAATAGGTCCTATAAAGTCTATTCCCCACTTCGTGAAAGCTCTAGCACTCATCATGGGTCTAAGTGGCATCTCATCTCTTCTAATAGGATATTTCGTTCGTTGACAAGTATCACACCGTTGCACATATGTTATGGCGTCTTGATGTAGAGTTGGCCACCACATTCCAGCAAAGAGGATCATTTTTGCTGTCTTGTCTGCAGAGAAGTGTCCTCCTGCGGCTCCTATATGGGCCATCTCTAAGACAGAGAGATATTCATTTTCATGAATGCACATTCTTAATTGGTTATCTTTCCCGCGTTTAAAGAGTTGTTTTCCTATGATGGCATAATCTTTACTCTGTTCCTCAAGAGCACGCTTCCTTGCTAAGGTAGCTCCATCAGGGTATTCTTGAGTCTTCAAGAACTTTACTAGAGGCATACTCCATCTTGGTGCTATCGTAGAATAGCATAAGGTAGAGTTCTCATCTGGGATTTGTTCTTGACAGGTTTGACAAGTTGACACATAGTTATGTGCATCTCTTTGCATGGTTGGCCAATATATGCCAAATCTCTTGAGTGTTTGCCACGTTCCATTTGCATTTAAATGAGTGTTCCATTGGTTGATGTGTGCTTTCTGAAGCCACATTTCTTGTTCCTCTTCTTCCACGCATCTCAGCAGTAATCCGCTTGAATCTTGGTGGTACAAACTTCCCGCAATGATGTGAAGGTTTTTAGTCCTCCAGAGATCTTGCGTTTGGTTTGGTGTGATCCCATCTTTAGGTCCATGTGTAAGTATCGGGATCAATTTTTCTGCCCACTGAGGACATACTTCCAGGTTAAAAAGATAAGTATCTGGCAGGTCATCAGGTACTCCTATGGGTGGTTCTCCATGGGTCATACGAGATAAGTGGTCTGCTCTGATGTGGGTGTTTCCTTTCTTGACTATTACCTCAAAATCAAATTCCATTAGCAATAAAAACCATCGTACTAGTCGTCCTGTATTGCAAGGCTTGTTGACTAAGTACAATAGGGCTTGATGATCAATGAAGAATTTGAATTTGTTTGCCAGTAAGTAATGTCTGAATTTCTTGACTGCGTATACCATCCCTAGACCTTCTCTCTCCGTAGTAGTATAATTGCGTTCCGCTTGATTTAACTGTCTACTGGCATAGGCTATCGGGTGGTCTAATTTTCCTGTGTCAGCTGGTTGAGCTAAGATGCAACCAATGGCAAACTTGGAAGCATCCACATGAATGTGAAACGGTTTATTCCAGTTGGGGACTCGAAGAATGGGTGCTGAACTCAATCGATTCTTTAACTCATTAAAAGCTTTTTCTCATTCTTCGGTCCATTTGAACAGAGTCAATAATGCATAAAGAGGTTTAGCTATTATGGCGTACATATGTATGAATCTTCGATAGTATCCACAATGTCCCATAAATGCTTGAACTTCTTTAGCAGTTTTAGGTCTTGGTAAATCCAAAATTACTTTAATTGTGTCTTCATCTGTTGAAATTCCATTCTTAGAGACTATATGTCCTAAGATTTTCCCTTGTCGCACCATGAAGACACATTTTTCAGGATTGAGGCATACTCGATATTGTCGACATTTAGCAAAAATCTTTCCTAATTCAGGGATGTGCTCTGATCGTATAGCTGAATATGTACAAAGATCATCCACGTATACCTCCATACTTTTTCTCAGAAATTCTTTGAACACATGACACATCAATCTTTGGAAAGTAGCTGGGGCATTCGTTAAACCAAAAGGCATGACTCTAAAGGCGTATACTCCCCATTCAGTTGCAAATGCTGTCTTATGTTGGTCCTCAGGAGCAATGGCTACCTGATTATACCCTGAAAAGCCATCCAGAAAACTATAAAATTCCTTCCCTGCTACCCTTTCCAAGAGATGATCAGTGATTGGTAAGGGATAGCTATCCCTTATGGTTGCGGCGTTCACTTTTTTCAAATTGATGCACACCCTTAACTTTCCATTCTTTTTTGGTACAACCACCAAGGGTGACACCCATTCCGTGTGCTCAATTTCATAGATGAATCCAGCATCTAATAACTTATCTATTTCTTCTTTTATCTTGGCTGAATACACATCATTATAAGTATATGGTCTCTGTTTCGAAGGTTTGGCTTCGGATGTCATGGGGATTCTATGTGCACTTATAGATGGATCTACTCCCTTTAAGTCCTTATAAGTCCAAGCAAAGACATCCCGGTATTCTCTTATGAGTCGAATTAACTCTTGTTCTTCTTCTAATGAGACATCCTGTCCTATGAAGGTACATCTTTCTTCTCCTCCTTCCATAGTTACCACTATCTTTTTGGTCTGTTCCTTATTATCATATGCTATTCCAGGTTGTGCTTCTCTTTTAGGCATTTGAATAGCAATTTTCCTCTCCTCCACTTCATATTTTTTAAAATGGGCTGGTACCTCAAATTGGTCTTGGAGTTTGTTTTCTTCATCTTCTAATCCCCTCTCAACTTATAATTCCCCTTTCTGTGTAAGTTCTTGGTGTTTCTCATTGGTGGTGATATTTATGTTGGTAGGACCATTTCCTAGATCCATGGGTTCAGGTTCCATTTCAATGCTCTCGTAGTCCTCCTTCCAGTCTTTCTCGATCACTTCTCCTTCTTCTGCCTCCTGAAGGACTACCATATAAAGGCTAACATCATAACCCTCCTCATCGATACATTCGTTCATGGTCACTACTTCTTCGTTTACACAGACATCGAGGGTAGCTAAGATTTCCATCCAACCGTGAGGTTCGAATTCTTCATCCGAAAATACTTGTGGCATATAAGCTGGATCTTGTACAGATCTCACTATTCCTTGTTTCTGCTGCCATCCTTTTCTTCTCTCTTCTTCCTTCTTTGCAGCTTGACATATCCACAGATGAGTGTCCTCGTTCATCCAGGATTGATCACTAGAACCTGCACTATGAACCGATTGATCGTCTTCCTCTTTATGGATTTGATTCCATTGTAGAGGTGGCACATCTTGATACGTGTACGTATGTAGGTTTATCCTAGTGGTGGTTCCTGCGTGTTGTAGGTATACTGCATCTTTTCCCCAATCTTGTACGACCTTTAGCTATCTCATGAAAGGCCTTCCCAAGATCATTTCATAATTGCTTGGCCTTTCAAAGTGACATATTGCTAAAGTATGTTCAAATTCCACTCCACACGTAGTGAAGACTACTCGTTCCAACAATCCTAAAGGTCTTTCCGTATGTCCATCTGCCATTTGTATTTTCATGCGTGTTGGTCTTAATGCTGGTTGTCCCCATTTCTCCCAAATTTCTTTGGTAGCAATGCCAACACCAGCTCCTGAATCTAGTATGGCTTTGGTAGTGTAACCCCTATAGGTGATTGGAAGACAGGTATTTCCTTCATCTCCTTCACTAAAGTCTCCTATCTTATCCACTGGAATTCTCACTGTTTTTACTTCGTCAGCTATCTCTTTCTTTTCCTCCTTGACTTCCCATTGATTGATCAATTTCTCTTTTAAGTGTGGTTTTACCTTTAACAGTTCTTCAAATGTTAGGGTACATGGGATTTTTACCTCTCTAAGACGTTGTATGATCTCAGATGTTTGAACTGATGGGTTCGTTTCCCGTCTCCTTATTGATGGAATGCGATACAATTCTGAGTTGTGCTCGTACTCCCCGGTGTAGTTGGGTAGTTCCTTTACATCTTCCTCTTCTTTGTCACTTGCATCCATTGGAAAAATTTCTTCTGAATTTAGTTCAGGTATTGAACCCTCTATTTCATTTTCTGCTTCTAATTCTTCAAAGGGCGGTTCCATTCCTTCTACCTTTTTCCATTTGTCCTCTTGAACTCGTGCCCATAGATCCTTAGTCCAGTCTCCTTCCCCTTCGGGAACTATGGATCCTTCCTTTCTCTCAACACCAAATTCATCATTCTGTGGTCTATTTACTTTGGTTTTTTCACGAGAGTTCACACACTCTTGGAATTCTCCTTCAGAAATTCGGGTATTTGGTAAAGGCGATGCAGGTTTTTCTAAGGTTTGTTGTGCAATTTCTATCAATTTCTTGCAGATTTCTAACCTTTCTTTTTCTAAGTCGCCTCTTGGATATTCTCTCTCATGTTGCTCTATGGTAGGTCCTGCTTTTATTCGTGCCTTATATGCCTGAATCCACATGGCTAATTCTTCAGGCACAGGATCTGCTAGGACTGATCCTACCTCCTCTTTCTTACACTTCTCATTTTTGTTTCCTTCTTCCCTCTTCGGTTCTTCTTTTGGTTTTTGTTTGTTTTCCTCTTTTTCCTTCCTCAGTAATAGCTTCTTTTCTTTTAACCTCTCTCTTCGGTGCTTCCATTTCTGGGACCTTTTACTGGCAATACTTTTCTCTGGTTCTTCTAAGTCTTCAACTCTTTGAGGGATGGGTGTATTCCCCTCTTTGTCACTTTGATTGTTCTCATCTGTTTTATCAGGGGTCTCTCTGGCTTTTGCTCTCGTTATTGCTTTTAAAGGTACTGTGTACTCTTTATCACTCCCTGATGATTCAATCACTTCTATCACATTAATCTGCACGTTAGATGTGACTTTGTTGGGGTTCTTAGGACAATCTCTGAAAAGATGTTCCTCACCACAATCGCTACAGTAGCCTTCCCAAATTCGTTGTGGTGGTGGTGGGTTTGGTAATGTACATTCTCTAATATAGTGGTCACCTCCACATCTGTAGCATGGTCCTCTGGGTACAGGCGGTCTATTCATTGGTCGAGGTGGCATGGTTGCTCTAGGAGCTGTGTACATTAAGGATACATAATCCTGCTCATAACTGTATGAACTATCTGGTATTTCCATGCCATAAGCATATGGTTCATACAGTTGCCCATATTCCATTATCGAGCTTTCATAACTAGGGTATGTTCCTTGACTAGGGTTATAAAATGAGTCATATGGTTCACTACTAGTCAAAGGTGTGGCTGGCACTATAGCCCTCTCTAGGTTTTCTTCTGGTTGTGCAATCTTGACTGGGACAACGTTCTGTGGGTGGGGCGGTTGTTGTCCTAGTACTGGCTGTGGTTGTGTGTGTCCTTGATATGCGTATGGTCGTGGTACTGGTGCCTGCGGCTGATAAGCGGGATATCTAAAAGCTTCACCTCCTTGATCTCTTTGGGGATATCCATACGGTCTCACATAAGGCTGGGTGGGTCTGGTTTGCCTATTGTAAGGGCAATTCTCCGTGCTGTGGTTTGTATATCTTTGCTCTATACTGCAATATTGTAGAGGTCCGGGGACAGAGGGTCTATGATGTGCATAGGCAGGTGGTGGGACTACTCCCCTAGTACACAAATGAGAAGGATGATCACCTCCGCACTGCATACATCTTCTAAGCATAGGCAGTCTCATAGGATTAGTGGGATAATTCCTCTATCCTTGAACGTTCAATTTTTTTGCTACTAAATCTGCTATTTCCTCCACATTGTTTTTAGGGTTTGATGTGCTACTGGTTGACTCTTCACTCTTCAAACTTCCTTGAGGTATTTGCAAGTCTTCTGCAAGGTTGTCTTCTAGGTCTATACATTCCTTCATACACTCTTGCAAATTTTGAACCCTCTTTACATACACTAATGACCTCAAAGTTCCGTTCAACAATCCTTCCAAGAATAATGATACCATTTTATTCTGCGTCGGTCTCTCTTCTACCGGGCATCTGTCTACATATTGCTTGAATCTTCTTGCAGCCAATCTCACTGACTCGGTAGGGACTTGTTTGAAGTTGTGGATTAATGACGAAGAATTGTTTTTAATTCCTGATTTGGTAAATTCTTCAATCATTTCTTGATATACCTGCTCCATGTTCTGAAAGGTATTAGGGTCCAATGGCTGAAACCAAGCCAAAGCTGTGTCTGACAAGGTAAGGCCAAAAGACTCATACTAAATCAAAAAGTCTTCTACCTGCTCGGCTCTAACTACTTGTTTAAATTCTGCTATGTGGTTGTAAGGTTCACTAGAGCCATCATAGTGATTTCTCATGCACTTGGCAACTTGGATCGGCCTTAGTCGTCTTCCTGCTTCAGGTTGCCTAGGCATCACTGGGAAAATTGGTCTTCCTATTGGTATGCCTGGTCCTCTTACTACCGGCGGTCTGACTGGAGCATGAACTCCATGTCTTGGGTCAATAGCTGGTTGAGGCCGGTAATTAGGGTTATTTGCAGGCATTGCAAACTGCACATGTGGTCTGACTGGGATCTGGGTTTGTTGTGTTTGTTGTGTTTGTCCCGACTGTTGATATGATTCGTTCTGGGATGTTCCAAGTGTGTTCCGTGAAGTAGTGGCTTGGTCCCTAGGGGGAAACACTGGGATGTTCTGATATTTCAACTCAGCTCTCTCTAATTCTGTTAATGGCCAATATCTTCTCTGATTTTTATCCAAATATGTGATGATGGTGGGGAACTCAGGATCTTGTAACTCATAGATGGTAACTGGATTAGGAGCAGCTTCCCATATAGAGGAATGGGCTCTAAGCAGATGCTCCATCCCATTGATCAAATATACATCTATTAGAGTGTCATCCTGGGGAATCAGGTCTCCTCTCCAAATTTTAGTAATCGTAGATCTCCCTCTAGGAGTAGTTACTTGCTCTTCGATTCCACCTCCATTTAAGCTTGAAGTATTATTTTCTTCACCATGCTCATTAATGTTTTCCGGGTGTTCTGTGACCACGTATTGGATATCTCGTTTGTCCATGTACAGCCCTCCTACGTACTTGACTGCTGGTCTAGGCACTATGTAAGCTTCTGATGCTTTCTGTAACCTGGCCACAGATCTGTTTAAGCCATCCAAATAAATGGGGATCTCATAGTGGTTGGTGTTCACATACTCCAAGGAGGTTCTGTATTCTCCCTCGATGATTGACATCATGCCAATCATGGGTACTGTGTTTTGCATATCCTCTGAAGCCATGGGAATTTCTCCTTCTGACTCACTGGAGGTCTCCGAGTAATGTGAACGGTTACTTGGCTCTGCTACACTACCTACAGAAGAAATTACGCTTCTTCGGCTTCCTAGGGTTCTTCCGGATCTCAGGTTCATCCACTTAAGAGCTCTGATTAGACTTTGATACCCTTGGGCCTTTGGCACTCTTCTCTATAGGTCAAAAATGTCTAGAAGACTTGAGTTGGAAAGAATTAACTGAAGAAGAATTTTCTACAATCACGATACTTGTTTCCAAAAATCCACGATACACGATCTGTGTTCAGACGATACACGATCTCTGACAAATATCGCGATACCGGCTAGACGATACCGATACTTGAAGGCGAACGATACATGATATTTGGTCACAGGCGATACACGATACTTGGAATAGACGATACTCGATAGGTGGGAAGTATCGCGATCTTTGATCTAAGCGATCTCTGGGCCAAACGATACTTGGCTGGAAACGATATACGATATCTGAGATCCACGATACACGATCTCTGAACTGAAACGATCGACGATACACGATATCTGGTAAATATCGCGATCTCTGAAGATCAGACGATACACGATATTTGAACCAAACGATACTTCAGACAAACGATACACGATCGGCAGCAAGTATCGCGATCTCTGAGAAGCGATACACGATACCTCAGCTCAACGATACTTGATCTCTCGCAAACGATCGCTGGTAAAACGATACACGATACTTGTTAGGTATCGCGATCTTTGACCAAACGATACTTATCAAGTATCGCGACCGGCACGAAACGATACACGATCAACGATACTCAATAAGCGATCGCTGGCAAACGATCTCTGATCAAGTATCGCGATCGGTATGAAACGATACACGATCGATGGGAAATATTGCGATACTCAACCACAGGAGGTCACGATACTTGTGAAGTATCGCGATACTCGACCGCGGGAGTAAGACGATACTTGACCCTTAGACAATTTTTAAGAAAGATTTTTTAAGATTTGGTTTGAACCCCTTGATCTCCTAGCTCCTCTCTCCTCTCCTCACTCTCTGTACCAAACAAAACACACCTTTTTACCCCTTGTAGCTCTCAGACGATACCTAGCGCAGATCGTTTTACACAGATATTGAATTTTTTGAATGATCAGAAGGATCTAGCAATGGAGTGGCTCACCTTTGAAGCTCTGCCACACTCTTCTAGCACCTTTTCTAGCTCAAAGACACTCCACAAGCTCAGCCATGATACTCTGCAGCTCACGATACTCGACACTCACTCACACGATACTTGCTCAAACAAGTGATTTTCAAAATGACTCTTTTGGCTTTTATACTTGGGATTTTCTTGCTTACAAAAAGGAAACTTTTTTGAACAAAACTAAACTTTACCCTAATGACTTGGTCCACTCTCTAATCACTCCTACTCTACTCCTTCTACTCACTTCCCTAAACTAACAACTCACTACACACACTCCAAGAATGAGAAGTAGCAAGTGCGGCTGAAAATGACTTACCAAAGAAGAGAAGATTTCCACTCCTCCACTTACTTCAATGCAAAAAGCTACTTACCATCACATGAATGCCTCGGTTTGATTCGTCACTCCCCGGCAACGGCGCCAAAAAGTGTGTTGACCTAAGTATCAACTTAGGGACTTGCGGAGAAAGAGACTATACCTCAATCCCCTCACAAGTGCATATAGTGGGGATACACACCTTTAATTATCAATCCAAAGAGTATACAAACCTAGCCGAGTGTATGAGGACATGCAATCATGTAATGATCAATGCAAATGAACTACTCAAAGAATGTAAATGAGGCAAAGACTTATCCAAACAAGCTCCAACTGTTGGTCAAGGCGAAACGATACTTTGTGCAGCAGCCGTCAGTATTTTGGACTTTTCTCCCAGCTCCGAACTCCAAATATAGCGAATAGCATATGCGTTTCGAAGCTCTCGAGAAGGCGCATCCAATGGCAGTGGTTTCACTCAATTCCGACGCTCCTACTTCAAGTTATGAGCGAAATACTGAGTCGCGGGAATACTTTCCTACATTTCAGCACTTCCTACACTTCGCACACACCTTTCCTACAGCAAAGAAACACTTTCATGGATAGACAACACTCACAAGCACTCTTTCCAAGCAATACACATGCATACAAGCTCACGAAGAAGAAGATAAGGAGGGAAGAAGACACAAATTCGAATTTCTGTGCTCTCTCTTCTCACAATGGCAAAAAGTTTTTTACAAGGAGTCACATTTGACTTATATACTAGTGCCCTAAAAATGGTCCTTTCACACAAGAGACCGGCACTTTATTCACTAAAAGACTAATTTCCTACTATTGTACATGGGTAAATCACTAATCTTCTGTGGGGATGCATCTAGAGGACTCCTCTAGTGCATTTACAACGGAAAATATATACAAGAGTGGTTATGATACAAAAGTTGTGTGTCCAAATCGGAAAAATTTTGGGGCCCGCCTTTTTCTCTGCTTTGTGCGCTCTTTAGCTCCGCAACAGGAGGGTATGGGTTCTGGTACCTTCCTTGCTGAGGGTATGGCTGAGGGTAGGGTTGCCTGACTGCCTGCTTGTTGTATGGGCAATCTTGCGCGGTGTGATTGGTGTATCTCCGTTCTATGGTGCAGTACTGGTTACTAGGATTTACTTGGGGTTGAGCCATAATGGGGCAGACATTCGCCATGTGGTCACCACCACAAGTATAGCATCTTTTCACAGGGGCAAACCTTGGGATTTGTTTGCTAGTTACACCTAATTTCTGAGCTACTTTCTCTGCAAGTTCCTCGATTGATGTGGATTGCGTGGAAGAGAGGTTAGAGGCACTATCCGAATCTTTGTATATCTTGGAAAGCTCTAACTCCTCCCCTAGGTTATCCTCGATGTCAATGCACATGCGTACACACTCTTCTATGGTCCTAGGGTCTTTCAAGTACACATAAGATCTCAATTTAGTACTTAGCAATCCATCCAAAAATAAAGCCACTTGCTTAGCTGGTGTGGGTAGCTCCGAAACATGGCATCTTTCAAGATATTGCCTAAACCTCCTTCCTGCAAGTCTCACAGTCTCCTGAGGGGTTTGCTTGAAGCTGTGAATCAACGAGGAGGTATTATGCCTTATACCACTCTTAGAGAATTCAATAATGAAAGCCTCTAGGAGTTGGTCTATGCTCCTGAACTGCCTCTCATTTAGTGGCTGAAACCATGTCAGGGCAGTGTTCCTAAGGGTCAGACCAAAGGCATTGTATTGTGTGAATAGATCCTCCACTTGTTCAGCTCTCAGGACTTGCCTAAACTCAGCCACATGATCGTATGGATCTCCAGTGCCATCGAAGTAGTTCTTCATGGACTTAACTAGCTGAGTCGGTCTCAAGGTTCTTGTGTGCTCTCTAGGTCGTGGTAGAGGGAACTCATCCGCATTTCTTTGATTCCTGTGAGCTCTAAGCATCTCAGGTTCTACTCTATTTGTTTCCATCCTCGTTCTTTCTCTACCCACTGGGTTGGCAAAGCTTACTTCTGGTCTATCTCTACTTCTGTCTCTTTGCATTCCATGAGCTTGGGATGTTCCAGCTCCAGGGTGACCATAGGATACATTCGATCTTGGTTGGGGGAAAACGAATTCACCCTTCCAAGTGTAAGCATGCCTATCATTTTCTGTCACCCCAAAGATCCTCTCCGAAGCGTGATCTAAGTAGGTCACTCTACCTGGGCTATCAGGATCCTTAAACTCGTAGATCATGATTGTTCCTATATCAGTTGGCTGATCAGATTTATACCTCCAAAAGGCTTCGTCAGTTTCTCGATTGAGGAGCAAATCTATGCTCTTATTATCCTGGGGAATCCACTCTGGTGTTATAATCCTAGTGAGAATCGATTTGCCTCGAGGGGTTCTAGGTTCTGTGCTCATGTTTCCTTGCTCTAGGTCCCCTAAGTCCGCTTCTGAGATCACATTCCCAAATTCATCCGTCCTATCTGGGTGACCGGTGACTACGTATATGGTTCCTTCTTTGTCCATGTATGCTCCGCTTTCAAACTTGACAGCTGGGTGCTCTAGTCCTATGGATTGATCAGGATTCTTAATCTGTACCACAGATCTTCCTAGGCCGTCCCCATAGATGCTAGCACCTAATCGGTTGGTCCGAAGGTATTCCAACTGTGTTTTGTAAGGGCCTTCTACCCTGTGTAAGTATGGCACACCTGAACTTCCCATAGGTCTCTCCATACCTTGAGACATCTCTGATTCACTAGTCTCAGAACTTGGGTAATGTGAGTGGTGACTCAACTGGTGGGCCCAAGACCTTGCAGTATGATTGACACTAGCCTCTGAAGACCTAAGGCTTTGTCTCTCCCTTACTAGGTGCCGTCCTGATCTAAGGTTCATATGCCTATTTGATTAACCCAATTTCCCCCAAGTACAACCACGTTTCTGAGTCCTTTTGTATCGGTTGCTTGGTTCTTTTTATGTGGATTATCATGTTTATACTCTTGTCTGATATCACGTCGTTAGGAACACTTGAGTTTAATTTAGCACTTTAGTTTGGTCGTTTCACGTTAGGTTCTTTTCCTTTTAAGGTTGTCGTTCGCACACACACAGGTTATCTCTTGACTTGCACTTGATTTCTTAGACAGTTTTTGATTTATCTCGTGCCTATCGTTGCCTGGAATTACTTCTAACACTACCTGCACTTAGCCTAAACTAAGAATTGACAGAGGGTGTTGCGGGTTTTCCAACCTTGAGTTCCTTTCCTTGTGTTGTAGCCCTGGTGTGCCCAAGACGCGTATTTCCAAGCCTGCACTTACTCTTGCCTTGCGTACCCTTCGCTGCTCTCAAAGGACCTGTAAAAGGCCCACTGTTAGCTCAAGACTTAAATTCGAAAGACAGAACCAATCACTTTTATTCATGTAACACTTCACCAATTTGCACTATGACTTTTTGGACACAACTCTAGAGATCCCTGAATTTTGTTCCCCCTGGGTATGGTCAACTTCAAAATACCCTATCTAATATTCCTGAGTTTAATTTAACTGTAACCAGTCAATGTTTTTGTTGTACTCCCTGCGAGCTTTCCAACAAAACAAAAATCACGGCAAACGGATTTCGTATGAGAAAGTTATGCCAGTTCAGGGTTTTGGGGCTAAAATAGGATTAAACTAGGTTAACAGGCAAACAGGAATTCTCGAGTCACTTGGGTCATGCCCTCGTAATGCAAGACTACACCCTAGTGTTTGTCCCACACTTGGCCAAAATTTAGACCACAATTTTTGCCTTAAAAATTTGACCTAATTTGCCTTTCTAACGTGTTCGCAGAGTCTGTCGGTCGCGATTGACAAGTCAGTCGCGATCGACGTGTCGATCGCGATTGACAGGTCCGTCGTGGCTGTCAGTCGTGATTGACTGGTCAGTCGCGATTGACAGAGGTTACAAAAAGTCAATCAGTCGTGGTCAAAGGGTCGTTGACTCTGTCAGTCGCGATTGATGGGTCGATCGCGATTGACAGGTCGGTCGCGAGGGTCTGTCCGTCGTGGTCAAACAGTCGTTGACTGTGTCGATCGCGATTGACAGAGCCGTCGTGGTCTGTCCGTCGTGGTCAAACAGTCGTTGACTGTGTCGGTCGCGATTGACAGAGCCGTCGTGGTCTGTCCGTCGTGGTCAAACAGTCGTTGACTGTGTCGGTCGCGATTGATGAGTCGATCGCGATTGACACGTGTCACGCGTATGGCCCGTCGGTCGTGGTCAATCGGTCGTTGACTCTGTCGGTCGCGATTGACAGAGCCGTCGTGGGCTGTCGATCGCGATTGACGTGTCGATCGCGATTGACAGGTCTGTCCGTCGTGGTTTGTCGATCGCGATTGACAGAGCGATCGCGATTGACAGAAATCTGAGGAATTTTAAGAAACTAAACACATTTTTGGGAAGCTCTAGGCCTGTAGATCATGGTTTTGCACTTTGTTTGGTGGTTTGAGCGTTTTTTCTGTCGGTCGGGATTGACAGAAGTCGGCGACACACAGACAGTTACTTCGAAATCCGTACCTGCGCAGAGTGCTGGGGACGATGATGTGACCTGTACCTGCAAGACAGCTCAAGAAACATGCAAAAACAGCACACGCAATTTCGCTCTCTCGCTCTCTCTCACAAGTGAAATGAGGGAAATGAGGTGGAGATGGTGATATACTCAAAAAACTGAAATTTTCGCGATGATGGAAATGGAGGTGGAAGATGGTGATGATGATGATGATGATGAGGATGGTGAAGAAAAAACAAGAAAATAGATGAAAGTGAAGAAAATACCTACAACTCCAACGCGTCAACTCTACGTCTTACCATCACACGCTTGTCCTCAAAGCTCGTTCCCCGGCAACGGCGCCAAAATTTGGTGTAGCTCAGTGATGAGTAGCACCTCCTTTAATGTCAATCCGGGAAGACGTGAGGATGGTATGAAGACCTCGAGCAAGTGGCGGCACAAGTGCGTGAGTGAGAAGCACACAAACATGCACACACATACACACACACGCACACACGGCAAGACAAAGAGTGAGAAGCAATGGCGTTCTTAGATTACTTTCAAAAAGCTCTTACAATTTCGTTTCATTTACAATCTACCCTCAAAAATGAGCTCTCTAGCTCCTTTTATAGTTTTTGACTAGCTTTGGCCCTGTTCAGACCTAGTGTCCGGCCTAGTTAAAAATTAGGTTCCAGGGCTTATTAGAGGGCTCAAACGAGATCTAAAAAATATGAAAATTGGCAGGTAGATACTTCTAAAGCTCCTCAAGCTCAAGGACTCCTTGGCTTGCACAAAATGGAGCTACAAAAATATGAAATGGTATTTACAATGGTGTTTAGTGATGAGAATCACTTTTAATTGGTGTAAGGGTTTTTGAAAAGTTAAAGGGTTGCCTAAGTGCTAGATTTGCGTGAATGCTCATACTTGTTTCTTCATGAGGAAAATTATTGGCCTACTTGCCAGATCTTCTTTGACTGCCATGTCTGCCTGTGCTGTCCCTTCGCTCTGACTCTCTTCGTCTTGTGGCTCCTTCGGTTCCCTGACTGCTGCCAACAACAGGCTGAGGCTTTTGTTGGTTTTGGTATTATGGGTGGTAGGTTTGTTGAGGTCTAGCATACTGCTGCGGTGGGTACTGGTTTTGGTACCTGCCCTGTTGAGGGTATGGTTGTGGGTACGTCTGCCTAACTGCTTGCTTATTGTAGGGGCAATCTTGCGCAGTGTGATTGGTGTACCTCCGTTCTATGGTGCAGTATTGACTACTGGGATTCACTTGGGGTTGAGCCATGATGGGACATACGTTCGCCATATGGTCACCTCCGCAAGTGTAACATCTTTTCACAGGGGCAAATCTTGGAATTTGCTTCTGTTTGTTATTGATCTTTGGAGTTGTCCTCTCCAATCATTTAGCATAATGAATTAACAATACATCTTTATTTTGTCAATCCTGGAAGTATTCAAGAGATCACAGCCCCTTCTAGATGATAGAATCCAAGAAATAAGAGAATAATGGCTGGATTTCTGGGAATGGTGAAAATGAAGAGGAATTTCTAGGGTTTGGATTATCTTGAGCAAATATCCACCATTTTCCACAATCTTGGTGTCTAATACATGCTATTTTCTCAGCAGAACACAATTATGAAGTCAAAATTCAAAAATATTACATGTACCATACAGACGATACAATCGCGATTCTGTGAAAACAGACGATTTTCATCTCCAGCACCATTCTTCATCAATTTCTCACTCAACACATCAATATTCAGCTCTCTTCATACACATTCAACAGAATTACACAATAGAAGCTCACAAATCTCCATGGATACACAAAGAATAGACTCAACAAATCAATGAAACCACACAAAGAGGAGAAAACACGATTTTCAATAGGAAACTCTCTCTATTCACTTGGATAGCATGTAAACAAATAATCAACCAACCCCCTCATAATAGAGGAAATTGTCTTATATACATTTTCAAGTGTCCCTTTTCACACTTGAATTTTGGTCCTTTCCTCTATTATTCTAAAAATAGGTTATCTAGGAGTTTCCAAAAATTCTAGAAAATTTACATAAAATTCTATTCTACATAAGGAAGACTCTTCTTTATTTTTACATCAGTTGCATAAATATTTTTACAAGTTTTGTCATTTTACAATTATTTTTCATCCAAAATGCTTCAAAAAATACATCTTCTAACATCCTTCCCCTCCTAAACCTTTTGGCTCCTGACAAAAGACTTTCCTGCTCTTATGTCCTGATTGCTTTCTTCATTTTTTCTTTCTTTGATAGACTTGTGATAGTAATTCATGACTTTTCCTTTCTGTAATGTTGAGGTTATTTATTATTTCAAACAATGCTTTCCTCCACTGTACTGCGGCTTTTGGTTTATCAATTACATCCTTTTCCAAATACTCTGTGTAAGCAGCTTCATATGCAGTAAGGCGAGACTTGGTGACTACTGACAAGTTTCCGAATATTTCTGACTCTCTCTCAAAAAACCCATAATCGAATGCATCTTCAAAAATTTGTAAATAGTGACTGCCCAAAAATATTACTCTGTTGTAGTATGCCATTAAACAGATTCTATCGGGTGTTTCGCTAAGATCAAACAATAATGCATCAGTTGGAGAATTGAAGCCAATGTAATTTAATGTTCTGACATCTGTATCTGTGTATGTTTCTATACATGCCAGAATTAATCTCATTACTCGGATCAGTAAAATGCATGCAGGGTCGTTTACATCTTTGTATGTAGCTATAACAGACTCAGCTGTATCCACCATGTAGTTTTTTGTAGGCCATGCTCCTGCCTTTGGATCGGCTATTTTTGGGAAATTCAACCATTTAGGTGGGATTTGTCCTTCTCTCCGTCTTTCCCAAAAAACTGTCCATTCTCTTCTTCTTTCTACTGGGCAGTAAGCTGGATTAATTTTCAATTGAAGAGGTGCTTCCTTCCAAATTTTCCTGCATTCTTTATTTGCATCCAACCATTTGTTCCTCCACTTTGGATTGGCTTTCTCAAATAATTCTTTGGTCACATTAATATCTTCTTCATATTCTAGATATTTATTTGGAGGTATTCCAACTCTTGTTATTTGATAGTTCTTGATACTCTCCATGATCATACATAAAGGTATGCCCAGTCCATCTGCTACCCAATGATGCTGGTCTGGATTAATCCCCTTATTCAAAGCAAATGTGACAATTTGATCTTCATATTCATCATGCATTTTTCTGATAAAATTCATTCTAGATTCTCTGTTTGTCAGCAATTTTTTGACAAATTCTTCTGAATATTCTTCATCTGGTCTTTTATTTGCTGGTTCACTGCCATGTTGTATTCCATCATCATTTCCTACCTCATATTCCTATGTATATGTAGTCTCTAGATGTGTTTCTTCTTGAACTTGTGGCTTGTCCAGCTTTTTCCTGTAATTCTTCTATTGTCACCATCAGACTTCCGTTCTGTATTGCCCATAACTCTCTTTCTTTTATCCATTCATTTTTTTCCTTTTCCATCCTTGACTGCCAATTACTCCTTTCTTTTTCCATATCCATGTGCAACTTGTTATATCCTCTCATTGATGTAGCAGCATGTATACTAGCCTGCTTCTCTAGTTCCTTGGCTTCTTTCAATTCTATTTGTAATCTCTTAATCTCTTTGTGCAGTTCTTCCTTTTCTTCCTCAGTCATCTGAGCAGTCTGGCTTTCAACCTTTAACAGACCTTCCTCCAATAATAGCTTGTTGATTTCCTCATTTGCTTTAGTCAAAATTTGATAAGAAGTCTGCAAGGTTCTATATCTTCCTTCAATTTTTCTCAGCTCCATTTCCAGTTTATTATTCTGCTCTGTTAGTTTTACACTCTTTTCTTCTAGATATTGAATTCTATTTTGTTTTTGTACTTCTAACTCTTCCAAAGCAATTATTCTATTTGTAAATTCCGCATTTTTCTCCTGCACCTTCCTCAATTGTTCTGTTATTTGTTCCTTCTCTCTTTTGTGCTCTTTAATGATCATACTGCCTTTCTCAAATTCAGACTCTGCTACCATTCCTGAAATGATCATATTCCTGCTTGAAGGTCTAAACTGCTCAATGTTGCTCATAATAATCTGGCAAGCAGATCTTATATTCTTGGGTATTCTTTCCAACCCCCCTTCCATTTCCATTTGTTTAGCTTCTATTTGTTTGTCTTCTTTGCACTCATTCTCCTCTTCCTCTTCTTCTTCATATTCTATAACCTTAGCCTGGTGTCCTTCATTGCTTTGATGAGTTTCCAGTGTTTCTTGATCTGCCATATCTTCTTCATGTTCCAAAGTCTGAGTATCCTGGTTCCCTTGTCTTGATCTATCTTCATCTGCCTTTACTTCTTCTACTTTGTTATTCTCCAATTCTGGTTGTTCTTTTGCAGAAAGCTGTGCTTCTTTTACCTGGATTGAGGTTTTCTGAATTAAAATTGACTCAGTTGTCTCACTGAATTTTATCTTATCATGGTTTGTCTGTTGTTTCTGCCCTTCTTCCTGCTCATCAATGTCCATAAGATCCATTTCTTCTTCTTGTCCTTGATTTTTGCTGGTTGCAAATTCTTCATTCCTCTTTAAATCATGAAGTACATCTTTTATACTTTGGATAATCTCCTTTTCTACCACTCCCTCTATAACTTCTTGAACATTCTTTTTCACTTCTATTTCTTCTACTTCCTGAACTTGATCTGCACCTTTCTGTTTTATGGCTGGACTGCTTTTCTGTGCTTCTCTTACTATTTCTGCTATGCTCTCATCTAATTTAAAATAAGTTTGTGAGGGTTTTGTCCATATTGATTTTATTCCTACAGGCACCAGCCCACAACTCAATTCCTCTCTTACTTTATTTTCCTCTTCTGTCATTACTGCTTTACCTTTCATCATCCTTCTTTCCTCTTCATGACTGATTTGCTTCACTGCCTCTTCTTGAACCTGCTTCTCCTGAGCCTTCTTTCTCAAATCTTCAGGTGTTTTCTGTTTCTCGGTGGCCTGTGTAACCACATTAGGAGTACTTGGAACTGAAAAATTCAAACTTTTTAATAAGAAACTTTCAATGTCACTTTCAGAATCTGAGGAAAAATGTGAAGATCCTCCAAGTCCTGGTTTTTCCACTTTTGACTCTTTTTTAGCAGTAAATTCCTTCTGCTGATCTCTTACTATTACTTCTTTTGCCTCCTTTATAGTTACAGCTTCAACTACCGATTTTCCCTTCTCCTTCTTGGTCAACTTATTTCTTTGCACTGGTTTCTTTTGAACCTTCTTTTTTACTACAATTGTGGTTCTGGTTTCTGGAGGTCCTTGCAGTTCTTTGAAGTATGCTAATAGCTCTACTTCCTTTTTAACAAATACCTCATCTGTTTCAGCTTCCATCATCTGATCATGAAGTGCTTCATAATGCTCTACCTCCTCTTGGACCCAATCTATAGCCTTGCATGAATAATCTTCCAGCATCTTTTGATATTGTGCTTCATACATTGCTCTTTTGTTATTTCCTTGAGTTAGATAAGTGTATAACTGCTCTTTGCTTGTTTCGGGTGGATGAGGATCACTAGAGGATTGGACCTGCTTCTGCGCATCTTCATGTTCTTCTTTTGTAGCTTCATCCGGATCTAATTCAACCTTTCTTGGGTCCAACCTCCTTTTCTTTACAGGAACCACTTCCTCGGATATTACCTTTCTTTTCATCCCTGCTCCCCTCATGCTGGTTTGTCCTTCTATTTCTCTTACAGCCATTTTCTTGGGAGGACTCTTGATCCCTGACATAAGACTTCTAAAATATTGTGCCTCTGGAGCCAGTTTCAACTGATCTTCCATTCCTAAGACATGATAAATGATCATGGTTAAAAATTGGGCTCCATTCATGAATTTTTTCTGTTCCCAGTGTTTTGCTGCTTCTTTCAGCTGTTCATGGATGTATGGTGTCACATCCATTACTCCAAAGGGCTTAGTCCTATCCTTGTTGTTAAACATCAACAATGTAACAGATTTATGTGGCATGGTATACCTTGGTAGCTTTGGGAAGCAGAAATATTGTAAGAACATCCTTGTGGCATATTCTTCGTTCTCTCTTCCTTTGAAGTCAGTGAATTTTGCGTACCCTGTATAGGTTTCCGTATTCTTCTTTACAAAGCTGGGGTCAAGCTTGGTTCCCATGGGGTAGAATTGTAAAGCTGCTCTGATATGTTCTGCTTTTATAGTGATACCTACCTCCTGATTATCCTTGTTCTTGACTTTGCACCGGAAATAAGCATCATTCCCTTTTCCTATTTCCAGCAGACTACTCATTACTTGTGCCACTCTTTCAAAATCAATGAAGAAGATGAGCTCTTCCAATAATTTGTGTATACCCACTTCCTTCCATCTTTTCTGATTGATGGCAGCCCTTTGAAATCTGTAAAATTCTTGACACAGCATGGTATATTTGTATCCACCTACTTCCACTGTGAATATATGCTGTCCAATAATGCTTAGGGTTTCTTTGAGCTCCTTCACCACCTTCTCTGCCTCTGGAATCTCTAGTTCCTCATCAGATTCCAGGTTCACCTGTTCTTCCACAGCTTCACTGTCTAGGAACCAATGTCCTCTTGATAGAGTGACTGATTTTGCTTTGAAGTCATGAATTGATAACTCCTTTGCATTCACCATTCTGAGGAAAATATAATACACAAAGAAAAACTCCACCCACATGACTCACAAGAAATCAAAAAGTAATATTTATTTTGAGATGTCATGACATAAGAATGAAAATAAAATCCAAAATAAATTCTGTTTCTTCAAAAAGACTCAATAAAAGTGATCATTACAGGTGTAGCAAGATGTCTAGTGCACTCCCTTTTCCCAACAACTCTTTTGGAGAAAAACAAAACATTTATTTATCAATGATAGACAAATTAATACAAAATAAATAGAACTCTACTACCCTTCTACCTAGATCTTGCTTTGTGCTATGTAAAAAAGAAGGGAAAATAAACAATTTTTCTCAACTTTTCTTTCTCTCTTTTTTTTTAATAACAATGTTCTTTTTCTCTCTTTTTTTTTTTAATAATAATTTTTTCTATTTCTTTTCTTCCCCTCCTAATTCTCTTTTTAGAAAAAGGATAAGGTCAAATATTTTTGTTATAATTTTCAATATGTTATGATTTTCTAAATACAGATCAAATATGGATGATCTTTTTTCCATTGAAACAACTATGATTTTTGGACCCAATACTTCCTAACTCTAATTGTCCTGGTTTGGCAACCATCCATTTCCTTCTGATAAGCATTTTGTAGGATTTTTTGGTCTCCATATCCATTGTCCTGGATTTCTGTTTTGATGAGCGGACCTCCTGTAGACTTTGATTCCATATGCTTCTTGTTCTGATGTTTTGATTCTTTAGACAATGCCCTGATTGCCACCTTCTTCCTATCTCTCCACCCTTCTTTGTTCTTCCAATCTTTTGCTGATTTTGATTACATGAAGCTTGATCATTTAACATTTTTATTGGTAATGTCTGTGTATCTTCAAATGCAAAAGTAAATCCTTCCAAGTGTATATCATGAACATCTGATTGAATTTCCTGTTCTTCATTACTCAATAAAAATACTAAAAACCTTTTGTCATTTATGTTCAATTTAAGCTTCATTTTTTCAAAATCCAAAATCACTTTACCTTGTTGGAGCCATGGTTGACCTAAAATCACTTTTTCAGACATTAAATGATCTGGCCATTCTTCACAGCCTATTTTCATATACTCTTCATTGAACTTAACTTCAATAGACAATGAAGACATGCTTTGTACTATTTGACCTTTCAAAGTTCTGATTAAGGTTCTGCTTTTAGTTCTTTTAGTTCTTACCAAAGCTGAACTAATCAGATTCACTTGTGCTCCAGAATCTATCAAAACCCTAATTTTTTCATTTTGAAAATCCATTGTCATCACAGGCACATGTTCTTTCGGTTTTAGAGGAGTTTCACACAAACAGACTTCCCTAAGGTCTTTGATTTTTCTTATCCTTTCCTTTGCTTCCTGTTGAGCCTCTTTTCTAATATCTTCCTCTTCTTTTTTCCTATTTTGAGCTCGTTGCAACCTTCTCCATTCATCAACAGTTAATGGGCAGTCATACCTCTTGACTCTACATCCGCTTATGAAGTTTGGCATTTCTCCGTCTATGTTAGCTAGTTGAAGGGCTCCACTATCGATTATCTGATGTATAATATATGGTCCATGTCCTTTTTTCTTGAACTTTTTCAGATGTTCTTTGACTGTGTAAGACAAAACTAGATCTCCTTCCTGTAGATCTTTTTCTTTTATGTGAAGATCAAGATAAGCTTTTTGCCTTTTCTTGTCCACATATATACTCATAATGGCTTGGAGTCTAGATGCTCCCAATTTTTCCAATTCTATTACTCTCTCTGATAGTTCATGTCCAGTCCAATTGTAGTGACTACCTACTTTTAATGTTGGAATAAGGAATTCCATAGGTAGAACTGCATTTTGTCCATATACAAGATTGAATGGTGTGTTTCCTATTGCAGTTTTATAAGCCACTCTATAAGCCCATAGGACATGATTAGTTGTAAATCCCAATCATTCCTGTTTGTGTTTACTAATTTTGACAGTACAGTACAAAGTACTTTATTAGTACTTTTTGCTAACCCATTGGCTTGTGGGTGATATGGGGCTGACTTTCTATGACTGATCAAGAAATATTCAGTGATGTTTTCTATGATTTGGTTTACAAAATGGGTCCCCCTATCACTTACCAATTCAATTGGAAGTCCAAATCTGGTGATAATATTTTCATACAGGAATGTGGCAGTAGTATGAGCATCATTCCTTCTTGTGGCTTTGGCCTCAGCCCACTTTGTCAGGTAGTCTGTAGCCACTATGATGTATTCAGCATGGGATTTTTTGCTGGAGGATGTATAGGTCCAATGAAATCCAACCCCCATTTACTAAAGGCTCTTGCTAAAATTAATGGAACTAATGGCATATTATCTCTTTTATTTGATTGACTCACCTTTTGACAGACATCACATCTTTTTACATAGGTTCTTGCATCAGGAAATAGGGTTGGCCACCAAAAGCCAAAATATAAAATGAGTTTAGCAGTTCTGTCACTTGAGAAGTGTCCTCCTACTACTCCAGAATGTGCCTGTTCCAACATTTCCATATATTTATTCTCAGGAACACAAATTCTTAAGTATCCATCCATTCCTCTCTTATACAACTGTTCTCCTATTAATTGATATTCTTCAGAGACTGCTTGTAGATTTTTGGAATCTGCACCAACTATCACTTGTTTTCCTTTCTTCTTCCTTTTCAATTCCTCAATGATATTTTCACTCCAATCTAGATTTTTCTGGAACCAATATAGAGTTATGAATTCCGAATCTTGCAATAATTGGCACTTCCTGCAATTAGCAATGTATTTTGTTACATTTTGAATCTTATTAGGCCAATGTACCCCCATCCTATTGAGATTACTTAGGGTGACTATCCTAGAAGCATGAGTGCAAGGGTTCCAACAATGAGCTCTCCTCAGATATTCTTGTTGCTCTTCTTCAGGAGTACAATATTCCAATATGCCTGTGTGGTTGAGATGATACAAATGCCCAGCTAGTAATACTAAGTGTGCATTGTTCCCAACTGTTCTGCAAGGTCCCATGGTTAATAATGGTACTAAAGTCATGGCCCACTCAGGAACACTCTCTACTTTGAACAAATAAGTGTCTGACAGGTTGTCATCTAAAGGTGAACTGGGTTCTTTAGACTGAATTCTAGATAAATGATATGCTCTCAAGTGTGTTTTCCCTTGTCTGACCACCACTTCAAACTCAAATTCCATTAGTAAAAGAAACCATCTGACTATTCTACCAGTGTGACAAGGTTTATTTACCAAATATAGTAAAGCTTGATGGTCTATAAAGAACTTAAACTTGTTGGCCAAAAGGTAATGTCTATATTTCTTTACAGCAAATATCATGCCCAATCCCTCTCTCTCAGTGGTTGTGTAATTTTTTTCTGCTAGATTCAATTGCCTACTAGCATAAGCCACTGGAAAATCTAACTTGCTTCCTTCTATTGGTTGTGCTAACACACATCCTAAAGCATAATTTGAAGCATCCACATGGACATGAAAAATTTTATCCCATTGAGGTGTTTTCAGAATTGGGGCTGTTACCAAACAAGTTTTTAAAGTTTCAAAGGCTTGTCACACTCCTTGGTCCACTCAAACTTTGTAATTAGGGCATATAAGGGTTTGGTAATGTCAGCAAATTTGTGTACAAATTTCCTATAGTACCCACAATGTCCCATGAAAGTTTGAAGTTCCTTTACACTTGTTGGTCTTGGAAGCTCTATTATGGCCTTTATTTTCTTCTCATCAGTTGAAATTCCATTTTTAGAGACTATGTGACCTAACATTCTTCCTTGTCTTACAAAGAATACACATTTTTCTGGATTTAAACATACTCTGTAGGTTTTGCATTTCCTGAATATATTTTCTAAATCCTGCAAGTGATCTTGTCTTTTTAATGAAAAAGTACAAAAATCATCTACATAAATTTCCATTACATTCCTCAGGAACTCTTTGAAGATATGACACATCAACCTCTGAAAAGTTGTTGGAGCATTGGTTAATCCAAAGGGCATAACCCTAAAAGCATAAATTCCCCATTCTGTGGAAAAGGAAGTTTTATGTTGGTCTTCCAATGCTATAGGTACCTGATTGTATCCTGAAAAACCATCTAAAAAACTATAAACCTCCTTCCCTGCAACTCTTTCTAGAAGATGATCTGTTATAGGCAGTGGATAATTATCTCTTATAGTTGTTGCATTTACCTTTTTCAAGTTAATGCATACCCTAAGTTTCCCATTCTTTTTCGGTACCACAACTATAGGAGATATCCATTCTGTATACTCAATTTCATAGATGAAATTGGCAGCTAATAGCTTGTCAATTTCTTCCTTTATTTTAGCAGAGTACTTATCATTGAATGTGTAATGTCTCTGTTTGCTAGGTTTTGCCTCAGGTGTAATAGGAATCTTATGCTCACAGATTTTAGGATCAATACCTTTCAAATCCTTGTAGCTATAAGCAAACACATCCTTATAGTTTCTTGCCAAGCTTCTTAGTGCCTCCTCTTCTTGAGTTGTCATGTCATCAGCCACTACAATATGTCTTTCTTCTCCCTCTTCTTGAGTGATCATGATCTTTTTAGTTTGTTCCTCATTATCATAAGCCTCCCCTTTCTTCTTTTCCCTCTTTGGTTTCCTCTTGAGAAGTAGTCTGTTTTCTACTTCATAAGTCTTGAAATTTGCTGGTACATCAAACTGTTGATCTTTGTTTGTTTCCCTTTTCTTCTTCTCATCCTCCTGATTTTCTTCTATTTCCTTGTGTTTGTTTTTCTTATACTTGCCTGAGATTTTATCTTTAATAGCATCTTCATCTTTTACTTCTTCCAAAAATTGTGTTTTCCTTTTTTCTAATATCATTACTTCTTCTTTGTCCTCTTCTGTTCTGGATATCTCTATCATTTGTATTCCAATGTGAAAGCCATCATATCCTTCTTCATTTTGAAATTTCACTCCTACATATTCATCACTGGCTAGATCCATGGTAGCCAAAATTTGATTCCACCCATGGGGCTCAAACTCCTCATCTTTGAATTGTTGTGGTACATAGTTCTCATCTTGTAACTTCCTTCCTTCCACACAATCTTCTCTTCTCAATCTCCTTTTTCTATTGGTAAGATTTCTTATCATATTGCACTTCCATATTGATGATTCAGTTTCATCCTGGTCTTCCATTTCTGATTCCTCACTTAAATCTTGATTCTGATGTATTTTATACCATTCTTGAGGAGATATGTCACAGTAGTGCCCATCTCTTAGATTTACTTTGGTTATTCTTCCTTTGCTCTGAAGGTATAAGCAATCATTACCCCAATCTTGCACAATTTGCATTTGTTTCATAAATGGTCTTCCTAGGATAATTTCATATGAAGTGGATTGTGGGAATTCAACTATAGCAAAGGTATGTTCTATCTCTATTCCACATATGTCCACAATCACTTTTTCCCATATTCCTAGGGGTTTTTCTATATGTCCATCTCCAAGTTGCAATCTCATTTTGGTGGGTAATAATTTATTTTTTCCCCATTTTTCCCAAGTTTGTTTAGTCATGATGGCCACTCCTGATCCACTATCCAGAATAGCTTTGGCCTGGTTTTTACCAAATTGTATCTTTAAGGTTGAGTTTCCCTCTTCTCCTTCACAATATCCTCCTATCTTATCAATGGGAATATACCATAATTCCTCCATTTCCTGTAGTTGTGGGTGAAGATCTTCTGGTGTTGTTTCCCATTTTTTCATTTTATTTTGTAAGTGAGGATTTTGTTTCATTAAATCTTCCCATGTGGTGTGATATAGAATTGTGCATTGTTTATCTATATTCACCTGGAACGTTACTTGTGGGTTTTCTTCCTTGTTACTATTTCCTCTTGTTTTTGTTGTCTCAGATTTCTCAAGTGTTTTTTGAGAATTGTCTACTTCCCCCATTTTGAGTTGCACTTCCTGTATGATTTGTTTACACTTCTGCATCTTTTCATGTTCTAAGTCTGGCATAGGATAAGCCATTGTATGATCAGTAGGGCTTGGTCCCTCTTGAATTCTTCCCTTGTATGCTTTTATTAGAGTGTCTAGACTTTGTGAATTTCCTATCTCCAACTGGGTTTGTGTCTTCTGAGGAGGAGTACTGTTTGATTGTTCCCTATTTTCTTCTTCCAGTGTTCCTTAGTTGTTCTTTGTTGTTTAGTTTGTGACCTTGTTATAGCATTTACATTCACTTGGTCAATGTCACTCAATTCTTCTTGTTCCATTATATTCACTACTTTTAGTGGTATGTTATTAGGTGTGTTTTGTTGTTTTTGAGGATTTTTTGGACAATCCTTTATCAAATGTTCCCTGCCACAATCCTTGCAATAAGCTCCCTCTATTCTTAACGTAGGAGGTTGTGGACAGTCTCTAATGAAATGTTCTCCCCCACACCTATAACAAGTTATCTTTGGTCCCCCTTTGAATTGAGGTTTTTGATTGGACATATAATTATTGGTTATATACATGAAAGTGGCAGTGTCCATCTCAATTCTCCCATTTCCCAAGTCTAGGGCTTGTAATTCTGGTTCTCTTAATTCATAACCTTCCCATTCTTCTTGATATCCTTCATTCCATTGATAATCTTCCTTGTATGGTGACTTTGTTCTTGAGTTTCCCTCCTCTATTGCTGTGTATTTAATTGGTACCACATTTGTTGGTATAGGAGGTTGTTGCCCAAGCACAGGTCTTGGTTGCTCAATATACCCTGATTCTCTTTGGCTCCCATAATCTCTCTCCTTTATGGGTTATTTATTATAGAATCATTCCTCCCTGGTATGATTTGTCCATTTCCTCTCTAGTGTACAATATTTGAGTGTTTTCCTATCTTGCAAATGTGGAGGCTTTTGATATGGGCATTGTTGTACCAAATGACTTTCTCCACAATTGTAGCATTTTTTATTTGTGTTTATCCTAGAGTTTATCAAATTGGTTTTGGTGCTTACCTCTAGGGCTTTCGCAATGGCCTGAGCCAATTCTTCTGCCGGTGTGATTTTATCTTCATTTGATCTAGGTTGATCAAATGCTAACAGATCTTGGCCTCTGTTATCTTCCAAATCTATTGCTTCTTTTACACAAGCTCCCAAGTTAGGGCATCTCCTATAGTACACTAGGGTTCTTAATTGAGCACTTCTTAATCCTTCTATGAATAGGGATACTTGTCTTGCCATGGAAGGTACTTCTTCTTTGGGACATCTGTCAATGTATTGCTTAAATCTCCTAGCTGCCTCTCTGACATTTTCATCTTTTTGTTGTTTAAAGCTATGTATCAGAGTGGCTGTGCTATGTTTTATTCCAGTCTTTGAGAATTCCCCAATGAAGGCTTCTAGGAAGGATTCAATATCTAGGTACATTTCCTTTCTCAAAGGGATGAACCAAGATAATGCAAGTCCTGTTAGGGTTAGACCAAATGCTTCAAATTGGACTTTGTAATCTTCCACCTCCTCAGCTCTAATTGATTGCCTAAACTCTACAGCATGAGCATGAGGATCAGAATACCCTTCATATTGATTTTTCATGCATTTGGCTACTTGATATGGTCTAAGCATTCTACCGTGAGGTTGCCAATGATGTCTTATCCTTAGTGAAAATTCATTAAATCCTTCTGGTTCCTTTTCAAAAGGATTTGGGGAAGCATGTGTTCTCCTCCCTTGTTGTTGCTCAGTACTAGTGTAGTTTTCATGTGGTCTTGGTAAATCTGATTGTCCTAGGTTATGTTCCCAAGGTCCTTTGTCAGCACATTGCCCTAAGTCATTTGAATTTTCTGGGTCTTGGGAGAAGATGTATACACATCCTTGCCTATCCTCATACCTACCATCTTTGAATTGAGCTACTGGTGTTATGTTCAAGGGAACTTCTAAGTTTATCAATCTAATGAGAAACTTATGCATTCCATCCTGATATACATAGGTTCCAAACCTATTTGTATACATGTATTTGAGGATATTTCTATAATCCCCAGTTTCAATGGGCTCATTTGTTTCGTTTAAATTTTCCATGTTGTTTTCTTGCCCTAGATTTCTTTTTTGCACTTCCCCTTCCACTGGCTCTATTTCCTTCCTTCTTAAGTCTTGCCTAGTATGTGTGTTTAATTTGTTCCCAGACCTAAGGATCATTCAATTAATTTTCACAATTCAATGGTCAGAATCGTGTTTTTCACGATTTTTTGGTCAAAATCGTGTTTTTCACGATTTTCTAGTCATAATCGTGTTTTTCCACGA
This sequence comes from Ceratopteris richardii, assembly GCA_020310875.1. NCBI lineage: Eukaryota > Viridiplantae > Streptophyta > Polypodiopsida > Polypodiales > Pteridaceae > Ceratopteris > Ceratopteris richardii. Next base: position 53,117,124 of record CM035435.1, read on the forward strand.
TTTTCTGGTCAAAATCGTGTTTTCCACGATTTTCTGATGAAAATCGTGTTTTCCACGATTTTGTGCTCAAAATCGTGTTTTTCACGATTTTCTGGTCAAAATCGTGTTTTCTGGTCAAAATCGTGTTTTTCACGATTTTCTCGTCACAATCGTGTTTTCCACGATTTTCTGGTCAAAATCGTGTTTTCCACGATTTTCTGCTCAAAATCGTGTTTTCCACGATTTTCTGGTCAAAATCGTGTTTTCCACAATTTTTTGGTCAAAATCGTGTTTTCCACGATTTTCTGGTCAAAATCGTGTTTTCCACGATTTTCTGATCAAAATCGTGTTTTCCACCATTTTCTGGTCAAAATCGTGTTTTCCACCATTTTGTGCTCAAAATCGTGTTTTCCACGATTTTGTTCCCAGACAATCGTGATTGCTCACAATTGTAAATAACACGATTTTCTTATGAAAATCGTGTTCTGGAAATCGCGATTTTGTTCTTAGTTTCAGAGAATCGTGATTTTGTGTCTGACTACAGAATCGTGATTCTGTTAATTTTTTTGAAAATTTTTCAAGTGTTGATTTTCAAATTTTTATTTCTTCTATAGAATCGCCTTAACTATTTTTTGACATGCAATAAAAGGATTTTGTAAAGTCTATCAACTTTTCTCAGAAAATTCAGAAATAAAAAAAAATCGCGATTCCGTGTTTTTTGGTGTTTTTGCTTATTTTTGTGCTTAGTTGTGCTTAATGACCATGTGAATGTAAAGAAGAAACAAAGAAATTCAGGTCATGGCTCCTTACCTTACTTGCTTTGTCCCAGCAATCTCAAAAAGCTTTGCTCTGCAGAAGATTGCGATTCTGACCCTGCTCTCACTCTCTCTCTCTTACTCAAAACATGAATTTTCTCTGAAATTCCCAACTTTTATAGTGTTCACAAAATCGCGATTTTGTGCAGTTTCCACTAATTTTCACTTTATCACTTGTGCAATTTCATTTTCCACAACTTTATGGTTTTAATTCTCAATTGTTCGTTCTTTTCATGATTAGTCACTCTCATTAGCTCTTGGTGAAAGTCGCGATTTTGTATTTTTTCCACTTCACTCACTTAATACTCAATCTTCACTGAGTCTTTGGAATTTAACTTTCTTACTTTCTCAATGTAAATGATATTTCTTACAATTACCTTTCTCCAAAAAACCCAATTATACTCAAATTTCCCCAAAAATTCTTTTCTTACAGAAAATCACGATTTTGTGCAGAGAATCGTGATTCTTCTGTATTTCCTATTTTTTGCAATTTTGAGTATTTTTTTCTCTTGTCTCCTTTTGATCCCCTTTACCAATTCTAGTTCAACTGTCAATGACAATTTTACATCAAAATCACAAAATTATCCAGAAAATCACGATCCTGTGCAGAGAATCATGTTTTTTCTGATTTTCTAGTTTTTGTCAAATTTTTTGCTTTCTTACCACCAGGTCTCTTCCACACTTGTCAACAAAAACTTCAGTCCATCTTCCCAAGGAAAAAAGAAATTTGTTTGATTGTTTTAGTGAATTTTATGAATTTTTTTTAGTATTTTGCCCTAAGTTAAGGTAAACACTTCACTTAGAGTTTCTTGTTTGGTGATCTATTGATCCTATGTTCCTTGATTGGTTATACTATCTTATGCTTTTGGCTATCAAAACAGTTCATGAGAAAACTTCCCAAAGAAAAATGTGCTAGGAAATGCAAGTATCAAATTTTTGCAAAGATAAACTCAAACATTTTTTCTTCAAGATGCAAATCAATTTTTTCAAGAATAATGCTTTGACTTGGTAAACAAATGGATCTTATCTACTTGCATCTAGCTACTTTACTTGACTTTTCCTTAATGCAACCATGTTATCTTCCCAAGATCAACAATTTTGCCTAGTACTTAGTCAAAAAGCACTCTAAAAATACAAGAATAGACACATGTTACCTTATCTTCAACTTTCTTGATTCAAACTTTTCACACACCTGCACTTTTCTTCAAAAAATGAGATGAGCAACTATCAATTTACAAAAATTTCAGCACTTCCAATTCTCAAAAGATTATCTATTGCTTTCTTTTCCCAAAAGACAAACAAAGACATCTACCTTTTCATGTTCACATTTCTTGATTAAAGAGTATTACCTTTTCCATGTGTTCATTACCATCAACAAATAGAAGATCCAGCAAGGTTCAACTTCAATGAAGTTTTTGATATACTCCCCGGCAATGGCGCCAAAAAATGTTTGTTATTGATCTTTGAAGTTGTCCTCTCCAATCATTTAGCATAATGAATTAACAATACATCTTTATTTTGTCAATCCTGGAAGTATTCAAGAGACCAGAGCCCCTTCTAGATGATAGAATCCAAGAAATAAGAGAATAATGGCTGGATTTCTGGGAATAGTGAAAATGAAGAGGAATTTCTAGGGTTTGGATTATCTTGAGCAAATCTCCACCATTTTCCACAATCTTGGTGTCTAATACATGCTATTTTCTCATCAGAACACAATTATGAAGTCAAAATTCAAAAATATTACCTGTACCATACAGACGAGACAATCCCGATTCTGTGAAAACAGACGATTTTCATCTCCAGCACCATTCTTCATCAATTTCTCACTCAACACATAGCTCTCTTCATACACATTCAACAGAATTACACAATAGAAGCTCACAAATCTCCATGGATACACAGAATAGACACAACAAATCAATGAAACCACACAAAGAGGAGAAAACATGATTTTCAGCAGGAAACTCTCTCTATTCACTTGGATAGCATGTAAACAAATAATCAACCAACCCCCTCATAATAGAGGAAATTGTCTTATATACATTTCAAGTGTCCCACACTTGAATTTTGGTCCTTTCCTCTATTATTCTAAAAATATGCTATCTAGGAGTTTCCAAAAATTCTAGAAAAATTACATAAAATTCTATTCTACATAAGGAAGACTCTTCCTTATTTTTACATCAGTTGCATAAATATTTTTACAATTTTTTGTCATTTTACAATTATTTTTCATCCAAAATGCTTCAAAAAATACATCTTCTAACAGCTTGCTAGAGACACCTAATTTCAGAGCTACCTTTTCTGCTAGATCCTCAACTGATGTGGATTCTGAGGAAATGAGGCTACTAGAACTATCTGAATCTTTATAGATTTTTGAGAGCTCTAATTCCTCCCCTAGGTTATCCTCAATGTCGATGCACATGCATACACACTCTTCTATGGTCCTAGGATCTTTCAAGTACACATATGACCTCAGTTTGGTACTTAACAATTCATCCAAGAATAAAGCCACTTGTTTGGCTGGTGTGGGTAACTCAGGCACAGGGCATCTCTCCAGATATTGCCTAAATCTTCTTCCTGCAAGTCTCACGGTCTCTTGAGGGGTCTGCTTGAAGCTATGTATCAATGAGGAAGTATTATGCCTTATCCCACTCTTAGAGAATTCCGTGATGAAAGCCTCCAAGAGTTGGTCTATGCTCCTAAACTGTCTCTCATTCAATGGTTGAAACCATGTAAGGGCTGTGTTCCTAAGGGTTAGACCAAAGGCATTATGCTGCATGAATAGGTCCTCAACTTGTTCAGCTCTCAAGACTTGCCTAAACTCAGCCACATGATCATATGGGTCTCCTGTGCCATCGAAGTAGTTCTTCATGGACTTAACTAGCTGGGTAGGTCTCAAAGTCCTCGTGTGCTCTCTAGGTCTTGGTAGAGGGTATTCATCCACATTCCTTTGGCTCCTTGGAGCTCTAAGTACCTCAGGTTCCCCTCTATTTGTTTCCATTCTCGTTCTTTCTCTGCCCCCTGGGTTGGCAAAGCTTACCTCAGGTCTATCTCTACTTCTGTCTCTCTGAGCTCCATGAGCTTGGGATGTTCCAGCTCCTACGTGACCAAAGGACACATTAGACCTAGGTTGGGGGAAAATAAATTCACCTTTCCAAGTGTAAGCATGCCTATCATGTTCTGTAACCACAAAGATCCGTTCTGATGCATTGTCTAGGTAAGTCACTTTGCCTGGGCTATCCGGGTCCTTGAACTCATATATCATGATTGTTCCTACCTCATTTGGCTGATCAGATTTATACCTCCAAAAGGCTTCATCAGTCTCTTGGTTCAGGAGCAGATCTATACTCTTATTGTCTTGGGGAACCCACTCAGGATTAAGGATTCTAGTAAGAACAGATTTTCCTCGAGGGGTCCTCGGCTCTCCTCCTATGTTCCCTTGCTCTAGGTCACCTATGTCCGTCTCAGGGATCACATTCCCAAATTCATCTGTCCTGTCGGGGTGACTAGTGACTACATATATGGTTCCTTCTTTGTCCAAGTATGCTCCATTTTCAAACTTGACTGCTGGGTGTTCCAGTCCAATGGATTGATCTGGGTTTTTGATCTGTACCACAAACCTTCCTAGGCCGTCCTCATAGATGCTTGCACCTAATCAGTTGGTCCTAAGGTATTCCAACTGTGTCTTGTAGGGTCCTTCCACCCTATACAAATATGGCACACCTGAACTCCCCGTAGGTCTCTCCATACCTTGAGACATCTCTGATTCACTAGTCTCAGAGCTAGGGTAATGTGAAAGGTGGCTCAGCTGCTGGGCCCAAGACCTAGCAGTGTGATTGACACTAGCCTCTGAAGACCTAAGACTTTGTCTATCTCTCCCTAGATGTCGTCTTGATCTAAGGTTCATATGCCCTTTGTACGTTACTGATTTCTTTGGTACCATTCACTTGTTCCTTTTAAGTTCCTTTGGATGTGTTTTCTTGTTTTTAATTAAGCGTCATCAGGAGCAATTTAGTGTGTCGTACTTGATGTTCTGCGTCTGCTTAGTTTAAGTTCTTTTCCTTTAAGTTATCCCTTGACACAATTGAGTCTATTCTTGGACTTGAGAAGTTAAAGACTCTTAGAACTTGAGTATTCCTATCGTACCTCTATTCAAACAAGACAACTACTCGCACTTAGCCTATGCTAAGAATGGATTGAGGGGGTTAAGAGATGTTCCAACCTCAAGACGCTCCTCCTTGCTATGCTTCTCTGCCCAGGAAGCAAGTTCCCAAGCCTGCACACAATGGCACTCGCTTTGATTTCTCCAAGAGCTCTCGATAATCCTGTAAAAAATTCCCAAGTTTAGCTCCAACTTGATCCTTCAATTGACAGACAATTTATCAAAGTCACTTTTAATGACCCTTTTTTCCCCCTTTGCTATTGTCAAAATTTTTTTCCTCTAGAGCTCTCTTGGTGTACCTACCCCTCAGTAGGTCAACTTCAAAATACCCTATCTGAAAATCAATGCATTATTCTTATAAAAAACAGTTGAGGGCGTGTAGTATATGCCACGAGCTTTCTGACAAGCCCTAGAGCTCAAAAAATGGATTTCAAATGAAAAAGTTATTACTGTTCAGGGTTTAGGGGGTTAAAACAGACAAACAGGCCCTTTCAGGGTTCTAGGGCATTTTTTCCAAGGCCTATTAAGTGTATGAGTGAGTGGGTATGTAAATATGCCCAAAATTTAGCCTAAATTTCCAAAAAATTACCCCTTTATTTTTTGCCGAAAATGTCTGTCTATCGCGATAGACGGTGTCTGTCGCAATAGACACAAGCTATTGTGGGGGGCTGTCTGTCGCGATAGACGGTGTCTGTCGCGATAGATGGGTCTGTCGCGATAGACGGTGTCTATCGCGATAGACGGTGTCTGTCGCGATAGACGGTGTCTGTCGCGATAGAGTGGTCTATCGTGATAGACGGTGTCTGTCGCGATAGACGGTGTCTGTCACGATAGACTGGTCTGTCGCGATAGACGGTGTCTATCGTCTGTCGTGGTTTTGGTCTGTCGCGATAGACGGTGTCTGTCGCGATAGACTGAGTCTGTTGTGGAATTTGGTCTGTCGGGATAGACAGGTTTCTGTCGCGATAGACGGGGTCTATCGTGGGTCTCTGTCTATCGCGATAGACGGTGTCTGTCGCGATAGACTCTCTGTCACGATAGACTGAAAAAACGCAAATTTTTTGAAAATTTCTAGTGATTTGGAGTTCTCTAATGATGTAGGTTACCGTGCCAAACACGCATTCAAAAAATATCAAGTTTTCCTGTCTGTCCCGATAGACAGAGATAGTCGTCCGGGGACCTGTGCAGAGTCTGTCGTACCTGTGCAAGCTGCTGGAGATGGTGGTATAGCTAGTTCCTGCAACAAAAGCTCAAAAAAACACACAAAAACAGATCGCATGCAAGCTCTCTCTCGCTCTCTCTCACAATGAAATGAGGGAAATGAGGTGGGGAGTGGAATATGACCAAAAAACTGAAATTTTTGTGGAGATGGAGATGGAGGTGAGAGATGGTGGGGATGATGATGGTGATGATGGTGATGCAAAAATCAGAAAAAATGAAGAAAAATAAGGAAAAGAAAGGATATTACCTATAACTCCAATGTCTCAACTCGACGTCTTACCATCACACACTCGTCCTCGAAGCTCTCTCCCCGGCAACGGCGCCAAATTTGGTGTCACTCTGGCACAATGGTGAGTACCAATGTGAGAAGATTCACCTCATAATTTTCAATCCGTGGAGACGTGAGGACTAGTATGAAGACTATGAGCAAGTGAAGGCACAAGTGCGTGAGTGAGAAGCACACAAACATGCACACACATACACACACACACGCGCACACAAGGCAAGAACAAGGAGAGGAACAATGGAGTTCTTTGCATTAGTCAAAAAGTCTCTTACATAAGCTCAATTCACAAACAATCTAACCTCAAAAATGAGCTCTCTAGCTCTTTTTATAGTTTTCTCACTAGCTTTGGCCTTGTCCAGACCTAATGTCCGGCCTAGTTAAAAATTAGGTTCTAGAGCCTATTTGAGGGCTCAAACGAAGTCTAAAAATTATGAAAATTGGTATGTAGCTAATTCTAATACTCCTCAAGCTCGAGGACTCCTCAACTTGAACAAAATGGAGTCCATTCTACCAAAAACGGGATTTACAATGTGTGTGTAGTGATGAAAATCACTTGAGTTGGAAAATGTTTATGAAAAAAAATGATTGGGCCTTGTTGCACAGAAGCCATGGAGATCAATTCTTCGAAGAAACTCAGAGCTGTGAGGGCTTTTGATTACCACACACAAGGTGTCATGACAATATGATAAATTTGAATTGTTTAGGCATAAGGAACTCATTGTATTTGTAACTGGCTAATGTCTTCCTGCGACTTGTCAAACTGCCTATCTTATCGTGGCATTCCTCTTTGTGTTAGAACAACTCAAAAGTCTTGTGAAGTTTTTCTTGTAATTACCAGGTCAAAACATTCAAATCAGGCAACGACATGATACTAATTTGATTAGCAGCACATGACACTAGTAGGCTGATATGTAAACATAATGAAAGGCACACTCATGCTTGTTGTTGACCATTACCTGTGGCATCAGCCTATTTTCATGCTCTCCTTATACGTTTCCAGATGTTCTTGATTTCCTTTTTGCCATTGTTGGTAAAGTCAAATAGAGAATCCACTGAGTTCCATCCAGGTTGTTGAAAGAACTCCCTTACTCAAGGTCTTGCTGGCTTAGAGTTGGTCCATGCTGAATTTTGAAGTTGCGGACACTTATGTTGCTAAATGAATGATAACTGCAACTCATAAGGAGTTGATGCCCACCTTCACTTGTTTGGGGAAAGACAACAGCTTGATTGTTGAAACTCGGTACAGTCTTTTAGATTCATTACATCTTTGGAACGAGGTGTTCACAATGGTATGCTGTGCTTTTTTGACTACCCTCAAAGGATGTGTCAAGCTCTCACCCAACCAGAGCATGCTTGCTATACTCGAAGGAAGGTGTAGTATTTTTTGGAAGATTGTCAGTGTAACGAGTAACTTGTCATGGTGAAAACTTCTATTTATTTATGATAAGGGCTTTCGAGAATTCATCATATTCCCTTCCCAATGATAACCATTACCATGTTTCATATGCAATATTGTGCAAACATCAATAAGCTATGCATGACTTCATTCTTAACGAAAGGCTGTAGAGTTGTTGCCACTACCATGAGAAATTTCTTGGAGACCCGTAACTATAGATCTGGTTACCCTTTTTTCTAGTATAAGGTGTTGGGACATGCAGGTATAGTTCAGGGGCTTGCTCTCTTTCCTTTGTATGCTAACTCTGAGAGGCCGATAAAGCTCTGTCTTTAGTTTGGAGTCATTTGCAGTCATTTGGTGAAAAATCAAAACTAAGTTTTAAGCTTTGTGTTCATCCTCGCTCCGTTTCATTCAATGTTCCTGTGTATTTTGATAAATGATAAACTGCTAAATTTCATGTTCGGTTGCATATGCTTGAGCTGTTTTTGGAAAGTGGTGCCATGCTCTCCGATTTAATCCAATCCTACTCGTGTATGCTTGGCTTATGCTCACCTCGGTGTGAGGGGGGATGCCCTAACTCCTATTGGAAGGAAGCTACTACAATTAATAGACAGGGCATGCAGTGGTACACTTCCCTCACCTTTGAGTTGGGAGAAGTTGGGGTGATTCTAATGAATGTGTTGTAGGTAAGCGACTTCACGACGAACAAGATTCTTGATAGGTTTGGTGGAAGCGTGATATTCTCTTTGGAGAACTTGGAAACCCAACTGCTTGGAAGAGTTTATTAGAAATGGCCATAAACTTTTACTCCATAATGTGAGAAGTCTGCATCCTATGTGACAATCATGCTTCATACTTGTGTAAATGTTTGTGCTTATAAGAGTTTGCAGGATTACTATTGGTGCCTCAATTAGATGTTTCTAGAATAGAAGGGTGCATGATTGACTTCGTTTTCACACTTACCTCGATCTAATTGGAGAGGTCTTCTCTATGCACTTCATGATAAAGAGTTAAATGTATGGACATTGGGTGCATACTGCTTGTGCTTCAAAGTGTTCTCTATGAGTTGAGCATGTATTCCTCAAAGGAAGATTACAGATACATATAGGGAGTGCAATTTCTGCTAGAGGTGACTGAAGTTTGAATTTGGGGGCTTGTCTTTGATGAATGCTCTCATTTTAAGTAATCAACTTGACTTTTCTCTAAGTGTTACAGGGCAAAATAAAAGGGGGATGGTAGCCCTCAGTCTCAAGAGGCTTGCTGCAAAACAATCTAACAGTCTAGATGAGCAGGGGAAGCCCATGTTGAGATACTTGATCTGTCTCACAGATTCTTGACAATATGGAGTTTTAGACTGATGCATATGACAATCAGGAAAATGTACCCTGGGTATCTACTTTTTATGATTGCAGCCAGGATGCGTGTTGGAAGGTTTTGAGATTAGCTATGATGCTAGGTTCTCTCGTATCCTAAGAAAGAAATTTCTGAAATGCTTCATGAATGCAAGAACTTAGTGCTGCCCACTAGCCCATAACTTCCAATACCCCTGACTTCTATGGAACTTAACTCTAGGTGTATTGTTTTTTGCTAGGGAAATAACTCTCTAGTTTTACAATGCTCATTTAAGGCCTACTTTTCCATAATGCATTATAGTTCAACACACTTATAACTTCACCATTGCTCCTTGACTCCTATAGAGATATTACTGTGTTTTCAGTTGTGCATTTGATGAATGTGTTTGGACTCACTCACATATTTTTGGTAAGGGTGTTGCACGGATATCAACTTGGGTGACTGTCCCATTTGGGCATAATGATTCAAATTTCGTGCCACCACTCTGAGTATTTCCAACTCTGTTTAAATGTAGCTAGGAATATTGGTTAATCACGAAACCACATGCGTTACATTACTATGTGTCTCACACTCACTTGGGTATAGCAAATTTAGGAAAGTCAATATGATTGAGGCCAACTCCTGAGAATTTATCTCTAGATCAGCAAGTCGCAAATGATTCGATGCCCCCTTGAAGTGGAAACTAAAATTAAACTAAATGCGATTGACTACTTTTTAGGAACAGTCTACTTGTTGTGTATGTTTAATTTCAGGTTTGGGGGGCTGTCTGAGAGGGCATTTCCAGCCTTCCAAAGGATTGCACAATGGAATGAAGGCTGAGCTGACTGCCCCCCAAGGAGATTGTGTCGCTGAGCATTGCTGGAATGAAGAAAAGACTGACGGCTTGAAGATTGGCAGCATTGCAGATTTGAAGATCAGCTTGAAACTTTGCAGATTTTGAAGACTTGAAGATTTTCAGACTTGAAAGACTCTACCTTGGGTCGGTTCAGCTATGTATGCTCTTCTCTGCTTTGTCGAGGACGACAAAGTCTAGGAGGGGGAGGAGTGTTGTTCTAAGGGTTGCCCATAATTTTCCTCATGCTATGGCATCCTTTAGCCTTCATAAAAAACCCCTTTTTTGTAATTAGGAGATGTCCATATGAACACTCTCCTAAAACCCCTTTTTGATATTTCCTCTAGTCTATGATATTGAAGCCTTATAAATAAAGTAGCTTTTTGGCACATGTACAAAAAACCCACGTAGAAACTCCCCACACACTCTCTCTCTCTACGTGGTTACTTTTTGAATTCCCAAAATCACATGAATATCCTCTTTTTGATTTTGCACATGTGGTCTTTTGACCACATGTTTTATTCACATATGCCTCTCTTCTTCTCTATATAAAGAAGAGCCTCATTTGTAAAAGGGGTCCCTTGGCCTCCATGCTAATGGAAAGAAGGTTCATTTGGCTTCCACATTTCTCCTTGTGTGCTAGGCGTTGATCCATGTGTGTGCGTTTGGTACTTGGGGTTGTCTTGTGTGTGAGCATTGCCCTCCCTTGTTCCTTTTGACGTTGGCCATGGTGCCATTGTTCATGGACGTGGGTGTGTGTGCGTTGCTTACACTTCTTGAAACTCCTCTTGGAAGAGCCTCTCACTTCCATGTGAGGCGGTTAGGGTCTGTTGTTCCCCTTTTCTCAACAAGAGACCTTGGAGAGATTATTGTTGATATATTTAGGTAGTGATGTGTGTGAACACACTAGGACCGCCGGGGCATTTTTTTCCCTCTTTAGGAGGTTTTTTTCCCCCGGCTTGTATATACGCCTATTGACCTAATGGGTTACTTATCTTTGTACATTCTCTAGTAATACATTCTGTATTGTGTGTTGTGCTCAAAGCTTATTCTTCTTCCTTGTGTTGTTCGCGTGCTTCCGCACACATCTAACTCCAACAATTGGTATCAGAGCAGGTCGTCGCTTCATCTAGGGCGTCGTCGACACTACTCCATTTGCAGTCTCAAAATCGCATGAATTTTGGTGAGCATACTTAGCTGTTTTTGAGATCAAAATAGCTTCGCTATGTGGTGCCAAAATCGCCATCTGAGCTCGTTTCGACCTCCAAATGCACTATCGTAGCGCTTGTGCAGGCTATTTCATCTTTTTGTGCCAAAGGTATATACCTGTTTTGATTTGCCAATGTAAGCATCTCGAAGTCTGCTACAGGTTTAACATAACTTGTCTGGGCAGTTCTGTTCAATGTTTTGAGATACAGTCAATTTTTTGCATCAAGGTATTTTAGTCATCGGCCATGGCTAAAAGCAATGATGTATTCCGCATGTTGGCTATTGAGGATAAGTTGGATGGTACCAACTACCCACTATGGGCTTATATGATGCGACATGTGTTGGTTGCAAAAGGACTATGGAACATTGTGTAGGGTGTCAAAAAACGTCCTATCACACCTGCAACTGTTACAACTACAGGTACTGAAGCTGATGGAGAAGGTGTCGAAGATGATGATATTCTGCATATTCTTGTTCATGTTGTGGTTTCTGCAACACCTACTGTAGAGCAGATTTGTTGGGATGGCAGAGATGCCCATGCACATGCATTGATAGCTTTGTCTGTCATACATGCTATTATTCCTCATATTCACTCTTGTAGAACAACTAAGGATGCTTGGAATACACTTACCACATTGTACCAAGCTAGGAATGAGGCTCATGTAGCTTACCTCTGAAAACAATTGGAGAGTGAGCACATGAATGAAGGTGATTCTATGGACAAATTCCTAACAAAGATCAAAGACTTGAAGGAACAATTGATTTTTGCTGATGAGGTGATACTAGATAGCTCACTTGTGCAGACCCTTCTGAATGGTCTTCTTGATTCATATCAGAGTTTTGCTTCTACTCTTCGGTTGATGATGAAAGGCAATCCAAATGCCTTGTCATTTGAGGATTTAGTCTCTGTTTTGTTGCACGAAGATCAGTCCAGGCAAAACAAGTCCATTATGCGGGTTGCAGATCAAGCTTTCCTGGCTAGTCAGAAAGGCAAAGGAAAATGGAGCTCTTCTACTAGTAAGTAGAAATCTACAAATGCTGCACATTCTAAGAACCAAGACAAACATGAGAAAAAATCAGAAAAGCAGAAATTGTTTTGTAAGTACTGTAAAGGGAATGATCATATCATAAAGAACTGTCCAAAACTGACTATGAAAGAGGCAAAGAAGAAAGAGACTGGAATGGTTATTGCAAAAGCCTCTACACCAAAAACGGAGTCTGCTAATCTTGTGCAGGAAGAAGAATGGGCGTTTACTACTATTTGCAGTTTTGACCCATCTTCTCATGAGCAGTGCATGTCTGCAGTAGACTCAGATGTTTGGTACTTTGAGAGTGGGGCAACCAAAGATATTACCTCGCAGCGCAGTTTCTTCTCTTCACTCGAGCCTACCCCTATAGGGAATATTGTTACATGTGCCAACAACTCCTCTTATCCTGTTATGGGAGGTGGTAAGATCATTTTGACTACTGCTGATGGTAGCTCTTTCACTTTCTTAGATGCTTTATTTGTGCCAGGGATCAAGAAGAACCTGTTATCAGTTTTTGCATTAGCCAAGATTGGCTTGGTTGTGAAATTTGTTGCTAACAGGTGTATAGTTCATGATCTCTCAAATGGCGATGTGATTATTGCTTATGGCATTTTATGTCGTGGGCTGTATAAGCTCATAGACTATGAAAGATCTGTAAATGATTTGACATGTGCAGTAAATGATTCTCAGGCTATGTTAGATGCAAAGCTTTGGCATGCACCCTTTGGTCATCTGAATTTTGCTAGTTTGCTACGCCTGTAGAAATCTAAAATGGTGTTCTCCTCATTCAAGTGAAGGAAGTAGCAAAGGAAAGGAAAAGGCAAATGATGAAGACCATCAATGGGTAGACATGGAATCTACAAGTGACGAAGATATGGAAAAATTAGAAACTCTATGATTTAAAGCATCTAAACCAAGGAGGAGGAGATTCCTACCACCTAATGGTGAGGTAAGTTCATCCAATAGGGTTAAGTACCCTATTCAAAAGTTAACTTATGATTCATTCATTGCAAGACACTATGCCTACATGAGTCAAGTTATGGCTTGTGAAGAACCTAACTTTTTTGAAGAAGCAAATAAGCATAGGGAATGGATTGAAGCCATGGAGGAGGAAGTTAAAGCACTTGAAGAAAATGATACTTGGTTATTGGTGCCAAGAACAAAGGACATGAAAGTCATTGGCAACAAATGGGTGTACAAGGTAAAGAGGCATGCAGATGGGAGCATCTCTAGGTATAAAGCAAGGCTGGTTGCCAAAGGTTTTTCTCAAACCTATGGCATAGACTTTGAGGAAACATTTAGTCCAGTAGCTAAGATGTCCTCCATCAGAAGTTTGATTGTAATTTCAGCCTCAAAATGTTGGAAGATGTACCAATTGGATGTGAAGAATGCTTTCCTAAATGGAGAGCTTGAAGAGGTAGTCTTCATGGACCATCCCCAAGGCTTTGAAGATGAGAGGTTTCCACATCATGTATGCAGGAAAAAGAAGGCTCTTTATGGACTCAAGCAAGCCCCAAGAGTTTGGAACCAAAGACTTGTGGACTACTTGGTAAATTGTGGATACAATCAAAGTCATGCAGACCCATCACTCTTTGTGAAGAAGGAAGGTAGCAAAATTGTTTTCATTTGTATATATGTTGATGATTTAATCATTACAGGGGATGATGAAGCCAACATCAAGGACATAAAGAGGAAGCTTGGATGTGAGTTTAAAATCTCAGATTTAGGGATGTTAAGGTACTTCCTTGGGATTGAAGTACTATATAAAGAGGAAGGTATATACTTGATGCAAAGGAAATACATTCTTGATCTTTTGAAGAAGTTTGGCTTGTGTGATTGCAAGCCCATTTCAAATCCATTGGAAGTAAATGTTAAACTAAGTGCGCATGAAGGTGAAGAAGTGAAGGATGTGACCATGTACAGGTCAATAATTGGTTATCTCTTGTATGCTACTATGACAAGACCTGATATTGCACATGTAGTTGGAGTGTTATCTCAATTTTTGCAAGCACCAAGAGTACGTCATCTTGTTGCAGCAAAAAGGGTACTTAGCTATCTCAAAGGATTAGTGAAGGAAGGTCTATATTATCCATTTGATGATGGATTAAATGTACAAGCTTATTGTGATGTTGATTGGGTAGGTTCCAAAGATGACAGGAGGAGCACTATTGGATATGTTATCATGCTAGGGAGGAAGACCATCTCATGGATGTCAAAGAAACAACCAACCGTGGCTCTTTCATCGACCGAAGCTGAGTATAGAGGCTCAGCACAAGTCTCATGTGAGCTTATGTGGCTCAAGAAGTTGTTTTTTGATCTTGATTTGCAGGTTAAGCAAGTACCAATTTTTTCTAACAACATAAGTAGCATATGCTTGGCTCAAAACCTCGTGTTCCATTCAAGGTCAAAGCATATAGAAGTGCATTACCACTTTATTCGAGAGAAGATCATGTCAAAGGATGTCAAGGTGGAGAATGTCAATACAAAGGACCAATATGCAGATATGTTTACCAAAGCATTGGATGGAGTAAAGCTACAACACTTCAAAGCATGCATTGGAATGAAGGACCTAGGCATTGAGACTTGAGGGGAAGTGTTGAAAATCAAGTCTCAATCATGCAAAAAGGCTCAACCATGAGTTTTGCAAGTGGACCAATAAAAACAAGGGCCCAAAGTTATGGAATAAAGTTAGAATCTCCACCAAACTCAATCAAATTCAAATCTCATAAATTCAGCCACCAAAAAATGCACCTACACTGATTGGTGGGTTGTTAGCTAGATTGTAGGAAAAGTAAAACTCTATATAAGCATCATCTTGCCTTTGTTTCTTGAGTTGTATGCATTCCACGAGTTTTCCACTTAGTTTAGTGAAGTCCTAAACTCCAGCAAGCAGCCCCCTTGCTTGCTTACCTCATTTTCTCATGATTTTGCTCCTCTCTATCTAGAGGTGTAGTTAAGCTTTTCCAGATCTGATTGTACCAGATTGTAGAGCACTGTTTGCTCTATCATTGTACTCATTTTCATTGATTTCAAGCTTCATTTGGTCTCTCATATTGTTCCCTAAACTTTTCCAAAGTTTCAAGTTATTTGGATGAGTAAGTTGTGAGAAATTGCCAACTTTTTATCTCTGCACATAGGCAGAGAGTATTGCAAACAAGTAGCCTATTTTGCAGAGTGTTAGAAGATGTATTTTTCGAAGCATTTTGGATGAAAATAATTGTAAAATGACAGAAACTTGTAAAAATATTTATGCAACTGATGTAAAAATAAGGAAGAGTCTTCCTTATGTAGAATAGAATTTTATGTAATTTTTCTAGAATTTTTGGAAACTCCTAGATAGCATATTTTTAGAATAATAGAGGAAAGGACCAAAATTCAAGTGTGAAAAGGGACACTTGAAAATGTATATAAGACATATTCCTCTATTATGAGGGGGTTGGTTGATTATTTGTTTACATGCTATCCAAGTGAATAGAGAGAGAGTTTCCTACTGAAAATCGTGTTTTCTCCTCTTTGTGTGGTTTCATTGATTTGTTGAGTCTATTCTTTGTGTATCCATGGAGATTTGTGAGATTCTATTGTGTAATTCTGTTGAATGTGTATGAAGAGAGCTGAATATTGATGTGTTGAGTGATAAATTGATGAAGAATGGTGCTCGAGATGAAAATCGTCTGTTTTCATAGAATCGTGATTGTCTCATCTGTATGGTACAGGTAATATTTTTGAGTTTTGACTTCATAATGGTGTTCTGCTGAGAAAATAGCATGTATTAGACACCAAGATTGTGGAAAATGGTGGAGATTTGCTCAAGATAATCCAAACCCTAGAAATTCTTCTTCATTTTCACCATTCTCAGAAATACAGCCATTATTCTCTTATTTCTTGGATTTTATCATCTAGAAGGGGCTGTGCTCTCTTGAATACTTCCAGGATTGACAAAATAAAGATGTCTTGTTAATTCTTTATTCTAAATGATTGGAGAGGACAACTCCAAAGATCATTTGATGTCTGAAAAGGTGATTTTACGTCAACCTTGGCTCCAACAGGGTAAAGTGATTTTGGATTTTGAAAAAATGAAGCTTAAATTGAACATAGATGACAAAAGGTTTTTAATATTTTTATTGAGTAATGAAGAACAGGAAATTCAATCAGATGTTCATGATATACACTTGGAAGGATTCACTTTTGCATTTGAAGATACACAGACATTACCAATACAAATGTTAAATGATCAAGCTTCATGTAATCAAAATCAGCAAAAGATTGGAAGAACAAAGAAGGGTGGAGAGATAGGAAGAAGGTGGCAATCATGGCATTGTCCAAAGAATCAAAACATCAGAACAAGAGGCACATGGAATCAAAGTCTACAGGAGGTCCGCTCATCAAACCAGAAATCCAGGACAAAATGGATATCGAGACCAAAAAATCCTACTAAATTCTTATCCAAAGGAAATGGATGTTTGCCTGAAACCAGGACAATTAGAGTTAGGAAGTATTGGGTCAAAAAATATGAGTTGTTTCAATGGAAAAAAGATCATCCATATTTGATCTGTATTTAGAAAATCATAACATATTGAAAATTATGACAAAAATATTTGACCTTATCCTTTTTCTAAAAAGAAAATTAGGAGGGGAAGAAAAGAAATAGAAATATTATTATTATTATAAAAAAATTGAGTTGAGAAAAATTGTTTATTTTTCCCTTCTTTTTGACAAAAATTATGTAGCACAAAGCAAGATCTAGGTAGAAGGGTAGTGGAGTTCTATTTATTTCGTATTAATTCTGTTTTTCTCCAAAAGAGTTGTTGGGAAAAGGGAGTGCACTAGACATCTTGCTACACCTGTACTGATCACTTTTGTTGAGTCTTTTTGAAGAAACAGAATTTATTTTGGATTTTTATTTTCATTCTTATGTCATGACATCTCAAAATAAATATGACTCTTTGATTTCTTGTGACTCATGTGGGTGGAGTTTTTCTTTGTGTATTTTATTTTCCTCAGAATGGTAAATGCAAAGGAGTTATCAATTCATGACTTCAAAGTAGAATCAATCACTCTATCAAGAGGTTATTGGTTCCTAGACAGTGAAGCTGTGGAGGAACAGGTGAACCTGGAATCTGATGAGGAACTAGAGATTCCAGAGGCAGAGAAGGTGGTGAAGGAGCTCAAAGAAACCCTAAGCATTATTGGACAGCATATATTCACAGTGGGAGTAGGTGGATACAAATATACCATGCTGTGTCAAGTATTTTACAGATTTCAAAGGGTTGTTGTCAATCAGAAAAGATGGAAGGCAGTTGGTATACACAAGTTATTGGAGGAACCCATCTTCTTCATTGATTTTGAAAGAGTGGCACAAGTAATGAGTAGTCTGCTGGAAATAGGAAAAGGGAATGATGCTTATTTCCGGTGCAAAGTCAAGAACAAGGATAATCAGGAGGTGGGTATCACTATAAAAGCAGAACATATTAGAGCAGCTTTACAATTCTACCCTATGGGAACCAAGCTTGATCCCAGCTTTGTAAAGAAGAATAAGGAAACCTATACAGGGTACGTAAAATTCACTGACTTCAAAGGAAGAGAGAATGAAGAATATGCCACAAGGATGTTCTTACAATATTTCTGCTTCCCAAAGTTACCAAGGTATACCATGCCACATAAATCTGTTACACTGTTGATGCTTAACAACAAGGATAGGACTAAGCCCTTTGGAGTAATGGATGTGACACCATACATCCATGAACAGCTGAAAGAAGCAGCAAAACACTAGGAACAGAAAAAATTCATGAATGGAGCCCAGTTTTTAACCAGGATCATTTATCATGTTTTAGGAATGGAAGATCAGTTGAAACTGGCTCCAGAGGCACAATATTTTAGAAGTCTTATGTCAGGAATCAAGAGTCCTCCAAGGAAAATGGCTGTGAGAGAAATAGAAGGACAAACTAGCATGAGGGGAGCAGGGATGAAAAGAAAGGTAATATCCGAGGAAGTGGTTCCTGTAAAGAAAAGGCGGTTGGACCCAAGAAAGGTTGGATTAGAGATGGATGAAGCTACAAAAGAAGAACATGAAGATGCGCAGAAGCAGGTCCAATCCTCTTGTGATCCTCATCCACCCCAAACAAGCAAAGCATAGTTATATACTTATCTAACTCAAGGAAATAACAAAAGAGCAATGTATGAGGCACAATATCAAAAGATGCTGGAAGATTATTCATGCAAGGCTACAGATTGGGTCCAAGAGGAGGTAGAGCATTATGAAGCACTTCATGATCAGATGATGGCAGCTGAAACAGAAGAGGTATTTGTTAAAAAGGAAGTTGAGTTGCTAGCTTACTTCAAAGAATTGCAAGGACCTCCAGAAACTAGAACCACTATTGTTGTAAAAAAGAAGGTTCAAAAGAAACCAGTGCAAAAGAAGAAGTTGACCAAGAAGGGAAAGGGAAAATCAGTAGTTGAAACTGTAATTACAAAAGAGATAGAGGAAGTGATAGTGGAAGAAACACAGAAGCAATCCACTGTGGTAGAAGCATCAAGACTGAAAGAACCAGAAATAGGAGGACCTTCACATTTTTCCTCTGATTCTGAAAGTGATATTGAGAGTTTTTTATTAAAGAGTATGAATTTATCAGTTCCAAATACTCCTAATGTGATTACACAGGCTCCTGAGAAATAGAAAACACCCGAAGAGTTGAAGAAGAAGTCTCAGGAGAAGCAGATGCAGGAACATGCAGTAAAACAGCTCAGTCCTGAAGAAGAAAGAAGGTTGATGAAAGGAAAAGCAGCTATGGTAGAAAAAGAAAGTGAAATAAGAGAAGAATTCAGTTGTGGGTTGGTGCATATAGGAATAAAATCAATATGGACAAAACCATCACAAACCTACTTCAAATTAGATGAGATCATAGCAGAAATAGCCAAAAAAGCACAGATAAGCAGTCCAGTCATAAATCAGAAAGGTGCAAATCAAGGTCAAATTCAGGAAGAAGAGGAAATAGTAGTGAAAAACAATGTTCAAGAAGTCACAGGAGGAGTAGTGGAAAGGGAGATTATCCAAAGTATAAAAGATGTACTTCATGATTTGAAGAATAATGAAGAATTTACAACCAATAAAGATCAAAAGGGAGAAATGGATCTCATGGACATTGATGAGCAGGAAGAAGGACACAAAGAACAAAAAAGTAATGATCAGGTCAAAATTATTGAGGAAACTGAATCAATTCTAGTCCAGGAAAAGGAAGGACAGGAAGAGCAAACAAGTAAAGGTCAGGTAAACTGTGTTGAGGAAATTGAATCTACTCTAGTTCAGGAAACCCTAATCCAGGAAAAGGAGGTACAAATAAAGGAAGGACACCTCTCTGAAGAGAAGCAACAGGTGATGGAGAACAAAAAAGGTGTAGGGAATAAAGCTGACTTCAGATGTCTTAGAGCAGAAGAATCTGGGTGCTCAAACTTTGGAACATGAAGAAGATATGGCAGATCAAGAAACACTGGAAACTCATCCAAGCAATGAAGAACACCAGGCCAAGGTTATAGAATATGAAGAAGAAGAGGAAGAGGAGAATGAGTGCAAAGAAGACAAACAAATAGAAGCTAAACAAATGGAAATGGAAGGGGGGTTGGAAAGAATACCCAAGAATATAAGATCGGCTTGTCAAATTATTATGAGCAACATTGAGCAGTTCATACCTTCAAGCAGGAATATGATCATTTCAGGAATGGCAGCAGAGTCTCAATTTGAGAAAGGCAGTATGATCATTAAAGAGCACAAAAGGGAGAAGGAACAAATGTCAGAACAATTGAGGAAGGTGCAAGAGTAAAATGAGGAATTTACAAACAGAATAATTGCTTTGGAAGAGTTAGAAGTACAGAAACAAAATAGAATTCAATATCTAGAAGAAAAGAGTGTAAAACTAACAGAGCAGAATAATAAACTGGAAATGGAGATGAGAAAAATTGAAGGAAGATATAGAACCTTGCAGACTTCTTATCAGATTTTGACTAAAGCAAATGAGGAAATCAACAAGCTATTATTGGAGGAAGCTCAGTTAAAGAATGAAAGTCAGACAGCTCAGATGACAGAGGAAGAAAAGGAAGAATTACACAAAGAGATTAAGAGATTACAAATAGAATTGAAAGAAGCCAAGGAACTAGAGAAGCAGGCTAGTATACATGCTGCTACAGCAATGAGAGGATATAACAAGTTGCACATGGATATGGAAAAAGAAAGAAGTGATTGGCAGTCAAGGAGGGAAAAGGAAAAAAATGAATGGATAAAAGAAAGAGAGTTATGGGCAATACAGAACGGAAGTCTGATGGTGACAATAGAGGAATTACAGAAAAAGCTGGACAAGCCACAAGTTCAGGAAGAAACACATGTAGAGACCACATATACAGAAGAATATGAGGTAGGAAATAATGATGGAATACAACATGGCAGTGAACCAGCAAATAAAAGACCAGAGGAAGAATATTCAGAAGAATTTGTTAAAAAATTGCTGACAAATAGAGATTCTAGAATGGATTTTATCAGAAAAATGCATGATGAATATGAAGATCAAATTGTCACATTTGCATTGAATAAGGGGATTAATCCAGACCAGTTTCATTGGGCTGCAGACAGACTGGGCATACCTTTATGTATGAAAAACACGATTTTGAGCAGAAAATCATGAAAAACACGATTTTGAGCAGAAAATCGTGAAAAACACGATTTTGAACAGAAAATCGTGAAAAACACGATTTTGAACAGAAAATCCTGGAAAACACGATTTTGAGCAGAAAATCGTGGAAAACACGATTTTGAGCAGAAAATGGTGGAAAACACGATTTTGAGTAGAAAATCGTGAAAAAACACGATTTTTGAGTAGAAAATCGTGAAAAACACGATTTTGAACAGAAAATCGTGAAAAACACGATTTGGAGCAGAAAATCGTGAAAAACACGATTTTGAACAGAAAATCGTGGAAAACACGATTTTGAGCAGAAAATCGTGGAAAACATGATTTTGAGTAGAAAATCGTGAAAAAACATGATTTTTGAGCAGAAAATCGTGGAAAACACGATTTTGGGTAGAAAATCGTGGAAAACACGATTTTGGACAGAAAATTGTGAAAAACACGATTCTGAACATTGAATTGTGAAAATTAATTGAATGATCCTTAGATCTGGGAACAAATTAAACACACATACTAGGCAAGACTTAGGAAGGAAGAAAATAGAGCCAGTGGAAGGGCAAGTGCAAAAAAAAAAAATCTAGGGCAAGAAAACATGGAAAATTTAAACGAAACAAATGAACCCATTGAAACTGGGGATTATAGAAATATCCTCAAATACATGTATACAAATAGGTTTAGAACCTATGTATATCAGGATGGAATGCATAAGTTTCTCATTAGATTGAGAAACTTAGAAGTTCCCCTAAACATAACACCAGTAGCTCAATTCAAAGATGGTAGGTATGAGGATAGGCAAGGATGTGTATACATCTTCTCCCAAGACCCAGAAAATTCAAATGACTTAGGGCAATGTGCTGACAAAGGACCTTGGGAACATAATTTAGGACAATCAGATTTACCAAGACAACATGAAAACTACACTAGTACTAAGCAACAACAAGGGAGGAGAACACATGCTTCCCCAAATCCTTTTGAAAAAGAACCAGAAGGATTTAATGAATTTTCACTAAGAAGAAGACATCATTGGTAACCTCAGGGTAGAATGCTTAGACCATATCAAGTAGCCAAATGCATGAAAAATCAATATGAAGGGTATTCTGATCCTCATGCTCATGCTACAGAGTTTAGGCAATTAATTAGAGCTGAGGAGGTGGAAGATTACAAAGTCCAATTTGAAGCATTTGGTCTAACCCTAACAGGACCTACATTTTCTTGGTTCATCCCTTTGAGAAAGGAAATGTACCTAGATATTCACTCCTTCCTAGAAGCCTTCATTGGGGAATTCTCAAAGACTGGAATAAAACATAGCACAGCCACTCTGATACACAGTTTTAAACAACAAAAAGATGAAAATGTCAGAGAGGCAGCCAAGAGATTTAAGCAATACATTGACAGATGTCCTAAAGAAGAAGTACCTTCCATGGCAAAACAAGTATCCCTATTCATAGAAGGATTAAGAAGTGCTCAATTAAGGACCCTAGTGTACTATAGGAGATGCCCTGATCTAGGAGCTTGTGTAAAAGAAGCAATAGATTTGGAAGATAACAGAGGCCAAGATGTGTTAGCATTTGATCAACCTAGATCAAATGAAGACAAAATCCCACGAGCAGAAGAATTAGCTCAGGCCATTGCTAAAGCCCTAGAGGTAAGCACCAAAACTAATTTGATAAACTCTAGGATAAACACAAATAAATGCTACAATTGTGGAGAAAGTCATTTGGTACAACAATGTCCATATCAAAAGCCTCCACATTTGCAAGATAGGAAAACACTCAAATATTGTACACTAGAGAGGAAATGGACAAATCATACCAGGGAGGAATGCTTTTATAATAAAAAACCCATAAAGGAGAGAGATTATGGAAGCCAAAGAGAATCAGTATATGTTGAGCAACCAAGACCTGTGCTTGGGCAACAACCTCCTATACCAACAAATGTGGTACCAATCAAATACACACCAATAGAGGAGGGAAACTCAAGAACAAAGTCACCATACAAGGAAGATTATCAATGGAATGAAGGATATCAAGAAGAATGGGAAGGTTATGAATAAAGAGAACCAGAATTACAAGCCCTAGACTTGGGAAATGGAAGAGGTGAGATGGACACTGCCACTTTCATGTATATAACCAATAATTATATGTCCAATAAAAAACCTCAATTCAAAGGGGGACCAAAGATAACTTGCTATAGGTGTGGGGGAGAACATTTCATTAGAGACTGTCCACAACCTCCTACGTTAAGAATAGAGGGAGCGTATTGCAAGGATTGTGGCAGGGAACATTTGATAAAGGATTGCCCAAAAAATCCTCAAAAACAACAAAACACACTTAATAACATACCACTAAAAGCAGTCAATATCATGGAACAAGAAGAATTGAGTGACATTGACCAAGTGAATGTAAATGCTATAACAAGGTCACAAACAAAACAACAAAGAACAACTAAGGAACAAAATGAAGGTTCAATCTCAAAGGTGAAGAAAAATAGACAAAAAGGGAAATGGGAAAGGAAAGAAAGAATGGGTAAAAATTTGGAAGAAGAAAATAGGGAACAATCAAACAGTACTTCTCCTCAAAAGACACAAACCCAGTTGGAGATAGGAAATTCACAAAGTCTAGACACTCTAATAAAAGCATACAAGGGAAGAATTCAAGAGGGACCAAGCCCTACTGATCATACAATGGCTTATCCTATGCCAGACTTAGAACATGAAAGGATGCAGAAGTGTAAACAAATCATACGGGAAGTGCAACTCAAAATGGGGGAAGTAGACAATTCTCAAAAAACAGTTGAGGAATCCGAGACAACAAAAACAAGAGGAAATAGTATCAAGGAAGAAAACCCGCAAGTAACATTCCAGGTGAATATAGATAAACAATGCACAATTCTATATCATACCACATGGGAAGATTTAATGAAACAAAATCCTCACTTACAGAACCAAATGAAAAAATGGGAAACAACACCAGAAAATCTTCACCCACAACTACAAGAAATGGAGGAGTTGTGGTATATTCCCATTGATAAGATAGGAGGATATTGTGAAGGAGAAGAGGGAAACTCAACCTTAAAAATACAATTTGGTAAAAACCAGGCCAAAGCTATTCTGGATAGTGGATCAGGAGTGGTCATCATGACTAAACAAACTTGGGAAAAATGGGGAAAAAATGAATTATTACCCACCAAAATGAGATTGCAACTTGCAGATGGACACATAGAAAAACCCCTAGGAATATGGGAAAAAGTGATTGTGGACATATGTGGAACAGAGATAGAACATACCTTTGCTATAGTTGAATTCCCACAATCCACTTCATATGAAATTATCCTAGGAAGACCATTTATGAGACAAATGCAAATTGTGCAAGATTGGGGTAATGATTGCTTATACCTTCATAGCAAAGGTAGAATAACCAAAGTAAATCTAAGAAATGGGCACTACTGTGACATATCTCCTCAAGAATGGTATAAAATACATCAGAATCAAGAGTTGAGTGAGGAATCAGAAATGGAAGACCAGGATGAAACTGAATCATCAGTATGGAAGTGCAATATGATAAGAAATCTTACCAATAGGAAAAGGAGATTGAGAAGAGAAGATTGTGTGGAAGGAAGGAAGTTACAAGATGAGAACTATGTACCACAACAATTCAAAGATGAGGAATTTGAGCCCTATGGGTGGAATCAAATTTTGGCTACCATGGATCTAGCCAGTGATGAATATGTAGGAGTGGAATTTCAAAATGAAGAAGGATATGATGTCTTTCACATTGGAATACAAATGATAAAGGTATCCGGAACAGAAGAGGACAAAGAAGAAGAAATGATATTAGAAAAAGGGAAGACACAATTTTTGGAAGAAGTAAAAGCTGAAGATGCTATTAAAGATAAAATCTCAGGCAAGTATAAGAAAAACAAACACAAGGAAATAGAAGAAAATCAAGAGGATGAGAAGAAGAAAAGGGAAGCAAACAAAGATCAATAGTTTGATGTACCAGCAAATTTCAAGACTTATGAAGTAGAAAACAGACTACTTCTCAAGAGGAAACCAAAGAGGGAAAAGAAGAAAGGGGAGGCTTATGATAATGAGGAACAAACTAAAAAGATCATGATCACTCAGGAAGAGGGAGAAGAAAGACATATTGTAGTAGCTGATGACATGACAACTCAAGAAGAGGAGGCACTAAGAAAATATAGGGATGTGTTTGCTTATAGCTATAAGGATTTGAAAGGTATTGATCCTAAAATCTGTGAGCATAAGATTCCTATTACACCTGAGGCAAAACCTAGCAAACAGAGACATTACACATTCAATGATAAATACTCTGCTAAAATAAAGGAAGAAATTGACAAGCTATTAGCTGCCAATTTCATCTATGAAATTGAGTATACAGAATGGATATCTCCTATAGTTGTGGTACCAAAGAAGAATGGGAAACTTAGGGTATGCATTAACTTGAAAAAGGTAAATGCAGCAACTATAAGAGATAATTATCCACTGCCTATAACAGATCATCTTTTAGAAAGAGTTGCAGGGAAGGACGTTTATAGTTTTTTAGATGGTTTTTCAGGATACAACCAGGTACCTATAGCATTAGAAGATCAACATAAAACTGCCTTTTCCACAGAATGGCTTTTAGGGTTATGCCCTTTGGGTTAACCAATGCTCCAGCAACTTTTCAGAGGTTGATGTGTCATATCTTCAAAGAGTTCTTGAGGAATGTAATGGAAATTTATGTAGATGATCTTTGTAATTTTTCATTAAAAAGACAAGATCACTTGCAGGATTTAGAAAATATATTCAGGAAATGCAGAACCTACAGAGTATGTTTAAATCCAGAAAAGTGTGTATTCTTTGTAAGACAAGGAAGAATGTTAGGTCACATAGTCTCTAAAAATGGAATTTCAACTGATGAAAAGAAAATAAAGGCCATAATAGAGCTTTCGAGACCAACAAGTGTAAAGGAACTTCAAACTTTCATGGGACATTGTGGGTACTATAGGAAATTTGTACACAAATTTGCTGACATAGCCAAACCCTTATATGCCCTAATTACAAAGTTTGAATGGACCAAGGAGTGTGACCAAGCCTTTGAAACTAAAAAAACTTGTTTGGTAACAGCCCCAATTCTGAAAACACCTCAATGGGATAAAATTTTTCATGTCCATGTGGATGCTTCAAACTATGCTTTAGGATGTGTGTTAGCACAACCAATAGAAGGAAGCAAGTTAGATTTTCCAGTGGCTTATGCTAGTAGGCAATTGAATCTGGCAGAAAAAAATTACACAACCACTGAGAGAGAGGGATTGGGCATGATATTTGCTGTGAAGAAATATAGACATTACCTTTTGGCCAACAAGTTTAAGTTCTTTGTAGACCATCAAGCTTTATTATATTTGGTAAATAAACCTTGTCACACTGGTAGAATAGTCAGATGGTTTCTTTTACTAATGGAATTTGAGTTTGAAGTGGTGGTCAGACAAGGGAAAACACACTTGAGAGCAGATCATTTATCTTGAATTCAGTCTAAAGAACCCAGTTCACCTTTAGATGACAACCTGCCAGACACTTATTTGTTTAAGGTAGAGAGTGTTCCTGAGTGGGCCATGACTTTAGTACCATTATTAACCATGGGACCTTGCACAACAGTTGGGAACAATGCACACTTAGTATTACAAAGCAGGAACTTTATGTTACTAGCTGGGCATTTGTACCATCTCAACCACACAGGCATATTGGAATATTGTACTCCTGAGGAAGAGCAACAAGAATATCTGAGGAGAGCTCATTGTTGGAACCCTTGCACTCATGCTTCTAGGGTAGTCACCCTAAGTAATCTCAATAGGATGGGGGTACATTGGCCTAATAAGATTCCAGATGTAACAAAATACATTGCTAATTGCAGGAAGTGCCAATTATTGCAAGATTCAGAATTCATAACTCTATATTGGTTCCAAAAAAATCCAGATTGGAGTGAAAATATCATTGAGGAATTGAAAAGGAAGAAGAAAGGAAAACAAGTGATAGCTAGTGCAGATTCCAAAAATCTACAAGTAATCTTTGAAGAATATCAATTGATAGGAGAACAGTTGTATAAGAGAGGAATGGATGGATACTTAAGAATTTGTGTTCCGGAGAATAAATATCTGGAAATGTTGGAACTAGCACATTCTGGAGTAGCAGGAGGACACTTCTCAAGTGACAGAATTGCTAAACTCATTTTATATTCTGGCTTTTGGTGGCCAACCCTATTTCCTGATGCAAGAACCTATGTAAAAAGATGTGATGTCTGTCAGAGAGTGAGTCAACCAAATAAAAGAGATGATATGCCATTAGTTCCATTAATTTCAGCAAGAGCCTTTAGTAATTCATTGGACCTATAAATCCTCCAGCAAAACAATCCCATGCTGAATACATCATAGTGGCTACAGACTACTGGACAAAGTGGGCTGAGGCCAAAGCCACAAGAACGAATGATGCTCATACTACTACCAGATTCCTATATGAAAATATTATCACCAGATTTAGTAAGTGATAGGGGGACCCATTTTGTAAACCAAATCCTAGAAAACATAACTGAATATTTTCTGATCAGTCATAGAAGGTCAGCCCCATATCACCCACAAGCCAATGGGTTAGCAGAAAGTACTAATAAAGTACTTTGTACTGTACTATCAAAATTAGTAAATACAAACAGGAATGATTGGGATTTACAACTTAATCATGTCCTATGGGCTTATAGAGTGGCTTATAAAACTGCAATAGGAAACACACCATTCAAACTAGTGTATGGACAAAATGCAGTTCTACCTATGGAATTCCTTATTCCAACATTAAAAGTAGTTAGTCACTACAATTGGACTGGACATGAACTATCAGAGAGAGTAATATAATTGGAAAAATTGGGAGCATCTAGACTCCAAGCCATTATGAGTATATATGTGGACAAGAAAAGGAAAAAAGCTTATCATGATGTTCACATAAAAGAAAAAGATCTACAGGAAGGAGATCTAGTTTTGGCTTACACAGTCAGAGAACATCAGAAAAAATTCCAGAAAAAAGGACATGGACCATATATTATACATCAGATAAGCAACAGTGGAGCCATTCAACTAGCTAATATAGACGGAGAAATCATGCCAAACTTCATAAGTGGATGTAGAGTCAAGAGGTATGACTGCCCATTAACTGTTGATGAATGGAGAAGGTTGCAACGAGCTCAAAATAGGAAAAAAGAAGAGGAAGACATTAGAAAAGAGGCTCAACAGGAAGCAAAGGAAAGGATAAGAAAAATCAAAGATCTTAGGGAAGTCTGTCTGTGTGAAACTCCTCTAAAACCAAAAGAACATGTGCCTCTGATGACAATGGATTTTCAAAATGAAAACATTAGGGTTTTGATAGATTCTGGAGCACAAGTGAATCTGATTAGTTCAGCTTTGGTAAGTAAATTTAACATAAAAAGAACTAAAAGCAGAACCTTAATCAAAACTTTGGAAGGTCAAATAGTACAAAGCATGTCTTCACTGTCTATTGAAGTTAAGTTCAATGAAGAATATATGAAAATAGACTGTGAAGAATGGCCAGATCATTTGATGTCTGAAAAGGTGATTTTAGGTCAACCTTGGCTCCAACAAGGTAAAGTGATTTTGGATTTTGAAAAAATGAAGCTTAAATTGAACATAAATGACAAAAGGTTAATAGTTTTATTGAGTAATGAAGAACATGAAATTCAATCAGATGTTCATGATATACACTTGGAAGGATTCACTTTTGCATTTGAAGGTACACAGACATTACCAATACAAATGTTAAATGATCAAGCTTCATGTAATCAAAATCAGCAAAAGATTGGAAGAACAAAGAAGGGTGGAGAGATAGGAAGAAGGTGGCAATCATGGCATTGTCCAAAGAATCAAAACATCAGAACAAGAGGCACATGGAATCAAAGTCTACAGGAGGTCCGCTCATCAAACCAGAAATCCAGGACAAAATGGATATGGAGACCAAAAAATCCTACAAAATGCTTATCCAAAGGAAATGGATGTTTGCCTGAAACCAGGACAATTAGAGTTAGGAAGTATTGGGTCAAAAAATCAGAGTTGTTTCAATGGAAAAAAGATAATTCATATTTGATCTGTATTTAAAAAATCATAACATATTGAAAATTATGACAAAAATATTTGACCTTATCCTTTTTCTAAAAAGAAAATTAGGAGGGGAAGAAAAGAAATAGAAAAAATTATTATTATTAAAAAAAAATTGAGTTGAGAAAAATTGTTTATTTTCCCTTCTTTTTGACAAAAATTATGTAGCACAAAGCAAGATCTAGGTAGAAGGGTAGTGTAGTTCTATTTATTTCGTATTAATTCTGTTTTTCTCCAAAAGAGTTTTTGGGAAAAGGGAGTGCACTAGACATCTTGCTACACCCGTACTGATCACTTTTGTTGAGTCTTTTTGAAGAAACAGAATTTATTTTGGATTTTTATTTTCATTCTTATGTCATGACATCTCAAAATAAATATGACTCTTTGATTTCTTGTGACTCATGTGGGTGGAGTTTTTCTTTGTGTGTTTTATTTTCCTCAGAATGGTAAATGCAAAGGAGTTATCAATTCATGACTTCAAAGCAGAATCAGTCACTCTATCAAGAGGTCATTGGTTCCTAGACAGTGAAGCTGTGGAGGAACAGGTGAACCTGGAATCTGATGAGGAACTAGAGATTCCAGAGGCAGAGAAGGTGGTGAAGGAGCTCAAAGAAACCCTAAGCATTATTGGACAGCATATATTCACAGTGGGAGTAGGTGGATACAAATATACCATGCTGTGTCAAGTATTTTACAGATTTCAAAGGGTTGTTGTCAATCAGAAAAGATGGAAGGCAGTTGGTATACACAAGTTATTGGAGGAACCCATCTTCTTCATTGATTTTGAAAGAGTGGCACAAGTAATGAGTAGTCTGCTGGAAATAGGAAAAGGGAATGATGCTTATTTCCGGTGCAAAGTCAAGAACAAGGATAATCAGGAGGTGGGTATCACTATAAAAGCAGAACATATTAGAGCAGCTTTACAATTCTACCCTATGGGAACCAAGCTTGATCCCAGCTTTGTAAAGAAGAATAAGGAAACCTATACAGGGTACGTAAAATTCACTGACTTCAAAGGAAGAGAGAATGAAGAATATGCCACAAGGATGTTCTTAAAGGAAATGATCATATCATAAAGAACTGTCCAAAACTAGCTGCAAAAGAGGCAAAGAAGAAAGAGGCTGGAATGGTTGTTGCAGAAGCCTCTACACCAAAAACGGAGTCTTTTAATCTTGTGTAGGAAGAAGAATGGGTGTTTACTACTGTTTGTAGTTTTGACCCATCTTCTCATGAGCAGTGCATGTCTGCAGTGGACTCAGATGTTTGGTACTTTGACAGTGGGGCGACCAAACATATTACCTTGCAGTGCAGTTTCTTCTCTTCACTCGAGCCTGCCCCTACAGGGAATACTGTCACATGCGCCAACAACTCCTCTTATCCTGTTATGGGAGTTGGTAAGATCATTCTGACTACTACTGATGGTAGTTCTTTCACCTTGTCAGATGCTTTATTTGTGCCAGGGATCAAAAAGAACCTGTTATCAGTTTCTGCATTAGCCAAGATTGGTTTGGTTGTGAAATTCGTTGATGACAGGTGTACAATTCATGATCTGTCAAATGGCAATGTGATTATTGCTTCTCGCATTTTATGTCATGGGCTGTATAAGCTCATAGACTATGAAAGATCTGTGAATGATTCGGCATGTGCAGTTCATGATTCTCAGGCTATGTCAGATGCAAAGCTTTGGCATGCACGCTTTGGTCATTTGAATTTTGCTAGTTTGCTACGCCTGCAAAAATATGATATGGTGTCTTCTTTGCCCAAGCTTGAGGCACCCGGAAAACATGTATGTGAAGGTTGTATTTTGGGCAAAATGCAGCGTTCCTCCTTTCCAAAAGATGGTTCAATTTGGGCTACGCAGAAATTGCAGCTTGTACATAGTGATGTCTGTGGTCCTATGCAGACACCCTCTTTTGGAAATTACCTTTACTTCGTGACTTTCATTGATGATTTTTCCAGGCATGCATGGGTATATCCATTGAAGGCAAAGTCCGAAGTGTTCATGTGCTTTAAACAGTTTTTGGTTTTGGCTGAAAATCTGTCAGCATGTAAAATGGGCACCCTCCGTTCTGATCGAGGGGGGGAATATATGTCTTCTGATTTTAATGCATTTCTAGCTGAATGTGGGATAAAACACCAGTGTACAGTGCCCTATACACCTCAACAGAATGGAGTTGCTGAACGAAAGAACATGTCACTCATGGAGATGGCGAGGTGCATGGTCCAAAGTCAGGCTTTACCACATAGTTTCTGGCTTGAGGCTGTCATGTGTGCAGCATATGTACTGAACAGGTGTTCCACTAAAGCGTTGCAGTCTATCACTCCATATGAGGCTTGGCATGACCGCAAGCCATCTGTTGCTCATCTGCGTGTTTTTGGTTATTTGGCATATGCATTAGTGCCTGAACAACATCGTAGAAAATTGGATGATAAGGCAATAAAATGTATTTTTGTTGGGTACAGTTCTGAAAGTAAAGGCTATCGTCTGTATCATCCACATACTAAACGCATCTAGTTCTTTGTGGAAGATGCTATTCAGCCATTGCTTTCATGTACTAAGGAGACATCTGTTAGCTCCAAAGACATGTATGATACGTTGATGCCTCTTTTTACAGGTGGACAGTCTAGTGCTGGTCCTAATGAGGCAACTTCTCAGCCTTTGCAGGTTTCATATGATGATGCAGATCATTTTATTTTTGATGCAAATTTACATGATGCACTTGTTGATGAGAGAGCTGATATTGAGCAGGCAAAAACTATGCCAAAATGGCTGGTGCAGACTTTGCGTGACAACAAATTAGATGCACCTTTGTCATATCGTACTCGTTCAGGCTCTCATAGTGCCTCCTTTCCATCAGATTGCTATGCTATGGCTGCGTCTAGTCTCTGTGATGAGAATGAGCCTGTTTCTTTTGATGAAGCACAAAATTCAGAAAATTGGATGGCTGCCATGCAATCTGAATATGATGCTATAATGAAGAATGGTACATGGTCTTTATGTGACTTGCCTCCTGGCAAGAAGGCCATTGGCACTAAGTGGGTATACAAGCTGAAGCGTAAACCTGATGGTACAGTTGATAGGTATAAGGCTAGGCTTGTTGCAAAGGGTTATGTGTAGGAAAGAAGCATTGATTTTGATGAGACCTTTGCACCTACATGCCGTATGACTACTGTTCGGAGCATTTGTGCACTTGCAGCCCATCATGGTTGGAATGTACATAAGTTGGACATTAAAACAACATTTCTGAATGATGACTTGCATGAAGAAGTGTATGTTTTTCAACCCCGTGGCTTTGTGCATAAAGGGCATGAAAACCAGGTGTGCAGGTTAAAGAAGGCATTATATGGTTTAAAGCAAGCACCACATGCTTGGTATGAGAAGATACATGCCTATCTGGTTGCACATGGTTTTGTGAACAGTCCAACTGAAAGCACCTTATATGTTAAGCGTGCTAATGATGTGCTTCTGATCATTGTTGTCTATGTTGATGACATGCTGCTCACTGGTCCTATTGAGAAGCATATTGCTGATTTCAAGGCTGATTTGCATGCCTCATTTGAGATGTCTGATTTGGGGCATTTGCATCACTATTTGGGCATTCAGTTTATGCAAGTTGATGGTGGAATGGCTTTGTGTCAAAAGAAATATATTGACACATTATTGCAGCATTTTGGCCTTGAAGACTGTAAGCCTATTGCCACTCCTATGTAGACAGGTTTACGGTTGAGTCTTCATGATGCTGGAGATGCATTTGATGCTGTTCTCTATCAACAGGCTGTTGGATGTTTGATTTACTTATGCATTACTCGGCCAGATATTCAGTTTGCTGTCTCATAGATGAGCAGGTTTATGCATTGCCCAAGAGTCACACATTGGAAGGCGGTTAAGCGCATCTTTCGCTACTTGAGTGGTACTCGGCTACTTGGGTTGTTTTATCCCAAGGGGGGATCACTACCGCCAGATTTGGATGCTTTTTCTGACTCAGATTGGGCTGGTTGCTATGACACTCGTGTGTCCACCAGTGGTTTTTGCTTCATGCTTGGTAGCTCATGTATATCTTGGTTGAGCAAGAAGCAGCCTACTGTGGCCACTTCCAATTGTGAGGCTGAGTATAGGGTAGCTTTCACAGCGACTGTTGAGTGTGTGTGGCTCAGACGCCTTATGGCTGATTTGGGTGTTGTTCAGTCTTTTGCCACCACCATCTTCACTGACAGTCAGAGCGCATTAGCAGTTGCCAGGAACCCTGTGTTCCATGCTCGCACGAAGCACATTGAGGTGCATTATCACTATGTCAGGGAGAGGTTCTCTGCTGGGGAGATCAGCTTGGCATATGTGCCCACGCAGGAGAACATTGCAGACCTTTTTACGAAGGCTCTACCTAGGGAGAAGTTTGAAGCTTTCCGCAAAGCTTTGGGCTTACTTCCTTTTGTGGAGTGATTTCCACATAGCTTGGCACTTCCTTACACATGAGTGCCAACTCCTTGTTCATCGCATCACTCCCAGGGGGGATTTGTTGATATATTTAGGTAGTGATGTGTGTGAACACTCTAGGACTGCCGGGGCACTTTTTCCCTCTTTAGGAGGTTTTTTTCCCCCGGCTTGTATATATGCCTATTGCCCTAATGTGCTACTTATCTTTGTACATTCTCTAGTAATACATTCAGTCTTGTGTGTTGTGCTCCAAGCTTCTTCTTCTTCCTTGTGTTGTTGGCATGCTTCCGCAGACGTCTAACTCTAACACATCAATCTTAAGAAAGGATAGAGATGGGGTTGATGCCCAGATGTGTGTGAGTGTGGAGGTGTGTATTTTTGTGTGAGAGAGTGAGAAGAGGAGGAAAGTAAGGGATTGTTTTTGTGCATCAAAAAGTGAACTAAAACTACACTACTAAAAACAAGAAATGGGGAACTAATGGTCCAATAGAAGGGTGAAAGTGCCATGCAAGAACTCAAATCCTATGCAATTGAGCAAAAAGAAATTGCAACACAATACTTTACCACACATTCTTGAGCTCTACCATTGATGAAAGGCCAATCTCCCCGGCAACGGTGCCAAAAAGTGTTGAGGTTGTAGTAATAGAAGACCAAAACCCCTCACCACCTTGCATGGAAGCAAGAAGGAAAGCTCAAGAGTGACTCTCCTCTCATCCACCCGTACCTCCAACATGTTCAAGCCATTGGCATCAGACACATGCTATGCCACATGCTTGGAAACAAGGAGAATAGGGAGTCAAGGATCCTAGTCCATGAGGAAAATACAAGAAATGCAACTACTCTACTCACACAAAGGAGAGACATGCATAGGCACACACACACCACTCTCACACACTCACAAAGACAGAATACAAAAAATGTAAATAGTCTTGGAGTAAAAGAGAGCCTTCTTCCATTCATAAGAGATATTACATGAGAGCAGGTCAACCAAGAGCTCCCCTCCTTACAAAAATGAGCTTCTATATATAGGCTAAGCTCTATTCCCCATGTGCTCTTCTAGGATATTCCAAAATCAATTCTTGTAACCACCAAATCCCAAGAATATGCATGCGTGGGATTTTAACATGGGATTGTGAATTGAGGATGTGTGCATACCCTACAACCCAACAATATGCATACATACATGCTTACATTCATACACACACATACACACACATACACATACACACACATACACATACACACATAGACACACACACATAGACACACACACACACACATACACACACATACACACACATAGAGAGACATACACACACATACACATACATGCATACATAATGCATATGCATATGCATACATACATACTTACATGCATACACACACATACACACACATACACACACATGCATACATATGCATACATAATGCACATGCATATGCATACATACATGCTTACATGCATACACATACACACATAGATGCATAAACACACATAGACACATACACACACATAGACACATACACACACATATACACATATTTACACACACACACACATACACATGCATACACACATACACACATACACACATACACACATACACACACACAAACATACACACACATATACACACACATACACACATAGAAACATACACACTTACATACACACACACACAAATACACACACACACACACAAATACAAACACAAACACATATACACACATAGACACATACACACTTACACACACACATACACACACACATACACACACATACACATAGAGACATACACACTTACACACACATACACATATCCACACACATTTACACACACATACACACACATACACGCACATACACATGGATATAGACACATATATATAGATACACATGCATATACACACATAGACACACACACATATACACACACACATACACACATAGACACATACACACTTGCACACTTACGCACACACATACACACATCCACACACATTTACACACATAAATACACATGCATATAGACACATATATACAGATACACATGTATATACACACATAGACACACACACACATACACACACATGGACAAATACACACATACACACATACACACACATGGACACATACACACACATGCATAAACACACACATAGAGACATACACACAAATATATGCATACACACACATAGAGACACATACACACACATACACATACATGCATACATAATGCATATGCATATGCATACATACATATTTACATGCATACACACACATACACACACACATACATGCATATGCATACATTTGCATACATAATGCACATGCATATGCATACATACATGCTTACATGCATACACACACTCACATATACACCTACATACACATATACACACATACATATGTACACATACATATATTGATTTCTAACCCATTTTGTTTTATATGTACAATATTATGGATCTTAGTAGAGAGAGAAAGGTGAAACTCACTCTCATAAAAAGTCTTATGAGAGCAAGAGTTCTGCTTGATACTTTAGGGATCATCATGCATGAGTACTCAGAGATGCCTGACGATGAGATGGATTTTATGATCTAGATGCTTACCCAACAATCAGAGGAGGGCTCTTCTACGGCTCCACATGCAGGAAGACAGCTATTTGCTCATAGGTATGTTTTATTTTCACAAATTTATTTAATGATATTATAACACACATTTTTATTTATTTTCATCTATCTATTTTCAAGACACCTATACCACCTCTAGATCATGAGAGCAGAGCACAGGTGCCTATGAGGACATGCATAGGCACCTTCGGGCTAGAGTGTGATATAGAGCCAGAGGGGAATATAGTGTATATAGGGAATGGATTGCAGTTCAAGTGAAGAATGTGAGCATTATGCGACTCTTACCTGCACCTTGTCCACTTGCAGTGGAACTAAGTATAAATTTTACATATAAATTGAAATAAATATCTTATGTTTTATCACATGATTTTTTTTTATTTTTGTAGTGAGCATGATGAGAGGGATAAAAAATACATAGTCACTTGAGACAGAGTTTGGGACAGTTCGCATAAGTGGTGTCTAAAAGAGATGCGAACACTTATGGCTCATCGTCGTGATAATGCATGGTACATATTGCTTTTATGTATATATACGTGGATATGAGTATGTGTGTTTATGTATGTATGTATATATATGAGAGAGAGAGAGAGAGAAAAGAGTGTGATTAGAGGTACAAATACACACACATATACATCATACATGCACATTTACACACATATACACATACATGCACATTTATACATACACACACATACATGCACATTTACACACACACATACACATGCATGCAGTTACACACATATAATGAATACACACATAGACACATACACATACTCACATACACATACACATACTCATATACACATACACATACATAATCATATTTGCACACACATAGACTCAGATAATCATATTTACATACATATATACGCATACACATGCATACACACACAACACATGCATACGCACATATAGATACACATACATACACACACATGCATACACACATATAGATACACATACATACACACACATGCATATATATATATATATATATATATATATATATATATATATATATATATATATATATATATATATATATATATATATATATATATATATATATATATATATTATAAATATATAAATTACAGTATATATATCTCATTTTATAACTCTCTCTCTCTCTCCACATATATATATATATATATATATATATATATATATATATATATGTGTGTGTGTGTGTGTGTGTGTGTGTGTGTGTGTGTGTGTGTGTATTTATAACAGTATACATACACACACACACACACATATATATATATGAATTATGATATGAATTATATATATGAATTAGGATATATACATATACATATATATATATATATATATATATATATATATATATATATATATATATATATATATATATATATATATATATATATATATATATATATATATATATATATATACATACACACACACACATACATACATACATAGTACATGCACTCTTCAAGCATCCGAACCTTTGCCATGGATCCTTCTAGTTTCGCTCTTTGTCGCACATAACTTTTTAATATTCCCATAAATTGCTCAACCCAAAACATCCATCGAGTGATGACAATACCTGCAATCTCTATTTCATCTACAAGATGGACTTATAAATGAACTTGAATATCAAAAAATGAATTAGGAAGCTCTTTCTCCATCAAACATAGTAGCTCTTTGCATTCACGTTTTTTTTTTGTGGGATCGAGTTTTTGTCAATCTCTTTTGATGTAATCCACCTATACATATCATTAAAATAATTATAAAGAGGTTAATTCAAAAATAAAAGATATCAAATATTCATATATATTAAATATAAAAGTATCATTATTACCTTATAAGTGATCCAAGACGATAGATCACATCTCGTGCTCCTTTCGTTGTACATTCATTGATAACCAAAGGTAAAATATGTTTCAAAAAGTTATGCCAATCATGGGTCTTTAACAGAGATAAGCTCTTATCATCCATAGTAAACATGTTCTAGAAAGATGCTCCATATCTTGTAGGAGTATGAATCAATTGAATCCTATTGTTGATAGTCTGTATCTCTTTTGTTGTAAGTACCCAAGGAGTTGGTGCATAAGTCGTTTCCTATCAATGTCTATAAAAAACTAGCCATACCTTTGGTTTTGAGTTTTGATCCTTCAAATCATTCCTCGATGCTATGGTATCTTTTAGTCCAAGAAGATGCTGCCATAATGAATAACCAATATTCTTGAATATATGCATAGGATCAAGAAGATGACATACTTTTAAATCTTTCCAATACTCCAAAGAATACCATATTGATATATTCTCTACGAGTGCCAATTTTCCTTTACCTCTCTTCACATACTCATTATCTTCATCATCACTGAAGATTTCTGATTCTGGATCTATCAAAGATCCATCTGTCCATTTTTTATACCAATCCATAAGCGTCATAGGTTTTGGACACTGACCTATTTCAAGCTTTCCATTAAAATGTATCGCTTCTCTTTTAGATCTTAATGGATGATCATCAGGCAAGAGTCGTCGATGTCGAAGATAAATATTTTTGTTGAGATTCTTACTATAGATTGATCTCAACCAATCGCCACAATATGGAAAAGCCTTATAATCCTTAGTAGATATTCCTGCATCATGAAAACCATAAAAATATAAGTAGATTAACTCACATTTATTTGTATGCATATTGAATAAAAAAATTACATCAATACTTGAACACCATATCCTGGAAAATTGTGAATAGTCCAAGCCACAATACCACAAACCGTAATATATCTTTCATTGATGCTTTTCGATACATCATGACATTAATACCTCTCCATAACTCTTGGAGATCGTCAATGAGAGGAGCAAGATATATATTCATATCTTTAACTTGTCTTTTTCCTGGGATTAAAAGTGAAAGCATTAAATGTTCCTTTTTAATGCTAAGATATGGCGGAAGATTGTAGTTTATGACTACCATTGGCCATGTTGACCATTTACTGGATTTCATGGAGAATGGATTAACCGCATCTAATGCAACTCCTAACTTTAGATTCTGTGGATTCTATGCAAAATCAGGCAATGTAGAATCAATATGCTGAAAAGCAACACTATCATGAGGAATTTTGATTAT
Source organism: Ceratopteris richardii (assembly GCA_020310875.1). Lineage (NCBI taxonomy): Eukaryota > Viridiplantae > Streptophyta > Polypodiopsida > Polypodiales > Pteridaceae > Ceratopteris > Ceratopteris richardii. Next base: position 53,156,397 of record CM035435.1, read on the forward strand.
TCCATGAGTACTTTTATGATCATGTCCCCATGTCAAAAGCTTTGATAATTTGGGGCTTTGAAACATATGTCTAATCTGTGGAGCCAATGGAAAATGTCTCAATACCTTTTTTGAGATTTTACCTTCTATGTCCTTTTATCAAGGAGATTGACATTTTGGACATGTCAAAGAGTCTGCATATTGACCTCTATATAAAATACAATCATTAGGACATGCATGTATTCATTGATAATCTATACCAGGATTGTTGATTATCTTCTTCATTTCATCATGTGAGGTAGGAAGAATATTCTGACGTGGTAAAAACTTTTTAGATAATAACCTGTAAGTTCATGAAAAAAAGACATATTAATAAAAATAAATAAATAAATAAATAAATAAAGTATATATATATATATATATATATATATATATATATATATATATATATATATATACATATATATACATATGTATATATAATTTTATAGATGTGTATGCTTATGTGTATGTGTATGTAGATGTGTATATGCATGTGCATGTGTATACATATGCGTATGTATATATGTATGTATATATATGTATGTGTATGTGTATGTGTATGCATATATGTATGTGTGTATATATGTGTATGTATGTATGTATGAATGCGTATGTATGTATGTATATGTATGTATGCATGTGTACCTCTGTATATTTGGTTTCATTTTTATTTTTTTTTGTTTATTGTGGTTTGCAGACTTTCATATCTAGACCACAGAATCATTTGGCTATCTCCCATTTTATAGTCAATTTATTACCTGCGTTGCTAACTAAGATTTACATATTTGTTTACAAGGATTAAGTATCAGTTAACTATGGAGGTATTAGGTTGTTTGGAAAATAAGACAAGCAAATTTCTCTCAACGATTTTGGAAGATGGATGAATAGTTTTAAAGTATGGGCGGACATAAAGTGTTCATTCAATGCAAGTTCTTGTTCTTACCATAGCTAAGGTAAAAACAAAAACGTGCACTAAATGGACACTTTGTGTCCGCCCATCCTTTCAAATTATTCTTCTATCCTTCAAAATCTTCGAGGTAAATTTACTTCTATTTTTCAAACGGCTTTATACCTCCATAGCTAACTCATACTTAATATTTGTATGCAAAGTTCATAAAAGAGTTAGCAGCATAGGTATTAGGTTGACTAGAATAGGAGAAGTAGATGTGTCAGGAAGATTCTAAAGGTTGGGTGGACAATTCCAAAGGCTAGATGGACAAAATATCTTCATTCGATACATATGTATAATTTGACTTTACGCTCATAACATGTGTATGTGCATATATGTGTGTGTGTATGTTTATATGTGTGTATACATTCATGTATATATATGTGTATGTCTATGTATGCATGTATTTATACATATATATTTATGCATGTATATATATAAATAGATAGAAAATTAAAAATTATACCTCAATAGTGTCGAAATAGATACATTAATCGATCCCAAATGATTTTGAAGTTTGAGAATAAGTAAACTCGCACTTAGTTGTGTCAAATGAATTCCTTCATATACATGCTTTAGACATTCCTCTCGAAGATATTTCTCTTTTTTTGAAATATCAATGCTCTCACTGTCATTTTGATACCAATCTTCAATAAAATCTGCCTTGCCATCATATTCATCATTGTCACACAAATCTTGCACTTTTCTTCTTTTGAATATAGGTCTTTCAACCATGCATATTCTAGAGGATCACTTTTGCATAGCCTCCTCATAGAAGCTTCTCATAAATGAGGTCTTACTGGCAATTGTGAATGGTGTGGAGGAATATCATCAACATCATACGTTGGAATCTACACACATGATGAAAAATCATTAATATTCCGTAAATGAATAAAAAGTAAACTTTAAACATAAAATTACATACATAAGTTATTAAATATGGATAGAAAATTTCCATTCTCTCTCTATCTAAAAGGTGCTCTTGGAGGTCTACACCATCCATAATTCACTAATAATTCATCACCAGCATGTTATGTAGTAATAGCATTGACAACTATGTATCTTGATACATCTCTACTCATGTATGGTGATTCATGAATATTTTCATGCTCCTCAAATGTGCAATTAGCCCTTGAACTATTATTTAACCCTCGACTACTATTTATTAAACTTTCTATATTTCCATGTGTGTAAGGTCTTCCATCAATATATAAAGCAGAAGGGCCGAAAGTGAGGGAGATCAAAGAGCAAAAAGTGAAAGAACTGAGAGAACAATAATTGCAAAAGACCAGTTCTCCAAAAACAATGTGGACTTCAAAAAACAAAACCACAAAAGACCAAATTTCATAAGACTAAAATGGCAGAAGATCAAAATTTTGGAAGAATTAAGCTTGGGAAAACTAAAATTCCGGAAGAACAAAATTGTGGATGATTGAAATGTGGGAAGATTAAAGCTTTGAGAGCTCAAATTTTCAGAAGAACGAAGGATACTACAAAAGTGGGATTTTTCTTGTTCAAAGATTTGGAGCTAAGATTGAGACTTCGCATACAAAATGAAGTCTGTGTTACAAGAGAGGTATTTACAAGGAGTTGAGCAAAACTTGGTTTGGACTAGGTAAGGTTTGAGCCATGAAATATTAACCAAGGGTAAAGGGTGACCTTGGAGAGTGTTGAGCCTTGTTGTGCCCTTACTCAAAAAAGTGACACCTTTGTACAGGCCTTCCTAGAGCGGGACAAATTTCCCCCTATGTTATGCTTCTTTAGCAAGGTTGTAGAGTAATACCAGAGATCCTTCTTGAACCTTGGTCGACCATAATGTCCTATCATGATTTAGTTTCCTCTTTCCTTGGGTCATTTCCACAAGGGCTCTGCCTTCTTTATGGATTTCTTCCAGTCAGTGTAGAGATACTAGGTAGGAAGCAAGGGATGAAGTGCTAATGCGAGTTCCTTTGTGGTGGAGTCATTCAACTCAAGCAAATCGAGTCAAGTGTTTGAGCGGTGCTATAGGGCTGATGATGTATACCAAGTGAAAAAGGGTATGACAAATGGTAGCCTTGTAGGTCATCTGGTAGGCCCAAATAATGCCTATGTAGGTTGCACCCCAGGTCCTAGGGTTCATAATGCATTCTTTCTTTAGCAGTCAAACTAGTGTTTTCTTGGTGCTCTCAGTCTAGCCATTAGTGTGAGGATAATATGCAAAACATTTTCTATGGAGGATTTTATATCCGAGGAATAGTTCTTGCAAGACTTTGTTTACAAAGTGAGTGCCTTTATCTATGCTAATTTTGATAGGGTAGACATATCCAAAAAGCACACACTCAAACAGAAATCATGTTATTGTGGAAGCATAGCAGTCTTGTCGCTTGTATCTCAGTCCATTTGGTGGAGTAATTGGTGGCCACCAAGAGGTATTTTTCCTTTCTAAGCCATGCTAGAGAATAGGCGGGGCCTACAAAATCTAATCCCCACTGCTCAAAAGGTTTCCATTTGATGGAAATCGTAAGAGGGTTGTGGTTCTTGCATGAAGGATAAGGGCCATACCTTTGGCATGCATCACATGTTTTGGCCCAATTACTGACATCCTTGAAGAGTTTCAACCACCATAGTCCGTATTCTAGTACTTTCTGCACCATGATGTGTCTAGGAGGGTGCCTAGATCCTACTACTTCATGGGATTCCTACAATATCATCTAAATTTTATATGAAAGCAGACACTTTTGGAGGGTTCCATCATAAGTTTGTTTGTAGAACCTCCCTAAAATGTACTTGCAATTTATGTAGTTTAACACTAGCCTTCTCTTTTCAAGGGGGTGGAGCAGGGAGGAAATGTTCCAGAGGTCAAAAGACTACACAACTCCTAGTACCATGCCAAAGAGTGAGGCATTTGGTCAGTCATCAAAAATTTTGTTTATCTACTCTTTCTCTGGTATTGCGGGGACATACGATTGGCAAGGACACCATGTCACCCTGATCTGATCAAAATTTTGAAGCCAAATTCCTAAAGAATCTGAATGATTGTGATTTTTTTAGGAATGGGAACCATGGCATGTGCGTGCAAACACATGTCCTAGTAAATTTCCTTGAATAACTAGGAAGTGGCATTTATTGGGGTTTAATTTAAGGTGTGTTTCCATTCACTTTAAAAAGACATGGGAGATATGCACTATATGTTTATCAAAACATTCTACCAAACTAGCCTTACTAGTTCTTGAGAAAGTAGATAATTCATCCATGAAGATTCTGAGCGAGCCCAGTAGTAGGTGTCCAAAGATTATTGATATAGTGTGATTGAAGGTTTTTGGAACATTCCTGAGCCAAAATTCCATCTTGGTATATACATACCCCACAGAGTTACAAAGGTTGTCTTTGTCCGTTCTTTGTAGTGAATGGATATCTGGTTGTACTTGTTGTACCTGTCCATAACACTATAAAGGGCCTCTCTAGCTACATCCTCAATTACTTATTCTGAGAATGGCATGGGAAAGCCATCCAAGACCATGACCTTATTTAGAGCTTGGAATTCATTGCATACTCTAATCTTGTTGGATTGCTTTTTCAGTGTGATGATCATCAATGATAACCAATATGAATGCTCTAGTAGAACTATAATGCTGGCTACCTTCGTTTTCTCAAGCTCCCTCCAAACCACCTCTGTATAGTTTGGGTTGAGCCTGCAAATTCTTCCTCTTACTAGTTTTAAATCTGAAACTAATGGGATGGTGTGAAGTCCCAAGGCCACAAGGATTCCTACCAGATCCTCATAACCCCATGAAAACATTCTGCAAAAAAGTTTTTATTAAAAGCAAGCCCACATACTTGGTTAATTATCTCATACTTGATTTATTGACATAACTTATACAAAGCTTCATATGATCAAACCCTTGTAAAAGTCCTTCACATTTACCTTTGTATAAGTGGTTCACATCCACATGGAGTTAGGAAGCTCCAAAATCACAACTCATTTGGTTGCTGAGTGATGAGGGAATCTATCCTATAATTTAGAATTCACCTTTTAGGTAGATTTTTGAATTTGAATTCAAACTTTGGCTCCAAGTACAACTATAAGAAGAGGATCAAAAAGACCCGCATGTATCTCGAGCCCATGAGATCATTTTGAGTGAGATCCATTATGAAGTGAGAGCTTATCTCATAGCTCATTCACCTCTCATACATTGAGCAATGTATGATTGCCAATGACATTGTATTTGTATATGATTTAATGCATATATGATCATTACATTCTCAATTCACTTCTCTGTTATAACTCCATTAGAACAGTGATCTTCTTAGAGCTTGTTCTCAGTGCATGGATGATCGTTTGTCATGCTTTGAAGCACGAAGAGAGTTATAAATGGATCAGTTGCTATCATAGAGATGTTGGAGCTTCACTCACTAATTAAGCATGAAGACATGAAACATATGAAGAGAATTGATGAAGACATAAGTGAAGAAAGGAAGAAAAAACTACTATGAAGCTTGAACATGCAAAACCATGCCTATGTGAAGGGAGAAATTCAAACATGTAACATACAATTATAATTTGGATCCAAAATAGTTCTATAAGGTTCAAAGTTATGAGTTCGAGTAGTAAAAACATGAAATCAGAATGTATATAAGTTAATTAGAATCATAAACTTGTAGATATGAGATTTATTCACTCGAATTTAAGTCCTTAAACTTGTGTATAAGCAGCTGGGATAATCAAGGTGATAGGTTGTGAAGAAAAGCTCTTCACTATTAGAGAGTGGTTATGAGCAGAAGGAAGCCAAACCACTTTTTATGCAGCTTCCCTAATAGTAAATCAATATTTTTATAAAACGAATTGAGCAAATTCTTAATGTGTGAAGAGCTCAAAGTCATATTGTAACTATATGTATGATAGTTAACAGTTATGAGGATTAGACACAATTTTTTGTTAGAGTCATATCTCAAAGTACAATGTAAAGTTTTTTATTATTGATAGCTCATTTGAAAGCTAGGATGTTCAACTACAAATATCTTTGCAAAACGGGACACGAGCTCACAGACTCAAGCCTAGGAACATAGGCATGTCAAATCGAAGGAAACTAAAGACATTTTTAGACATAGCCTAACTCTTGAGCAGAAATCAAGAGATTAATGAGGTAAAACTTCAATATATTGTTTGCAATCACTCACATACTTTATGAGACAATTTCTACTAGTCATTGTATAAAATAATTTTGATGATTTGCAACTAATCGAGAAGATTGAAGTAAAAAAAAAAGGGTGCATATTCAGAGAGAGTAAATGATCACATTTATTGCATAAAGTGATAAAGATTTCAAATTTTGAAGTATTGTTGACATAATGATGGTTATACAAGACTTCTAATATCACAGTGGCTTAGTTCTTGTGATGTTTCATACATCAACAAGTGGTATCAGACCATAAAAGTCCTAATAGGTATAGAAGGAGTTGCAAACATACAAAGTCTTGGAAGTTATCATCAAGAAACTAAAGTTGAAGTTTTTAAAAATCAAAAGCATCAAAGGTTCACTCTAAAATCATTCTCGAGTACAAATCTCTAGAAAAGGTAACATTCTTTAAATCTTAAATGCATAGATTAGATATAAGATAATCTTTTAGCTACTCTACAGTTCATCGATGACTTTCGCGAGCTTACACACAGAGGTTTTTTTAGTTCTCCTCCCAGCCATCGTCCGAGAATGATCTCCTCTCCTCTCGCTACCAAGGTGGAGTCATACATAGAAATGCCAAGTGGCCTTCTCTAAAAAGAACTCCCATATAAATATCATATGACATTTCCTTCCCCTTGAAAACATTTTCATCCTCGAAAATGTAAATGAAATGTCCATAATGGTAGAAGAAAGTGCTCAGGCTCCCCTGAACCCCATGTACTGTATGTACATGGTCATCTCTGTGTGTTGTTTCCCCATAACCTTCCCCTTAAGAAGCCTCATATGGGATCATCTCAAAGGTGGGAAACTATCTAAGTGGTGCCTACTATCTCCCATGTACACTCAGCTTCCAAATTATCACTCCCATAACATACAACATCATCCAAATGACCTAAGTCCATATGATGTGTTAATGAACCATATAATCCTCTAAAATATAGAACAAAGTCCCATAACAAGTGACTCCAAACCCATCTAGGATTAAATGATAGATTGCCCTCATAACACACCAGGTCTTCCTACCCTTGAGTGTGCTCACAACTAATAGTTTTCTCTAAACTACCTTGTGTCTATGCAATTCCATCATCCAGCTCATGGCAGTAAATTGCAATCTCTACATTTCACCAACCAAGACGTCTGTGGTTTGTCATCCTTTACCACTGGACTATGTTCTATTGGAAGAGCGTCTATTGGCACTAGTGAAAACTCTAAAATATTCTCTTCCCTATAGTTTGCCATATAAATGCAAAAAGCATTCCTTTTGAGATTCAGATAATCCCTAAGTACGTATCCTGCAAACTGATGTTTACTCATCATACTCATGATGTAACACCAACTAAGGGTTTGGTACCCTAATAGGTTAGATATATCCCTATCTCCTAGAAACCCTAAAAGAGAAGAGTCATACTCAACTCCCAGTCTCACGAATGTCAATAACTAGATCATCTCATCTAGTCAAAGACCCTCACTGGAGTAACATAATTGCTCCTCTCTAGAGTCTCCACATGAGACTCAATCTAACCATCATGATTAATTGATCTCCCTCTTGTCTTTGATAGAAGAGTGCTAATTCTATCTAGACAACCAAAATGAGAAAGTAAAACTCTCTCTATGTCTCTCTGTGTAATCTCCTCTAAGGAAAAGAGCTCTAGTAGTGGAATCTATTCCACTTTCCCTTTCCCTTTGAAAGAGACTCTTTAGAATCCAATTACTATACTCATCCATAACTGAGAACATGCATATAAGTTCTCCATGTTTTTCCTTCCAAAATAGTGGAGAAAGAGACTCCCATGTGAAGGAAAATTATACGGAAAAGTTGAGTAAATGAATTCTTTCTGAATATAAACTAAGAGATGTTTTCTAAGTTACACCTCTTCTACCTAAAGGAAAACATACTCTATTCTTCTCCTATGAAGAAATCATATTTTCCTTTCCTTTTTCCACTTTCTTCTAAACATCTCTTCTATCTAAAGGAAAATATTCTCTATTCTTCTCCTATGAAGAAATCATATTTTCCTTTCTTTCTTTCTCTTTCAAAGAGCAGGAGCTAAAGTGAGACCTCTGAACTAAAGTGAGATCTGTCATGGATCTCTGAGCTGATTCCCACTTTCTCCTTTCCTTAAAAGAGAAACTCATGAATTTATTTAGTCCTCTCTTCCATAACTAATGGATAATCCCTCATTACACATTGTTGGAGCAAGTCTATGACAAGCCTAAGTATTGGCTTGAGTCCCACAAAGTCTTAGAAGAAGCTTTAAAAAGAAGACTATGTAAAGTTCACTTGTGAACTACCTCTTGTAACTTTTGAAGAGTTTACTTAATGTAAAAGTGAAAGAATCTTAAGTGGTTGAGTCCACTTGATCAAGAATGGAAAGAGGAGCCACGAATTCGTGATTTGTGGTAGGTAGAGAATCAAATCAATCATTGATTGATTGGAGAGTGATTGAGGGAAGTTAGCCTCCCAAACTCAACTATAAATAGATGGCAGTTTTAGTCGTGGTTAGAGAGACCTGGGTGAAGACCTCCAAGAGCTGAGCTTTATGCCATATCAAGGTGTGATTACAAGGCACACATATGTATCAGTAAGTCATTGTATTGTACAAGCAATATACTTTCATTTTCATGATTATTTGAGTTCATCTTTCCATGTTCTTGTGAAGTGTACTACTCACTGCCATTACTCTCATATTTTCTCAGTCAGCTTGCAGAGATGTTTTCTCTAAGCTTGGTGCATCATTTTCAGTGATTTAACTTGGTAAAGTTAGCTCTATAAGTCTAATATATGCTCACAAATTTTCATGTCATTTGGATGTTGCAATCTTCAGTTATGTTCATTTGAAGTCAACAGGGTCTGTTCATCTTCACTTCTCTGTCAGGTACCCGACTTTTTCACTCATCTTGTCAGAGCCATTTCTCAGTGGTTACTTATCCAAATTCAGTGATTTAAAGCTTGTTGGATTCATCTTACTGTCTAGTATAACCATACAAATATTCATAATCATTGGATTTCTATATTTTGAGTTATGTTGATTTTTCGGCTCACTGGTCTATTTCTGTAGCAGCCCGTGAAAATCGGGATGATGTCATCACTTGTTAAAACTCATTCTCAGTGTGTGGTTCATTATTTTTGATGAGATTACTCTTGAAAGTTAGCTCTTTAAGTTGCCTAGACTTCCCCAAGAGGAATTGAGCTAATTGCTGCTGTGCTCAGAGAATTATGTAAACACTGGACAGGTGTATGAACCAAGAATAGCAAGTTTTCACCTCTGAGCTAACTCCAACTTATCTGTTTTGATCTATCTTTTTGAGAGTGATCTTCCAAGGTACATAGGGTGTCTAATACATCCATTGGCAAGCTAAAAGGGCCCACCATATACTCCTGGAGTTCATTTGGCTGGTGTAGATCAAGGATTTTGCAACACCTCTTCATCTTCAAGCACATACCTATCCATCTCTTCACAGTGGTATCAGAGCAAGGTTGGACAACATGGCAGATGGATTTCCTTCATCAATTGACAAATTGGATAGAGGTAATTACTCAGCTTGGTCATTAAGGATGGAAGCTTATCTCCAAGGTAGAAGTTTATATGGTTATGTGGCTGGAGATGAAGTTATGCCAAGTTTCAGAAACAAAAGTCAACCAACACAAGAAGAGCAAGAAATATTGAGCACATGGTGCTCCAAGGATGCACTTGCAAGGTCTTATCTCCTCAACTCTATCTCAGATTTTTTGTTGCCTCACATTAGAAGTTGTAAGACATCTCAGGAAGTGTGGGATGCACTTGAAGTTTTCTTTTCTTCAAGTACTAAAGCTAGGAAGCATCAACTATGGCTGGATTTCACAACTCTCAAGAAGGCTCCCAAACAAAATGTGACTGATTTTGTCACAAAGCTCAAGGACATAGCGGATCAGTTGGGAAGCATTAGAGAGGTAATAGATGAAGAGCAAATTGTAAGGCAGGTCTTCAATGGCTTGAAGGGAGATGACAAGTGGGAAGCATTCTCCACAGCTATGGATTTGTACATGGACATGCATGTACCTGATTTCAACACACTCATTGGACAACTACTTACTCAAGAGGCAAAGCTTATCAAAAATGGAGAAAGCTCTAAAGGTAATCAATCTTCAGCTTTATACACGGATAAAAGCAAGTCTAAAGATAACAAAGGAAAGGCAAAGAAAGTGGATGATGAAGCAGGTACATATCAAGCTAACTATGCAGGTAGAGGAAGACATGGCAGAGGTAGAGGAAGAGGAGGTAGACAAGGCAGGGGGAGATCCCAAGACTCCAACTCATGTTCTATTTGTGGATTAACTAATCATACAACTGAAAATTGCTTTAGGAATTCCAGGAATCAAAGAGGCAGAGGATACAATAGAGGAAGTTACGGCTACTCAAGAGGAAGGTTCAATAACTACCATGGCAACTACAACAACTACAATCATTCAAACTATCAAGGAGGCTACAAAGGAAGGAGAGACTACAATAACTACACAGAAGACTCAAACAAAGAGGATTCATTATTGATTATGAACATGGCTATGCCACAAGGTAAATCTGATGAGCATGTTTTCTACATAGATTCAGGTTGTTTTATTTGCAGTACCTGTAGTTGCAGGTGTAACAGGACGTCTTTCAACACCCTGCACAATGTTCCACAGTCCTTTTGCAACCAATACATGTCGCATCATATAAGCCCATAATGGATAGTTGGTACCATCCAACTTATCCTCAACAGCCAACATACGGAATACATCACTGCTTTCAGCCATGGCCGGTGACTAAAATACCTTGATGCAGAAAATCGACTGTATCTCAAAAAGTTGAACGGAACTGCCGAGACGAGTTGTGCTAGACCTGTAGCAGACTTTGAGACGCTTAAACTGGCGAACAGAAACTAGTATATACCTTTGGCACAAAAAGACAAAATAGCCTGCACAAGCATTGCGATAGTGCGTTCGGAGGCCGAAACGAGCTCAGATCGCGATTTCGGCACCGCATAGCGAAGCTGTTTTGATCTCAAAAACACGCTGAGTATGCTCACCAAAATTCGTGCGATTTTGAGACTGTAAACGGAGGAGTGTCGATGGCGCCCTAGATGAAGCGACGACCTGCTCTGATACCAATTGTTGGAGTTAGACGTCTGCGGAAGCACGCGAACAGCACAAGGAAGAAGAAGAAGCTTGGAGCACAACACACAAGACTGAATGTATTACTAGAGAATGTACAAAGATAAGTAGCACATTAGGGCAATAGGCGTATATACAAGCCGGGGGAAAAAAACCTCCTAAAGAGGGAGAAAAGTGCCCCGGCGGTCCTAGAGTGTTCACACACATCACTACCTAAATATATCAACATGATGCTTGCTTTGGAAAGGGGGATGGTAACATATCCTTCCTTATCCCTCCCTCTCTTCGATTCCAAAACAAATAAATGGCTAGTTATGCCTTGCTTGTAATGATCATGCATTTTCTATGAATACATACATATGTTGATGCATGTGCCTTAGCCTCCCAGAATATTACTTTGAGAACTACGCATGTCAAGGGTAATGTTGAGGTTGAGAACCCCTCTATTTTCTCTTCATGAAACTGAGATTCAAATTCCTTCTCTGATGTATTTTACCGACCCAATTTCCACTCCACCAAACAGGGAGACCTTTACAACCGTGGCTCGCAATGTCCCTGCACTAATATTGTCTTGCTCATGCCTTTTTCAAGGCATCAAATTGTACGCCTTATTCTACCTGATTTGCTGAAGGGGGTGCTAGCTTGGAGCCTCCCTGATTCGAGGTCTAGCAAGGTTCCCCGATTTGCTCCCCTTCTACATCTCGAGCTTGGAATATTCTATTTGATATTCACATGACTCTTGCAAAACTACGATTGAGGTGTTGTTTCCCTCTTTGTGTGGAATATAAAGAACAATTTACATGCAGATTTTTGACTTCTTGCATAATATATTCCTATGCAACTCCCTTGCCTGGACACTAGCAACATGGTGGGAATATTTGTAATATCCTCTTCTCTCGAGAAGTGTTCTTTTGCACATCATACTTGTGAAGTTCACAAATCTTAGAATGCTTTTGGGATGGGGTGGTTTGTGTAAAACTTCCTATATTAAGGATTGTATCAAAACCCCACATGACCTATGTAGACATCTTTCCTGTTATTACTAAAATATTGCTTATGAAATTTTTAAGGTATATCCTTGTTTGTATCCAAGTGGTTGAACTCGTTGCCATAGTCATTATTCATAGCCCGGTATTTCCTTTGTCATATGGACTAAAGCTGGTAGAGTGGTACTGTTATTAAGGTTCTTGTTTCTAGGAAATGGCAATAAGATGTTGATATCTTTGCCACATAGATATTCATGTGTGTATATCTTGAATGCCATTCAACTGTTTGATTCTTACCAGTTGTGACAAGATGCTTAGTGACTTGTTATGTGGAGTTGTCAACTATAGATGGTTTTTAATGGAGGGAGATTGCCTATAGATAGTTACCAGATAGATGATGCTATAGTCTTTGATGGTAATGATGTCTTTGATGGTAATGATAACCTGGTTAGTTTCTTCAAGTTCTCTATTTTTTGCAATTTCAATTTCAGGTGCCCTTGGTTAGGGTTGAGAATTATGTGGATGTCTTAATCATGGGGTTGTTCTCACATCTCCTACCAACACTTGGAGGCTATGGCACGACTTTTTGTTTTAAATGTTATCATGTTTTTACAGGGGTGTAATTCTTGGAGGGTTCCACTACCCATGCCTAGGAGGTGGCCACTTGCTAATTCACATTCATTGGAAAAGCAACACATGAGGTGTATCGTTCTTGCATAATCTCCTCAAAGATGGGGACTTGAATGTGTTACGATTTTAAGTTGTCCTTAGGCAGAATTCCCTCACCATAGGTTACTCAGGAGGTTTTCTTTTGAGCCTAATATACAATGTGAATGTCTTTGGACTCGATGAGGGATCTATAGAGAATGTCTTGTTCAATGGACTGCTAGAGAACTCTTTATGATTATAGTTATGACAAGAAGATATTGCTTGTCATCATCTATAGGATCCATTCGTCATGTTAAAATGTGTAAATACTCCTCATCTAATTGGGATTCTTACGACTGCTTATTTAGATAGATGATGCCCATCCTTAAGAGGGATTATTGGTTGCACACATCCTTTCCCTCATTCTTATTAAAGCTTTAGTTGAATTGATCTAACTGCTCCATTGCTTGGTGTTTCCATTGGTTATGGCATGAAAGCATTGCACATGCAACCACGAAGCTGGGATGATTTGCCATGCTTGAAGGTTTGGAAGACATTGTGAATGTTCTCCTTAAGGATGGGTCGAACATGGTAATCCTAACCATGGAAAGAGCACTTGGGAATATTGGTTTCTTCTATAACTCAATTATTGTTGAAGGATTGCAGGAAAGCAGATGGTGGCCCCTAGGTCTTGTGATACATCATTGCTATAAGATGATCTACTAATGCTTATGTAGCAGGTTCGTGGAAGTTAACACACACATCCTTGCTGATTGAGGCTTCAAATTCATGCAAGTGCGATTACCATGATGAGCTAGGAAGTATTGGTAGACTAATCATATTTGATTGATGGAAACTTTGAATTTTTCTTAAAATACTGCCATTACTAATTGTACAATGTCCTTTGGTGGGTTTGAGGGCCACTAATGTTTGAAAGAAATATAGATCGTTGAGGATTTAGGGTATGACTTTTAACTTGCAGGACTGATCTCTATGTGAGATAGGAAACTTGTTCATACATGATGTAGAAGTTGCTTTCTTATGATGGATGTGTTTTGAAGTTACTCACACGTTTGATAACAGTTTTGAATTCTTGTACTGACCCCTGTGAGATTGGTGTGTAATTACCCTCTACACCAATTTTGGGAGAAACTTGGTATGATTAGGGGCATAAAACTAACATTACTTCTTCCTGTCTATAAATTGCCTACATGTTTTATCAATCACACGCATGATTCACTTTGTGATACACTCACCTGATCATATAGACTAAACTTGATTACTCATTGCATCTCTTTTCACATGAAATGACTTGCATAGGCCCATAAGGATGCACACTTCCAGGTACTAAAAGCATTGGCAAGTTTTGATACAGTCATCATCTTAACCTTGTGACTAGTAGTTACTGAACAAATCAAATAATTGGATGATTACTGGTAGAAGTTTTTCATTATAGTCCTACACATACTGAGCTTCAGCATTGATCATTCTTGGATACGCATGGCTTTACTCAATTAATGTTGTTTTCAACTCTCATCCATGCTCACATATCTGCTCAGTGGTTGTCCATATAACTAAACAATTGTGATTAAGTGATTGTGACATGTCAAAAATATAAGACATATGGACCGCTACTTGGGTTCTAAAACCTTTGGTGCCTTAATTTGAGAATTACAAGACAAGGCTAGCTCTTCATGGAACTT